>JALIRH010000005.1:43207965-43834372 GCA_023055505.1 Callipepla californica brunnescens
GGGTGGCTCAGAATGGCACAGGATGGCACAGAGATGGCACAGGGATGGCACAGGGATGGCACAGGGCATAGGGATGGCACAGGGATGGCACAGGGGGTGGCACAGGGCATAGGGATGGCACATGGCACAGGGGTGGCACAGGGATGGCACAGGGATGGCACATGGTGATGTCACATGGATGACACAGGGGGTGGCACAGGGATGGCACAGAGATGGCACATGGTGATGGCACGGGTGGGTCCGCGTGCATCCCCTTCCTGTGGGTGAACATCCCTGGGCTCCATGCACCGTTTCCCACGTCGCACGCTGTCCCCCGCCTGCGCTCGGTGCCCCGGCAGCGTCCCCGCCCCGCCCCGCAGAACACGCACCGGGCGGGGTTAACGGGCCCGTGACGGACCCCCAGGGTCCCGCGGTGCGGCTGCCGGGCGCGGCGGCGGGTGACGTCGCGGTGACGGCACAAGGTTCCCAGGGCACCGCGTTCCGTGGTGGTCGCTCCCGGTCCCGCAGCCCGCCATGTGCCCGCCGAGCTCCCCGCTCCCGCTCCCCGCCCCGACGGCGTAAGGACAGAGCGCGGCGCGGCCGCCGTCGCGGGGCGGCACGGCACGAAGCGGCGGCGGAGAGGTGCGGGGCACCGTCCGGGGGGACGGGGACGGGAGATCCCGAGCCGCCAGCCCCGGCCCGGGCGCGGAGCTCCGCCTCTCCTCTCCGTTTCTTCTCTCCGCAGGCGTCCGCGCCACCACGGTGTACTACTACCGGAGGGAACCGCCGCCGCGGAGCGCTCTGAGCTCCGTCCGGGGACACCGACGGCGATAAAAGCCACGCGGCACCGCACCGAGCTCCGGTCCTTCGTCGCGCCGCCCGCTGCCCCCCGGTCCCCCCCCTTCCCCCCTCCGCCCCCCCGGCCCCCAGCGCTGCCCGGGGTCCCCGTGTTCCCGTTACCGAGCTCGGGGCCGAGATGGCTCGTGACACACGGACACCCGACGGGACACAGAACGGGGTCTGTACTGCCCGAGCAGTTCATTAGGAAAGTTGATGGCACCGGGGGGTGGCACGGGGCACAACGGGGTGTGGCACGGTGAGCAGGGGGTCACACGGGGTGACACAGGGGGTGACACGGGGGGGTCACACGGGGGGTGACATAGGGGGGTGGCACAAGGGGATGTCATGGGGATGGCATATGGCACAAGGGGGGTGGCACGGGGATGGCACAGGGGATGGCACAGTGCGCAGGGGGTGACACAGGGGGGGTGACACAACGGGGGTGACACGGGGTCACACAGTGGGGTGACACTGGGGGCGACACGGGGGGTGACACGGGGTCACACAGGGGGATGTTATGGGGATGGCACATGGCACAGGGGATGGCACATGGGGGGGTGACGGCATGCATGGCGCATGGCATGGGATAACGGCACAGCGCAGCGCTCCCTGAGGGCTGCGGGGGCCGTCCCGGGCACGGTGCGGGACCCGTGAGCTCCGCCGCGGACCGACCCGCACAGAACGGCGGCGGCAGCGGGGCTGCGAGGCACTTCTCAGCCCCCAGACTTGGTGCTTGTATGGGGCGGCACGCACAGCTGGGGTGCTGAGCGGCTCTGCCTACCCGTGGCAATCCGAGCTGCGTGCGGCTGCGGGGGGGACCTGAAAATCCCCCACAGGAGCACTTCTGCTGTTACAGAGCCTCTGTGCACCGCGTGGGGGTCAGCATCGGGTGTGTCACTCGCGTGTGTGACGCGGTGGCTGTGGGTGATGCTGGCGATGCTCCCCGTGGGGGCACTTGCTGAGCTTTCCCTGACACGAGGAAACAGCGTCACTGAACGGCCTCTGACGGACACACACAGCACCTTCAGCCCCTGGCACGGAGCTGCAGGCGTTCCTTCCCTCTGAGGAGAGCAACGAGCCGGCATCTCCAGGAGCATCGGAGGAAGAGCTGCGGGCTGCAGAGCGATGGGGAGCTGAGATGGGCAGGGGTTAGGGCCTCTAGAGGGGGACAGAGGCCCTCTGATGAGGGCAGAAAGCTCAGGAGTACCCAGCGATCCGTAGGGAGGACAGGAGCTGCACGCAGTGCCCATCTGTGTGCTCAGGACGGCGGGCAGCGTGTGGCAGATGGGCAGCAGGCTGTAAGGGCATCGTCCATGTGGCGGTGCCCTTCTGTGCATGCCCCGTTAGCAGGGGCACCCCCTCATCCAGGACGGGACCCACGGCTTCCCTCCTCTTTCACTGACTTAAAGAATAAAGCCCTTTCTCATTATCCTTTATCTCCTTTGCCAGACTCAGTTCCACGTCGGCTTTGGCCTTCCTCGTCGCATCCCTGCAGGGCCTGACAGCATTCCTGTGCTCTTCCCAAGGGCTCAGGCCCTGTGCCCCCATCCTGTGCCCTCTGTGCCCCCATCCTGTGCCCTGTGCCCCCTGCCCCATGCCCCCTGCTCTGTGCCCATGCTGGGGGATGCTCAGAATCGGGGCATTTGCAGTCAGGCTGAGCTCCCGGCAGAGCAGCAGAGGAGAACAAACGCATCTCTCCACGCGAGCTCTGCCCTCCCCTGCTGGTTTAGGGCCGTATTTAGGGTCACTCCGCACCCCACCCGTCCGGGGGTCGGCTCCGTGGGTGGTGTGCGTGGGATGGGGGTGGGCGTGGGGCGGTTCTGAGCACAGCTGCTCCAAGTTGGATGCCGGCAGAGGTCCGAACAGAAGAGCTCGAGCAGTGTGCGGGGGCACTGTGCCGCGCTCACAGCACCGTCTGCTGGCAGCAGAGGGCTCAGGAGGAGGGCCCAGGCCGGGTGGGATATTGGGGAGTCCGCCTGCAGCGCCGTTCGGGGCCGGTTCTGGGGGCCGCAGTGCCAACCTCAGCGAGCCGGCACTGATCTGAGGAGGAGATTTCACTTCTGGGTCTCAGCAGCAGGAACACCCTTCGGGCCCGATTCGCTCCCAGCGGGCCGAACGGATGCGTCCCAACGCGTCAGAGCGACCGAACCCCGACGCTTTCGGGGTCGCTTTTAGGGGAGCGCGTCCCGGGGCGGCCGCGGTGCTGTGCCCCACGTCGGGCTCTGCTGCCCCCGCTCCCAGCACCGTGTGTCAGGAGGAGGAATCCCGCAGCGGAGCCCCCGAAGGGTTCGTGCGGTTGCAACGGGACAGCGGTGGGGACGCTCCCGTTGGAAAGGAGCGGTTGGTGCGCGGGACGGAGGGGCTGCGGCCGCTCCCCCGGGAATAACCGACGGAATCCACGGGGGGGCAACGGAACACGAGGAGGGTCCGTTCTTTGGGAAGGGGGGGGGGGGGGGGAAGGATCCGTTGAAATCGACGGGGGGGGACGAAACGTCTGTGGGGAATTGGGGGGGGGATGAGGGGGGGTCGGTCGGGTCCATTCCCGGGGGGAGGGTCCGTTTCCGTGCGGTGCCCGCGCGGTGCGCAGCGGCGGGCCGCGGGTTCGCAACGGCCGAACGGCGCCGGGGCCGCTCCGGGTGCGGGTCCCGGAGGAGCGGCAGCGGCGGCCGCGGGATGGCAGCGGAGGGCCGGGGGCCGCCCGTTCCCGTCCCGTCCCCCCCTTCAGCCCCAGCGTGCGGAGAGCCGACCCGGCGCGTTCCGCTCCGTGACACGGCCGCCCGTCACAGGAGGGGCCGCGCCCGCGGGCGCCTATAAATGCGGCGCGGAGCGGAAGCGTCGGCCCCCAGTCCCGGTGCCGGTGCCGGTCCCGCACGGCTCGACACCGCCGCGGGGCCGTCCCGCCGCAGCCCGGCATGGCCCGCTACCGGCGCAGCCCGAGCCGCAGCCCGAGCCGCAGTCGCCAGCCGCAGCCGCCGCCGCCGCCGCTCCGGTCGTCGCCGCACCGCCCGACGCCGCCGCTCCGGGAGCGCCCGGCGCTCCGCCCGCTCCGCGGGGGGACGGCACCGCCGCTCCGGGAGCCGCCGCCTCCACCGCCGCCGCCGCATCTGCTGAGCCGCGACCGCCGCACCGACACCGCCGCGACACCGCCGCACCGCGCCCGGAGCGCTCCGCCAATAAAGCGCCGTCGGCACGCGGACCGCGCGCGGCCGTGCGTCTGTCTGCGTCTGTCTGCGTCCCGACGGGGACGCGCGCGTGGGGTCCGTGTCCGGTGTGCGGGGCTCCGTGTCACCGGGCGTCCCCGAGCGCCGGCTGGCTGCGCCCCGTGGGTGTCCACCCGTGTCCCTCGGGGCTGTGCCCCACGGTGTCCACGTCCCACAGTGTCTGTGCCCCACGGTGTCCATGTCCCACAGTGTTCCTGGTGTCACCCTACGGTGTCCACCCGTGTCCAGAGGGTCCGTGTCCCCACGGTGTCCATGCCACCGCTGTGTGTGTCCCCTGTGTCCCCTGCACATGGAGCATCCCCATGTCCCCGTCCCGTCTCCCTGGGCTCCCTCTTTGGGTCTTCTCTTCAGGACCCAGAGGGGCTGGGGGTCCCTGGGGCGTTTGGGGCCACCCCACAGGTGAGGTGGGGCAGCACGGGGTGGGCACTCAGTGGTGCAGCTGAGGGTGGTGTGTCTGCAGGGACAGTGCTGTGCCCACCTGCACCGTTCTGCTCCCTGTCCCCATACCCCAGCCCGTCCCCATGCCCCATCCTGTTCCCCCCCTGTGCTCAGGGCCCCGTCCCCATCCCCATCCGTGGGTGCCTGGGGCACGCAGCCCTTCCCCACCCCACAGCCACCACCACACAGCGCGGATGGGCGCAGGTCTTTATGGCACAGCGTGAGCAGGGCCCGGCCGTCATCCCGGCTCGATGGGCTCCTCAAAGAGCAAGATGAGGGGCAGGAGCAGCAGCTGGTAGAAGAAGACGTTGGCCTCGGGCAGGTGGTAAGCCAGGACGATGCACGCCAGCACCTCCAGCACCACCCTGCCCACATTGGGCAGCTCCATGGCCCGAGCGGTCCTGCGGGGACGTGGGGTTGTAGGGCACACCCACAGCGTTGGGTGGGAGCTGCCCCCGGGGTGCCCAGCACTGCCCCCCAGCACTCACTGTCTCCGATCAGAGTCCCAGCACTGATCCTGTCCCGTCTGCATCCCACAGCTCAGCACCAACGGGACAGAGAGCGGCGATGTCACAATGGGGCCGTGTGGGGCAAACTGCACCCGGGGAGGGCACGGCCGTGGAGCCCAGCTTCTCTGGGAGCACTCTCGGTCACGGCATGGGATCCCCCCGCGGCACCGCAGGGCGGTTTGGGCACGAGCCCCACGGCCATCAGCGGCTGCCAAAGGGTTTGCCTTGGCTGTGAGCCCAGCCCTCGCGGCAGGCCGTGCTCCTCAGCTGGGCAGCGTGGGCACTGTGGGCAGCACAGGAAGCACGCCAGGGCACGGGGCACCAGCACTCAGCGTAGGGACCGCGGCCGTCCCCACCAGGAGCTCGCTTATGGGGCACCCCACGGGCACTGTGGGTCTCGCCAGCCCCGTGGGAGCCGCAGACAGCTCAGGCACACTGCCATCAGTGGGTCTGGGATGCGCTGTCAGCTCTGACCCCACGCGCGAAGGCACCCCACTCAGGGGTCCCGCGGCACCGCGGTGCCTTTAAGGCATCTCCCGCAGCAGGACGGAGCTGGCAGCCCGCGGCGGTGCGGATGCGGCTGCTTGACTCGGGTCCAGCAGCATGTGGAAATCCACGAAATCCCTGCGAGTGCTGAGTGGGGCGGAATGCTGCTCCGGAGCTGCGCCGTGTGCCGTGCACTTAGCTCCGGGAGCGGGGCCAAGCCCAGCACCGGGCACGGGGCCCGGCGGCCGTGCCAGGACGGCGCGGAGCGGTGCCAGGGCTGCAGAAACCTCGAAAGTGCCATCGCGTGGGGCTGAGTCACGGGCCATCCTGGCCCTACACGCACCCCTGAGCTGTGGGTGCTCTGATCTGGCCCCACATGGGCGCAAAATAAAGCTGTGGTCCTGCACACCAGGTGTCCGTGTGGCTGTGGGGTGTGGAGTGTGGGGTGCTGGGTGTGGGGTAGGAGCATCCGACACTCCTGACCATGTCTGGCTTTCAGATGGTACTGCGGGGTGTTATAGGTGTTTTAGGTGTTATAGGTGTTATAGGGTACAGTCACAGAGCAGGAGCAACACATCCCAACCCCCCCAACCCATCCCAACCACCCCAACCATCCCAACCCATCCCACTCCATCCCAACCATCCCAACCCATCCCACTCCATCCCAACCATCCCAACCCATCCCACTCCATCCCAATCCATCAACACATCCCAATCCATCCCAGCACATCCCAACCCACCCCAACACATCCCACTCCATCCCAATGCATGCAACTTCTTCCCATCCCATCCCAAACACGCCAAACCACCCCAAACCATTCAATCCCAGCCCACACCAACACATACTCACTCATTCCAACCCATTCCATCCCAGCCCATCCCAACCCATGCCAACAAACTCCAACTCATTCCATGCCAACACCCATGAACCATCCTGTCTTCCCATCCCAACCATCCCAACCAACCCAGCCTATGCCAACACATCCCATCCCATGCCAACATATGCCCAACCACCCCAATACATCCCATCCCAACCCATTCCAACCCGCGCCAACTCAACCCAACCCGTGCCAATCCACCCCAACCATCCCCACTAATGCCAATCCATCCTAACCCATGCCAACCCATGCCTACTCAACCCGACCCACGCCAATGCCAACCCACACCAACACACACCAACCCGTGCCAACTCACCCCAACCTGTGCCAATCCATCCCAACTATCCCAACCATCCTCCCTAATGCCAACCCATCCCCACCCATGCCAACCCATTCCAACCTGTGCCAACCCATCCCCACCCGTGCCAACCCAAGCCTGCTGTGAGCGCGGTGCTCTTGGCCCCGCAGAACCGCACTGATTGTGGACACAGAGCTGGCTCCGCTGTCCCGGCCACCAAAGGGTGGTGGTGGCCACGAGGCCAGCCGGAGCCCGCTGCTGCCTCCCCCCGGCCCAGCCCAGCTGCTGGAGGCTGTAACGGCCCTAATGAACCACGAGTAAAGGTCAGGCCCAGGAATGGTCCTTTGGGGTGGAAAATGAGGTCATGGGAGGATGGCTGCAGCGCAGCAGTGGCTCCTCGGAGGATCGCGTGTGGGGGCAGGATGGGGCCGGGGGAGACAGGGCTTTGGGGTGGGGGAGCTGGGTTGGGGTAAGGGAGAAAAAGCAGAGCTGCAGAGAGACATTGCAGCAACACTCAGCTCCCTGTGCACACCGAGGGCGGGGGAGGGTCCATGAGGAGCCCTGGGCATCCTCCCACTCCCCCAAACCCACTTGGGGACACGGGCAGGGGCAGCACGGGTGCAGGCACCCACCCCAGTGCTCCACTGGTCCCACTTTCCCCCGGGTTCCCCTCCGGAGTGGTGCTGGGCTCCCCCTGGGTGCTGTGCTTTCCAGCCCGGCATCTCCCCCTGCCCCGAGGCTTTGTGCCATGGCACGTAGGGGGGGCAGCAGGGGGACGTGTCCCCAGCATGGCTCACTCAGAGCCCCCTCGGTGCGGTGGCTCCCCCACTTGCAGGGACGTATGTGGGGCACTGTGAGCGCCGGTGCTCTGGGGGTCCCCACGCTCCCAGGCATGGCACGGGGAGGGCACCCCACGCGTCCTCTGCCATCCCCTGCTGCCAGGGGTGGCTCAGCTCCATGCGTGGCCTCGTGGGTGCCCGGGCTCAGCCGGTGGCACCGGCAATGTGTGATGAGCGGCCCGTGCTCAGCTGCGGGATCGGGGTGGGGGTGCTCGGGGTCTCCGGGTGCAGAGATGGAGCACCCACCCCCCCCCAGCGGGGGCACCTGGGGACAGCGGGAGGGCGGTGATGGAACGGGAAGGCGCTGAGAGCGTCGCTCCGGGCCGGGAAGGGTTTGGTTTGCACGCAGAAATGCTGTGTAATCAGAAACAGTTGTGGAAGGGCGGAACGAAACCCCGCGGAGAGAACGAGCGGGAATATGGGGCGCAGCTGGGGACGGGGCGGCCCCAACCACGGGCACCGCGCTGCCCCAGCAGCCCCACGGGGCCGTGTCCTGGCGGTCCCAAGGAGGGGGGCGACCCCCACCCCCAGCGGGCTGGGTTGGGAGGAGCGCGCAGGAAAAGGGGTCCCGGGGTGGGGGTCCATCCATGTGCTCGCTATTCCCCCCCCATTCCCGCATCCCCGCACCGGTCCTCCTCCCGGCCGGGGTCCCCCGAATCCCCCCCTCGCCGCTCCGAGCGGGACCGGGTCCCACAGAGCGCAGCGGGGTGGGGGGGCGAGGAGGGGCGGAGGCGGGGACGGGGCGGGGGGACCGCGGAGGGGGAGCGGAGAGGGCCGGGGCTGAGAGCAGAGCTGCGCTCCGCTCGTCCCGTCCCGTCCCGTCCCGTCCCGTCCCGCCATGCCGCCCCCCCCCCCTCGCTCTGCTGCTGCTGCTCTTCGCCGCCGCCGTCGCCCCCCCGACGCCCCCCGACACCGCGCTCCGGTCCGAGGCCGCGGGGATGGGCGGCCCCGGGGGCTCCGCCGCGACCCCAACGAGGGGCACAGCCCCCCCGAGAAGCACCGCTACAGCCCCTCCGAGGGGCACAGCCCCCCCGAAAGGCACCGCCACGGCCGCTCCGAGGGGCACAGCCCCCCCGAAAGGCACCGCCGCGACCCCCACCAGGAGAACGGAGCCGGGGAGGACGGGCAGCGCAGCCCCCACCCGAGGGGGGCCCGGGCCCAAAGGTAGGAGCTGGGGAGGGGGGAGGGGAGAGCGTGAGTGCAAACGTGTGTGAGCACAGCGGGGTGTGCAGGGGGGGGTGGCTTGAGACGAGCGTGCACGGTGCGTGTCCGTGGGTGTGAGCACGCGCGTGTACGTCCGTGGAGCCCCCCGAGGGTCGGCAGCCCCCGACCCCTCCCCCCCCCCCTCACCCGGACCCTGTGCCCGCAGCCCCCCCGCCCAGGAAGAAGATCGTGAGGGTCAAAGTGGTGCGGAAGAAAGTGCTGAAGAAGAAGAAGAGACCCAAAGCTCCAACCAAGGGCACCACTGCCCCCCAGGAGCAGCGTACGTGCATGGCACGGGGGGGGGGGGTGGGGGGCTGCACGGGTGTGCACAGCCCCCTGCCCCGTGCACGGCCCCTGTGCTGCACACACGTGCTGAGTGCAGCTGGGAAGCAGAGGGGAGGGGGTGCGTGAGTCTGGGGGTGCTGGGAGTCCCGGGGGCAGTGGGGAGGGGTCCCCTACAGTGTTGTCAAAGCAATTCTGGGCTGAACCCCCCCAGGTTGGGGGGGGGGAACGGCCGCGTGGTGACGGTCTGCCCCGCTGCCAGCCTGCACAGTGGGGGACGGGGTCTGTCCAGTGGGGAACGGGGTCCCTGAGCGCGCTGTGCCCCTCTGCCCCCAGCGTGCCCCCCCCTGGGGCTGGAGTCCCTGCGGGTCCAGGACTCCCAGCTGCGCTCCTCCAGTGACAAGCGGTACGGGCTGGGCGCCCACCGCGGGCGGCTCAACATCCAGGTACGGTGCACGGCTTGGCTCGGTATGGTGCACGCACGGAGTGTGGGGTTCCCCGCGTGGAGCTCCCCCCCCCCGAGCCCCGGGGCCCCGCGGAGCCGTCCCGTACGGACGCTGAGCCCTCTGCCCGCAGTCGGGGCTCTACGACGGGGACTTCTTCGACGGCGGTTGGTGCGCGGGGCAGGAGGACACAGGGCAGTGGCTGGAGGTGGACGCTCGACGCCTCACCAACTTCACCGGGGTCATCACGCAGGGGCTCAACTCCATCTGGACGTAAGGACGCGGGTGATGGAGGGACCTTGGGGGGGGGGGGAGGTGGGCATTGTTTGAGCCCGTGCCCCCCCCCCCTCCCCCCTTGCAGGTACGACTGGGTGACGTCCTACAAGGTGCAGTTCAGCAATGACACGCACACGTGGCGGCCGTGCCGCAATGGAACGGAGGAAGCGGTACGCGGCGCTCGGCGGGTTAACTCTGCTGTTGCCTTTGGCCTCGCGTCCCGCAGAGCATCCTCCAGCGCTTCCCCTCGGCACAAAGGCTGCTTGTGCTGCCGCCCGCTGGGGGGGGCAGGGGAGCGGGGGGACACGCGTGGGGCTGAGCGGGGCCTCGTGGCACAGCGGGGTGTGCCCGGAGGGAAACACGGCCACGCGGTGCTCGGGCACACGCGTGGGCGCAGGTGGACCCCCTCCCTGCTTCCAAAGTGTGTGGGGATGTGGGGGAAATGTGGTCTGACAGCGGGCTGGGACCCTGGGCCACGGCTGTGGGTGAGGCCCCATTGCCAGGAGCGGGTTTGGGGTCCCCACGCTCACTGCTGGGGGCCCGCATGCTGCAGGGGGGCACGGAGCGGTGCGAGCACCGCAGCCCCACGGTTCTGCCCCCACTCGGGTCCCTCGGTGCCGGGCTCAGTTCGCTGCCACGTATCCGCTCCTCATTAGGGGCTGGAACGGGGCCAGGGGAGGACGGGGCCACGCGGAGTAGTGCCCGTAACCCTTTGGTCCCCGTTGGTGGCTCTGCCCCATCCCCGCATCCCAACAGCCCCCAGCACCGCGCTGTACCCACAGTCACACAGGGACTGGGACCCCCCCCCTCTCACCTCCCCCAGGTGTTCCCGGCCAACAAAGACCCCGAGACGCCGGTGCTGAACGCGCTGCCATGCCCGGCGGTGGCACGCTACATCCGCATCAACCCGCAGAGCTGGTTCGAGAACGGCACCATCTGCCTGCGGGCCGAGGTGCTGGGCTGCGCGCTGCCAGGTGGGAGCGGGCACGGCGTGCGGGGCGGGGGGGCTGCTCCCCGCACCCCTCACCCCATCCCTATCCCCGCCCCGCAGACCCCAACAACATCTACCAGTGGCCCCATGACCCCGTGCCCACCGACAAGCTGGATTTCCGGCACCACAACTACAAGGAGATGAGGAAGGTGAGTGGGGATCCCCTCCCCCATAGCGGTCCCCGCAGCCCCGGGTGCCCCCAGACCCCGATGTGAGCGCTTTCCCCGCAGCTGATGAAGAGGGTGAGCGAGGAGTGCCCCAACATCACCCGCATCTACAGCATCGGGAAGAGCTACCTGGGCCTCAAGATGTACGTCATGGAGATCTCCGACAACCCGGGGCAGCACGAAGTGGGTACGTGTGTGGGGTGGGATATGGGGCTCGGGGGAGGTCAGGACCCACAGCCACCGCGTGCCATACCCGCAGGCGAGCCCGAGTTCCGCTACGTGGCGGGGATGCACGGCAATGAGGTGCTGGGCCGGGAGCTGCTGCTCAACCTGATGGAGTATTTGTGCCGCGAGTTCCGGCGCGGCAATCCCCGCGTGGTGCGGCTCGTCACCGGCACGCGCATCCACCTCCTGCCCTCCATGAACCCCGACGGCTACGAGACCGCCTACCGCCTGGTACTGCCCCACACCCCACCCCGAGCACGCGCCCCGCTGCCCGCCCGCTGACCCCGTGCGCCCCGCAGGGGTCGGAGCTGTCGGGTTGGGCCATGGGGCGCTGGACCTACGAAGGGATCGACCTCAACCACAACTTTGCCGACCTCAACACGGCGCTGTGGGATGCCGAGGACAACGACCTGGTGCCGCACGAGTTCCCCAACCACTACATCCCCATCCCTGAGTACTACACCTTCGCCAATGCCACGGTGAGGGCACAGCGCTGTGGGGCACGGGGCCGAGGTGGGGGTCCCGGGCATGCCCCCATGGTGCAACATCACTGCAGGCAGCCCCGGGGGCACGGGGTGGGGTGGGGGTCCCAACTGTGCCCCAATGCCACTGTGTTACTTCAGGTGACCCTCAGGGTACAGGGGTGGGGTTTGAGGGTCCCAGCTGCGCCCCAATGGCACCTTGTTAACTTCAGGTGCCCCCCAGGGTGCAAGGGTGGGGTCCCAGTTCTGCCCCAGTGTTGGCACAGGGTGTGGGTGGGGGTCCCAGCTGTCCCCCAGTGACACAGTGTTACTTCAGGTGGTCCTCAGGGCACAGGGATAAGGGTTTGGGGGTCCCAGCTGCGCCCCAAGGGCACTTTGTTAACTTCAGGTGATCCCTAGGGCACAAGGGTGGGGTGAGGTTCCCAATTGTGACACAGTGTCCCCACGGGTGACCCCCAGGGTACAGGGGTGGGGTGGGGGGTGGTCCCAGCGGTGCTCCAGTGTCCCCACAGGTAACTCCCTGGCTACAGGGAGTTCTGCCCCAGTGTGTGCACAGGGGATGGGTGGGGGTCCCAGCTGTCCCCCAGTGACACAGCGTCCCCACAGATGAACAGATGACCCCCCAGGTACAGGAGTGGGGTGGGGGTCTCAGCTGTGCCGCAGTGACACAGTGTTGGCACAGGAGCTGGGTGGGGGTCCCAGCTGTCCCCCAGTGACGCAGTGTCACCGCAGGTGGCCCCCGAGACGCGGGCAGTGATTGACTGGATGCAGCGCTACCCCTTCGTGCTGAGCGCCAACCTGCACGGCGGGGAGCTGGTGGTCACGTACCCCTTCGACATGACGCGCACCTACTGGAAGGCGCAGGAGCTCACCCCCACGGCGGACGACGGTGTGTTCCGCTGGTTGGCCACTGTCTACGCCACCTCCAACCTGGCCATGGCCAGCGAGGAGCGCCGCCTCTGCCACTACGACGACTTCATGCGCTCTGGCAACATCATCAACGGGGCCAACTGGCACACGGTGCCCGGCAGTGAGTGCCAGGATGGGGTGGGGGGAGGGGGGGAGGTCCCGCAGCCCCTGCAGCCCCCGCCGCCCCCCGATGCCCCGCTGCCCTCCCCCAGGTATGAACGACTTCAGCTACCTGCACACCAACTGCTTCGAGATCACGGTGGAGCTCTCGTGCGACAAATTCCCGCACGTGTCCGAGCTGCCGGCCGAGTGGGAGAACAACCGCGAGTCGCTGCTGCTCTACATGGAGCAGGTGGGGGCCCCAGGGGTGGGGGGGGGTCTCCTGGTACCCCCCGGGCTTTGCAGCACGTTCCCTGCTCCCTGCCTGGGGAGGGCATGTGCTGGGGGGGGGTGCGTCTGTGCTGGGGTGCGTGCCGTGGTGCCACAGTGCTTTGGGTGCACACAGTGCTGAGGGTGCTCCCCACGGCTGTTGTGCTGCGTGGGGTGTCCCCCTGACCCCCACCCTGCGCCTCCCCAGGTGCACCGTGGCATTAAGGGGGTGGTTCGGGATGAGGACACGGGGGAGGGCATCGCCAACGCCATCATCTCTGTGGATGGCATCAACCACGATGTGCGGACAGGTACAGAGGGACGGGGACAGGGCCAGGGGTGGGGACGGGATGAGATGGGGTGGGATAAAAGGAATAGGGATGGGACAGAGGGATGGGAGGGGATGGAGAGTGGGATGGGATGAACAGGAGGGGAGAGGATGGGGATGGGATGGGATAGGATGGGACAGATGGGATGGGGATGGAATAGAGGGAGGGGAGGAGATGAAGAGTGGGATGGGATAGACAGGAGGGGATAGGAGGGGATGGGATAGGTGGGATAAATGGGATGGATGGGAGGGGGATGGAATGAATAGCAGGAGGGTTTGGGGATGGGATGGGATGGGGATAGGTGGGATAAACGGCATAGACGGGATAGGGATGGAGAGAGGACGTCACCCACGGGGCCCTGACCTCGCCCCACAGCCGTGGACGGGGATTACTGGCGGCTGCTGAACCCCGGCGAGTACGAGGTGACGGCGCGGGCCGAGGGCTACGAGGCGGCCACGCGGCCGTGCCGCGTCTCCTTCGAGAACGTGCCCACGCCGTGCAGCTTCCGCCTGGAGCGGCGGCGCCCGCGGGGCCGCGGACCTCCGGACCTCCAACTGCGGCTGCACCGACACCGCCTGCGGCGGCTCCGCGCCCAGCGCCGTGCGCCCTGAGCGGGCTTCGAACCCGCGGCCCCGGCCCCCGCCAGGCCACGCCCCTCCCTATTGGCCACGCCCCTTCGCTCTTGACCACGCCCCCTCCCTGAAGGTCAACGGCGCCTCCGCCGGCGGAGGCCCCGCCCCCTCCCGCGCCCTCCCATTCATTGCGCGTTCACGTGACCCGCGCGCCCCCCGCCACTCGCTCGCTCGCTCTGTGCCCATTGGCTGGCGGCGGCGGGAGGGGCGTGACCCTCGGAAGAGCGGCGGCCAATGGGCAGCGGGCGCCGCAGCGCCGGGCTGGCGCTGGTGGAGGGCGGAGGGTGCGGCAGCGCGGTGAGCGGGGGGGGAGGGGGGACACGGGGGAGTCGGGGCCGCGCGTGGGGGGATGTGTGCTTGGCACGGGGGCTGGGGGGGGTCGGGGCGCGGGGAGCGTTCGCGGCCGGTCTGTGGGCGCCAGGAAGAGTGGGGGGCACTGGGGGTGTCGGGGCTCCTCAGGGCCATAGGGGCTCCGTGGAGCGTGGGGGGCTGCTGGGCTGGGTGGGGCTCCGTGGGGCACAGGGGGCTCCGGAGGGTGAGGGGATCCATGGGGCACAGGGGGCTCTGTGGGGCTCCATGGGGCACAGGGGGCTCTGTGGGGTTGTGGGGCTCCATGGGGCACAGGGGGCTCTGTGGGGCATGAGGGTTTAATAGGGCACGGGGGCTCCAATAGGGTGGGGAGGCTCAGTGGGGTGTGGGGGCCGTATGGGGCACGAGGGGCTCCATGGGGTGTGGGGGCATTCCATAGGGCAAGGGGCTCCATGGGATGTGGGGGCATTCCGTAGGGTGAGGGGCTCCATGGGGTGTGGGGGCACTCCATAGGGCGAGGGGCTCCATGGGACGTGGCAGCTCCATGGGGCATGAGGGGCTCCATGGGGTGCAAGGGGTTCTATGGGACATGGGGTCTGTGGGTCACGGGGGGGCTCGGTGGGGTTGGCAGTGCTGGCACTCCTTCCCCCCACCCCACTGCCCTCGTGCCACGCTCACTGTGCACCCGCCCTGCTGCACGATTTGGGATGGGATGGGATGGGATGGGATGGGATGGGATGGGATGGGATGGGATGGGATGGGGGGGTGGGGAAGTGCCGCGGGCAGGGCCGAGCTCCCCCTCCCACCGCAGGGCGCCGCACCATGGCGGGGGTACCGGATCCGGCCGTACCGCGACGAGGACTATGATGCCGCGCGCGAGGTCTTCGCCACCGCCATGAGCGAGTACGCCCCGGCGCTGTGCCTGCACGTGCTGCGGCAGCCCTGGGTTCTGCTGCTGCTGGGCTGCTCCTTCTGCCTGCTGCTGGCCAGCGCCCGCTCCCTGCTGCTGCCCGTGCTGGCGCTGACGCTGCTGCTGGCGCTGGGCCGCCAGGTGCTGGGCTGCGCGTGGCACACCTACGTGGAGCGCTGCCTCGGGGACGACCTCCATGACATCCGTGCCGCGTACATGGACACCCCCGGCGCCCGCTTCTGGGTGGCGGAGGCGGACGAGCGGGTGGTGGGCACGGTGGGCGTGCGGCCGGCGGGCGACGAGGGGGAGCTGGCGTTGAAGCGGATGGCCGTGCGCAAGGATTACCGGGGCCGGGGCATCGCGGCGGCATTGGGACGGGCGGTGCTGGACTTCGCGCGGCGGCAGAGCGGCTGTAGGGCCGTGGTGCTCAACACCGTCATGCTGCAGCACGAGGCGCGGGCCCTGTATGAGCGCCTGGGCTTCCGCCGGCACCGACGCTATGTGCTGCCCACCGCCTACGGCCGCCTGGCCAACTGCACCGTCACCACCTACCGCTACGACCTGCCCTGAGCACGGGGACTGCGGACCCCGGATGCTGTGCCGTGGGGTGCAGGGACCGTCATGCCCGGACCACGCTGGTGGTGCTTCGTGGGGACGTGGGTTGAGTGGACGGTGCCCCATGGGGATCCTCGTCCCATTTGGCTGAGCCGTGTGGGCTTCCCATGGGGACCCTCATGCCACGTGGCTGAGCCATGCTGGTGACACCCCATGGGGATCCCCAAGACGTATGGATGATGCTCCATGGGGGCCCTCATCCCACATCTGAGCCGTGCTGGTGATGCCCCATGGGGACCCCCAAGCTGTGTGGATAATGCCCCATGGGGACCCTCATCCCACGTGGCTGAGCCATGCTGGTGATGCCCCATGGGGACCCCTGTGCCATGTGGATGATGCCCCTTGGGGACGCCATGCCACGGGGCTGAGCCATGCTGGCAGTGCCCCGTGGGGACGCAGGGACCCTCGTGCTGTGTGATGCCAGGCTGGGGACGTGCCCCCATCCCCACCCCGAGCCCTGCTGCTCCTCAACCCGGGGGGGTGCTCAGCCTCCCGGGGGGGGGCCGTGACACCCCCACACCCCCCAGCTGAGCAGGGACCCCCAGAGGGACGCCCGGCTGTGTCCCCTCGTGGTGCTGGGGTCGGATTCTCTCCTGCCCCCCCCCCTTAACGCTACAATAATAAAAGAGCATTGGAGCGCTGCCCGCGGCCCTTCCCCGCACCGCGGGGTCAAAGTGTGTGCCTCCCCCCCCCCCCCTCCCCCGCCGCTTCTCGGGCCGTGACGGCCTTTGCTCGGTGTAAAGGTGCTGAGCAGTGCTACGCATCGCCTCTCCGCACCCCAGCACTCCCGCAAAGCCCCCGTGGGGGGGCGTGGGGGGGTGGGGCCGACCTCCCCGTGGGGTGAACTCCCCCACCCCCCCCCCTCCGCCGCCGCTGCCCGAGCATCGCCCGCTGCGCTGCGCTCGGCCCCGGTCCCGGCGGGGGCGCTGCGGGATCCCGGCTCGGCGTTACGGGGTGCGGGATCGCGGCTCGGCGTTGCGGGGCCGGCTCTGCCCGCCCGCCGCTGCCCACCGGTAAGGGCCGCGCAGCCGCCTCCCGCAACCGGAGCGAGGTGCGGGACGGAGCGTGCGGGATCCGGCGGCGCAACGGGTGCGGGAAGAGGGGGGAGGAGGAGAAAGGGGAGCGGGAAGGGGGGGGGGGGTGCGCGGGGCCACGCACGCGTCGTGCGGGGTGCATCGGCGGTGGGGGGGCGGAGCTGCGGGAGCGGGGTCCGTGTGCGGGGTCTTTGGTAGGGCAGCGCTGGGCCCGGTGCTCCCACACCCCCCCAGCGGGACCCCCGGGGGCTGCGGCGTCCCCGGGCCTCGGCCCCGGGTCCCGACCTCAGCGCTGAGCGCCCCGCACTGGAGCGGCTCAGCCCCGCCACGAGCGGAGGCACAAACCCCGGCAGCTCTGCGCTGCTCTCAGTGGGTGCTGTCTGTCCCGTGCCCCTTTCCCCCCCGTGTGGTCTTTCGGTGCCCTTTTCCCACCCTGTGTGCCCCTCTGCTCGCTCCCTGGGGAGCGCTGCTCCCCCCCTCGTCCCATCCCTGTGGTCCTCAGGGTTTTGGGGACCCCGGACCCTGCTGCCACCTCCTGTGTCCTCAACCACAGCCTCGGGGTGGCAGGGGGAGCTTCTCCAGAGCCCCCCCGGGAAGGTTTCAAAGGAAAAAAGGGGAAATTGAGATCGGATAGAAGGGAAAAAGTTCCTTATACTGAGGAAGGTTGCCCAGACAGGAGGTGGTGCCCCATCCTGGTGGCATTTAGGGCAGGCTGGAGGGGCTCGAGGTGCCCCCTGGACCTGTGGGTGTCCCTGTTCTTCATGGGGGGGCTGGACCCAATTTCCTCTTAAGGTCTCTCCCAGCTCAGTCCATCCTTTCGTTTCTCCGAAGGTCCCTTCCAGCTCAAAGCACAGCGCGGTTCTGTGAGGGCTCCCTCCCCCTGCGCCGGCTCTGTGGCTCTGATCTGCAGTTCGCAGCGCCCATGGCTCCGTACCGCATCCGGCTGTACCGCGACGAGGACTACGACACCGTGCGCACGCTGTTTGCCCGCGGCATCATCGAGCACGCCCCGTCCGTCTACCGGCACATGCTGCGTTCCACGCGGGTGCAGCTGGGGCTGCTGGTCCTGTTCACGGCCGTGCGTGCCGCAGCCGGCTGCTGGCTGCTGGCACTGGGAGCCACGGCGCTGGTCCTGGCGGCCGCCTGGCCCTGCGCACGCGCCTTGTGCACATCCTACGTGCAGGAGGCCCTGCTCACCGACCTCTGCGACATCCACAGCACCTACATGCGGGCGGCCGACTCCTGCTTCTGGGTGGTGGAGGCCGGCGGGGCGGTGGTGGGCATGGTGGCCGTGGCCCCGGCGCAGGACCCGGCGCAGCGCGGCGAGGCCCTGGAGCTGAGGAGGATGTCGGTCAGCAAGGATTACCGCGGCTGCGGCATCTCCAAGGCGCTGTGCGGGGAGGTGCTGCGCTTCGCCCAGGCGCGGGGCTACAGGGCCGTGGTGCTGTACACCTCCATCGTGCAGGTGGTGGCCCAGCGGCTGTACGAGAGCCAGGGCTTCAGGATGGTGCGTGCCGACAGCCCCTCGCTGTTTGCCAGACTGATCTGCTTCCAGATCCTGTACTACCGCCTCGAGCTGCCCGGCCGCCCCTAGGGCCGACCCCGTTCCTGTAGCACCGAGAAATAAAGGGAGAGCGCGGGCAGGGCGTGGTGCTCGTGGCTGCACACGGTGTGTGTGTGGGTGCTGCGTGTGCCCTCGTGCCCCGCGTGGCTCACGGCCGCGCGCTGAGCCCAGCACGGCTCCGGGGACACCGGCTCTGGCCCTGCAGCACCCCACTCCTCCATGGGGTCACTGTGCTGGGGTGCTGGGGGGATTTGGGGGCCCGCGGGGCCTCGTGCTGTGCCCCCCCCCACTGCCTCGCCCCGACACCGCGGGCACCGGTACGGGAGGGGAAGGGGGAGGGTGCGGGGCAGGGGGAGGAGGGGACACGGCTGTCCCCAGGGCGTGGGAGCAGGTTCCCACTGAGCTCGCTGCATGCAGGGGCGTGAGGGGGGCGGGGACGCAGGTGACGGTGTGACACCGACTGCACGACGCGTGCTGGGGACGCGAGGGGACGGCCCCGCGCCGGGATGGCGGCCGCGGCCTGCGCCCTCACTCAAGATGGTGACGTCTCCCTGCCTCTCTGCCCCTGCCCTCACTCAAGATGGCGGCGCTCCCCCGTCCTTCAGCCCCTGCCCTCACTCAAGATGGCGCCGCTTCCCCGTCGCTCTTCCTCTGCCCACACTCAAGATGGCGGTCGCCGTGGCGTCGTTCGTCACGGGGCGGGCGGAAGCGCATCCCGCACCGGGCCCGGCTGAGCTGAGCGGCGGCGCCGGGAGGGCCCGGTCCCGGCACCATGGACTGCTACACGGCCAACTGGAACCCGCTGGGCGAGGACGCCTTCTACCGGTGAGGGGCGGCCGGCCTGCGGCTGGGGGCCTGCGCCTGGTGGGGGGATCTGGGCCTAGCAGGGTGGGCTGCGGCCTGGCCGGGGTCCCGGGCCCGGGGGGGGGGTGGGGGAGGGGAAGGCTGGGGGGCTGGGCCCTGTCACCGCTCTGCACTGTCTGTCTGTCTGTCCGTTCGCCTGCCCGCAGCAAGTTCGAGCTGTACACCATGGAGTGGGGCCTGAAGGAGGACCTGCGGGACTGCCTGGTGGCGGCCGCCCCGTACGGGGGACCCATAGGTAGGGCCGCAGCCGCCGGGCCGGGCGGGGCGGGGTCCTGCGCCTCACGGCGGCACTGCGAGGGCTGCCCCGTTTCCCCCCCACAGCTCTGCTGAAGAACAGCGGCAGGAAGGAGAAGTCCCCCAGCAGCCGCCCGCTGTTAGAAATCTACTCGGCCTCGGGGCTGCTCCTGGCCAGCATCCCGGTGAGCGTGCAGGCAGGGCTGGGGGGATCCGGCTGTGCCCTGGATGAGATGGAGAGATGTGAGATGGCTGAGACCACCAGCCAGCTCCTGGGGCACTGGGAGGTTTTCATGGGTCCAAGGATTGCTCTGGTTATGGTCAGTGCTGATACCACCAGCTGAGGCAAGGAGGGGCAGGGCCACCCTTCTCCAGCCTGACACAGTGGTGCTGGGGATGGTGTTTGGGTCTGGAGGGGTACAGAGGTGGTTCTATTTGCTGCTTGCACTGTAAAAAGCAAAATGCAGGCTGATTATAAAACAGAGAAGTCTCACTGCTTCTGTTCTCTTGTGTTCTGTTCTTGTTATTTCAACCTCCAGATTAAAAAGGATTAGGCATGGGGACATGCTGTGAGGCTTTTGGAGTCACCAAGAGCCATCTCAGGCAAACAAATGTGTCCTATATCCCATCTCTCATTGAAATGTCTCTTTCCATCTGAAAAACTGTATTGAGACATAGCACTAGTCCAGAGCTGTGTGCCCGGGGGCAGCTCCTCTGGGCTGTCTGCAGGGAAGCTCGGCGCTGCTGCACCTTCTCAGCACCTCGAGCTTCCAGGGGTGGTGGCTCTGCGCAGCTCCTGCAGCCCCTGAAAGCTTTGGTTCTCCGGTTGCTCGGAAGCAGTGGTGTGTGCAAGGGTGTTTGGGGCCTGCGGGGAAAGGGAGGCACCCAGCCTGGGAGGAAGGGGCCAGGGTGGAGATGGGGAAGCGGTGCTGAAGCTGTGGGGGTGTCCTCCCTGCCCCGCTGTCTAGAGCTGGGGAAGATACGGAGGAGCAGCGGGAGGGGCAAGCTGTCACGCCTGCAGGGCACTGCAGACCAGGGGTACCAGAGCTGCAAAGGCCAAACTGCAGCCATTGTGTGCCTCCTGGAGGGACAGCTTGGCAGCTGGGAGGCGAGCAGCAGACACTGACTGGTTTCCTGCCTGCAGTGGAAGAGCGGCCAGCTGGTGCAGCTGGGCTGGACGGCCAGCGAGGACCTGCTGTGCATCCAGGAGGACGGCACCGTTCTCATCTACAACCTCTTCTGCGAGTTCAAGCGTCACTTCAGCATGGGCAACGTGAGTGGGCCAGGGCGGGGAAGGCTGGGGAACACCACGAGGTTCACTGAGTTGGATTTGTATGTGGGACAAGTGCTGCGAGGTCTCCCACAGTGTCCTCAGCCCAATAGGGCTGAGAGCCCGGGGCACCCCCAGCCTCCCTGCAGGGTTATTCCTTTGGGTATGGGCTGGCACACCTCCCAGAGGCACAGGAGAGGGACCTCGTTCAGCTGGGATGCTGCTGGCTGCACGGCACAGAGTTGGGCTCTCTCTTCCCTGGGATGGTTTTGCCCCCAGTGCCCCGGTGCCTCTCCCAGCAGCAGCACGGTGCCGTGCCCTGCTGCCTCAGCCGTGCCCATCTGTCTCCATGGCACAGGAGGTGCTGCAGAACCACGTGCTGGAGGCGAAGGTCTTCCACACAGAGTATGGCACCGGTGTGGCCATCCTCACTGGGGCGTACCGCTTCTCGCTGACCACCAACATCGACGACCTGAAGCTGCGCAGGATGCCCGAGGTGCCAGGTGGGTCTCCTCCCCGCCGCTCCGCGCTGTGCCCGGCGCGGGGCCCTGACGCTGCTCCCTGGCAGGTCTGCAGAAGCCTCCCTCTTGCTGGGCCGTGCTGACCCAAGATAGAGTGACCATCGTCCTGCTGGCGGTCGGCCAGGACCTGTACCTGCTGGACAGCACCTCCTGCTCTGTGGTGGTGAGTGAGCCAAGGCGGCGGCAGCGGGGAGCGGGGTGATCTGCAGCCCACAGGTCCTTCCCCCACGTCGTGGCCGAGGGCAGAGCCGTGAGGATAAGGCAGACGCAGCGTGGGAGAGCTCTGGCCAGCTCTCAGCCCCTTGTGCAGCGTCGGTGCCAGCATGTAGCTGTGTCCCTGACCGTATCCCCGTCCTTTTCCCTGTCCCAGACGCCCCCTGGCATGAGCCCCTGTGCTGGTGCCTACCTGCAGATGGCCGTGTCCTTCAACTACCGCTGCCTGGCGCTCTTCACCGACACTGGTTACATCTGGATGGGGCTGGCCACGCTGAAGGTGAGCGTCCCTTTCCCTTCCAACTGCCCGCCCTGCTCTGCGCTCCCCTCCTGCCTCACAGCCAGACCTGGTGCCATCCCAGCTGCTCCTCTTTGGGCCCCTGTGGGCGCTGAGCCACAGCCTGCCCTTGCTGCTGTCCGGCGGCACCTGTGCTGTGCCGTCAGAAAATCCACTCTCTTTTGTTCTTCTGTGTCACTCCCCACCTTTTCCATTTCCAAATCCACTTGTTACTGGCCTTGTGTCTCCTGTTCTGTGCCCAAATTGGTCCCAAATAAACAGGCTCCCCCTGATTTCTGTTTCCATGTTGGATTCTATTGCATCCATGCCCCAGCTTGGTGATTCTAATGTCATCCCTTAGGCAGACTCAGCCACGTTACCGCAGCTGGTGCGTACAGGTGGCCTCATCTGGTTGACACGGGTGATGTGCTGGTTTGCTTTAAAGCAAGTCATTGTCCTTTAGACTTTGTTCACTCTTCAGATCTCAGCTGAGCACAAGCAGCTCTATGTGCACTTGGGCTGCTTGCCAGAGCACGGATGCAGGTTTCTCACGCTCGGTTTAACTGCTGTCACAGCACTCTTGACCTCTGTGTACAGCAGCCAGGGCCCTGGCTGCCTCTGGGGTGCAGGAGTGGCCCGGTGCTTCTGCAGGACGTGTGCCCCGTGCTGCTTGTCCCCTCCACCTCAGTGCATGGCTCCAGCAGCTGCACAGTGCACCTCCCCACGTGCCTTCTCCTCCCTTCTGCAGGACAAGTTCTGTGAGTTCAACAGCTCCATCCGATCTCCACCCAAGCAGATGGTTTGGTGAGCGTGGCTGTGCCGGGGTGCGAGGGGTCGTCCTTCACATCCCTGCTCCAGGCACGAGGATGCACGAGGCTGGTGGTGCTCCCCTGACCACGCTGGGGTTCCCTCAGGTGCACGCGTCCCCGCAGCCGGCAGCGCGCCGTGGTGGTGGCCTGGGACCGGCAGCTCATGGTGGCTGGGGATTCCACAGAGTGCATCCGGTATCCTTTGGGGAGGAGGGACTGTCCTCAGGCCTGCCCGAGCTGTGTGCTCCCTCAGGCTGCTGCTGCCTCTGCCACCAGCACTGCTGTTCCTGGAGTAGCCGTGGGTTTGGTGCTCAGATGAGGCTGAGCTCATCCCTGCCCTCAGCAGCACTGGTGTGAACTCCCCTCCCCTTCCTGCTCTCAGGCAGTCCTGCACGGTGGTGAAAAACACTGCTCTGCCTGGGCCCCCAGGGTTTTGTTCCTGTTCTCTGACTTTCCCAGTGGAGAGCATCCCATCTCCCTCCCAGCTTTGAGAGCAGAGCTTGGCCACAAGAGCCCCTGCAGCTGAGAGTGCTGAGCCAGGGCCCTCTGCTGAATCCCCAGGGGTGAGGGCTGCCACAGTGGGACGAGCCCTGTTCCTCCAAAGCGGCTGCAAGGAAGGCTCACGTGGCACAGCCCTTTTGGGTCGGGGCAGTCAGGGTGTGCTCCATGGCATCTCTGTGGCTGACCTGCTCCTGGCAGAGCTGGGCTGCACACAGCAGCTGCTTTCTTCCCACGAGCCCTTAGCGGGAGGCACAGATTTGTCCTGGATGAGGACTCCTACCTGGTGCCGGAGCTGGACGGGGTGCGGATCTTGTCCCGCTCCTCCCACGAGTTCCTGCACGAGATCCCAGGTGAGCTGTTCTCTGGGTGAAGCCATCCCTCCCTGCAGAGGGAGAGCACTGACAGGCCTTCAGGTCCCGTAGCTGACACGGGGGGTTGGGTGGGAGCAGCAGCTGGCTGGGTGCATCTGGGCTGGGGCAGCCTCTCACTCTGGTTTTCTTCTTTACCCCCCTTCCCTGCAGAAGCCAGCCAGGAAATCTTCAAAATCGCTTCCATGGCACCAGGGGCACTCCTGCTTGAGGCACAGAAGGAGTACGAGGTTCGGCACACTGCCCTGCTCCACACCTGCCTCCTCCCTTGGGCTGCCCCAACACAAGCCCAGCATTACATCCACCCTGACGGGAAAGGGAATGGTCTGGAGGTCCCCATGGGGCAAGGTGTTAGGGTGCAAGTAGCCCCTGGGGTGCTGGGGCTCCAGGCACCCGGTGCTCACCCTGGCTGCAGTGTCCCGTGTCCCACCACTCACCAACGGGCTGTGCTTCTCTGCAGAAGGAGAGCCAGAAGGCAGACGAGTACCTGCGAGAAATCAAGGACCAGAAACTGCTCCCAGAAGCTGTGAGCCAGTGCATCGAGGCAGCGGGCTACGAGCACGAGCCAGAGACCCAGAAGTCCCTGCTGCGGGTGAGTGAAGTGAGCCAGTAGGCTCTGGGTGAGGCTGGAGCCGTTCCCCTCCTGCTGGAGGCTCTCCCGTGGCCCACCCGTCCTCAGAGCCCGCGCTCTGCTCTGGCAGGCAGCCTCCTTTGGGAAGTGCTTCGTCGACAAGTTCCCCCCGGAGAGCTTCGTGCGCATGTGCCAGGACCTGCGGGTGCTCAACTCCATCCGGGACTACCAGATCGGCATCCCCCTCACCTTCACCCAGTATCCTCTGTGGGGCAGGAGCGAGGGGTGGTGGCTGGTGTGAGTGCCCTGCTGTCAGTGCCGCCCTTGGCTAGGGAGCTGGGATGTAACAGGGTGGGGAGGAGTGGGCTACAGAGCCTGGGACCCGCCAGCCCCACGGTGCTGGGCTGTCAGCTTGCACCCTGGGCTGCAGGGCAGGGTCAGCCCCCTGCACTCACCCTAACCCTAGCCCTAACCCTAACCCTAACCCTGCACTCACCACACCATGCAGTGCCCAACCCCCTGCCCGTGATGGTGAGCCCACGTCACGGAGCTGAGCCTGCCCTGCGCTCACATGCCAGCCTCACTCCGTCTAGGGGTGCTGCCAGGAGGGGGTGGGCACCCAGCACGCGTCGCCTGCGCTCTGCAGGGTCCGAGATGCCCTTGACTGTTCCACAGATACAAGCGACTCACCATCGAGGTCTTGCTGGACAGGTGAGGCTTTCTGTCAGCGAGGCTCGATAGCCCTGCCCCTGAGCAGCCCGCGCTGTGCCCAGCCCTGCGCAGCCTCTGTCCCCCTGCCTGGTGGCTGAGTGAGCTCTGAGAGCTGCTGAGCCCCCTGTGCCCGCCAGGCTGGTCCTGCGGCGGCTCTACCCCCTGGCCATCAGGATCTGCGAGTACCTGCGGCTCCCGGAGATCCAGGGCGTCAGCCGCATCCTGGCCCACTGGGCCTGCTACAAGGCAAGGGGGGGGAGGCTCTGAGGGGGGCTCTGCCGAGCTGGGGCCGTGCTGAGTGCTCCGCTCCCCTCTAGGTGCAGCAGAAGGACAAATCTGATGAGGAGGTGGCTTATGCCATCAACCAGAAGCTGGGGGACACGCCAGGCATCTCCTACTCCGAGATCGCCGCCCGAGCGTACGACTGCGGCAGGACGGAGCTGGCCATCAAGGTCCCTTGGCTTGGGCGGTGGCATGTCCTGGGGGTGGGGGCACCAAGGGCTCGGGGTGTCATGGTGGCCGTGTGCTGACACTCTGTGATGGCCTCAGCTGCTGGAGTACGAGCCGCGCTCTGGGGAGCAGGTCCCGCTGCTGCTGAAGATGAAGCGGAGCAAGCTGGCCCTGAGCAAAGCCATCGAGAGTGGGGACACCGACCTGGGTAAGGGGCAGGGCTGGGGCTCCTGTGCACATAAAGTGGGGTCCTGAGGCAGCTGGGGCTGTGCAGAACCCAGCACCGAGGGGTCTGCCTGCATCCCGGCAGCAAATCTCTCTTGGGAGTCAGGCAGTGTGTTCGTGGCTTTGTGATTGAGGGTGGTGGGAGCTGTGTGAACCCTGCAGGGCGAGTGGGGAGGCACAGGGCTCTGCCCTGCACGTGGGTGTACGCTCATTCCCCTCCCAGAGCTGAGCATTGGCTGAATGCCCCGGCAGCTGTGCTGGGGAAGATGCTAAAATGCTCCTTCTGCTCCAGTCTACACTGTCGTGCTGCACCTGAAGAACGAGCTGAATCGTGGCACCTTCTTCATGACACTGCAGAACCAGCCGGTGGCCCTGAGCCTGTACCGCCAGGTAAGGGCTCCCCGCCGTGTGCACTCCTGTCTGAGGGGACCCCTGTGTGCTCTGCCCCGTCCCCCCAGCCTGGCTGGGGGCCTCGGAGCCACGTGGTGGGGCAGATGCAGCTCGCCGTACCTGCGAGCCCTCACCTCCGCTTATTGCTTTCTCAGTTTTGCAAGCACCAGGAGCGGGAGACACTGAAGGACTTGTACAACCAGGATGACAACCACCAGGAGCTCGGCAACTTCCACGTCCACTTCGGCTACTCGGAGAAGGTCTGTGCCTGGAGGAGCCTAGTAAAAGGGCTGGGGACTCACCCTGGGGTCTGTGTTGGAAGTCAGCAGCCCCTCCTGTGTGCGATGCAGAGCTCCAGATCCCCCCAGGGTGAGGAGGGATCCGACCCTCAGCCCGTCTTGTGTGATCGAGGCAGGGCATCATTGAGCCAGAGCTCAGCCTGTGCTGGTCATCCCCCTGCCCAGCTGGGGGAGGTCATGCCCTGTGCCCCATCCCTCACAGTGCAACATCTGCGTTGGCACGGGGTGACGTGCCTGCTTTCTGTCTCCAGCGCATCGAAGGGCGGGTGGGAGCGCTGCAGAATGCTGTGGATGAGTACTACAAGGCCAAGAATGAGTTTGCTGCCAAGGTGAGTGTGCCCAGGGCTGCGAAGGTCGGGTTCATCTGGACCACAGCCGCTAAATGGGGTGCTGCAGGTGCCCCAGGGACAGAGCTGTCACTTGCTGGGACAGAGACCCTTTAGCCTGGTGCTTTACTCCACAGGCCACAGAGGATCAGATCAAGCTCCTGCGGCTCCAGCGACACCTCCAGGAGGACTTTGACAAGCCCTACCTCGACCTCTCTCTGCACAACACTGTCTCCACTCTGATCCAGGACGGCCACCACAAGAAGGCTGAGCAGCTGTACCGGGAGTTCAAGATCCCTGACAAGCGGTGGGAATGGGATGAGGGCAGCGGAGGGCGGGGGCTCCTCGGTGCAGCCCCGGGCTGGAGCTGTGGGTCACAGCTTTGGGGTCACAGCTTTGGGGGCAGAGTTGGTTTCTCCTGGTGCCCCACTGTTAAGCTGTGGGGTGGGAGCGGGGGCTGTGGCGTTCTGGCAGCTGTAGGAGCTGTTCCCCTGCTGTCCCCAGGTACTGGTGGCTGAAGATCAGCGCCCTGGCCACGCGTGGGGACTGGGAAGAGATGGAGAAGTTCTCCAAGAGCAAGAAGTCGCCCATCGGGTACCTGGTAAGAGCTTTCCTCGCTGGAGGAGGACCTGTCCCCGCTCCCTGCCTGCCCTTCTCACAGTCCACATGCACAGAGTGCTGCCCCTGAGGAGGGTGGCAATGAGGCTGGACCGTGCTGTGGGGCTGAGCTGTGCTGTGGGGCACAGGGGGAGCAATTGGAAGGGTCTGCCGTGGGGCAGCAGACCTCCTGCACCCCACTCCTCTCTTCCTCAGCCCTTCGTGGAGATTGCTGTGAAGCACCACAACCGCTACGAGGCCAAGAAGTACGCGCCCCGTGTCACCCCTGAGCAGCGGGTCAAGGCCTTCATCCTCGTGGGGTACGCTGGGGGGGCTGCAGGCAGGGCTGGGGCTCACGGCAGCAGGCAGGGGTTGTGGTGTGGCAGCACTCCCAGCGCTGTGGGTTTGGGGTGCTCTGGATTGATAAGGGAAACACTCATCCTTCTGCTGCCTGTGGGGGTGCACGGGGTGCTACCCGGACCCCTCTTTCCCACCGTGGGGGGGAAGGGTGCCTTCAGCCCCTGCTTTTCCTCCAGGGACCTGGAGCAGGCGGCTGACGCTGCCATTGAGCACAAGAACGAGGCCGAGATGAATCTTGTCCTGTCCAAGTGCTCTGCCGCCACTGACAGCGCCGTGATGGAGAAGCTGAACCGGGCTCGAGCCCAGCTCCTGAAGAAGTGAGCCCCGGTGCTCCCCTCCGTGCTGGGGGGCAGGAGCTCAGCCCCCCACCTTCCCGTACCCTGGGGGTCTGGACCCTCTCTGAGGGCACGGAGCTGCAATTCTTGGTCAATAAAGACCCAGAGACTGCCGTGCCGCGTCCTGACGGGGGAAACGAGCCCCGCAGTGGGGTGGGTGGGTGCCGCTGGGTGTCAGCTGGGGCTGCGGGGTGGGGGGCTGGGCGTGGGGGGGTCCCGTGGGCTCCCAGGGAGCGCTGGGGGCGGTGTGATGCTCTGCGTCCTCCGGGCCGCCGGGGGGCGCGCTGCGTGTGCGTGTGGGGTGGAGGGGTGGGTAGGGGGCGCTCTAGGCGCCTTGCCGCCGCCGCGGGACGTTGTGGGGCGGTAAGATGGCGGCGATCAGCGCGGGGCGGACTGCGGCCAAGGTGAGGGGGGGAGGGGCGGGTCGGGGTGCGGGGCTCCGGGGGGGGGGGGAGGGGGAGGGGGCCGCTCCGCCGCCGTCTGACCGCTGTCCCCCCCCGCAGGGCCTGCTGAGCTCTGCCCGCGTCCTCCGCCGCCCCCCGGGCGCCTCCGCCGCGCTGCAGCACACGGCGCGGGACACGGTGAGCGTCCGCCGGTACCGGGACAGCGGGCCGGGCCGGTCCTGCCGGCCCCGGAGCTGCGGGGCCGAGTCCGGGGGCAAACGGTCCGAGGGATGGGGGCCTCTGCTGTGGCAGCGGGCGAGAGGAGGCTCCGGGGAGACCCCTCCGAATCTGAAGGGGACTGTTGTGAGCGGGTGTCGGGGGGGGGCTCTTAGCGCAGGAGCGGAGCTGCCGCCCGTCGTGGGTGCCCCGGCTGTGCTGCGTGAGCCCCCGCTCGGGCTGCAGCTGGCCCTGTTTGTCGCAGGGCTGTTGGACTGGGTGGCCTTTGAGTGCCCCTTCCGACTCGGACAATTGATTGTGTGGCGGGGCGGGTGGAAGGAGCTGCTGCCACACACATCAGTACTGGGGTGCTGAAGTCATCGGGGTGCCGCTGGGACTGCACTCCGCTGCCCCACAGCTTGGGCCTGGGCTGCAGCTGCTCCTTTGTTCGGTGACCTTACCATTCCTATCACTGTCCGGGCTCTGCAGGTGGTTCAGTGGGGTCTCTGCGGGGAATCAGTGGCTGAAGAGGCAGGGATTAGTAAAGCACTGTGTAAAAATAGGTGCAGGCTGCAGCGGGAGAGCGGCGGTGGCGGCAGAGGGCAGCTCAGGGATCACCTCTGTGTCCTGCAGGCACAAAGGGAAACAGAGGAGCAGATTTAGTAAAGCTGCACTGCACTCAGCTCCAGCAACGAGAATCTCCCGTGGTGCAGAGGGAGAGATCCTCCCTGAGGATGCTGAGTGGGGAGGGGTCTGTGGGGCAGGGGCTGCCTCTCCCTGCAGCCACCTCGGGCCTGGGGGCTGAGCAGCTCGTAGGGATTTAGTGCTGTAGGACAGGACACTCGTGTGCTCTTCGGGCTCAGGGTTAGCGCTGCAGTGCAGCTGTTAATTAATTAATAAGCGTGTGATGGGTGCGGGCGTTCTCCAGGCTGTGGGTGCCCTTCCTCTGTGGCTGCACGCAGGTTAGGGGTCACGTTTGGGCTGTGTCCCGCGGCTGGAGGTGTGACTGTCCCTTTCTCCCCCTGCAGTCAGAAAATGCCAAGTCAGAGAGCACGTTCCAGGTGACCATGCTGCCTGGGGACGGCGTGGGCCCGGAGCTCATGCACGCCGTCAAGGAGGTGTTCAAGGTAACATCTGCTGCCTCTCAGCAGCGGGGCCGAGGGCAGCAGCTGCAGAGCTGCTCAGAAGCACTGCTGAGCCAGGGGGCAGCCTGCCTGCTTCCTCAGGTTGTGGGCAGGCTGGGCTCCTCCTGCAGGATGGGCTCAGCTTACACAGTTCTTGCAAACAGTTTCATTCTTCACTGCTCTGTTCACATGTCCCACTCACTCCTTCTCCCTGTACCGAGGCAGCAGCCAGCACTGATGCTGTGCGGGCTGCTCGTGGGAGAGCTGGGGTCCCACCACTGCTGGAGCACTGTCACTGTGCTTCCGAGCAGCAATGCCATCACCCTGTGCCAGCACCCTGACCCCGAGGCCCAGCTGAGCACGCTGTGTGGTTCTTGCTGAGGCTGCTTTCAGTTTTGTGCCCCGGCCGTCCCAGCCCCGTGGTGGTTTGCCTTCTGCAGCGTGTTTGGAAGGACGCTGCCAGCTCTGCAGCCCGCTGAGGCTGCTGCTCTTGCCCTTTGTCTCTGGTGCAGGCTGCCAGCGTGCCCGTGGTCTTCGATGAGCACCACCTGAGCGAGGTGCAGAACATGGCCTCGGAGGAGAAGCTGGACCAGGTGGTGGACTCCATGAAGGAGAGCAAAGTGGCCCTGATAGGTGAGGACCCGCGCTCGCTGTCTGTCCAGCAAGGAGAGCTGCGCGTGCCTCAGGTGCTGCTGGGTGCTTTCAGGGGCATTCTGGGGTTAGGAAATGTGCAGGCTTACACAGAGCAGTTTACCTTTACCTGGCTTTCCTTAGCTTATCAGTGACGAAGTTATATCCAACTTCTGTTTCTGAGAGGAGGTCTCCTAGCATGGGCTGCAGAAACAGAGGGCCCACGTGGGTCCGATGTACTGCGGGCAGGATGGGTCTCTGTCCTCGCTGAGGCTTTGTGCAGAGCCCCGTGCTCCCTGCTCAGCCATCAGCGTGCTGTGTTCTTACTGCTGCTCCGTGTCGTCCCTGCAGGCAAGATCCACACCCCCATGGAGTACAAGGGAGAGCTGGCTTCTTACGACATGAGGCTGAGGTGAGCTGGGCGCCCTGCCGGGCTGCCAGGGCTGGGAACTGGTGCGGTGCTGGCTGGGAAAGCCACGCTGCGCTCAGCGCTGGCACCAAAGCAGGGCTGGAGGAGGCAAGTTCAGGGCAGGGGGAGGTTCACATGTCCCCACGAAGTGAAAGATCCTGAGAAGCTGTGGCCTGCAGCTGCCTCTTGTGAGCACAGCCCCTCTGCCCACTTTCTTCACAGGGGAGGGTGGGTGGGGGGTGAGAGAAGGGACGGCTGCGAGCTGCTGCCATGCAGGGCACTCAGACCGGGCTCTGCGTCCTTGGGATCAGGGGTACCTGGGGTGGGGGCTGTGGGGCAGAGAGCTGTTTGCCCTGGCACCCGCAGCGCTTGCCAGGAGCGGTCGGTGCCCCGGGAACGGCTCACGGTGCAGCGCTGCTTCTGCTGCAGGCGCAAGTTGGACTTGTTTGCCAACGTGGTCCACGTGAAGAGCTTGCCAGGCTACAAAACACGCCACAACAATTTGGACCTCGTGATCATTCGCGAGCAGACCGAGGGGGAGTACAGCTCTCTGGAGCACGAGGTATGAGGGCTGCCCCGGGGCCGGGGTTCTGCGGGCTGCCCCAGCTCACGCTGCTCTCCGTGCGCAGAGTGCCAAGGGCGTCATCGAGTGCCTGAAGATCATCACGCGGGCCAAGTCGCAGCGCATTGCCAAGTTCGCCTTCGACTACGCCACCAAGAAAGGGCGCTCCAAGGTGACGGCCGTGCACAAGGCCAACATCATGTGAGTGCTGCAGTGCTCAGCGCTGCCCCCGCTCCGGCCCCGCTGCTCTCTGTCCATCAGAGCGGGGCCGGGTCCCGGTCGGGCTGTGGAGACGCTGGCTGTTTCCTGGCAGCTGCTCTTCCCCTCTGTGTGGCATCACCACGGGCAGGAGGAGCCTCGCTGGGGCCTGGCAGCTGCATCCTGACAGCTGTCAGATCAGCAGGGCAGCTCAGATGCTGTTCTCTGTGCTCCCCCCATCCTCCACCTCTGGTGTGAGCTGCTCGGGGGCTGCCCGCCCCGCGCCCGGCTCTGCGGGGACAGCAGCTGCTCTGGGACTCCTCGGTGCTGTGAGGATCCTCTGCTGTCCTGCCGACCCCTCCTCGTGTGTTTTGTCTCTCAGGAAATTGGGCGACGGGCTCTTCCTGCAGTGCTGTGAGGAGGTGGCAGAGCTCTACCCCAAGATCAAGTTTGACACCATGATAATCGACAACTGCTGCATGCAGGTGAGGATCCCACGCCCTGCCCCGTCCCTGTTCTGCACCTCGTGCTGCTGCTCTGCCCGCTGCACCGAGGGATGGAGCACTGAAACCCGAAAAGCTGCTGCAGGGCTGTGTGCCCGTGTCCTGGCCTGAGCTTGCTCCATGCACGCGGGAGCACGGTCTGCGTGCCATCAGCATTTCCCTGCTGCGAGCAGAGCTGCAGGGATGGAGACATCGGGCACCTGCAGCTCCTCGTGCCTGGGCTGGGCTCGCAGGGCCCATGTCAGCAGGGCTCCCTGCTGTGCCCTGACGGGGATGTGCCCCCTCCGAGGGCCGTCACGCTGCCCGTGTTGTGGCTGTGGCCGCCGTACCGCGCTCACTGCTCCCCCTTCTCCCAGCTGGTGCAGAACCCGTACCAGTTCGACGTGCTGGTGATGCCGAACCTCTACGGGAACATCATTGACAACCTGGCAGCCGGGCTGGTGGGCGGCGCCGGCGTGGTGCCCGGGGAGAGCTACAGCGCCGAGTACGCCGTCTTCGAGATGGTGAGGAGCTGCTGGGCCCCCAGCACCGCCCCCCCCCCCCGCTAACTGGGAGCACTGGGAGCGCTCCTTGACCCGCTCCTCCTCCTGCAGGGCGCCCGGCACCCCTTTGCCCAGGCCGTGGGCAGGAACATCGCCAACCCCACGGCCATGCTGCTGTCAGCTGCCAACATGCTGCGGCACCTCAAGTACGTGCTGGGGGGGGGGGGGGGGCAGCGCTGCCCCCTGGGTGGGGGAGGAGGGGGTGCAGTGCGGGCTGCTGCTGACCCATGGCTGCTGTCCTCTCCCCAGCCTGGAATTTCACTCCAACCTCATCTCGGACGCAGTGAAGAAAGTGATCAAAGTTGGAAAAGTGAGTGCTGGGCTGCCCTGCGTGTGTGTGTGTGTGTGCTTGTGTGCGTGCGTGTGTGGGAGCTGCTTGCTGTTGTCCCGAGGGGCCGGGCCGCCTCACACCTCCCTCCCACCCCTCTCTCCATCCCGAGGGCTCCTGCTCAGCAACCCACCTGGGTGCCCTGTGCGTGCAGCTCTGGTGCAGTCAGCTGTAGTCAGCGCTGCTGCCTGTCCCAAGGCGGCCTGCTGCCTCGGGCAGCCCCAGGAGGGCTGGGGGGCATTGCTGGGGCTGCTCTCACTCGCCCCCCCGTGGTGTCAGGCAGGGTGTGTAGAGGGAAGCTGCTCTCCTCTCCTCTCCTCTCCTTCCCTCAGTGATTTCGCTCAGTTCACAATCACGTTTCTCCCTTGTTTCTCCCCTTCCCTGTGTTGGATTTTTAGGTTCGGACACGGGACTTGGGCGGTTACTCCACCACTTCTGACTTCGTGAAGTCTGTGATTGACAACCTGCACCCCCACTATGGTTCCTAGGAGCCCCTGGCACCTCGCTGCGCCCCGCAGCAGCCCGCCCCGCTGCAGCTTAAGGCCCCACAGCCCTCCTCCCCCCCTCGCCCCATCCACCCGGGCCGGGGGGAGGAGAGGGGCTCCCTCCCTTCTCCCCATAGCCCGGAGTGGTGCTGGGGGAGGTGGGAGCCAGCAGGCAGCTCCGCGGGACGTTGGGCCCAGGGGTCCTGCCCCCTTTCTGTGCCCACAGAGGCTTTAGCAATAAATAGGACCGCAGGGTGAGGCCCCACGCGGGGCTGTGCGAGGACAGCTGCTGGGGCTCGCTGCCCCAGGAGGAGAGGGGCTGTTAGCTGAGGGCTGAGGGGCTGCGTGGGGGCTGAGCCCCCTCCCAGGGCTGCAGGCTGCGGGCTGCTCTGCACGGTGCTTGCCCACCCGGGGCAGGACGGCTGTGCTGGGCGCTGCTGGCCGTGCAGGGGCAGCCGAGCTGCTCGAGCTCCTGGTGGGACCACGGGCTGCTGTGCCCCGCAGCTGTGTGCGTGAGCGAGCGACTGGGACTGTACCTGACTGTGCTTTGTACCGTGTTTGCAAATAAAGGGTCCAACGCGCTGCCTGCCCCGCACAGCTCCTCTTCCCCTTCCCCGCACGGAGCGGGCGCAGCTGCAGCACTGCGATCCCGCTGCCCTCAGCGGCCCTGGGAGCACAGGGAGCAGCGGCCCTGGGCCACGGGGTGGGCTCGGGCCCCCCAGTGTCGGGCTGAGGCCCCGAAGCCACAAGCAGACCCCGCAGTGACACTCCGTTTTGTTGCAGGTGCGCACAGCGGACATGGGTGGATACGCCACGTCCCAGGATTTCACCCAGGCTGTCATTGGGGCCCTGGACGTGTAGGGCTGCTCGGCCCCGCTGCTCCCCCTGCCTGCTCGGTAACTTATTGCTTCCCTTAATAAAGCGGCCTGTGCAATGGAATGGTGCAGTAAAGGGGGGGGGGGGGCTGCCTGTGTCCGAGCTGCAGCACAGCAGTGCAGAGCACGGAGCAGGGACACGGGCTGGGAGGGGCACCCCAGCAAAGTCCGGGGCCCCTGAAGGAAGGAAAGGCAAAGGGAGCACTCCCAGCAGTGACCTCAGCCCTTTATTGAGCTCCGTCACAGCGCGCAGGGCGATGCCCTCCAGCAGCAGTGGGCAGCACACACTCACACTCACACACACACACACACACTCACACACACACACCGCTGCCCGGGGCGCTCTGAAAGGCGCGAGGAGGGGGAGCCAAGCAGAGCTGCCCGGGGCACGGCCCTCGTGGACAGAAATGAGGTGCACCTTCAGCGCAGGCACTGTGTCCCCGGGCACTGCGTCCCCGCCGTGCAGCTGCTGAGGAGTGGGGGATAGAGGGGCTGCAGCCGCCCCAAAGTCCGCGTGGTGGGAGCGCAGCCCGGCTGCAGCTGCTCCCCTCCCTTAGTCCTCCTCCTCCTCCTCCACCTCCTTGGCCTTCTTCTTCTTCTTCTTCTCCTCCACGGCCGTGCCCTCTCCCGCCCGTTTCCTTTTCTTCTTGGGCAAGGCCTCCTCCTGCAGCCCGTTCTCCTCGGGCTCTGTGGCAGCCTCCTGCTCTTGTTCTTGCTCCTTCTTCTTCTTCTTCTTTTTCTTTGGCTCTATGTTGTTTTCCTAAGAGAAAACGTGGGGTGAGGGCCCGGTCCATGGGGCAGAGACCCCGGCTCCATACAACCAACCCACCCATCCGCAGCCCCACTGTGCGTGGGGCACACACCACACCCTGCCCCGAAGGGCCCTCAGCAGCTCCTGCGCCCTCACCTCCACCTCCTGCACGGAGTTCTCCATCTCTGCGGCCGCAGCCAGAGCCTCCAGGCGCCGCTTCTCCCGCTTCTTCTTCTTCTTCTCCTTCTTCTCCTGCTTCCTTTTCACCTCAGCCACCACCTCGTTGGCCTGCGGGGAGCGGAGCAGCGCTCAGGGCAGGGACACACTCCCACCCCATCCAGGCACGATGGGGCCGTCGGATCAGCCTCATTAAATCAGTTTTTGACCTCCACAGCAAGTCAGGTGGCACTTCACATCACATCCAACGGCAGCCTCACCCCTCCGCCTCACCCCCCCGCGGCCTCACCTCCACCACCGCCTCCTTCATCACGTCCAGGTTCTTGCGGGGCGGCTCCCCGGTCTCGTAGAAGGCAAGCCGCTCCTCCACCTGCTCCCGCAGCTTGTCCCCGAAAACACTGGTGGGGACCTCTGCAGGGACAGCACGGGGGCTCAGCACCCCCCGCCCCAGCCCAGCACCCTCCTCCTCCCTCCCAGCACTCTGCTCAGCCCACACATCTCAACATTCACTCCGTGAAATGCTGTTGACGAAAAATATTCCCATCACAGCAGAGGTGATGCCCCCCCAGCCCACCCTGCCCCGCTCCCACCCTGCCCAGCCCACCCTGCTCAGCCCACCCTGCTCTGCCCACCCTTCCCTGCCCCCTGCCCTGCCCAGCCCGCCCCGCCGCACAGCACCGGAGAAGCAGTCGATGCGGGAGGCGATGGTGCACTTGTTGGCCAGGTAGCGGGAGATGCGGCCCTTGTTCTTGGCGGCCGCGCGCCCAATAAAGGTGGAGTGGAAGATGAGCCCGTACTTGGGGGTGTTCCCTCGCGTCTTCAGAGCCCTGAGGGGAACAAAAGCGCCTTGGGGGCAGCTCCCGGTGCCCCACACGGGAACCACCACCCCTCCCCCAGCCCCAGCCCAGCCCTGGGGACGCGTCCCTCTGCCGTCCCGCTGACCTCGGGGCGCGGCTCAGTCGCGGTGGTCGCTCAGGGGCTGGGGCTCGCTGCTCACACGTGGCCGGGGCGGGAGGGCCCGGCCCATCGCAGCCAGCAGCCCCTGGGCTGCCATCACCGCGACCACGCTGCAGCGGTACCTGAACAGGGCTTTCTCAGCCCCCAGGATCTGCACGGTGGACGCCGGGTACTTGGCCAGGTTCGTCAGGCTGCCGGCGTGCGAGATGAGGCGGGCACCCACCTGCAATGGGATGGAGGAGGGGGGAGGTTACGACCACCAACCCCAGAGCACTGCGCCCATGGGGGGGGGGCAGCACGCAGCGCCCCGGCCGGGATCAGCAGTGAGGTGTCAGCACAGCGGCTCAGGGGATTGACAGATTCACTCAGACATCACCTCCGCGGCCGGGGGGGGAAGGGGGGGCACGCGCTCACACTCACCACCTCCCCGATGAGGGCTGAGAGGCTGGGGGCCACCTGGCTCATCTTGGAGCGCAGGTACTCCTGCAGACCCTTGCGGTACTCGGACAGAGAGATGACGCGGCTGGAGAAGCTCTCGATGTTGATGAGGTCGATGGGGGAGATGTCCATGCCTGGTCGAGCGCAGCGTCAGCACACACGGCGCTGTGGGAGCAGCCCCCCACGGAGCCCCACTCACCCATGGAGGAGCGGGACGCTTCCAGGATGGTCTGCGCCTTGGCGCCGTCCATGACGATCTCCTCCAGCCCCTCCAGGCTCTCCTCGCTCAGCTCCTTGCGGTTCCCGATGAACTTGGCCAGGCGGCAGTACGTGTAGTTGTCGGAGACGATCTTGATCAGCTCGGGGAAGTGGTACCCGTACCACTCCCTGCAGGACAACGTCAGAGCACGGCCGGGCCCCACGCGAGCCCCCCAACCCCACGCGTCCCCCCCTCCCCCGGCCCCGCGTGTCCCCACGGTCACAATCCGGCCGTGACACCGCCGTCCCGGCCGGGGTGCAGCCGAGGCCGTGCTGTCCCTCCCCGTCCTGTGCAGGTGGCTGGAGGCGCAGCCGCCTGCGGTAAGCGTGGGGAGGGGTCCGCACCACTTCTCCCTCCCAGCCCGGGACCCCCCGCTCACCGCACGCGCATGGAGAAGGTGTTGATGTCCTTGTCCAGCTGGTCCAGCAGGCTGATGGACTGGATGATCATGTTGTCCACGCGGTTCACGTTGAACTTCACCTTCGCCCGGGAGTAGCTGTGGCCAAGGCCGAGCTGCGCCTTGGAGGCCGACTGCGCCGTGAGGCCCTTCACCAGCGCGTGGAAGTGCAGGCGGATCCCTGCGGGGCACCACCGTCACCCGACCCCGCTCCCACCCCCCGGGGCAGCGCTCCCGTCCCCCCCCCCCACCCCGCGGCCGCGCTCACCCCGCAGGATCTCGGCCACGACCCCGCCGGTCTGGCACTGGTAGCCCAGCTCCTCCAGCACGGCGGCGCCGATCTTGGCGTCGGCCACTCCCAGCAGCGCCTTCTTCTTCTTGGCCGGCATGGAGGTCTCCAGCAGCAGCCGCAGGTCCTCGTGCAGGATCCCTGCGGGATGGGGGCGGTGAGCGGCGCGGGGCCGCGGGGCGCGGGGTGGGGGCGGGGCGGGGCTCACCCTCGGACACCGCGTTCATGTTCTCCAGAGCGCTCTGCGCGGACTTGAAGGGGCAGAAGGCCACGAGCTTCACCACGTTGTGGAACTTGCCGGCGCTGAGCACGCTGTCCTCCACCTGCGGCAGCAGCAGCCCGATCTCCTCCACCTCGCGGACGGCGAACAGCGCGTACCCGGCGGCGTGCTCGAACAGGACGTGCAGCAGCACCTGCGCGAGGGGCCGCCGTCAGCGCCGCCCCGGGGAGCCCCCGCCGGGCCCCGTCCCGCCGGCCCGGGGCGCGTCCCCGCGGCGATGCGGGCGGATTGCGCGGCCCCGCGCGCGCTCACCATGGTGCCGCCGGCGCCCGCCGGAACCGAGAGCTCCGCGCCGGAAGCCCGCCCCTCCCGCGCGCGGCCAATCGGCGCGGCCTTCCTCCGGACGGGCGTCCCCAGCCAATGAGCGAGCGGATCCCGCCCGCCTTCGCTCCTTCGGCCAATCGGAGACGCGCGCTGCGTGCGGGCCCGCCCCTCTGCCGCTCCGGGCCAATGGGAGCGGCCGCAGAGCTCCCCGCGTTCCGTTCGGTTCGCGCCGCGCATGCGCTCTCGCCGCTCCGTCCGCGGCGCCGCGCGTGGCCGCCCCCACCCCCAGCCCCAAACAAACACCACGGACGCGCGGGGCGGTTCGGCTGCACGGGGCTTTATTGGGGGGGGTACGGGGGTTACCCCGCCGGGAGGGGACGCGCGGCGCTCCCTACGCCACGAAGTGCCGCTGCAGTTGGAGCAGCAGCTCCGGGGTGAGCAGCACGCGCTGCTCGCGGCCGTGTCCCGCCGCGCACGGGATGCACACGCGGCCGAACCGCGTCAGGCCCTGCTCCTTCTCGCGCTGCGCCTGCGGGAGACAGCGGCGTCGGGGGGGGGGCCCAAGGAGGGGGGGGGGTCCGAGCCCCACGGAGCCCCACGCGGCCCCACGGAGCCCCCGGGGCCGCGCTGACCTTCAGGAAGGACGAGGAGGGGAACACGCCGAAGCTCGTGGGGACGCCGGCGCCCGGCTGCTGCCGCACCATCTCCCGCATGGCCTCGTCCTGCGCAGAGCCAACGCGTCCAGCACCGCCCGCAGCCCCCCCGCCCCCGCCCCCAGCGCAGCCCCTCCGTACCCGCAGCGCCTCGATGCTGCCCTTCAGCGCCCACAGTCGGCCCGTCTGCTCCAGCAGCCGCGCGGCCGCGCTGCGCCCTGCGGAGGAGTGCGGTGAACGATCGGCCCCGACCCTCTCCCCCCCCCCCCCCATGCCCCCCACCCCCCGTGCTCAGCACCCGGCGGGGGCTCAGCCCGGCCCCGCTGGGCTCACCCGACTTGGCCTGCCTGGCGTCCACCACCTTGGCGTTGGTGCTCATCTGGTACAGGGTCTCCAGCAGCTGCGTGCTCTTGCGGTACAGCGTGAGCGCGGCCGGGCCCTCGCCCTGCTTGCTTTGCGGGAGGGAGACCTTGGCCACCTGCAGCGGCTTCAGGCCGGCCAGCTCCAGCTTCATCTGTGCGCCCTGAGACGGGGAGGGGGCAGCAGGGCAAGGGAAGGGACGGTGGGGATGGGGAAGGGATGGTGGGGATGGGGAGGGAGGGCACAGCGGGTGATTGGGGGGGGTTCAGGAGGAAAGGAACGGAGAAAATGAGTATTAAAGGCAGAAAGTGCTCAGAAACAGCCGGAGCTCCGTGGGAGAGGAACCCACGGTGGCGGTGCTGCCCCACACCCCATGGGAAGGGGGGGACCCTGTAGGGCCTGGCAGCCCTGGGTCTGCATGGAGCGGGCACAGCAGCAGCCACAGCTGTGCCCCGCTGGGTGGAAGAGCTGAACCCGCAGTGACACGCTGCAATCTGCATAATTATAGGTCTGCCAATTAGCGTCAGCACACCGTTATTCGGTTACTGAGGCTCTGCCGCTTTGTTTCCTTCATTCAGTGCTGAACATCACCGATCTGCACCGGGTGCCACCTGGAGTGCCATCTGCAGCCCCCCCCAACCGCTGCCCCACAGCGTCTGCCCCACGGAGCCCACGGCGTGGGGGGGAGCAGCACCCCGCGCTCACCTTCAGGCGGTTGTTCTCGTTCTTGAGGTGTCTGATGGAGAGCTGCAGCGCTTCGATTTGCTGCAGGAGGAGGGGAGAGTCCTTCACCTGCACCGGCCCCACGCTGCCCCCTGCCGCCTGCCCGGGCCCCACACCTGCGGGAAGGGACACGCGGCGTCACGGCCGTGCTGACCCCACGCACGCCGCAGTCGCAGTGCTCCGTGCAGCCCTCTGCCCGTGCCCCCCCCCCCCCCCACGCGTGGCAGTGCCCGCACAGCATGCTGTGTGCCCATGGGACACCGCTCCCCTGCATGCGCTGCTGTACTGTACCTCTCTGCTGATCCTCTGCAGTGCGAGGAGAGGAGAGATGAGAAGAGGGATTAGGGCGGAGGGCCGGGGCTGAGAGGGGCTCTGCCCACGTCCTGTGCCGCTCCGGATCCCCTCCCGGAGCGGTGACACAGCACAGAGCAGTGCCCCGAGCTGCAGCTCACGGCCATGGTGACGCAGGGAGAGCTGCAGCATGAGGCTGGCAGCCAACGTGGGGCAGCCAGAGGGTGACACGGCCGTGCCCTCCTCGTGACGGTGTCACCAACCCGGGGGGGCCACGAGGCAGACTGGGACCCCCAGCTCACCGGGAGCTCGCGCTGCTCCGCAGCAATGCCAGCACAGCTCCTGCAGCCCCGTGGGAGCTGTACCCACCCCCACGTTGGGGACACGGAGGGGCCAACACCCCACGGCCCCACTGCCGCTCCGGGACCCCCAGTCCCCGCACCCTGACCGCGTCCACCTCCCCAAGGGCAGCAGAGCTGCACTCCCCGGGGCAGCCCCGGCTCCGCGCAGGGAGCACTGCTGCGTCCCCCACCCCACGCACCTCCTGCGCTGCCGGACACGATGGCGGCGACCCCGGAGGTGGGGGCCCCGCGCAGCCCCTCGATGGTGCGCTTGGACTGGTTGTTCAGGCGCTGCTTCAGCTCCACCTTCTCGGACTCCAGCTGGTCGATGTCCGCCTGGAGGGCGTCCATGGTCTCCTCGAACTCCCTGCGAGAGCGCAGCGCCGTCACAGCTCTGACCCGAGGTGACCCTGAGCCACGCGGACCCCTGCAGCCCCCGCCCCCCACCACACTTACTTCTCCTTCTTCTTGAGCAGCGTTTGGGTCTCATCCAGCTTCGTCTGTATCTTCTCCACGCGGTCGTCGGCGTCCTTGGACGCGCTGTCCAGCTTCTTCTCCAGGAGGCTGAGGCGCACGTTGGCTTCGCTGAGCTCCTCGCCCTGGAGTTGGGGAATGGGGGGGGGGAAATCAGAGCCGGGGGAGGGGGCACTGGGGAGACAGCGACGGCCGCACGGCAGCGGGGGCACAACCGCGGGCACCGCAGCTCACCTTGATCTTCAGGGACTTCTTCAGCTCCTTGATGACGGTCTCCCTGTCCTCCAGCTTCAGCCCCAGCCCCTCGGCGTCGGTGATCTCAGCCCGCAGAGCGGCCGCCCGCAGCTCCGCGGGGGGGGTGGGCTGCGGCGGGGGGAGGAGGGCAGTGGTCCAGCACCGTGCAGCCACGCTCTGCCCCCTGCCCCCCCGCAGCCCCGCACACCTTGCTCTGCGGCCGGTCCGCGTCGTACTCCCCCTCCTGCATGGCCGTGGCCATCTTGTTCATGGTGGCGATGAGGATGCTGCAGGACTGGCGCAGGCACTCGTACGGGTTGATGCCCTGGGTGCCGTAGATCTGCAAGGATTGGGACGGGGGGGTAATGCTGCAGGGAGCCCTCAGCAGAGCTGTCAGCCCCCGCAGCACCGCGGGGCTCCGGGTCCCCAGCCCCGGGGGGACGGCCCACCTGCTCGCTGGCTTTGAAGGCCAGGTCCTCCAGCTTCAGAGCCTGCAGCCCCTCGTTCTCGGCCAGCGGGGCGATGAGCTGCGCGCCGGCAGCCGCCACCTCCTGCAGCACGGCCACCACCCACGTCAGGTGCTTGCGGCACTCCAGCAGCGTGTCGGAGACCTGCAATGGGCACAGCGCGGTGTCGGGGGGGCACACGCAGCCCCATCCCGGCCCCACTGCGCAGAGCCCACGTTTAGGGGTTGTCACCGGGAGATGGGAAACGCTGGGACACGTGGGAAGGAGCGCAGGGACGGACAGCGGGGCAAAGTGCGCACACACACTGTGAGCACACGGCCACTGCTCCCCACCCGGCTCAGGGCAATACTATCCCGTCCCAATCTCAATCCCAATCTATTCCCAATCCCATCCAAATCTCAATCTTAATCCCAATCCCATCCCGCTATCAATCTCATCTCAATCCCAATCACATCCCAATCCTAATATCAATCTCAATCCCCATCCCAATCTCAATCCCAATCCAATCCCATTCCACTCTAATCCAATCCCAACCCCATCCAATTCCAATCTCAATCCCTATCCCATCACAATGCCAATGCAATTCCATCCCAATCCTATCCCAGTCCAATTCCATCCAAATCCCATCCAATCCCAATCTCAACCCCAAACCCATCCCAATCCTAATCTCAATCCCAATCTCAATGCCAATCCAATCACAATCCAGTTTCATCCCAATCTAATCCAGTCCCAATCTCAATCTAATCCAATCCCATTCCAATCCAATCCCATCACATTCCCATCCAATCACAATCTAATTCCATCCCAATCTAATTCAATCCCAATCCCAATCCCACCCAATCCCAATCCCAATCCCTATCATCACAGAATCATAGATTGGAGTGGGTTCAGAGGGACCTCCACAATCACCTCGTCCCAACCCCATCCATGGGCAGCATCGCCAACCACCACAGCACAGTGCCCTGAGCCGCACGCAGCCTGGCACTGAACACCTCCAGGGATGGGGCATCCACAGCCCCATAGTGACCCCACAGAGCCCCACAGAGAGCCCACAGTGACCCCATAGCATCAGAGAACCCACAGTGAGCCACACGCAGCCTGGAACTGACTGCCCCGGGGATGGGGGACCCACAGCCCCCAGGACATCCCGTTCCTGTGCGTCACCGCCCTCACAGCGCAAACACCACTCCCCCTCCTGCTGACAGCTCCCCTCAGGTCCTGGAAGGTCACAGTGAGGTCTCCCTGGTGAGGGATGTCCCACTGCTCTGCTGTCCCCGCACACCTGCTGCCCAAATCCCAGCGCCGCGGGGATGCCCGGAGCATCAGTGCCCGGCATACGGCGCCGGATCTTCTTGCAGAACTGCCTGATGTCACTGCACGAGGTCTCCAGGTCCTTGAGGAGGATGGTGAGGTCGGCCGCCTCCTGACCAGCCTGGGGGGGTGGGAAGGAGCTGTGCCATGTGCTGTGGGATGGGGGCACCCAGCGCGGCCCCACGGCGCCCACCCCACGCTCCTACCTGCAGGAAGGCACGCAGCCTGCACACCTCCACCCCCATGCAGTCCAAGGCGCTCTGTGTGAACTGTGGGGCACAAGCACCGTGAGCTGGGGCAGCACCAGGGAGGGCAGCACCGCGGTCCCGGGGCTCCGGACTTTGGCTCAGACCCTCTGTGCTGCTCTGACTCCGGGTTTCCCGGGAGGAGGAAGGTTTGAAGCACTGAATAGGTTTGGTTTTTTTACTCCATGGGGTGCAGTGATCCCCCCCGGGGGTGCAGGAGCTTCCTGGGCACAAGGGGTCCTGTAGGGCCCACGCCTCTGCCCTCACCCTGGAGCCCTCCAGCAAGCAGGGACTGCAGTGGGAGGGAGAGGAGGGACTCCCTGACCCCTCTCAGGGGATGGGAGGGAGTAGAGGGACTCCCAGACCCTTCTTATGGGATGGGAAGGAGACGAGGGACCCTCAGACCCCTCTCAGGGGATGGGAGAGGGCAGAGGGACTCCCAGACCCCTCTCGTGGTTTAGGGGGCACAGAAGAGCTCTGCAGCACTTCACCTTGATGTGGTCGGCCAGCTGCATGGTGCAGTCCTCCGCCTGCTCAGCCAGGTGGATGCTGTACAGGTGCTGCACGAAAAGAGATCAGCACAGCTCAGCACCCTCGGGTGCTCCCACACATGTGAGCACACGAACCGGATGAGGAAATGCATTAGAAACGAAACAACGAGTTTGCCCCAGTTCTTAACTGTAAGTGAACATTCTCAGAAGGACCACAACAGAGCCCTGTGAGTACTCTGCCAGTGCATCCCCCCTGCTGGATCCACCCAGAGATGGACACAGCCCCAGGGGATGGCCACAGGCTCAGGTCCTGCACCACAGCCCCACAGTGATCCCATAGGGCCCCACAGAGCCCCACTGAGTGCCCACAGTGCCCCCATAGTGTCACAGAATCCATCCAGCCCCATCCAGCTTCACCCTGAATGCCTCCATCCAGGGATGGGGCATCCACAGCCCCACAGTGACCCCACAGAGCCCCACTGAGAGCACAGGACAGCCCAGGCTCAGGTCCCGCACGCTCTGCAGGGAACACCGCTCCCACCTGGTAGTATTTGATGGCTTTGGTCAGCGGCTCCACGTTGACTGTCTCATCCAGCTGGTCCTTGTGCAGTAGCTCAATCAGGAAGTCCAGGGAGCGCTCGTGCACGCTCATCTCGGGGTACAGCATCCCCACCTTCTTGTACACCTCCACGCTGCATTTGTTCAGGGCTCTGGGGGGGGGACACAGATGTGGTCAGCTCACCCAGGACAGCGGCGATCTGAGCACCCCGAGGAGCACAGCAGCCAGGGGGAAGTCAGCACGCCCGCAGGAACACAGGGATGGAACAGAGCCCCGGGGAGCCCTGCAGGAGGAGCCCCGGAGCACAGTGCTGCTGCTCCCACGGCAGAGCTGCACCTGAGCAATGCAGCGGTCACCCAACGGGTTCATGAGCTGTGCCCGTGCGGCAGCAAAGGGATCACTCAGAGCTCTGCCCCTTTCTGGGAGCCATCCCCACACCTCGAGATGAAGCTATGGGGGAGTGCCACCTGCAAGGGCAGCTGTGCTGCCGTGGCACCGCCCCACACCACAGTTAATGGGGTACTTGGGGTGACACTGCTGGACGGGACAGGGACAGCCGGGCTGGGGGCCTCAGTGAACCCCAGGCACTGCTGAGCTCAGCAGGAGCTGCTGCAGCAGAGAAAGGCACTCTGTGCATCAGAGCTCCCTCTGAGTGACACGCACGGCTGCAGCAAGGAGCAACACGCTCCAGTTTCACCCCAGGGGGAAGCAGAGCCCCAGCTCCGGGCAGCCTCGGGGTGGGGCGGTGGGGAGGGCCGTGTACTCACTGCTCGTATTTGTGCAGCGTGGCCTGCAGCAGGCTCAGCGAGTACACCAAGCCCGCGGCGAAGCTCAGCTGCTCTCCTGCCGCACCCCTCAGCCCTGCGCGTGCTGCGCAGTTCTCGTTCAGCTCGAACTTCTCCTGTGCCTGTTTGCTGATCAGCTCCGCCTGCGGGGACAGGAAAGGGACGGGCAGTGCTCCTGCTCCTACCCTGAGATGCACAGGATGGATCCCTGCACCTCAGCCTCCAAAAAGCACCGTTCCTGGGAAGGATTTCTGAGAGCAGAGGGGGAATGAGGTACAGCTGTGAGCCCCCACCCCTCCCGTGCTGGCACTGCCCAAGTGCTGAGCCACCAGCACTGCGGCTCAGCGTGCCCCGGGCAGGGACCTCCACTCCCTCCTCCTCCTCCTCCCAGGCAATGCTGAAAGCTCTCCAACAATTCCAAATCCCCACTTTCTGCCCAGGACAGAAAGAAACCACGGCGAGCCCCACAGCGCAGCGGTGCGAGGATGGTCCCAGCCCCACCTCAGGGCACCCACCTTGCAGATGAGCCTCGGGATGAGCAGCAGCACCAGGATGCAGTCATGGTCCCCGCCGTGGCGCAGGAAGCTGTCCGGCATGAAGGAGGTGAGCAGGGAGACGTGCCTGTTGGCCTGCTGCACCTCCATCTGCCGCAGCTCCATCTCAATCGCCTGCAGAGACACAGCCCCAGAGCTGCTCAGCGCTGCCTGCTGGGTCAGCACAGCCCCACGCCGTGCTGCAGGCCGGGGCAGCAGCTCAGAGCTGCGTGGAGGAGATGGCCGCGGGGGGCTGGGGGCTGCCGACCACGAGACAGCAGTGCACCAGGGGTCAACAAGGTGCACGGCTCCTGGGGTGTGAGAGCAGCAGGAGGTGAAAGGTTATAGCTCCAGGTGGGACAAGACAGGACAAGAGGTGATGCTCATGGACATCAGGAAAAGTGCCCTCTCCAAAGAGCAGTCGGGCACTGGCACGGGCGGCCCAGGGAGTGGGGGGACACCGTCCCCGGAGGTGCCCCAGAACCGCAGAGATGGCACTGGGGGACATGCTCAGGGGGCACAGTGGGGTGGGACGGGGTTCCTCTCCAACCTCCATGGTTCTGTGATACCACAAGGAGCCGGAGCCTCCCTCCAACGGGACACAGCCCCAGGAACTCCCCACAACCAACCCACGGCTCTGCACTGCTGCCTGCTCTGAGCTAACCCCAGATGAGACAGCATGAGCATGCTGCTGTGCTCACAAACGTCCTTCCTTTCCAGCCAGAGCGATACAGAACAATGCTCACACTGTCTTTCTAAAGCAAACATCCCCTTTTAGCACAGCAGTGAACACCTCCTGCCAGGAGAAGGGCACTCTGCTGCCCCGGCATCAGGCAGCCCCGCCGCGCCCAGCACCGCTGCTGTACCTTCGCGTGGGCCTTTGTCTCTGCAAACTTGATCTTGAAGTCAAACATCTCGGGGGGAGGCTGCTGCTGCTTCTCTGCAGACGCTTCTTGCTGACTCATGAGCTCCCGGTTCACATCCTGAGCATGGATAGCAGTGCAGTCAGACAGAGGTAAACCACCGCAGCCCCACGGGCCCCGCGCACCCACAGCGGCTCCAGTGCCGCTCTCCCCGGGGCTCCTTGTGCAACGTGCACAGCAGAGGCTGAACATGAGGAAGAAGAGCACAGCCGATGCCGTGCGGAAGCCGAGGAGCCCCCATGGACTCATCACCCATCCCTGAACCGGCAGCGAGGCCGAGGAGAGCCGAGGGCTGTGCTGGATGACCCACAGCACTGCAGCTGTTCCCCGTTCCCAAGCCTGCAGCTGCACAGCTCAGCAGAGCGAAGGCCAAAGCACCCACGTGCTCAGCACGGGCTCCAGACAACGCTCTCCAGGCAGCAGAGGGGCAGCCAACACTGCCAGAGGGCACGGACACAGCGCAGCCCAGGACCTCCCTGGGGCAGCAGGAGCAGCGTGCTGCCCACCCCTTTGGGGACCCCCGGACACACTCAGCTCCGGGAGCAGTACCTGCAGGTGTGCTGTCAGCTCCCTGTACTTCTTGATGGTCTGCTGGTAGTCAGCCACGGTCTCCTGTGCGGCCTCCACACGTTTCTCCGCCTCGCGCACCCGCGCCGTGGCCATGTCCAGCTGCTCCCGCAGCTCCAGCTCGGTCTCACGGGCGTTCTCCTGCAGCTCATCGTTCATCTCGTTCATGGCTTCCTGAGGAGCAGTGGCAGCATGGGACGTGGTTACGCTGCAGCCCCATGTGGCAGCTCCCAGCCCGCCCGGTCCCCCCACCCCGGTGCCCCCACCTACCAGGTCCCCGACGGTCTCGCGCAGCTCCCGGACCTTCTCCTCCAGGTCGAGGTTTCTCTCTGTCAGGGTCTCCACCATCTCTTCGGCGCCCAAAGCGGCGTCCACCTGGAAGGAGCAGCGTCACACCCCACGGCAGCACAGGGCTGTGCCCCCCAGCTCCCCACCCAGACAGCACAAAGCTCCAGCACAGGGGTCCGGGTAACACTGAGTGAGCAGCAAACGTGGAGCCTGCATGCTGTGCTCTGCAGCCACCCCAGCACTCAACATGGCCCCACCCAGCTCTGGAGCATGACCACAGCTCTTTCTTTTGAACCTGATCCCTGCGGCGGTGCCACCATGCACAGGAAGCACTCTGTGCCACGAGGTGCCCCATGGCTGCTGCTCAGCCCCCCCAGCACTCACTCACCTGCTCCTTCAGCTCATCCACCGTTTTCTCTGCCTGCTTCACCTCCTCCTGCAGCTTCTCCCTCTGCTGGCGCAGCGACTCCAGCTCCGTGTTTTTCTTCTCCATTTGCTTCTGGAGCTTCACGTGCTCCTGCTTCTCCGACGCAGAGAGGTCCCTCATCCTGCAGGAGAGCACCGCTGACCCGCAGCCCAGCAGCAGCCCAGGCAGCGGGGGAGGACCAGCACACGGCCCCTGGGGGCTCTGAGCTGCCTCCGTGCTGGGGCTGGCAGCCTCAGGGATGAGCTGCTCTCAGCACAAAGCAAGCACGCAGAGGCAGGGCTGTGCAGGCAGCCACCTGCCCCAGGGACAGAAGCCAACCCCAGGGGACAGTGGGCGGTGGGGATGGGTCAGTGGGGATGGGTCAGTGCCTGCACCAGAGCCTTCCTCTGGGAAACGAGAGCTGCGGGGGTGGGAGAGAACAAGGGAGGCAAAGTGAGAAAACAGATGGGTGGGATAAGGAAGAGAGGATAACTGTAAATGGGACAGAAGAAAGACAGAAAGGGGGAACCGAGAGAGTGAGGAGAGACAGCAGTCACAGTCACAGCCCTCCGCAGGCAGGAGGGAATGCCAAGAGCAGAAAAAAGGCAGAGCTGAGAAAAGGAGAGGTGTGTCGAGATGTGCTGAGAGCAGAGCTGCACTTGTGTGTGGACATGAAGCTCTGGGAGCAGAGCACAGCACAGCACAGCACAGCACAGCAGAGCTTTGCCCACTGCAGCGCAGGCACCGGGAGCTCCCTCACTTGGAACATGTTTGCAGCTCCTGTCCCTAACGTGCACTGCTGCAAAGCCCCACACAGCAGCTTCTCACCTCGTGTATCAGGAGGGGATGCTCCTCCCACCTCCCCCTCCCCTCCTTGCCCTGTCCCACTGATGACACAGAGGGCACCAGAGCTCAGATACAGCCCCAGGCCAGTCAGCAGCTGCCACGTCCATCCACTGGTCTGCAGAGACCAAGAGAGATGACTCCTGTCCTTCTGGGGAGCACAGGTGGCCTCCTACCTCACAAGAGCTTCCTTCAGCCTTGCATTTTGCTCCTCCAGCTGCTTGACCTGGTAACTGGACGCTGCTCCATCCGAGCCTGCAGTAGAAAGGAAGCCCCGTTCTGCTCACACAGACACACCAGGGGCCAACCAGAGCCAGCTCCCGCAGAGCCACAGCTGGGTCACAGCGAGGGCAAACACAGAGGGCCCTTTTGGGGTGGGACCTGTGTCCCCAGCAACGGCAGCAGGCACCGAAACCTCTGGCACTGAACCCGTCCATCCCCACATCAGCGGAGCAGCAGCTCCGTGTCTGCCTCCCCGGGGGCCCCGCACAGCCGCTCCCATGCAGCTCCCTCCCAGCTCCTCACACACCTTTCTCCTCGATCTCGTGCTTCAGGATCTCCAGGTCCATGGTGAGGTATTCCACCTTCTCCTTCAGGGAGTCCACCTCCTGCTGCAGGGACTCTGCCCGCTCCTCCGCCATCTCCTTGTCCAGGGTTGCCATCTCAATCGCATCAGCGGTGTCGGCCATCTCCTCCATGTAGCGCTCCTTGGCTTCCAGCGCATCTTTGGCTTCCTGGGGTCAAGCACACGCGGGTGGAAACGCTGCGCCCCGCAGGGTAAGGCCAGCGACAGAGAGCCCAGCTACCGCTCCCACGGCTGCCCCAAGGAGGCTCAGGGCCCATGTGGGGGTGCCCAAGGCCAGGACGGGGCCCTGGGCAGCCCCCGCTGCAGGGGGTGGGTCCGGGTGGGCTTTGAGGTTCCCTCCAACTCAACCACTCCACCATGCTATAGAACTGTTGAGTTGGAAGGGACTTTCAGAGGCCACCTGGTCCCACTCCCCTGCGATGAGCATGGACACCCACAGGTGCACAGAGCCCTGACCTTGGGGGTCTCTCACCCACCACCCCTCTGCACAACGATCCTACGGCTCTAATTAATGAAAGCTGGTCAGGGTTGGGAGGGGCAGCCCGCTCTGTGCACTCCCATTTCCCCTCTCCTGGGAACCTCTCCCCCATTTGCACCCTCTCCAGCAGCAGTGCCCCATCCCCAGAGGTGCCCCATGCTGGATGGGCCCTGGGCAGCCTGAGCTGCTGGGGGCAGCCAGACCATGGCAGGGGTGGGGGCTGTGGGTCCCTCCCAACCCAACCACTGTGATACGGCCACTTTAAGCCACGAGATGGGAAACAGTGCTCACTGAGAGCACAGCACAGAAGGAAAGGTTGAGACGGCACGAGGGGCTGCCCCACGAGCCCTGCAGAGCCCCGCAGAACGCACGCTCACCTTCTTGGCCTCCTTCAAGCGTTTCTGCAGGTCTGCCTGCTGCTCCTGCATCTTGCTCTTCCACTCCTGCACCTGCTCCAGCTGGATCTTGTACTTCTCCAGCTCTTTAAGCTTGGCTTTGTCTTCATTGCGCTTTATCTTCAGCGTCTCCAACTTCTCCTCCAGGTCCCTGACTTGGGAACGCAGATTTTCTTCCTCCTACAGCAGCAAACCCAGAACGACCAGCAGGAGCAGCAGCACTGTTAGGAGAGAGCTCCAAGGACACTGAACCCCGAGAGCAAAAGCTCAGCACTGCCCCACAGCATCCTGCACTGCTATGAGGCAGGTCGTGGAGATCTCCACCTGCAGCTCTGCACTCACAGCCCCTCAGTGAGGATTTACTGTGCTGGCTCCGTGTGCACGGAGCTGTGAGCGGTGCCCCTGGTGCTGGGGCTGCCCGCAGCGGTGCTGAGCACCTGGACAACCCCTTCACCAACACAAACACACAAAACCCAGTCCCAGTTCACAGCAACCTCACTGCAAACTCACAGCAACCGGTGCTTGGAGTTGTTAGTGTGCATCGCAGGCATGCGGACACAGCGGGGGCACTCACACCCAGCAGGAGCCTGACCCCAATGCACCCCACCCCACTGAGTGCGGGCAGGAGATGCATCCCACCCCACTGAGTGCAGACAGGAGATGCATCCCACCCCACTGAGTGCGGGCAGGAGATGCATCCCACCCCACTGAGTGCAGGCAGGCAGCTCTGTGCCTGCTGCCCGGGGCTCTGTGCCCCCGGTGCTCCCCCAGGCAGCTCCAGGCTGTGCTGCTGGGGCTGAGCAGTGAAACCAGCACTACCTTCAGCACACAGCACTGCTGGGACGATGCTGGTGCTGCCAGGGGAGGGCACAGGGACTGCCCCAGGGCCACGCTGTGAGCAGGAGGCACACACCCCTGGCCACACACTTGGCCTCGCTGCGCAGCGGTGACCCCCGCAGCCCCCCACATGCACACAGCACAGCACGGCCATGGGCAGCGGTCACCTGGTCGTCCCGCGCGCCTTGCCCCACTGCTGGGCTGCTCTGCGGGCAGAGAAAGCTGTGGGTTACACCCCACAGCCCAAGCACGCTGCGCTCTGCAGCACCAGGCGTGGGCTGGAGGGGATGGGGACGGCTCCGGGAGGGCTCGAAGCTGCACCGTGGGATGGGGCTGCCCCAGGGACGCAGACCCACAGCCTCTGTGTGCCCACTGTGGCACAACACCACGAGACTCCGTCCCCTGGGGCTGCCAGCTTGTCCCCTGCCACCACGGCAGAGCCTCGGAGGAAAGCTGAGTGTTTGCAAAACCCTCACCCACCTGCTTTGCATCCTGTGGGCGTCACACAGCTCAGTGTAACGCTCCCTGTCCACCCCCAGCCCTGAGGTCTTACAGCCCTCCTGTCCTGGCTGCAGCCTGGGCAGCCCCACACGGTATCCCACACTCCACACCTCAGCCCCGCAGCACTCAGACCTCACTGTGATCCCCAGCAGCACGGCTTTATGGCAGCCCTGGGGCCGAGGCTTAAAGCCATCAAGATGGGGGACCCTGGAGAAGAGACCTGGCAGAACACCCTGAGTGAAACAGGAAGAAGGAGCAGCTTTCTGCTCTGCTTTGTGACAAACAGGACAGAAGGAGCAGCTTTCTGCTCTGCTTTGTGACAAACAGGACAGAAGGAGCAGCTTTCTGCTCTGCGTTCTCACCCCTGGGCAGACACGCAGGCAGTGCTGCTGACTTGCCATAAGCCTGCAGAGCAGCACGGGGGCAATGGGGACCCCCTCACCCCAGCATACTGGGGAGATGGGGACCTCCTCACTCCCACCAGCACTGGGGGAATGGGGCCCCCCATACCTCCCACCAACGCTGGGGAGATGGGGACCCCCACACCTCTCACCAGCAACGCTGGGGTGACAGGATCTCCTCACCCTCACCAGCACTGGGGAGATGGGGACCTCCTCACCCCCAGCAGCACTGCTCCCTGCAGCCCCTCCCAGGCTCCCAGCCTCAGGGTGGGCTCTGTGTCCTCGCTTCCCATTAATTCCTCACACTGGTGCCCTACATCGTCCTCAAGCTCTCATTTTATCTAATTAACAGAAAGCAGGACGGAAGGAACTAAAACAACTGTTTTAAAGAGCAAACAGGGAAGAGCTACGGCTCAGCCCTGCAGGGCGGGTGCACCCGGAGCCCGCGCTTACCTTGGTGGGAGAGGGGACCGTGGGTGCCACCGGCGAGGCCAGCGATGGGGACGGGATGACGGGGGCCACCAGCGGTGTCTGTGCGGGCGTGCTGGGCTCGCTGCTGCTCATCTCCCCGCCCGAGGCCGAGGCCGACCCCGAGGGCCCCGCGGTGCCGCTGGAGGCGGCCGAGGTGGGGGTCCGGGTGGGCTGCGAACACAGGGCAGAGATCAGCGATGTGCAACCGCGGGGATGCACTGCACGGCCCTCCCCTCCCCCCACAGCACCGAGCGCTGCTGCCAACCACGGCTCCGAGCTGCTGCTGGCACAGAGGAAACGCAGAGCCAAGGCACAGTGGTGCTCTGGGCCGAGCCCACGTTCCCAGGTATGGGTGGCACTTGTGGCACAGCTTCAGGGACCCCGCAGTGGCCGTTGGTGTGCAGCAGCCCCACATCAGTGCAGCACCGCGGTGCCACCGCCCCTCCCGCAGCACGCAGCCACCGCACGGACCCGTGCATACCCCACACCCGTGCGTGCCCCCCAGCTCTGCAGCTCCCGGAGCTGTGCGGTCTCATCTCCTGACTGCATTCTGCTCCTCGACATCAGCTGCACGGAGCACCGCGGCCTCTCGAGGCACACAGGGCCAGACACAGGGCACTGCTGTGCCCATCGGCCGCTGCCTGCCCCACACCAATGCACCGAGGGACCACTGCCTGCCCCACACCAATGCACCCAGGGACCACTGCCTGCCCCACGTCGGTCTCTGCTGTCCAACCCACACCCGATGCAGCGCTGCCTGGTGCCGTCGGTGCCACTCTGGCACAGAGCAGTGTCCGTGGCACTGAGCTCTGAGAAGCACACAGCCCCAACAAGGGAGCTCTTGTTCCTGATGTGCAGGGACTGAAAGTGCTCCTCCGGGTGAAGCCTTGAGCTGTGGGCTCGGAGCAGCACCGCCGGGGGCAGCCCAGTACCAGGAGGAGCTCACAGCACAGCTGAGAGCGGCGGAGCTGAGGGATAGAGCTGTCGAGATGGAGCACACTGCAGCGTGCTCTGCTGGGGCAGTGAAGCTGTTCAAAGGGCAGCAGGGCTGCAGCACAAGTCCTAGGGCAGCAGCCGAGGGAGCCGGGATGGCTCGGGATGCAGGAGGAACCCAGGGGACCTCATGGCTCTCTGCAGTGCCCTGAAAGGAGGTGGCCTTCTCCCAGGGAACACGAGAGGTGATGGTCTCACACTGTGCTGGGGAGGGCTGGGAGTCCCCATCCATGGCTGTGCCCTGCAGCCCTGGAGATGTGGCTCTGGGGGACACAGTCAGTGGGCACAGTGGGGTGGGGTGGGTTTGGTGAATCCCAGAGCTCTTTTCCAGCCTGAACAGCACCGTGGCTCTCATACGCAGTGGGGAGGGCAAGGCCACTCCTGTAGGACCCAAAGAAGAGATGAAGCAGTTTGCTGCCCGTGAGCCCCAACCCGGCTGTTAAGGAGCTCCCGGAGGATTCACCCCCGGCCTGTGCCCATCCAACCACGTGCTGCGCTCCCCCACAACGCAGGCAACACCGGCGGGGCAGACCCCGAAGCACCAGGGGCTGAATGGGCTGACGCAGCTCCCACCACTGCTATGGGCAGGAGCAGCAGCACGGTGCTCCCCCAGCACTGCTCAGTCACACTCCGAGGAGCCCAGGAAGGCGGTGAGCCACTTTGGGTGGCACACGCAGGGCCGGGACACGACGGCAGCAGCACCCGGTGATGGCGACGGAGTCGCGACCGCCGCTGCTGTGCTCACCTTGGGCCGCCGGGCGGTGGTCTGCGGGGACACGGGAGCAGAAGGCAGAGGAGGAGAGACATTCAGACAGGGAAAGACAGGAGCAGAGGTACAGCGGCACGGCGGCAGCGCAGCAGAGAACGGGAAAGGAAACAAAAGAGATGGCAGCGATTAGTGCGTGGCAGCGGGCGCCGGTGCTGGGTGCTGCGCTCCCGGACACGCGCACAGAGCTCGCAGGGACAGCATCTCCTGATGCTCCATCCAAACACCTCCACAGCTCCTCCTCGTTTCCTGATGTCTGCACACACGGGGCAGGACCCCACTGCAGAGCCCAGCGTGTCCTGCGGGGCATCACATGCCCCGGGGGGACCTTGTGGTCACCCCATGCACAACGGGGTCAGGGATGGCCCCACTCCGACCTGAGCCAGCAGTGGGAACCACACCAGCTGCTTCCCACCGTCACTTTGAGGCTGAACCCCATCCGCTCACTCCTCACTCAGAGCGCATCTCCCTGAACATCTTCTGCTCTGCAAAGGCAGCTGGGAACACGCAACGGGGACGGGAGAGCTCCATACCTCCGGTACACAGCGCGGCTGCGGAGCGGCGGCACGAGGTCTGCTGGAGCACTTCAGTCCGGGAAGTCCTGCTGCACACAGCCAGGCTGCACACAGACCTGCAACCTCCAGCCCTGCTGCCTATGTCCCTGCTACCCGCAGCCCTGCTACCCGCAGCCCTGCTACCCACAGCTCTGCTACCTGCAGCCCTGCTACCCGCAGTCCTGCTGCATAAAGATCAAACAGAGGCACCGTAAGATTCCCCAGGGAACATCTCCATGGGGTCTCGGTGGTCCCAAAGCAGAGTGACCCCTGCCCCGTCCCTGCACACAGCCTGGCTGTGGGCTCTGGGTGTCCCTGCGCTCTGTGGGGACGGACAGCCTCGGAAAGTGCCCTCCAACTGAAACCTCTCTGCTTCTGTAACTCCTGTGGTGCGAAGTGAACGCTGCTGAGCACGGACACCTCTCGGTGACGTTCTCTGTCCAGAGGCCACGTGGAACAGCACAGACGAGCCGTGGTTTCCTGCCTCGTCTCCCAGCACGGCCTGGTGCAAGGTGGAAGGTGGCTTCGCTCCGTGCACTGCCGTGCAGCCATGAAGAGCTGAGCTGACAGCTGGGAGAGTGCTCTGTGGCGAGGCAAGCTGTGGGCCCCTGCTGCCCACATCTGCACGGCCTCACCTCCCCCAGCAGAAGCGCCGCAGGGACTGCCCTGTGATGCCCCCACCCCTCCTCAGGGGGAAGTGGGGGGTGGTTTCCAGCAGCACTTCACCATCTGTGGTCCCCACTGAGCTGGTGAGCTGGCTCCTCCTTCCCAGCCACCGTGCTCAGCTGGCGCAGCTCTCCTCCCTGTTCCCGTGCATGGAAGTGCACCCGGGCGGCACGCAGGCACCCGCCCGAGGCAGCGCTGAAGCGGGGTCACCCTGCACTGCCCTGCCTCCTCCTGGCTCCAGGGCTGCCGTAGCCCAGCACAAACTCTGTGGCCTCGCAGACTCCAGTGTGCCATGCTCCGGCCCACGGCGGCCCTCCCTATCTCGTTGCTCACTGTGCAGTGGGCAGGAGCAATGCTGAGCTGTGTCAGACCGGGCCGGTGCAGCTCCAGTGCAGCCAGGAGCTGCTCTATGGGTCACAGCCGGGATTTCCCGCTGTGTGTGCCCCCCTGGGCAGTGCACAGCCCCAAACATCACATGGCACCACTGCCCCACGGGCACCCCCAGCCCCGCGGCGCTCCCGGGGTCACATCGGGTGACATCACAGCAGTTCCCAACAGCCGGAATGAGCGCAAGCAGGAGCCATCATGCGCAGAGAAAGCAGCAAGATGAAGGCCGGGACCTGGCCAGGAGCGGCACGGGACCGAGCCAGGGGGCTGCTGAGCACCGCCGCACCCTGAGCACCGCGATACGGCAGGGCTGGTGCGTGGGGAGCACTCCTCTGGAGCCGGTTACATGGAGCTGCTATGGGCAGCGCTGCAGAGCAGGGCAGAGCAGAGCGGGGCACTGAGTCTATCTGGTGAGTTGAAGGTAGCACACCCATAAATCAAAGCTCCTCGGCTGTAACGTGATGCATGAGAGCTGCACGGCCTCCTCGCCGATGCAGCAGAGGCCTTTGGTTTAATTCCTACCTCCACTTCTTCAAATCAGGCAAAAAAAAAAAAAAAAAAAAAACCCACCCCACGATCCCCCAGGTTTCTCCTTAACGCGAACAGCGACATCGTGCTCATGCTAAAAATAAGCACGCAGGACAGCACCGGAGCACAGAGCGGCACAGCCCCGCACAGCCAGCCCCATACAGCCCCATACGGCCCTGCACAGCCCCATACAGCCCCATATAGCCCCGCACAGCCAGCCCCATACAGCCCCATACAGCCCCATACAGCCCTGCACAGCCCTGCACGGCCCCATACAGCACCGCACAGCCGCATACGGCCCCGCACGGCCCCGCACAGCCCCGCACGGCCCCATACAGCCCCGCCCCCCCCGCAGCATGCAGCCCATGGGGCACAGCACGGCAGATCCCCCCCCCCCCCAACCCCGCGGTTCGGAGCCCCGCATGCGGGGAAGGGCGCGGCTGTACCTTGCGTGCGGCCGGGGCCTGCCTCATGGCGGCGGGAGAGAAGGGACACGGAGCCGTTAGCGCCCGCCGCTTGCAAATGGCCGCGCTCGCCGCCGCCGCCGCCGGAGCCCCGCGCCCGTCCGCCGCCCCGCGCCCCTCCGCCGCCGCCGCCGCCGCGTGACATCAGCGCGGGGCCGCCCCGCCCCGCCCCGCCCCGCGATGCTCCGCAGCCGCCGCACGGACGGACCGACCCGGAGCGGATCCGCACCGCTCCCCGCACCGACACGCGGAGCGGGCACGGCCCCCCCCCCCCAAACCACCGCACCGGGACAAACCGCGGCCCCGCACCGATCCCCGACATCCCCCCCTCCCACAGCCACAGACACCGCTGCTCAACCGGCGATGGAGAGGAGCTCATGCGGACCCCCCCGGCCCCGCTGCCCCCGTGGCAGCGCTTCCAGCACCCGAAGGCACCTGCCATCGCCCCCCACACCCTGCCCCTACCGCGGCCCTGCGCTCCCATCGGCAAAGCGGGCTCTGTCCATGGTGCCGGGCAGAGGCTGAACGCAATGAGAGTCCTTTCCGACCCTAAAAGCAATCCGCGCGTCCCTATGAGAGCCCGCAGCGCCCCGAGCTCAGCAGGCTGGGCTCTAAGGACCCTCCCACCCCGACCACCCCACGGCCCTGTGATCTTTAAGGACCTCTTACAAACACAGCCATCCTGCTCTTCTATGATCTTGAAGTACCTCTCCAACTCAACCATCCTATGGTTCTGTGATCTCGAAGGACTTCTCCAACCCAACCATCCTATGGTCTCGTGATCTTTAAGGACCTCTCCCATCCAACCACTCCGTGCTTCTATGATCTTCAAGGACCTCTCCCACTCAACCATCCAATGGTTCTGTGATCTTTAAGGACCTCTCCAACCCAACCATTCCATGCTTCTGTGATTTTAAGGACCTCTCCCACCCAAACGTCCTACAGTTCAGTGATCTTTAAGGACCTCCCCCACCCACCCATTCCATGCTTCTGTGACCTTTAAGGACCTCTCCAACTCAGCCATTCCAAACCCTGCGGCACTGCTTTCTGAAGCACAGCATCCAGGATCCCCCAGAGCCACAGTGCCAGCCTGTGCTATGAATTAGCCCAGACGTGCAGCAAAAGCCTGCACACATTTCAGGCTGTTTCATCACAGAACAAACCCTGGGAGCTGACCCTCCTCTGTCGGCCCTGGGCGGCACCAGCACCGCATGCCAAAGGCCCACAAAGGAGCACCAGCACCGCATGCTGCCCGCCCGAGTGCTGAATCACTGCTGGTCAGCCCACATCCTCATCGTCTGCCTCCATCCCACATCATCTGCCTCCATCCGAGCCCTCGGGTGGCTTAAAAGCACTCAGCACACTGAGCTCCACTTACACGGCCCAATCAATGCCCCCATGGGATGGAGCCTGGCTCGCATTACACATCTGAGATGCTCGCAGATGGGATCACGTCAGCGTCCCTCACCCCACCCCACGCTGCCCTTGGGGCTGCTCTGCTCCCCAGGTGCCAGCACTGCTGTGTGTCATCCCACAGTGAGAGGGGACAGCCACGTGTCACCCCACAGAGAGAGGGGACATCTCCCGGCAGCTGGAGACCAGCACAGCCCCGTCTGGATCTCAGAACCACCAGGATCAGGAAGAACCACAGCGATCATCCTCTCCATCACGGGACAACGCTGTGCAGGCCCTGAAGGAACCCATGGCTGTGAGGCTGGGATGAAGGCACGGTGCAGAACCCCCCTTGTCACGGTGGGCTGCAGCCCGGTGCTGGTGCTGGTCCAGTCCTTCGGTTCCTCCTTCAGGTCCTGCTGTGTTGGGGTTTTTTGCTGACAATTTAGCTGAAAATGTGGATATCCCATAAAGAGTTCCACGTTCCTCTGCCAACATCTTCAGCAGCACATGCAGCCGCAGCACCGCAGGCAGATGGACAGATCCTCCTCTCCTCACCCCACCACCTCCTCATGGTCTTTCCAGCAGTGGATCCTTGAGCACCCACAGAGGTGTCCAACTCATGGTTCGGAGATTTGAAACAGAGTACCTCAGTGTCAGCCCTCAGCCCTCCTCCTGGATGCAGTCTCCCCTTTCCTGGCTGCCACTGTCCCTCTCCTGACGGTGGTTGCCCCTCTCCCAGCAGCACTTTCCCCTCTTCCAGCTGTGATCACCCCTCTCCTGGCCACATTCTCCCCCCTCCTGGCTGTGGTTGCCCCTCTCCTGGCTGCAGCCCCCCCCATGGCTCACACACAGCCCTCTGCCCCCAGCCAGCAAAGCACTGCTGGTGACAGTGCACGGAGCACGGCCACGGCTGTGACCTCCCCACGTCAGATGTGCTCATCCCCACGCCGGGTTCTGCCCCCAGCACTCAGCTCTGGGGAACCACACGGAGCTCCTGGCCACATCCCCGCTCTGCCCAAACCTCCGTGCTCCAGCACAGACAGAAGCAGCCCATGCACGGCAGCACAAAGTGCACCCGCAGTGCTGAAGGAGTCGGGGGAAGCTCACACGGCCTCAGCGTCCAGGTGGGAGTTAAGGACACGGCACTGAGTGGGGGATGGCAGCAGCTCCTCCCACAAACCAACCCCTTCCTAATGCACTCAGCATCCCAAACCCACAATGCGTGTGTGCTCTAACCCTGGCACAGAGCTGGCACAGAGCTGGGCACTCTTCCCAGAGCGCCGAGGAGGAGATGGGAAAATGCAGTGTCACAACTGAAGTCAGATGCCGGATGCTTCTGACCGCCCTTTAAAACACACAGCGACACTGAGAGAAGTGATTTGCAGGAGCTGCACAGCTCAGCAGACACTCAGAGCACCACCACAGACAATCAGATCACTGCATCTGGGGCCGGGAGCAAAGCACAGCCTGAGCGCGGGGCTATGCTCTGCTCACAGCACCTGCACTCTGCACTCCGGCTCTCCTGCAGCCAGCACCGCAACAGCACAGAGCTCACTGCATGGCCCAGCACTGCGGGAGGGACCACGCTGACAGCAAGGAGCAAGAGCAAGGGGCATGGACCCGGCACAGAGCGATGCGGGTGCGGGGTCTCCTTCTTGGAGGTACCCAAACCTGCATGGACGCTGTGTGTGTGTGGCTGCTGTGGGGAATGAACTGGGGGGGGTCCAGAGGACCCTCTCAGCCCCTGCAACCTCTGTGACTCTGTGCTGCTTCTGCAGGACGCGGTGCAGGCAGCTCAGACGTGAGGCACGCTCCACGAGATAATCGGATTGCTCCTTCCTTTAGAAGATTAACAGGGCCTGAGCCGGCCCCCCTTCGTTCAAAGGAGCCATCTGGAAGCACGGCCCCGTGCCCTCACGGAGCTGAGCAGCCCATCTGCTGCCCCTGCACCGCACTGGGGGTGCAGGAGGGTCACACGGGGCAGACAGGGGGTGGGGATGGGGGGATGAAGCTGTGCTCATTACAGATCCGTTGTGCTCCAAACAGAACACTTAGCGTGCAGCTCCAGCTCCAACCCACGGGATAAGAACCAACAGACAGTGCTTTGGGTGCCCAGCTCTGCTCGGAGCCCCTGAGCAAAACACGACCACTGCACTTCGCACTCCTTCACAGCTCTCTGCCCGGCCCTTCCCGCAGCCCTGAGTGCCCTCCCCACGGCAGCACTGCGGGCTGCAGCCCCACAACCAGGTCTGGGCTATGCTCAGTCAGTGTGAGCCCCCACAGCGTGGGGCTGCCCCACGGCCACAGCCCTGCAGGGCTGGCACGGTGCTGGTGCCACAGCACACGTCAGAGCCGCGGTGTGTGTCAGTGCCGGGGCTGCACCATCAGCTACAGGGCCACAGCAGCAGGAGCTCAGCATCTGCACCTAACGAGCGCTACGTCGAGGCTCTGGGACAGCAACCAAAAGCAAGGAGCGAGGAGAGGGACATGGCTCAGGGAGCAGGGACCATCTGGCACAGGAAGGCAGCGAGCAGCAGCCCGTAATGCGATTAAGTCCGTATTTAACATGCAGAGCTACCTCAATCTCACGAATGAGGATTTACCTGCTAATAATGCTTCCTCGTGGCCGTGCCAAGCAGACCACGATTCCCACATCGCTGAGCCCTGCCTGCAGCTTCCTTCCTCCAGGGGGAAGGGCTCAGCACAGCTCTGAGCACACTGCTGCTGCGACAAAGCAGCACACGGCTGCGAGCAGACAGCAGCACGACCTGCAGGCGCCCAACTGCCCCGCAGCACGGGGGGCTGGAAGGGAGAGAAACACAGCACCCAAACGGAGCAGCTCTCCCCAACAACAGAGGCACGAGAAGCTGTATGAGCACAGCTGCGTGCACAGCAGTGCAGCAACAACACAGACTGTGGGCACAGCGAATGCGCCATGGCAGAATGCTCAGCCACGGGACCCTGACAGAGCACAACTGCTCAGACCCTCCTGCCCCAGCGAGGAATGGAAGCAGCTGGAAGCAGGGAAGGAGCAGCGGACACCGCCGTCGGGCAGAGGACCACACAGGTATGGTTCCTGTGCCCACCCCAGCTCTGAGGAACTGTCTCCTCTTCCTCCTCCCATGGCGGACAAACCGGCCCCTAAGCGGCCTGCAGGGAACCACCACCCCCTCCCCGTAGGACACGGCCCTTCCCTCGCTCACCCCATGCAGTCTCAGCCGATCCCGGCACCGAGTGGTAGCACAGGTTGTGCACTGCGTGTTGCACACGGGTGGGTTGTGTGGGATCCTTACCTTGGAGAAGTCGCAGCCCCAGGAGGAGGGCAGCAGCACACAGAGCCGTCCCCGGGAGCAGCACAGCACGCTCCTTTGCTGCCTGCTCCCATCCCAACATCACGGTGTATTGCCCAGAGAAGTGCTACGCACCAACCAACCCACAGTGCGGCCCCACGGCACCAAAACCGCCCTGCCCTGCGTGGGGACAGCCCTGCGCCCACAGCTCAGAGCCCACTGCCACGAACGGAGCGGCACCGCGTCCTCCCGCTGTGCCCAGAGCCAAGGACTTGGCTCCCCACCTCCGGGCCTGCAGCCAGCACGGCGCGCAGCGAGCCGCAGGTGTGGGCTGGGGGTGCATGCAATGAGTGGACATGCAGCTGGAGATGGAGGGGGAGGGGCTGGGATGCACCCGCGGCGATGCATGCGGCCGGGACGGAACACACAGACTGTCAAAAACGCACCACCTTTTTGGGTTTGGCTCCACGCTGCATGAGGAGGGAATAAAAGGTTGAGAGTTAGAGCTGCCTGCGTTGGGCCCTGCACCGGGGCGCGGAGCCACGCGTACCCGGCACGAACAGCGCACTCGGATCGGTTTAAGCAAAGGTACAGAGGTTTAACAGAGGGAAGCAGGCAGAGCAGTGTGCTTTCAAGCCCTCAGGGTGCGTCGGTGCCACAGACTTAGCTTCCAAAGTGAGTGGGCACAATGGTTCGGGGTCAGGGCGCGCTGAAGGAACGCACAGCAGCAGCCCCCGGCACCGTGCCAGCAGGGGTAGGGGTCCCCAGCATCCCAGCACACACAGACCTGGGGCACAGCCCCACTCTGCAGGTCCCATAGCAGAGAACTGCGGGGATGGACGCTGGCATCAGGCAGTAACAAGTGCTCTCCTCCTCTGCAGAGCGGCTCGAGGTGCTCCCATTAGGATGGACCTAATTCCTTAAGGGCAATTCTGGAACACCCACAACGAGAAGCGGGGTCGTGCTTCCTCCAGTAGAAGGGAGGCAACTAGAACTGCCTTCCACCCCAACCAGGAGCAGTGGCTGAAGCAGCATTGAGCTCTGCATTCGGGAACTGTCAGGACGGTGATCCAGGAAGGATCCAGGAAACAGGGATCCATTGCCAGAGCTCAAGAAGCATTGGGACAACGCTCTCAGACACAGCGGTGCTGCGGAGCCAGGAGCTGGACCTGATGGTCCTTACGGGTCCCTCCCAGCCCAGGATGCACAAACTCAGACCACCCCTGGGGCACTGAGGCACTGCTCAGGGCAGCAGGGAGGTGCTGAGCAGGGCTGCGTGCCACCGGGAACCAGAATTGCTGTGGGAAGTGGGGCACAAAGGGCGATGGGGGCAGAGCGGCTGCACTCCAGGAATGCCACTGAAAGCACCCAGTGTCAGCACTGCAAAGGACTTCAGGAACCATCGCTATCTCAGCACTCTGACTTCATGGACACTAAGACTGACCTCGCTTCACAGACACTACCTCTGCCTACTATTACCAGTGTCCTGGGATGGTTGGAGGATGTCCCTCCCAGCGCTTCACAGCTCCTCTTCCACCTCTGTTCTGGGCAGCGTGGCACTGCTGCCCCCCAACCCCACCCCCCCGTGCCACCACAGCCGTGTTAACCCCAGCACAATGAAACCAGGGGCCGAGATGCCACACACCCTGGGTGGGGGACACGGGGGGGAAGGGCTGCAGTGGCAGACACCGACCCCATGGGACGCATGGCAGAGAAGCTGCTGTCAAACACCCCAGGGGGATGCTCCTCCTGCAGGGCTGGCTGTTTTTTGTCTGCTGTTCATGGAGCACAGGCACAAAGCACGCAGTGTGCGTGTGCTGCAGTGCTGAGCTTGGACTAATGGGCGTAGCACAGACAGCGGCGCTGGGAAGCTGCTGCTCTGCCACTTACTGCTTTCTCATCATCAACCAGAAAATCACTTTTCCTGGAGCCGTGCCTCCCAAAGGCATGAGGAGAAGGGCACTTCACCACTGCCATTCTCACTACGGAGCACGGAGCCGAAAAGGGCCAAATAAGAGAGGCTGGAGCAGCCCTGCCCTCCCAGCACACATCTCCGTGCGCTCCTCCTGCCAAGGTTGCAGCTCCCAGAGCAGCAATGGAAGCTACTGAAAAGTGAAAGCAGCCGAGTGCCACGTGCAGGTCGTCATCTCCCTCTGCCCCGTGCTGCAGAGGAGCTGGTGGCAGCAGCTCGCGGTGTGGGGTCAGCACTCACCAGTTTGCTGCCTTTGGCGGCGTCCAGGGAATCTGCGAAGGGAAAGAGAAACAAAGGCATCAGCGTCGGTCCGAGGGAGCTAGGCTGAGCTGTGGGCATGAGGAGCCATCGTGTTTGTGCCACGCTGAAGCAGAGAGCATGGAACTCTGCATAAACAAAGCAGGAATGGGGCTGCCATGGGGCACAGGCACAGAGGAGCAGGGACTCCCACGAGAGCTGCAGATGCCATCTGGGGGAAAAGCCACCGTTCTCACACAGCTCAGGAAGCACCAGGTCCCGCAGCACATCCCCTGCGGGGAGCACACAGCGTCCCAGAGCAGCACATCAACCTCTGAGCTGCGGGATGAGCCCCACGGGAACGCTCCCCACGTCCGGCAGCGCAGCTTCGGGTAATGGCTGCAGCGACAGTGAGCCAGGCCCAGCAGAGCAACACAGCCACTACCAAGCGGTTCCTACAGACACACCGAGACCCAGAACGCGCTGACCTAAGGAGAAGTGGGGAAACCCCCCAGGATCCGGTAAGTGTGGTGCCAGGAAGAGTGAAAGATGGTACGGGTGTTAACACTTCCATGCCCCACCACCACCAGGCACATCCAGTAACAGCCCCACACTGCACTGGGGTGCTCGGGTTTGATGTTAGGACCAATTTATGCTCAGAAAGAGGGGGGAGTGGGGGGTCACCATCCTGGGAAGAGCCCCAGAACCGCGGAGATGTGGCACTGGGGGATGTGCTCAGTGGGCACTGCAGGGGGGGGATCCTGGAGGGCTTCTCCAGTGCTAACAGTTCTGTGATGCAGATGAACGGTGGTTGAGCAAAAGGAAATCTCAGTTCCCATTGCCATGAGAGGGGAAGAAAAAGGAAGCAGCACCACTCGGACTCAGTACACATCTAACTGACGCCCACAGGCAGAACCTCACAGCTCAGCAGGTGCTGTCCAGGATGGGAAACCCTCAGAGCTCTCTTCTGGGATCCCAAAATGCAGCACCAAACGATAGCTCAACAAAAACAGAGGGAGGGAACTGGACCCAGAGGGAAAAGCAGCGGCCCCTGAGGCGCCAGCACCGCACTGCCAGGGGGAGGCAGGCTCAAGGGAGCGCGGCACACGGAGCTCCCCACCCCATCCCCGGGCTCAGTGAGGCCGGGACGCACCGTACCTCGCTTGGGGACCTTCAGCGCGGCCGACTCCGGGGTCTCTGGGGACGTCGTGTCAGCTCCATCTTCAAAAACCTGGATCTGGAAAAGGGTTAACAGCCATCAGACCCAAAACCAAGCGTGGTCACACACAGCAGGCATGGAGCTGCTCAGGGAACAGGGGATGAGCAGCAGGGACAGCCCCAGCCCCAGCAGCAGCACCTTCCCCTGCACGCAGGAAGGCAGTCGCACACAGGAGGGTGGAAAGGACAACGCAGAGAATCATGAGCTGACAGCATCAGCTCTGCACAAGGGAGGATCGCAGAACGGCATAGGCTGGAGGGACCTTAGAGAGCACCCAGCTGTGGCAGGGCTGCCAACCAGCAGCTCAGGCTGCCCAGGATCACGCCTAACCAGGCCTGGAACATGTTTGGACACAGGGCAGACACGGCCTCTCCGAGCAGCTCGTACCAGCACTGAGAGCAGAGCAGCCCAGCAGCCACGCCGAGGTGCAGGGGCAGAGGGAACTGGCAGGCGGCACAGCTGGAGGGGGGAGCTGAGAGCGGCCTTCAGTACCTAAATGGGCTGTGAGAAGGAAGGGGGCAGACTCAGGAGCAGGGACTGCAAGATAGGGCAGCGGGAAATGGCATCAAACTGGAACAGATTCAGACCAGGTGTAAAGAAGCAGCGTTTCACACTGCGGTGGAGAGCACAGATCTCCTGGAGAGGCAGTGATGCTGCATCCCTGCAGACCCCTGAGGTCGGGGAATGGGGCTCTGTGCACTGATGGAGCCATAGGTGCCCCTCATCGCAGGGATCGGGACCTGACGGCCTTCAGGTCCCTTCCAACTCAAACCACTCTGTGCTCGCCGGGAGTGAAGGACGGGCACCTCCTCCCCCAGCAGTGCACCTTGGCCGTGATGGAGCGTACCTGCGACTGCCGCACAAAGATGCCGTGGTTCTCCTCACAGGTGAAGTACTTCCTGCCCTGCACGGTGCCATCGTTCTTGCCCTTGGCTTCGTCCAGGATGACCCCGACCCATTTGCCCGTGGCAAACAGGGTGGCCCCGACGTAGGCCACGGTCCCACGGTGCCCCTTCCCGATGACCTCCACCCTGGAGCCCACCTTCAGGGGCTTGCTGCTCGCTTCTGTGCTCATCCTGGGGCCGGCGCTGGATGCCTGAGGGCAGAGGGAAACCATGGCACGTTACACACGGGTGATGGAAACGGAGACGGAGGAGGGCTGTGGGTGCTGCCCCGCTCCCTGCACGGCACAGTGGGCCCATGAGGTGCTGGGATCTCATTCCTTGCACTACAGCTGCTCCTACAAGCAACAGGAGCACTGCCTGGGCAGGCACAGCGGCACACAGCACAGTGCTCAGCCCTGGGCAGGCACAGTGGGACACAGCAGCAGACATCACTGCAAGCCTCACTGCCTCATTACCCAGGTGATTAATGCCGCTGAGCGGCCCCATCAGAGCACAGATGAGGTGATGGGTGAGGAGTGCAGTCTGAGCACTTGAGACGCTCACTGCCACTTATATTCACCAACGTGGTGCAGTGTAGGGAAGGACGTGCACTGGGGCCAGCCCCGTTCCCCTTAACAGTGTGGAAATCCCGAGCAGGCTGAGCAAGGACCGCCGTCTCAGGTAGTGCTCCCCTCCAAACATCCATTTCCACGGCTTCCAGCAGCTTCCTTCGTGAACGAGGTGCAGTGCTGCACTGCTGCTGTGCAGGGAAGGCCACAGAGCCGCCCTACAAACCACACATCCCCTTGTGAAGGGCAGCTCTCCCACCCCACCCTGCTTTAACCAAGGACAGGAGGAGGAAATCCTTCATGGTGATACCCCAGCACAGCCTAGAGCTGCAGGTGCCCCATTTCTGGTGGTGCCCAAGCCATAGGGACACCCATACCAAAGCAGGGATGGGGCTGTGGGGCCCCTCCCAACCCAACCCAACCCAGCCCGACCCACTTCAACCACGCTTCTATGGTTCTCTGATTCTTAATGTCCCTTCCAACCCAACCGTGCCATGGTTTTCTGATCCTCAGAGATCAGACACTCAAAGCTACGGTGCTGAGTGGTGCAGAACAGCAGCTGGGATGGCAGCAGCCCCCTCACAGCTCCTCTGTGTCCCTGGTGCTTCCCCAGAACAGCCCAGCCCTGAGCTGGGCAGAGTGCTGCCCCACAGCCCAGCCCTGACCTGGGCAGAGCCCTGCCCCACAACCCAGCCCTGACCTGGGCAGAGCCCTGCCCCACAGCCCAGCTGCACTGGGGGGGCACAGCCTCAGCACGGAGTGATGTGGGGTGCAGGGTCTCCTTCCTGGAGACAGCCAAACCCACCTGCACACTGTGTGTGCAGCTGCTGTGGGGGTGGGACTGGGGAGCGCTCCTGAGGTCTCTCGCAGCCCCTACAGCTGTGACTGCAGAGGATGGGGACCATGGGGCTGAGGCGGCTCCAGCAGCAGAGCAATGTGGCACAAGGTGCCCTCCCACCCCCCCCATTTTTACCCCGTTCAAAGGACCGCATGCCTTTACAAACCATCCCCTCGGTTTTAACAGACGCTCATTAGCAGCCCCCAAAGAACAGATGTCATTCCAAGGGACTCAACGTGAGCCATGTGTGTGCTTCAGGTCAGCTCCAGCACTGGGCTCCCAGCACAGCTGACACAAGGACAGCTCACAGCACAGCGTGGCACACTGCACCCCAGCACAGCCCCAACCGCCCACAGCGCTCAGGAGGCCCCGAACACCCCCAGAGGAGGAGAGCTCAGCCCTCCAGCAGCACATCCCGGGGCTCTGCTCCTCACACCGAGGCTTTTCCCCTCGTGTCTGCAGCACTCACGTGGCCCCGCAGTGCTGATGCTGCCGACTGCGCCTCAAAGCGTCACTCCCGGCACGGAGCTGAAGGTCTGGCACAGCCAGGATACAGGGGCTGCGCTTAAAGCACTGTCAGCCTCAAAGCAACGCAGGACCTGGGGTGCTCAGCACGGGGCTGGCACGCAGATAAACATGCTCAGGCTCAGCCCCAGAGCCGGGACGCAGCAGCAGCAGCAGCAGCATAGGCCGTGCTGGGGGAAGTCCCCGCTGCCAGGCCCAGCCCAGGCCGCACTGCCCGTGCCAGGCTCAGCACCTCAGCACGGGGGGTGGGCACAGGGGGAGGGAAACGAGGCGGGATCGTTGTGCTGGGCAGCGCTGCCACGCAGAGCTCTATCCTGGATGGTGAGCAGCACGGGAAGAGGCACAGAAACCCAAAGGATGCGGCGATCCACACCGGCCCAATGCATCCCCACAGACACCACGGGGACAGCACGGGGACACCGTGGGGACACGGCGCTCCGGGCGCAGGAAAGCAGGGGAAGCGCAGCCCACGCCGCAGCACAGCGATGCCCGCCTCCCCCCCACTGCGGTCCATAAGTTCCCTCCCCCAACTTACCCGGCCGTGCGGCTGCCTCCTGCTCTGGGCCATGCCGCCGCCGCCGCCCTTTATTCTGCCGCTGTATTATCTGGGAAGAGGCGTGCGCGGCACGGCACGGCACGGCACGGCACGGCGCGGCCCTTCACGCCGCAGCCGATCCCATCGGGGCTCACTGCGCTGCGCTCCGGCCGAGGACGCTCCGACGCGGGGACGCAGGAATCCGGCGCAGCCGACGGAGCCGCCGCACCGCCGCCCCGCAGCACGCTGGGTCCTAACGCTGCCGCCGCACGGGGCCGCCGCGCAGCGCCCGTCCGCTCCTCGCTCTGAACGCGCGCGGTTGGGGCTCCGACGTGCCGCGGCCGCTCGGGCAAAGCGCACCGACGGAGGCGGGGGTTACAGGGGACGCCTGACGCTGCAGCGGGGGGGGCTCGGGCTGCACGTCGGAACCATTTCTCCTCCCGCACGGACGGCCCGGGGAGGTCCTGAACACCCCCAGGGCCGCAGAGGTGCAGCACTGCGGGTGGGGTCTTCTCCAGCCCTCACAGTGCCGACCTATAGCTCTAAGTGACCCACACCGCGTGCAGCTCCCCACGGCCACGGGACACTGCCACGCCTGGCAGCCCCCCCCCAGTGCCTCTGCAGTGCACACGCCTGAGCCGAGCGTGCTCCTCCTCTCTGCACGCTGCTCTGAAGGCGCTACTTCCACACACACACAGAAATGCACCACAAAACACCCCTGGGAAAGTCACAAAGCCCCAACAGCATCTCCTTGTCCCCTCAGCTCCATCTGCTCCAGGTGAGAACGGGGCGAGAACCAGCACTGCCCAGTGAATGCAGCCCCTGCCAGGACCCGGCAGCAAAACGCCACTGAACCATACTCATCCCACAGATGGGGGGGAACCCCAGGGCCTCCTCCAGCCAAGGTCCCCGTGACTCCGAAGGCAGCGCTCAGGGCTGAGAACTGCTGCTCTGCCACACCCATACCTCCATGTCCACAGGGGAAGCACAGAAAAACAGCAGCCTTCAACAACGGGGCTGAGTACACACAGTGCTCACTGCACACAGGACAAGGACGGTGCCTCTGTCGGGCGGGGGGGGGCTGCTTCACTCAATGGGCAGCAGCACCGCTCTCCACTTTCTGCTCTCATTCACGATGAGGACTTTGGATAAGAACTGAGCTTCGGTCAGAAGCCGACGTCAGGCAACGCTTTTATTCGTCCACCACAGCTTCATTACACGAGCACATGTAACGCCCTCCGCAGTGAAATCACTCCCAAAGCAACGGATGCACACAAGAGGAGCACCCTTGGGATGACACACATTTGGAGATCCACCTTTGCAGAGGGATAACCCAGTGAGGAACCCCCGCCCCAAAGCCACACACAGCAATGGCAGCTCCGCCTGCCCGGCCCCGCAGCAGTGCCACAGCCTGCAAGGGAGCGCCCCATGTCCTGACCCACCCCAAGCTCTGCCGTCCATGTGGGGCTGCAGCCATGGGGTCACCCCCGTACATCCCCACTGTGCCCTCGTGGGGCATTTATGGGGCAGCAGCAACGTACCGTGCACTGAGAGCCGGCTCAGACCGCGCTGCGCTTCAGGGGCAGCGTGTCAGCAAGGGGACAGAGCCGGGCCAGCCCGGGGCATGCTTCACAACACAGCGTCCTCCTCGCTGCGCTGCTGGCAACCTTCATCCACCTGCAAAAGAGGGAGAAGCGTCACAGGAGCTCCGTGTCACAGGAGCTGCCACCCAGGGTCCCTGCTGGGCTGGGGGGGGACTGGCCCCACAGGATGGGTGTGTTCGTTTGTGCCCCAGGAGCGGTGCAGGACCCAGAGGTGCTCTGCTTTGCAGCTCCTGCCCCAGCACTGCTGGGAGAGTGACAGCTGTAATTCTCTGCCCCCTACAGCCACAATAACACAGAAAATCTGCTGGGACACTGAATGCCTTCATTCATGTCCTCAATGGCAGCAGCATCCCACAGGGAAAGGCAGCAGCGTCCCACAAGGAAAGGCAGCAGGAAGAGGATTCTGGACCCCCACCCACCAAAAACCGAGCCAGCAGAGGTGGGGCACGGTGCAGCTCCCAGCACAGCCCGGCTGAACGTGGCACCCCCCCCCCCCGCGGGCACTAGGACCCCGCAGGCAGCGCCGTGAGCCTGCGCCATGCACGGCTGCAGCACCGCACTGCTCCAACGGAGCCGAGCAGCGCCGCAACAAAGCCGGCGGGCACAGCGTGTGCGCAGCGCTCCGCACCGCACGCAGCAGGCTTTGCTCCGGCTGAAAGCAAAACCAGCGGCACCGGCAGCCATGAGCCGGCAGCGCCCCGCGGAGCACCCGCAGCGGCGGCAGAGGACGGCGCAGCCCGGCGGGGCGGGCAGGGGCAGGTCAGTGCTCGGCCCCCATCCCCTCCCCCATCCCCACGGACCCGTTCCGCGCTGTGTCGGCACGGCACAGCCTGCCAAGGGAGAGCTCAGCGCCCGGGCATGCAGCTCCCGGAACCTCCCTTCTACTTCGGGCAGCGGGATCAGAGAATGAACAGCTGACAGCCTCTCCCCCCCCCCGCGGTGCCAGGGGAGCTCCTGAGCACCTCGCACGCGTTTGGCGGGGATCCCTGGGAAGTGGGTCACAGCCTCGGCTCGGACAGCGCGGGGGGGGGGGGGGGGGGGAGAAATCTATACAAGGTCACAGTGAAAGACCTTGGCAGCATCTTGAGGCGAGGAAAACGCAGCAGCGCGTCCTGCGGGACGGGCAGCGCTGCCTGCAGGAGGGCACCGAGCCGCCCCGGGGGCTCAGAGGGACCCAGCCCACCGGGCCGCACGCACCGCGCCCACGCGGGTCCGGTACCGCCGGGAGGCCCCGCCCCCACCGCTGCGTGCCGGGGCCGCGCCCCGTCCCCTTCCCTCGTCCACAGCCCGCGGCTCTCAGTCCGCCCCCACCCGGAGGTGCTCCGGGCCCCCGCCAGCTCCGCGGGGCTCTCCCGGTGAGCCCCGAACCGGGGAGCGGTGCTCCGGCCGCGGTCTCCCCGGGGCGGAGCGGAGGGGCCGAGCCGCTCCCAGCCCGGCGGCCCGAGCGGCTCAGCCCCGACCCGCGGCCGCTCCTCCCCGGGCTCAGCCGCCGTCGGATCACCGCTGAGCGACGGAGCGGCCGCTCCCGGAGCCCAATGGCGGAGCCGTCCCCGCCGCCCCTCCCCCCCCCGCCCGTACCTCAGCGCCGCCGCCCCGCGCCGCGCCCGGCCCCGCTCTGAGGCCCACGGCCGCCGCCCGCCCGCGAAGCCCCCGCCGAGGCCCCCTCGGGCTGCCCCGCGCCGCGCCTGACGGCCGGCCCGGTCCGGCAGCGCGGTCACGCGGTACGGCGCGGCCGTGGGCAGCCCGGGATTGGGATGGGGAGGAGAAGGGGGGGGAGGGCGGAAGGGACCTGGCGGCTGTGCGCAGGCGCAGTGAGCGGCGTGACGCCGCCGGGCGGGGGGAGCCCTACGGTGGGGGCGGGGCGGGGGGTGGGGGTAACGGGACGGGACGGGACGGGGCGCGGCCGGTGGGGCCCTCCCCGGGAGCGGGTGGTGGGGCGCGGTCGGGTGCGGGGTGCTGCCCCCACGGGGGTGGGGCCGGGCGGGAGAAGGAAGCGGGAAAGCGGGAGGGGACGGGACGGGACGCGCAGCCGGTAAGTCCCCCCCCCCTCCCAGCTCGCAGTGAGCCACGGCCCCGACCCCTTCGCCCCGCAGCACCGTGCGGGCTCCGCCAGGGGCCGGTCCCGCACACGCCCATCCGGTGGTCCGGCAGCGAACGGCTCCGTGGGGCACAGCCGTCGGGTGCTGCCCGCCCCATAACCGCGCAGTGACCGCTGTGCGGCCGCGCCTGCCCCGACCCGGCGTCACTCGCCCGGCCCGGAGCTGCCGGGACCGCCGCGGAGTCGCTGGGGTTGGGAAAGAGATCACCGCGCCCCACTGAACATCGGCCCCGACGAGGAGGGGCCGCGCACGGCAGCACCGTGCCCTGGCACTGCGCTGCGGGGAACCGCCGCGGGGCAGCGCTGACGGACGTGTGGGTTCTCCTCCCCGGAGCGCTCCGGGCCGCTGTGCGGAGCTGCTCCGGGACGTGCACAGCAGCGGCTCCGGCAGGCAGCACGCAGCGGGCACAGTGCTCTCACACGGCGCTCGCACCTGAGTGCACCCCAACGAGCCCGGGCCCGGCCCTCAGCCGCGCGTTTCCCCGCAGCAGCCGATGCCCCGGAGGAAGGCGGTGCCGGCGCTGGGCAGCCTCTGCCTGCAGAGCTTGGTGCAGCACATGCAGAGCGTGTGGGTGAAGGACTACAGCGAGAACTACCTGGACGAGTACAGCTTCCGCTTTGTCATGGGCCCCTTCAATGACCTGGGTGAGCCGTGGGAGGGAGGAGGAGGAGGAGGAGGAGGAGGAAGGGCGGCAGTGCCGCTCGCTGACCTGTGTCCCCGCAGCCGGCAGCCTGGTGCAGGACCTCATCCGGCTGCTGGGCGAGAGCCGCCGCCTGTCGCGTGCCGCGCTGCACCTCCTGCTGCTGCCACACCTGCAGGAGCTGAGCCTGAGGCCGTGCCCCAGCCTGGTGAGCAACGCCATCGGGCAGCTCATCACCGTGCGCTGCAAGGTGAGCGGGGCCGGGCTGCGCGGGGCGGCCGTGGGCAGGGGGTGCATGGGGCCGGGGCTGAGCGCAGGGGCCGGTGCCTGCTGTGGGGCATCAGGGAGGGGTGAGGGGGAGTGGATTTTCCCTCGCAGCGCCGCTTGGGCACGGGGCTGTGTGCTGCGGTGGGGACGTGGGCTGGGTGCCGCGGTCTCTGTGGGTCTCGGGGTGCAGTGGGGACGCCCCAGGCCCTGCCAACACGGCTCTGTGTGCGGGTGCAGAGCCTGAGCGCGCTGGACCTGCACGGCTGCAGCCGGCTGTCGGCGGACGTGCTGGTGGACCTGGCGGAGGAGCTGTCCGGGCTGAGCCGCCTGGGGCTGGCGGAGACGCAGGCCAACGTGCAGGTGCTGGCGGCCGTGGGCTCCCATTGCCTCCGCCTGCGGGAGCTGGACGTGTCCCGCTGCAGGAAGGTGACGCCGCGCGCCCTGCGGCACTTGGCCTACGACCCGACGGAGCGGACCTTCTGCTGCCCGGCGCTCCGCGTCCTCCTGGCACACGGCCTGGAGCCGCTCGGGGACGGCATGACGTCGGCGCTGGCCTTCGTGCTGCTGGCCCTGCCGCGCCTGGAGGTGCTGGCGCACGGCGACGTGCCAGCCGCGCTCGGCCTCCTGCACTCGGGGCCGCCGGACGGCCCCGGAGATGCCGCCGGTTTCCCGACTCTGCGGGAGCTGCGGTTGAGGCGCGGGGCCGCTCCGCTCACGCTGCCCCTGCGGCGGCTGGAGGAGCTGCGGGAGCCCGAGCTGGCGGCAGCCCGCGCCGTCTGCCCCGACGTGGAGGAGGTGACCGTGTGCGTCGAGGACGGCGGCGCGGACACTTGGGAAGCGCTGCCGCGCTGGGAACGCCTGACCCGGGTGGAACTGTCGTGCGTGGGGCCGCGGGGCCGGGCGCTGTGCGACGTGCTGCCGGTGCTGTGCGGCGCGGGCTCGCGGCTGCAGGGCCTGGCGCTGCACGGCTTCCTCTTGGAGGACGAGCTCGCCCTGTGCGCGCTGCTCGGCCGCTGCCCCAACCTCAGCGACTTCTGCGCGGAGCTGCAGCCCCCGCCGTGCGCCCGCCCCGACCCGGAGCCGCCCGAGGAACCGTCGCGCTGGGACACGGAGCTGCTGCCCCGCGGCATGCCCCGCCTGCAGCGCTTCTCCCTGGCGCTGCCCGGCCCCGTCCCGGCCCCGCACGGGCTGCTGCTCCGCGCCACGTTGGCGTCGCTGCTGTGCCGCTGCCCCCGACTGCGGAGCCTCAGCCTGCTCGGCATCGCCCTCCCGTTGGACTCCGTGTTCGAGACGGTGCTGGCGGCCCCGGGGCCGCCGCTGCGGGAGCTGGAGGAGCTCTCGCTGGTCGAGAGCCGCGTGTCCGAGCGCACCGTGCGGCTGCTGATGGCCTCCGACGGCCGCCTCCGCCGCCTCGACGTGTCCCGCTGCCGGGACGTGCACCGCCGCGACTACGACGGCTTCGTGCGGGCCGCCCGCGAGCAGCGCCTGGACCTGGACATCGCCTGGGAGTGACGGTCGCACCGCCTTTAATAAAGCGCTTACACCGGCTCCGCCCCGAGTCCGATCGGGGAGGAGTCTCGGCCCCCCCATAACCCCCACCGTCCTGCGGGCTCAGCGCTGCGGGCTCAGCCCCGTCAGCCGCTCCGACTCCTCCCAGAGCTTGCGGGCCAGCCCGGCGTCGCGGGCGGCCGCCGAGGGCAGCGTGAGGCTGCAATCGCTGCCGAAGTACTTCCCCGAGATGTCCGACACCTCCTCCGAGACGGCGCAGTAAATGGTGCTGACGGCGCCCTGCTCCGCGGACTGCCGGGGGGGGATGGGGGGGATAAGGACTGAGCGGGGTCCCCGCCGCCCCACGGCCCCGGAGGCGGCCGCGCTCACCTTGATGAAGGGGCGGATGAGGAGGAAGAGGCCGCGCCACGACCAGCCGAGGTTGCGCATGATGCCGGTGCTCACCACGCCGGGGTTCACGCTGTTGGCGGTCACCCCTGGCCCGGCAGCGCCGTCACCGTCCGTCCCGCAGCGGGCGGCCCTCCCCGTGCCAGGCGGGGTCCCGTGGGCAAAGGCGGCGGGACGGCCCCGCGCCCGGCCAGGGCAGCGGGAAGGGCCCCGACCCCCCCAGAGTGCTCCCGTGGGGACACAGCTGTCCCGGAGCACACAGCATGGCATGGCATCGTGCAGCACAGCATGGCACGGCACATTGCAGCATGCACAGCATAGCATGGCACAGCATGGCATGGCACACTGCGCCACAGCACGCACAGCACAGCATGGCAGGACAAGGCCCAGCACAGCACAGCATGGCACAGCATGGCAGGACAAGGCCCAGCACAGCACAGCATGGCACAGCATGGCAGGACGAGGCCCAGCACAGCACACACGGCACAGCATGGCAGGACAAGGCCCAGCACAGCACAGCATGGCACAGCATGGCAGGACAAGGCCCAGCACAGCACGCACAGCACAGCATGGCAGGACAAGGCCCAGCACAGCACAGCATGGCACAGCATGGCAGGACGAGGACCAGCACAGCACAGCATGGCACAGCATGGCAGGACGAGGCCCAGCACAGCACACCGTGGCACGCTGCATCACCCACCCGTGCCCCGCAGGCGCCGCGCCAGCTCGGTGCTGAAGAGCACGTTCATCAGCTTGGTGCTGTTGTAGATGGGATCGAAGCCGGTGGGCCGTGCCCGCCCGGTGAGGTAACGGGTGTCAGCAGTGCCCGCGCTGTGCCGGAAGGATGAGACCGTGACGACACGGGCGGGGGCCGACGCCTTCATCAGATCTGCATGGAGTGGGGGATGAGTGGGGCAACCCCAGGAGCCCCCACCCCACAGCCCCAGCTCACCCCACAGCCCCCAGCTCACCCCACCACCCCCAGCTCACCCCACAGCTCCAGCTCACCCCACAGCCCCCAGCTCACCCCACCACCCCCAGCTCACCCCACCACCCCCAGCTCACCCCACAGCTCCAGCTCACCCCACAGCCCCCAGCTCACCCCACCACCCCCAGCTCACCCCACAGCCCCCAGCTCACCCCACAGCCCCAGCTCACCCCACAGCTCCAGCTCACCCCTCAGCCCCCAGCTCACCCTGCAGCCCCCAGCTCACCCCACAGCCCCAGCTCACCCCACAGCCCCCAGCTCACCCCACCACCCCCAGCTCACCCCATAGCCCCAGCTCACCCCACAGCCCCCAGCTCACCCCACCACCCCCAGCTCACCCCACCACCCCCAGCTCACCCCACAGCTCCAGCTCACCCCACAGCCCCCAGCTCACCCCACCACCCCCAGCTCACCCCACAGCCCCCAGCTCACCCCACAGCCCCAGCTCACCCCACAGCTCCAGCTCACCCCTCAGCCCCCAGCTCACCCTGCAGCCCCCAGCTCACCCCACAGCCCCAGCTCACCCCACAGCCCCCAGCTCACCCCACCACCCCCAGCTCACCCCACAGCTCCAGCTCACCCTGCAGCCCCCAGCTCACCCTGCAGCCCCCAGCTCACCCCACAGCCCCAGCTCACCCCACAGCCCCCAGCTCACCCCACAGCCCCAGCTCACCCCACAGCCCCCAGCTCACCCCACCACCCCCAGCTCACCCCACAGCCCCCAGCTCACCCCACCACCCCCAGCTCACCCCACAGCCCCAGCTCACCCCACCACCCCCAGCTCACCCCACAGCCCCAGCTCACCCCACAGCCCCCGGCTCACCCCACAGCTCCAGCTCACCCCACAGCCACCAGCTCACCCCACAGCCCCAGCTCACCCCACCACCCCCAGCTCACCCCACCACCCCCAGCTCACCCCACAGCTCCAGCTCACCCCACAGCCCCCAGCTCACCCTGCAGCCCCCAGCTCACCCCACAGCCCCAGCTCACCCCACCACCCCCAGCTCACCCCACCACCCCCAGCTCACCCCACAGCTCCAGCTCACCCCGCAGCCCCCAGCTCACCCTGCAGCCCCCAGCTCACCCCACAGCCCCCAGCTCACCCCACCACCCCCAGCTCACCCCACAGCTCCAGCTCACCCTGCAGCCCCCAGCTCACCCTGCAGCCCCCAGCTCACCCCACAGCCCCAGCTCACCCCACCACCCCCAGCTCACCCCACCACCCCCAGCTCACCCCACAGCCCCCAGCTCACCCCACCACCCCCAGCTCACCCTGCAGCCCCCAGCTCATCTCACAGCCCCCAGCTCACCCCATAGCCCCAGCTCACCCCACCACCCCCAGCTCACCCTGCAGCCCCCAGCTCACCCCACCACCCCCAGCTCACCCCGCAGCCCCGGCTCACCCAGCAGCAGGTTGGTGAGCAGGAACGGGCCCAGGTAGTTGGTGGCGAAGGTGCGCTCCAGACCATCAGGCGTGATGGAGAGGGGCAGCCCTGCAAGAGGAGCTGAGTGCCGCGGGGCCGCAGTGCAGCGGCGGTGGCGGTGGATGTGGGACGTACCAGTGAGGCCGGCGTTGTTGACCAGCACGTCCAGGCGCTGCTCCTCCCGCAGCACATCCGCGGCGAAGGCGCGCACGGAGGCGAGCGAGGCGGTGTCCAGCAGGCGCAGCAGCACGTCGGGGTTGCCGGTGGCCGCACGGATCTCCTCCACGGCAGCCAGGCCGCGCTCCCGGCTCCGGCACGCCAGGATGGTGCGGGCGTTCCTGCGGGCCAGGTCCATGGCCACCTGCTTTCCGATCCCTGCAACGCACAGTGCGGGCGCCCGCCTGGAGCCCACGGGGTCCGTGCCCCCCAGGTTTGGCGGTGCAGGGTGCTAGGGGGTCCCTGTGCCAGGAGCTCAGCACCAAACAGCATGGCCCAGAAGCTGGAGGTGTCAGGTGAGGCAGAGCAGAGCTGTGTGGGCACGGGGACACCGAGGGGTTGGAGCTGCTGTGGGCTGTGGGAAGGAGCCGGGTGGGCAGCTCGTACCTGGAGTGCAAGATCAGGGCAAAGCCCCGGAGCCACACAGCAGCACAGGGACATCGTGGCTGTGGGGGTGTAATGGGCCCCACAGTGCGTGCAGACACTCCGACCCCCAGCACAAAGCAGTGACGCATGCACCAGGGGATACCCCAACACGAAGGACACGGGTGGGAGCAGCGAGCCCGCTCCCCAGCACATAGCTCAGGGCTGCAGCAGTGGCAGGGCAGCTGGAGGCACGGCCGCGGGGACAGTGACCTCATGGCTGTCAGTCATGAACCCGTCGGGGGCAGAGTCCGAGCGTGGGGCTGCTGCTGGGGTTACCCGGCACGCAGCTCTGGTGGGCACCACTCTCTGAGCGCACAGCCGGTGGTGAGCAGAGCGGGGAGCAGTGAGCAGAGCGGGGAGCAGAGCAGGGAGCATGAAACACACAGCCCGGGGGCCGTCAGTGCAGGGCAGCAAGCACAACACGCACAGCCCAGGGGCCATCGGTGCCACCACAGCAGAGCCAGCGGCAGCAGAACAGGGACCCACAGCCCTGCGAGCTGCCCCACGGCACCATGCAGTCCCATGCATCACCCGCATCCTGCATCTGTCCGCCTGCCCCATGGCACAGCACCCGATGCCCCGGGGTCCCGTGCAGCCCCGCAGCCCTCGGGTGCCACCAATGCCCTCTCACCGCTGTTGGCCCCGGTGACGATGACAGTCTTGCCGGTCAGGTCGGTGGGACACTTGCGCGGGTCCCAGGCACACCTCCTCCGGGCCCAGAGGAGCATCCCCAGCAGCAGTGCCAGCACAAACCAGAGCGGGTGGCTGCAGAAGCTTGGCAGCTCCATGGCTGTGGCAGCTGAGCACCGAGGAGCGGCCGGGGACAGAGTCCAGCTGAGGATGTTGGCCCAGCCCTGCGGCTGTGGCACGGTGCAGTTCATTGCTGATCCTGCAGCAGCAGTGCCTGGCAGCTCCACCAGCTGCTGGAGCACAGAGCGGGGACAGGTGGCAGCAGCTCGGCCCCGGGACACATATCAGAGTGGGACTGCTTGGTCAGCAGAGCAGGCTGAGCACACCTTGTCCCCAGTGGCACCCTGGGCTGCTCACCCCTGTGGCTGCAACCTGCTGGAGAGGCTGCGGAGGGTGGCTGCCCCCCCCCCCTCTGTTCCGGCCATGGAGGCTCCATCCTGGGGACACAGGCACGGCTCCTCCCATGGGCTCCTTCTGCTCCTCCTCGAGAGGTGTCCAGCACCTTCGTGCACTGCTCACGGCCAGCGCTGCCCCTCTCCCCCACACACATCCCCCTTTTCCCCAGCAGTGACCTCCTGCCCAGCAGCAGCACGCAGAGCCCAGCAGCAGCACGCAGAGCCCAGCAGCAGCACGCAGAGCCCAGCAGCAGCACGCAGAGCCCAGCAGCAGCACGCAGAGCCCAGCAGCAGCACGCAGCCAGCTGGGTAGGAGCTCACCAGCCCTGAGGTGCAGCACTGCATCACCCAGCAGAAAGCAGCAGGCCTTGGTGGCACAGGAGCCCATATCCCATTGTGCTTGTGGCCCCAGCCTCCGTCTCATTCTCTCCCTTCTCTTATTTCTCTTGCAGCTGCTGAGAGGCTCAAGGCTCACCCGGATTTCCTCCAAGACCACGGAGCTGGGGTGGCTGTAGCTGTGGCCGTGGGAGGGCCAACCCCCCAGATCTGCTCTGCAGAGAGCTTCCACTGAAACTGGTGTCGTGTACAGACTCTGAGCGCTCCTTCACCTCAACCCCCGGGGGCTGGCAGAAGCCAGGGGTCGGTGGCTGGCACCCACCGCAATCACCGCGAGGGGTGGAGGCACCGCGATGCAGCAGGACAGCGCTGACCCCGAGCAGAGGGAGCTCGGACCTCACGCCGCACTCAGAGCCACCGCCAGGAGGTGTAGGGCTCTACTGTATTCAAGGAGTGCCACCGCCGGTGACCTGGCTGACCGCGATGGGGGGGAAGGGCACCGCGGGGCGGAGCGGCCTCAGGTCCCGCTTGGCCTCTCCCGTCTCCTCCTCCTCATCCTCTCTGCGCACGGGGAGGCACAGCCGGCGCCCCTCGCTGCCACCACGCCTGATGGTGACGCCAGGTGCCAGCTGGACGGTGCCCAGCAAGGAGCCCGGCACCGGGGACGGGGTTCTGCCGGGCTGCCGGGCCCCCGGGATGGGCGGTAGGAGCCGCGGTGCCCCCACAGCCGCCAGCCCTCGGGGGCACCGCGAGCTGCCCGGCTCCACGTGCTTCCCAGAGGGGCTCTGAGGCCGCCGCTGGTGCCGGAGGGGACGTGGCTGCCGCTTGGTCTCTGTGGCCGTGTCCAACACCTCCACCTGGGGCTGGATCCAGCGTGCGGCAGCGTTCGGCCGGGCGGTGCCTGAGGTGGTGCTGCGCCTCACGGCACCGTGCGGGGATCTCCACGCCCCGATCTTCAGCAGCTGGCTGCAGGAGGGAGGCCGTGCCGCCCCGTGTCCGTCAGCTTCTGCTGCATCACCGTCCTCTGCCCGCGCCTGTGGCTCCGGGTGCTTGGTGCCAGGCAGGTGCCGGGGCCGTGCCGCGCTGGGGCTGAGTGGGGCCGGCAGCAGGGCTGGCACGGGGGAGCTGCCCAACGCTCCCTCCGAGGGCTGAGGAGCACTGAGCACCGCGTCCTGTGCCAGCGCTGGGTGGGAAGGTGCTGGCACACTGCCGGCCTCAGATGGGACAGCATCCGTGTCAGTGCTGCAGACCTGGCCAGGGCACGGGGACAGCAGTGGGCACGGAGCACAGCAAAGGGAGAAGCGGGGCTGCTCAGGGGTGAGCTACAGCATCCCGCTGGGGTGAGCTGGCTCCAAAGGGACACCCAGCCTCCCCCATCCCAGCCCCACACGTGAGGAGAACAGAAACCCACAGCGTGTGTGTGTGGGGGGCTCACCTCTCCGTGCCGCGGGGTTGGACACACTCTCCGGACAGGCACGGCTCCCTCGGCCCACGCCTCGGGGGCACACGGCGTGGGCTCCTCGTCCTCCTGCCACGCACCCACGGCCTCCAGCTCCGCGTCACCCTCGTCCCGCGCCAGGAATCGCCACGCGGCCACGTGCAGCAGCCCGGCCCGCGCCCACTGCACGGCGAAGGGCGCGCACTGCGGGCCCCGTGCGTGGGCACCGTCACTCCCGCCCGGTGCCCGCAGCCCCCACGCGGCCCCACGCGCGCCGCCCACCTGCCGGTCCAGCGCGGCCTGGAAGCAGCGCTCCGCGACGGCGCCCAGCAGCTCGGCCACCGCGTCCCCCACGTCGTCGTCCCCTTCCTCGGCCGCCAGCACCGACGGCCACCGCGCCTCGCTCGGCCGCACCGGGACCGCGTCCGGGGGAGCGGCGCTGGGCGGCCGCGTCCTATCGCCCCGCTGCCGGGGAGCGGCCATGGAGGCGGCGGGGGCGCGGCGGGCCGTCCGCTCGGTGCCCCGGAGCCCGGGGACGGAGCGCTGCCCGTTCCCCGCCGGACGCCGCTCCGGTCTCCGTGGCAACGCGCGGCGCTCGCTGATGGCGGCATGGGAGCGCGCCGCTCGGTGACGCCATCACCCTCGGCGCCGTCTCCATGGTCACGGCGGAGCGGGCCCGGCGCGATGTACCGGCGGGACGGGAGCGTCGCGCTGCGCGGCAGCTCCGCGCCGCTCTACAACAACCTCAGCGTGCTCCGCCCGCCCCACAAGCCGGCCGCATGCCTGGGCACCGTGCACGGACACGCCGTCACGGTGGTCACCGCGGGCGGGGACGCGGCGGGCAGCGCGCAGCGGCAGCTGCAGCCCCGGGCGGGCGGCGGGGCCTCGCTCGTCACGCAGGTGGGACCCCGCGCCGCGCGTGGGGCTGCGGCGGGAGCGGGCCGGGGGAGGCCGGGTGCCGCCCGGGAGCGCCGGGCAGCAGGACGGCACCGTCACCGCTGCTCTCCTTCCCCCCCCCTCCCGCAGCCCAGCAGGGCTCGCTCGGCCCTTGGCGGCTCCACGCTGCTGCGGGCGGGTGCCACGGCCGGGCACGGTGTGGCCCAGGCGGGCACGGTGCGAGGAGCTGGCGGGGTCAGGGGGCACTGCTGGGACGGAGCGGGGAGCCCGCAGTGTCGGAGTTATGGGGACGTGGAGTCCTGGAACGTGGCAAGTTGAAAAGGAGCTGTAAGGAGCGCTGAGTCCCAGGCAGGAATGGGATGGAGGACCCTCCCGAAGAGGCCCTGGGGACGATGGCAGCCCGGCTGCTGCCGGCTACAGCAGGAGCCAGGAACACGCGGCTCTGGGCAGCCCTGGGGAGGGGTGAGGGCTGCTGTCCTCCTGCTGAGCCGAGCTTTTCCTTCCAGGCTGCCTGGTGTGTCCTGCCGGCGCGCATCCTGCTGGTGCTGACGTGTCAGAAAGGCATCGAGGTGAGGCGGCTGTCTGCGCGGGGCGACGAGCGCTCACAGCACTGGGACTCAGTGGGTGGCAGCTGTGCTGGGCTGTGTGAGCACAGCTCCCTTGTGGAGGTCCCCCGGGGCAGCAGTGCAGCGCGAGGCTGTAGGAGCTCTGCCGTTGCTCAGGTGTCACTCGTCTCTTTTCTCTCCTTCCAGATGTATGAGTCCGATGGGTCCATCATGGTGTACTGGCACGCACTGGATGTCACTGAGCATCCTCCAGGTAAATCTGCAGCAGGAACGCAGTCAGGAGCCCCCTGGGAAGTGAGTCTGAGCGTTGCTGTGGTGCAGCTCGGTTCCTGCGGGATGGGGACACCCACAGCATTGCTCCCACATCCGGGCTGTCCGAGCCAGGGCCACTCAGCAGCGTAGCAGAAGGGTCCAGAGGAGGTTCTGTGTCACCCAACCCCACTGTCCAGGCACGGCGTGGGCCGGGGGATGGTGGATGGCGGCCCGCTGTGGCAACTGCAGGGCCAGCAGCAGGAGTGGCACTCACAGCAGCGTCCCGGTGAATCACACCGTGTTCCCCTGGTGCTGTGAGCTGTGACCTCCTGCTTCCCTTTCAGCACAAGCTGTGTTTGCCCGAGGGATCGCTGCAGCAGGCGAACGTTTCATCTGCGTGGGTGAGCAAAGCACGGGGAGGAGGAGCGGGCAGGGCTGCGCCAGGTGGTGCTCGTGCAGTCCTGGGGGACGCGGGGAGATGAACTGCTCCGTGTGAGCGAACCTCACGTGGGGATGGGGGCTGGGTGGGGGCAGCAGCGTCCCCCCAGCACCTCCTCCTCCCACCCTTGTGCAGGGACGTCCTCTGGGATGGTGCTGGTGTTCGACATCCCCCACAAAGGGACCAACATCACCGTGAGCGAGGTCCTGAAGGAGCACCACGACCCCATCACCGACATCGCGGCCGAGCTGGGCCAGGCGCCGGTACGTGCGTGGTCAGCAGCTGCAGGCCAAAGCGTGCCGGGGTGGGGGTGAGGGGGGGCTGCAGCCATCCCCCAGAGCTGCGTCTGCCTGGGCCCATCACTGCACGCAGCACTGCTGGCGCAGTCCCTGCAGGCAGCGTTTGGTTGGTGGCAGTGTCGGTCCCGGTTGCCCGGATTCCGGGAAGACAAAACTGCTGAGGCAGAGACCATCTCGACAGGGATGAGGAGCTGAGGCCCTTTCGCACAAAGAGTGACTGTGAGAGCGTGACTAATTGCCAGGGAATACGCTGTGATACATCGGGGTGCGTGCCAGGACACAGAAGAGCTATTGAAAGCTAAAGACCAGACTCGCAACAAGAGCAAATGAGCAAAACTGGCCATGAGCAAACACAGCAGAACGCAAGCTCCCACCGCTAGGGAGCTCCTGGCACAGGGCAGGGCACAGCCCCAGCACACCCCATCACCATCACTGGGGGCCACGGGGGTGCGATTCTGCCCGAGCTGAGGGCGGTGCTGCAGCCACACGTGGGCAGAGAGCAGCTGGGGGGGCTCCTGCAGGGGAGCCCTGCTTCCCCCCGCTGCCCTCGCCACGGGGGAGCAGGGGATACCCCACACCTTCACCCACCCCACAGTGACCCTTCCCGTGTCAGGTGGATGAACGTGGCCCGGTCACGGGGCGCAGTCTGAGGTTGGGGTGGGGATTCCTTCGGTTCTGTTCACTGAGTGCACAGACACACTAATTGGCCTCCTCGTTAGCAGCCGCCTCTTTCCCAACGAGGACGCTTCGACACGCTTTCTCTAATTAGGCACATTTCGCTTTCTCTGCGTTTGGGGCTCCCTGGAACAATTAATTGCTTAGAGCTCGTTCCCAATGAGCCTGGATACTGAGCTGGTTTGTGAGAGCTGCTCCGTGCCCTGCTCTGTCTCACTGCTCTGCAGCACGCTGCTCCGGCCTTGCAGTGAGCAGAGGGACAGAGCCTGGCCGAGAAACCCCACAGCGCAGTGCTGTCCGGGTGCACGGAGACTCCGAAGCGGAGGGAGGAGGCTGTTCCGCTTTTCCCCTGTGTGTAATTAGCGTTGCCAAACACTAACATGTTTGAACTGAAACTCCGGCGTGCGATCACGGCTAAGCCTTCCTGTTTCCCAAGATGTCAGCAGTTTTGCTGCGAGCCCGTCCTGCCGCAGGCGGTGCTGGCAGCGGCGGCTCCCGCTCGGCGTTACTCACCCGGTGCTGCTCCCCACGGCACCGCTGACCCTCAGCCGCTCCCGCAGGACGGGGCCGGGGACCTGGTGACCGCCGACGACGCGGGGACCCTGTGCGTGTGGGGCTCTGCGGAGGACTTCGCCCTGCTCACCAGGATCCCAGGCTTTGGGTGAGTGCCGGCTGTGAGGGGCTGTGTGAGGCATGGGGACGCGGTGGGCCGGGCCGGGATGCGCAGCCCCGTGTGCGGGTGTGCAGCCGGGGGGGAGGGGGTGACACACGGCCTGGTGCCCAGCTGGACCTGCTCCTCCGTGAAGCTGTGGAACGGGCTCATCGCTGCCGGCTATGGCAGCGGGCAGATCCGGCTGTACGAGGCGGGGACGGGCGCCCTGCGTGCCGAGGTGAGCGCACACGCCCGCTGGATCTACGCGCTGGACCTGGCGCCGGCGACCGGGCAGGTACGGCCGTGCGTGGGCCCCGTGGGGCTGGAGCAGGGCAGGGGCTGCTCCTGCTGTGCTGCATCACCGCGCCGTGCCCACGGCCTCTGCTGTCCCCCTGCAGCTGCTGTCGGGTGCGGAGGACTCCTTCGTTCACGTGTGGAAGATCTGCAGGAACCCGGACACCGATGACGTCGAGGTGAGCGCGAGACGCGAGCAGTGGGGTTACATCAGCGCTGAGGGCTGGAAGCCCGGCGGGGCTCAGCCTGAGCTGAGTTCAGCTCCTCCTCTTGGCGTGCTCCCGAGTCCCATCCTCAACCCAAGGGGTGCAGGAAAGCAGCGATCCCTGGGCCGTGGGGTGGGCGGCTGGAACCACATCCCATGGCCCAGCCCTGCTCCGTTTCCTGCCCTGTGCTCATAGCGGGGTGCAGACCTGCTGCAGCTCGGGCTGTGCTGGTTGAACTGTGCCCCTCGCTCTGTCTGCAGATGGAGCACTGCCACGCCGAGTGTGTCACCGACACGCAGATCTGCGGCGCCCGCTTCTGCGACCCCGACGGAAACTCCTTCGCAGTGACCGGGTACGACCTGAGCGAGATCTTCCGCTACAGCCGTGTGTAGGCTGCGGGCCGGGCGGGCGGCCCCGGCGCTGTGGGGCTGCAGTGGGGCTGCCCGCACCCCTCCCACCTCCAGCACAGCACTGTGCCCCAGCACAGCACTGTGCCCCAGCACAGCGTGGTTCTGCACGCAGGTGGAACCGAGATCAGTCACTCCCAAAGCAACCCTGCCCTCGGTGTGGCGTGTCTGTGCGTGGGGAGCACGGGGTGGGAGCTGTGCTGGTTCCCCGGGACCCGGCTGCGCAGCTCTATGGGTCCCAGCTGCCCCCCATCCCCTCCTGAGCCCTCCCCAGGGGAAGGAGGCAGCCGAGGTGATGTGACCACGGGCTCTCATAGCGGCATTCCCAGCCGTTCCCTGCCAGGACGAGCAGAACTGGCTCCCCTCTTCCCCACAGCATCTCTCCCTCGGGCAGGAAACTATCGGGGCAAACCTGTGCTTCACACTGCTCCAGTTGGGTCCCACCCCGGGCAGCCACACCCACGGCTGCCTCAGCTCCAGCCGCCCTGGCTCGGGGCACACCGAGCTGGAGCTGTGCTCCTGCACTGCGCAGAGCAGAGGTGTCCGTGCAGTGCTGGGACAGCTCCGGGTCCCAGGGAGAGGCTGTGAGGTCACCCAACACCCAACCCCATTGGTGTCACACCTCTATCCCCCGCCATGCTCCCCCCATACAGCATCACCCCCCCCGATGTGCCCCAAACCCCACTCACGATGAACCGAACCCCGATCCGGTGCTCCCTGCCATGGGTGCTGTTGGGCTGCGGTGGCCGTCCCGTTACAAAAGCTTTTATTAAAGGTTAAAATCAGCCCCGCTCTCAGTGCTGGGGGGCGGCGGTACAAAGAGCCCTTTGAGGTCGTGTGGGGTCGGGGCGAGCGGAGTATAAAAAGTGTACAAAGGGGTTGTGCAGCGCGGGGACACCGCGACCCCGGACGGGGCCGGGACGCGTCCAAGGCACAGAGATGAGCGGGGCGAGCCGGGCCGCCCCACACCTCTCCCCTCGCGCCCTGCTCACAGCTTGGCCCCCAACTCTGCCTGCGCAGAGAGAGGGGGAGTTCAGCACCAGAGAGCCCGGCCGGGAGTGCCCGGCACGGGTCAGCACCCTGCCCTGAGCCCCCAGCCCCACAACACCGCTCGGTCAGAGGTAGCACCGGCGCTGGGTTGGGGGGGTGGGGGGGCCCACGGGCTCAGCACCGCACAGCACCGTGAGGGCCCCATAACCGGGCTGGGGGTGTAAACAGGCGGCAGTGCGGGGCACGCAGCCCCTGCCCAGTGCGGCTCGGAGCCCACGGGAGCCCGGCCGTGCCCCTGCCCCCCCCCCCCAGCTCAGGAGACGTGCGGTGACGGCCTCCAGAAGCACCACTTGCTGCGGCTGTGCTGCTTGCGCTGCAGCTGCTCCTCGCGCTCCCGCTCCTTCTTGGAGCGCAGGTACAGGTCCTCCTCCTTCAGGTACCACACCGGCGGCCAGCGGTGCCGCTCAAAGTGCGCCCGGTTCTCTGTGCATGTGCGGGGGGGAGCGGGGGATCAGCACACACCCAGCCCCCCCCAGCCCCCCCACCGCCCCCCGCCCTACCTGGGGACATGAACTTCATCTCGCGGGGGAAGCGGCGGCACACGCTGTTGTAGTTGGTGCAGATGTAGTGCAGGCACCAGGCGGCCAGCTGCTGCGCGTTGTGGAACTGCGGGGCCGCGCGTCACCACGGGCACGGCCGGGGGGTGCACCCCTCAGCCTCCCCCAACCCCCCCCCCATACCTGCGTCATCTCCAGGTAGATGAGCACCTGCTCGTCGATCTCCACGTGCTGCATGAAGGCGCGGAGCAGCTCGTCCACGGCGTACTGCTCTGCAGAGGGGACGGGGCCGTGAGCACGGGGCTCTTATGGAGCGCACCGATCCCAGCAGCATTGTGCCAAGGGGGGGTGGGGGGGTTCACCTGTGAGCGCCTGCAGCCGGGGCAGGCAGAGGCGGTCGGTGAGGATGAGCAGCTCCATGGCATCCAGCTCGGGTGTAGGTGTGAAGACGCCGGTGTAGAGGAAATCGAGGACGGCGCGCAGGCACGCACAGCTCGTGCCCGGCAGGGACACCTGCACGGCCACGAGGATGCTGTCAGCACGATGCCATCCCCCCCACCCCATCCCAGAGCCCCCTCCCACCGCCCCCTCCTCACCTCAGCAGCACGGCTCTCCCGGAACGCGCCCCGGAACATGGCCATCATCCAATCGCAGCCGGCGATCAGCAGCGGTTTGTGAGCGGGCACGGCACCGTCGTCCACACGGAACACCACGTCTGCATGGCACGGGGATGGGGACACGCGTCCCCAGGGATGGGAATGGGAATGGGGACGGGACGGGGATGAGGATGGGGACAGGACCGGGGACGAGGGCATGAACACAGATGAGGACAGGAATGGGGACAGGAAGAGGGATGAGGATGGGGATGAGGACAGGAATGGGAACGGGGACAGGACCAGGGATGAGGGTGTGAACATAGTCGAGGGACAGGAACAGGAATGGGAAGGGGGATGGGGATGAGGATGGAGATGGGGACAGGAATGGGAATTGGAATGGGAACCGGGATGAGGACGTGGACGGGAACAGGAACAGGGACGGGGATGGGTCCCCCCGGCGTCCCAAAGCACCGCACCATACCTGCGAAGACGCCCTTCCCCAGGCACTCCTTGATGCGGTTGGCACGGCGCACGTGGAAGGCTTTGGTGATCTCCTGGTTCATGAAGCTCTCCTTGTTGAGCACGTTGGCCACCATCATGCGCAGGTCGAACACCTCGAGCAGCTCGGCGATGGTGGCCACCTGCATCAGGTCTCCCCGCGCCTGCTCCAGCCGCCCGGTGTAAAGGTACTCGAGCACGGCGCGAAACGGCTCCGCCGCCACCGAGCGGTCCATGCGCACCACCGTCATCCTCTTCTCCCCCCCCCGCCACCGGGTCGGCCACCAGCTCCCGGCGCACGCTGACGAAGCCCCGGCCCCACGCCGACAGGTCGCAGGCGCCGTCCCCCAGCGCTTCGTCGCTCTGCACCGCGCGCAGCCCCCCCCGCCCGCGGCCCCTCGCCCAGCACCCCCTGCTCCCCGTCCAGGCTGCGGGCGCGGGCGGCCGGCTCCCTGCCCGTCCCCGGCGGCCCCTCCAGGGTGAAGAGGTCGTAGAACTTGGAGCAGGACGTGGCCAGGTAGACGCGGTGCGCGAACACGCGCTGCCCGCCCTGCAGCTGGAAGACCACGTCGGCGCACAGCGGGGTGCAGAAGAGCGCGGCGGGGCCCCAGGCGCGGCTGGCCGGCGGCTCGGGGACGCGGATGACCGGCGGCGGGGGCTTGGGGGGCAGGAAGGGCGCCTGCAGCAGCGGGCGCTGCATCTTCTTCAGGTGGGACTTCCAGAACTGCAGGTGGCGGCGGGAGATGAGAGCGGCGCGGATGGCATTGTCGAAGACGTCTTTGATGCCGAACTGGGCCACCACGCTGGTCTCGTAGTAAGGGACGCCCAGCTCCTTGGCCACCTCGTGGCCCCGCTCCGGGGGAAGGATGTCCGTGGGTCGGATGGGCCTGGGGGGGTGGCGGGGGGGCACGTCACCATGTGTGGGACCCACTGAGCACAGGGGGGAACCCAGTGACGGGAGGGGACCCAGAGAGCACAAGGAATCTGGTGACTCAGGGGGACCCACTGAGCACTGAGGACCCAGAGAGCAGAGGATCTGGTGACTGGGAGGGACCCACTGAGCATAGGGGACCTGGTGACTGTGGGACCCATTGAGAATAGGGGACGCAGGCAGCATAGGGGACATGGTGACTGGGGGGGGACCCACTGAGCACAGGGAGCTGGTGAGCATAGGGAACCCAGAAGGGACTGTGGAAAACCCACTGAATGTATGAGACCCATTGAGCATAGGGGACCCGGTGGCTGTTGGGGCCCCAGCCCTCCCCCCCCAGCACAGCCTCACTTGGCCAAGGGACGCCGGGCACGGTTGACGGCATCCAGGTCGGCGTAGCGCAGGTCCAGCTGGCAGCCCACCAGGATGATGGGCGTCCGCGGGCAGAAGTGCTTGATCTCAGGGTACCACATGGTCTTCACGTGGCGCAGGGAGTTGGGGTTGGCCAGCGAGAAGCAGAGCACCACCACGTCTGACCTGGGCCAGGAGGAGGAGGAGGAAGGTCAGAGCCCCGCACCAAGCCCTGGCCACTGGCACGGGGATACCCGCGGGTGGCAGCCCCACGCCAAGCCGCACCAGAGGGGTCCCCCGGGGTGTGAGGAGCAGCACGGGACGTGCCCGAGAGCCGCGCTGGAGCCGTGCTGGTGCCAGGACCAAGATAGACACGGTCCGCCCGCCCTCGGGCCCCGTGCCAGCACGGGAGCTGCGAGCGATGCCGGCACCCACGGCCCCGCGGGACGGCAGCACGGAGCGGGGCTCACCGCATGGGTGCAGTGGGTGCACGTGCCCTGCACCCCCTCACCATGGGTGCCCCCCCTTGGGGGGGGGTGGTGGGAGTGAACCCCCTGAGCTGGCGCAGGAGCAGCGCTCGTGGCGGGGCCGTGCCAGGGGATGAGGGCTGTGCTTGTTTACAGCCTGGGCACTGTGTGGGGGGGGGAGGGGGCCGCCCCCCACCGCGGGGTGGGACGGGGCCCTATGGGGCACTGCACGCTGCCAATGGCGGGGGGTGAGCCGGGCACAGCGGCTCTCGGGGGTGTCCCAAAACTTCCCTGCAGTTCCCCCACAGCTGGAGGATCCCCAACAGCCCCGGACCCCCCTGGGGCCCCCACCCACACGCGGTGCCACCTCCACGGGGAGAACCTGGAGGTGAAAGGGGGGGGAAGGGTAAAGTCACTCCACGGGGGGGTCCCTGCACGGGGAGGTCTTTCCCAGATTGAGGGGGGGGGGGGTCTCATGCAGGGAGGGGGTCTCACCCGGGGCTGTGTGGTTTGTCCCGGGGGGGACGGGGGGGGTCTTCCCCGGGGGGTATTTACCCAGAGGGCATCTCACCAAGGGGAGGTCCCTCCTGAGGGGGTGGGGGGCACGGCCGGGGTGGGGGGTGGGGGTCTGTGCTGCTGCGGTCTCGCTCAAGAGTTTCTCTCCCTTGAGGGGCTCTGACCCACAGAGGGTCGCTCCCTGCGGAGGGGGAGGGGGTGGGGGGGGAAAGGGAGGGGGAGGGGCTGCCTCACCCCGAGCAGTGTTCACCCAAAGAGGGGGGGGGGGTTTCCTCCCGGGGGGTTTCCCTTCCCGGCCCCGCCCCCCACCTGCCATAGGCGAAGCGCCGGTCCTTGTGGTGGTCCCCGAAGGTGTCCCAGAGCCGCAGCGACACGCTGACCTCGTCCACCACATCGCGGGAGCGCTCCAGCACCTGAAGGGGCGCGGGGAGGGGGGGGGAGGGGGGCACTGAGCGGGGCCCGGAGAGACCCCGCCGCCCCCCCCGGCCGCGCACCTCCTGGCAGACGCGGTATTGGTCGATGGCCCACACGGTGGGCACGTGCGTGGCCAGCAGCTGGTACTGGCTCAGCGTGGCGTTGCAGGCGCGGGCGCAGATGAGGCGCGTTTTGCCCACCGCGTTGTCGCCCACCACCACGCACTTGATGGTCTCGACGTTGGGCCGCTCGTAGTCCACGTCCAGGTCCATGGGGCCCCGCACGGCGCTCAGCGCCGCGCCCCGCGCCGCCGCCCCCCGCCCATCCCCGCGCCGCTCCGCCGCGCCGCCGCCCGGGCCCGTTAGCTGCCGCCCCGCCCCGCCCCTCCCCGCCCCTCCGCCAATCCGCGCCCGCCTCGCCACGCTTCGCCCCGCCTTCCCCGCCCCGCCCCTCGCCCTCCGCCAATCCGCGCCCTCCCCGCCCCTCGGGCCACGCCCACGACGCCGCTCCGCGCCGCGCCCCCGAGCGGCCCCGCCCGCGCGCGGACAAAGGGGCGCCGCCAGGGGGCGCCGCGAACACGTGACCGCCGCCACCCCCCGCTCCCAGGCGACGCCCCTCGTGGGCGGGGTCTCACGGACGGACACGCCCCCCCCCCCCCACTCGTCACGCCCACCCGCGGAGAGTGGACAGAGGGGACGGACAGAGGGGACGGGAGGGACAGCGGGGGCACGGCGCGGGGCGGAGGGGCAGCGGGGGGACCGGGAGGGCCGCCGGGGCGCGGGGACACGGGGCTCCGCGGGGACACGGGGCTCTGCGGGGACACGGGGTGCTGTGGGGACACGAGCAGTGGGGACACGAGGCGCTATAGGGACACGGGGCGCTATGGGTACATGGGGCGCTATGGGGACACGGGGCACTGATGGGGACACGGGGCGCTATGGGGACACGGGGCACTGTGGGATATGGGGCGCTATGGGGACACGGGGCTCTGCAGGGACGCGGGCACTGCGGGACGGGCACCGCCGATGGATATGGGGCAGTAGTGGGGACGCGGGACTATGCGGGGACACCGTTGGGTGCGGGACAGCGGTGGGGACGCGGGTCACGGGTGGGGACACGCACCGCTGGTGTCCGTGGGGCGCCGCCGGGACGCGGCCCCGTGGGATCTCAGCGCCGCCGCCCCGGGAGACCCCCCCCCCCATCCCCCCCTCCCCCCCCCCCACCGTCTGCAGCCGCCGCCGCGAATTTTTTCGCTCTCTCGGGGATTTGGGGTTTGAGGCCGCGGTGACCAAATAAGGGCAGCGGCGCCGGACGGCCGCGGGTGGGGGCGGCCCCGCGTGGGCTCCCCGTGTCCCGCCGTGGGGCCCCCGCATCGAAACGCGGTACCGCGCGGAGCCCCGCACCCGCCCCGCGTTACGTCGCGGGACCTTCATCCGGTCCGCGTACCCACGGTACCGCGTGGGGCCGCCACGCCCCGCGCCACGCGGGACCCGCGGTGCCCCCCGCCCCGCCCGGCTCTGGCTCCGCGCCCGGGGCCGCCCGCCCCGCCGGGTCCCGCCCGGTGCCGCCGGTCCCTCCCCACCTCGAGGCCCGGGGCGGGGCCGCGCAGGAGCTGCCGGGCGGTGCGGGGCGGTGCGGGGCCGTGGGAGCGCCATGGGGGCCCCGGGGCTGGAGCGGCACCGCCTGGCTCTGCTGGCGGCACGCGAGGACGTGGGCAACCCACGGGCGGCCACCAACTGGTGAGGGACCGGCGCGGGGCCGCGGGGGGGTCCCGGGATCCTGAGCCGGGCGGGGGGGTCCGGGCCGCACCGGGGCCGCGCACGTGGGACGGATTCCGTGGGGCCGAGGGCGGCGGGGCCGTGCCGGGACGGAGCGGCGGCCCCACGGGCGTGGGCTGCGAACGGGGAACCGGGAACGAGTCGCGGCTGCCACGGGGGGGGGCCGCGTCCCGCACGGTGCTCGTAATGCTTCCCCACCCCCCGCGTGGAACCGCGGCCCTACCTCGCCACGCCCGCGCGTGGGAGCCCCGCACCCCCTTCCCCCCCCCATCTCCCCCCCCGTCCCCGTCCCTCCGCGTTCCTGTCCGGGCCGTGCCCCCGTCCCCGCCCTCCGCTCCGCCCGGGGCCCCGCGGCCGCTGCCCTCTGCCCGGTGCCCGTCCGCCCTCCGCTCCGGGACACGAGGTCGCGCTGCCCGGGGGGGCCGCCCGGTGCCGGTACCGGGGGTTGGGGGGGGGTGGCACGGCGCTTCCCGCCGCTCCATTGTCCCCGGGCGGATGACGGCGGCACTTCCACGAATTGAGACCGTCGGAGGGGCGGGGGAGGAGTGAGGGGCGGCGGCCGTGAGCCCCCATACGCCGCCACCCCCCCCCCCAGTCCGACCCCTGCCCGGCGCTGAGCATCCCCCACCCCCCCGCTCCCCCCCCCAGGGCCGTGTTCGCCTACGAGAAGCATCATGACCTCAGGCTGCTGGACTCGGGAGGTACGGGGGGGCCTTTGTGAGGGGCGGGACCGCGGGGGTCCCTCAGCTCGCGACCCTCACCTTGACCCCCCCCCCCCCCCGCAGCCGGCGGCGTGGACGAGCTGGCGGCCAAGTTCTGTGCCGGCAGCGTTATGTATGGGCTGTGCCGAGTGCGGGACCCCGGCAGCGGTGTCCCCCGCGTCGTCCTCATCAGCTGGGTGAGCCGGGGGGGCACGGCCCGCGACGGGACGGGCTTTAGGGGGGGGGGGGGGGAGCCGGGCGGGCACGGTGCCGGCAGCGCTGAGCCGTGTGCCCGTGCCAGGTCGGGGAGGAGGTGCCCGAGTCCCAGCGCCAGGTGTGCGCCGGACACCTGCCCGCCATCAGAGCCTTCTTCAGGGTGAGTCCGGAGCCCGGGGGGGTCTGCCCTTGGGGGGGTACCATCCGGGGACCCCGCCCCCCCGTCCTGCCCCGCAGCCCCGACCTTTGCTTGCTGCTGCGTGCAGTGCATTCCTGGAGCTGCTGACTCAGGCGCTGCCGTTCCCAGCTCCCGGTTCCAGCTCCCGGTTCCAGCTCCCAGTTCCAGCTCCCAGTTCCAGCCTCGGCCGCACTGTGGTTGTGGCTGTGGCTGTGGCCGGGCTCCCTGCCCCGGCCCCGTCCTGCCCGGCCCCGTCCTGCCCCATCCTCTCTGCTCGGCCCCGTGGGGTCGCGGCTGCCCCCGGCCCGTGCCCCCATCCCTGCGCACCCCGGGTTGAGATCCCGCGTCCGGATGCGGCCCCACATCTGGATCTGCCGAGCACCGCAGGGAACGCCGCCAGGATTCCCCGGGGGAGGGTTTGGGAGCGGATCCCGGGGGAGGGCCGGGTGCTGGGGTTGGGGTGGGGGGGCTCAGGGCTCCGTCCCCGTCCCAGGATGCCGCCGCGCTGCTGTTCGCCCCGTCGCGCCGAGGAGGTGACGCAGGAGCGGCTGAGCCACGCGCTGGCACAGCTGTCCCCCCCCGCGGCCCCCACCGCCGCCGGCAGCACCGGCAGCACCAGGAGGACCCCCCCGGCGGACGGCGAGGAGCCGGTGGTGAGCGGGGCGGGGCCGCGGGACGGGGCGGGGGTCCGTCCGTCCGTGCGCTGCGCTCTGAGCCGCACCGCTCCGTAGGGCACCAATTACCGTAAGACCAACCCGGCGCTGGAGATCCGCCGCACCAAGCGGGACTCCTTCTGGGCGCAGGCGGAGGTCAGAGGGTGCGGGGGGGGGGGGGGGAAATGGGGTGGGGGAGGGGGTGTGCGGGGGTCCCGTCCCGCTGAGTCCCTGCGGTGCAGCGCGAGGAGGAGCAGCGGAAGGAGGAGGAGCGGCGCCGGGCGCTGGAGGAGCGCCGGAGATGGGAACGGGAGCGCATGGAGGAGGAGCGCAGGGACGCGGCGGAGCGCGAACGGCGCTGCAGAGAGAAGGAGCGCTGCATCGAGGAGCAGCGGTGAGACGGCCCCGGCCCCGCGCCCGTGGGTGCCCGCAGTCCCCGCGCCCGTGGGTGCCCGCAGTCCCCGCGTGCCCCGGAGCGGCGGGCGGTGCCGGCGCTGAGCTCCCGTCCCCGCAGGAAGGAGCGGGCGCGGCTGGAGGCGGAGGAGCGCAGGAGGGAGCAGGAGAGATGGGTGCGTGGGGCCGAGGGCTGCGGGATGGAGCGGTGCCGTGTCCCCACGACCCCATCATCGTGTCCCGGCTGCCGTGTCCGTGTCACCCACGTCCACATCCCCACGTCCCAATCACCATGTTCCCATCCCTGTGTACATGTCACCCATGTCCCCACCAACACGTCCCCATCCCCATGTCTCCATCCCCAACTCCCCACCCCATCCCTGTGTCTCTGTCACCCACATTCCCATCACCACACCCCCATCCATGTCCCCATCACTGTGTCCCCATCCCCACGTCACCCACGTCCCAATCACCACATCCCCACATCCCTGTCACCACATCATCCCCATCCCGGTGTCCCCATTCCCACATCTGTGTGTCATGGTTTTATGATGTCCCATCACCACATGCCCAACCTGTACCCCCATCCCCATGTCCCCATCCCCATCACCCCCATCCTCATGTCCCCATCACTGTGTCCCCATCCCCACATCCATGTCACCCACATCCCCCTCCCCGTGTCCCCACTACCATATCCCCATCCCCACGTCCCCATGACCACATGCCCATCCTGTACCCCCATCCCCACGTCCCCACCCGTGTCCCCATCCCCGTGTCCCCACACCGTCCCCGCAGGAGCAGCAGCAGCGGGAGCACGAGGCGGCGATGCGGGACCGCTCCCGGCGCAGCGAATCCATTGAGAAAGCGGCGGTGAGCGGAGCGTGGTGGGACGGGACCGGGGTGTGGGGCGGGGGGGGGTCCGGGGGGGTCCGCTCCCCCCAACTCCCCGCGGTGCCGCAGGAGGCGGCCGTGCTCGTGGCGCAGCGCACGCAGAACCCGCGGGAGTTCTTCCGGCAGCGGGAACGTGCGGGATCCACGTCGGGGAGCAGCGGCAGCACCGCGCTGCCCGCCGGCACCGTGGGCGCGAGGCCCGGTACGTGGGGGGGGGGTGGGAGGGGGGTTGGGGGTCCCTGGTGGACGTGCTCTGACTGTGTCCCCCCCGCAGGCGCCCGCCGCCCCTTCCTGCGCTACCAGCGCAGCCTGACCGAGTCCGCCTTCATCTTCCGCCGCCCGGAGACCCCCACTTCGCCCGCACCCCCCGACCCCGGGGCCTTCCAGGCTGTGCCTCCCCCCGCGCCCCGCCGGCCCCCGGGGACTCCCCCCCGCTCGGCCGGGGTGGGGCCCCCCCATGCCGTCAGCCCCGTAGGGACGCGGTCCCCCCCGCCGTCTGCCGCCGTGGGGGTCCCTCCCGGGCCCCCGTGGGCGGGGACTCCGACTCCTGTGAGCCCCCCGGGGCCCTCTGCCACCCCCCCCCGGCGGCAGAGCCCCTCCAGCCCACCGGGTTCGGAGCCCCTAGACGGCGCTCCGGTGGAGGCTCCGCCCCCCCGTGGCACTTCGGGGCTGGGCTCCCCCGGCGGCGCCTCCAGGGGTCCCCTCGGGCCCCCCCCGCACCCCTCCGCCTTCACCACGGAGGACGAAGCTCTGCCCCTGCCCGCCCCCCCCAGCCCCCCCCCCGGATGAGGAGGGGTCCCACCCGGGCACGCCCCCGTTGCCCAGCCCCCCTGCATGGGTGGCTCCGGGGCCGCCGGCAGAGCTGGGGGAGGGGGTCCTGAGCCCTCCGGAGAGCCCCCCCCTAGCTGGGCCGCCCCCCAGCAGCCCCGGCCCGAAGGACGCAGCGGTGCACTGCCTGGCACCCCGCGAGCCGCAGCGAGGTGGGTGCACGGAGCCCCTGTGGGGCTGGGAACGGGGGCCGGCACTGCATACCCCCCCTGCACCTGGCACAGTGGGTGCGGGGGGGGTTCAGCTGCGTCCCCCTCCTGCAGGGACAGCGGGGGAGCACGAGCCGGAGCCGGAGCGGGGCAACGTGGGGCAGAATGGCATTAGGGGCTGGGCCCCACCCTGGGACACTGTGGGGCAGGTATGGGGCAGGGGGCGATTAATGGGGCTGGGGGCTATGGGCGGGGCCGGGCAGGGGCAGGAGTGGTGGCACTATGGGGGAACTAGGGGAGGTTTTGGGGTGGGTGGGGGCAGGATGGGGTGGGGGGGGCTCAGTGTTGTGGACCCCCGGGTGCTCTCCCGCAGGGGGCTGAGCCCGGTGCTGCCATTCTTCCGCAGCCACTGCACAAAGCCACACCAGGTACGTCCCCCACCCCCCTCATGAACCCCCCCCCGGTGCCCCCTGCTGCCCCCCATCCTCACCCTCTCCCTCTCCCTCAGGCTTCGCCCAGCTCCTGACCCCCGGTGCCGCCCCCCCGGCCGAGGACCAGGAGCTCTCCCCCCACGCTGTGTAGTGGAGGTGGGGGCAGCAGCGCTACGCCCGCACATCCCCCCCCCCCCCGCACTGCGCTCCACGGCACCGCACAGCCGGGGCTGCCCCGCACCGCGCCCCACGCTCAGAGCACTGACCCCATCCCCCACCCCCCCATACAGCAGCTTCGGGCCGCAGCCGCCCCACGCAGCCCCAGCGCCGCAGCACCGGACAGGTGGGGGGGGGGAGGGGGCACAGGCATCGCCCCCCCGCCCCAATGAGACGCGGTGGCTGTTAAATAAATTTTAATGCACACGGATGAGGTGGGCGCTTCAGCCACGGTTAGGAGTGTGAGGCTAAAAGCGGCGGGGGGGGGGGGAATGTCCCGATCCCACCCCCCCTCCCCCCCCCAGGGCTGGACCCGCGCCCGCCCATCGCAGGGGCTCAGCCCCGAGCACCATCCGGGATGGGGGTGGGGGGGGTGAGCCCGAGCCCACCGTGTGGCGGTGGCGGCCGCTCCGAGCGACCCCACCCCGCGGCTCCCCCCCCCCCCCCCACGGGCACCGTACGTTCCAGTTTCTCCCCAAGAAGAGCGGCCCCGAGCACCAGGACCCCACCCCGACCCGCCCCCCCCCCACCCAGGGCTCACACCTGGGACTGGAGGCAGCCGGGGGGGTCCGGGGGGGCAACGCGCTCCGTGTCGGGGCTGGAGCTGCCGGGGCTGGAGGAGCCGGAGGCGGAGCGGGGCGGGGGGCCGCGGGGAGGGGGCGCGCCGGGTGCCCCTCCGGCCCTTCAGAGTGCTGAGCTTGGCGTCCAGAGACAGCGTGCGGGGCCGGGAGCGGGGCCGGGGGTCGCCCCCGGCGGGGGGGGGGAGCGGTGCGGGGGGGGGGACCCCTCGAAGAGGGCCAGCCACGGCGGGCGGCCCCGCTCCGCCCCGTCCAGCACCGCTGCGCGCCGCGTCAGGATGTCCGTCACCGCCCCGATGTCGTCCGAAGGGTCAATAGCTGCGGGGAGGGACGGGCGGCTGCGGGGGGGGGACCGCACCCGGGGGGGGGAGGGGGAAAGAGGGGGGGTCCCACGGACACGGTGCGCCCCGTGGGTGGGCGCCGCAAGTGTGTCACGCAGCAGAGTGGTGACAAATGGGATGTGCCCCACGGCCGTGCCCCGCAGCGGGCACCGAGCGCCCACGTCACCTGTCGCTGTAATAGGAAGGACAGCAGCGCGCGGATCTCCGCCGACACGGCGTTATCCTGCAGCAGGAGCCCCTCGCACGACGGGGGCACGGCGGGGCCGGGCAGCGCTGCCACCGAGCGCGGGGAGGAGGAGGAGGCACAGGGAGAGCAGGCGGCACAGAGCCGGGCAGCGGGGGGAGGAAGAGGAGGATGAGGAGGAAGAAGAGACGAAAGAAAGAGGAGGAAGAAGAGAAGGAGGAGCGGGAGGAGGAGGAGGAGGAGGGGGAGGAGGTGGCCGTGCTCACCCATGTCGTGGTACAGCGAGCCCTGGCGCGGCAGTGGGGCAGGAGGACGGCGCGGCGGCGGCACCTCGATGCGCATCAGCTCATCGCAGCACTGCTTCCACTGACCTGCGGGGGAACGGGGTGGGCGCGGGCCGGGATGTTGGAGGTGGGGGTGGGGGTCCGGCCCGGCCCCGCTCACGCACTCATGTCGTAGAAGTGCTGCCAGAACGCCTCCATCCAGCGCTGCGTGTCGGCGCGGCTCTCCCCCAGCAGCGTGTGGGTCACCTCCTCGGCCCCATAGCGGTTGGTGACCGATATGCTGTGCAGTTTGCCCCGCTCCTCCTGCTCCGTCGCTCGGATCCGCGTCTCCTGCGCGGGACGGCCGTCAGCCCCTCCCCCCTCCCCCCCCCCCCACGGCCGCCGGTCCCCTCCCCCTCCCCCCCGCTGACCCCCACCTTGTTGATGGCGATGGTGAGCGCGGGCTGCACGCTGCCCTCCGCCTCCTGAGCGTGCCGGTAGCACAGCAGGTTGGTGCCCCGCAGGACGCAGAACAGCCGCGCACAGCCCTGCGGATCTCCGGGCGCCGGCTGCGGGACGGGGCCGTAAGGACCGCAGCGCAGCAGAGGGGGGCGGCCCCTCCCCCCATCCCTCCGGCCGCAGGGATCCCGATCCCGCTCCCATCGCTCCGCAGCCCGGAGCACAACGGCAGCGATGCCCCGACTCGCGTCCGTCCCCACCCCCACCCCTTTCCCTCTGCAGCCCCACCCCCCCCACATCGCCCTCACCTCATGTCCATCTCCATCTCTGTACCCATCCCACCCCCTCCACATCCCCATCCCATTCTACTTCCATCCCCTCTGCTTCCCAATTCCTGTCTCACCCCATCCCCATCCCCACCCCCACCCCATCCCCATCCCATCGCCTCCACATCCCCATCCCATTCTACTTCCATCCCCTCTGCTTCCCAATTCCTGTCTCACCCCATCCCCACCCCCACCCCACCCCACCCCCATCCCCATCCCCATCCCACCGCCTCCACATCCCCATCCCATTCTAGTTCCATCCCCTCTGCTTCCCAATTCCTGTCTCACCCCATCCCCATCCCATCCCCACCCCCATCCCTGTCTCATCCCCATCCCAATCCCCACCCCCCAACCCATTTCCCCCCTCCCCCCCCAGCACACACCTGCACCCTCAGGAAGCCGCACATCACCTGGGCAGCCATGCAGCGGGGCTGTGCAGCCAGGCGGCAGCACACGCTGCCATACAGCGGCAGCCAGAACGAGCTCTCCTCTGGGGGGGGGGGCACACAGTGCGCTCAGGAGCCCCCCCGGCACAGGAAGGACCCCCCTGCTCCCCCTCCCCCTGCCTGGCTGTGACCCCAGCCCCACACCTGGGTCACATCCCTCCCCGAAGCAGCCAGGACCCCACGGCTTCCTGCCCCCACCCCCCGGCTGTGCCCCCCCCCCCAGCAGCACTCACCGCTGCAGGCGATGGCGAGGTCGTGCGTGCGGAAGCCGTCCTGCACCTCGGCCAGGGACAGCACCGTGTGCGCCAGGAGGTGGTATTTGGGGCCCCTGTGTGGGGTGGGGCTCAGCGGCTCTGCACGGCCCCACACCCACAGCCCCGAGCTGTGTGTGCCTGCGCCCCTTCCCCTCTCTGCATCCCCATCCCGGCCCCATCCTTGTCCTTGTGCCCATCCCATTCCCATCCCCATCCCCATCCTCATTTCCGTCCCCACTGGGACGTAGGGATGTGGAGGCACAGAAACATGGACATGTGAAGTAATACGAGTGCAAATCATCCCCATCCCAACCCCATCTCATCTCACCCCCATCCCAAACCCATCCCATCTCACCTCCATCCCCATCCCATTCCATCCCCATCATAACCCCACCCCATCCCATTCTCATCCCATCTCATCCCCATCCCAAACACATCCCATCCCCACCTCCATCCCATCCCATCCTGATCTCAACACTGTCCCATTCCATTCCCATTCCTCATCCCATCTCACCTACACCCCCATCCCATCCCCACCCCATTTCCATCCCATCCCATCCCATCCCCATCTCACTTTCTCCCCATCTGACCCACATCCCCATCCCACCTCCATCCCATCCCCATTTCATCTCCATCTCATTTCCATCCCATCTCACCTTCATCCCCATTCTCCATTCCACCTCATCCCCATCCCCATCCCATTCCTCCATCACACCCCACTCCACTGATCCCATCCCATCCCACCCCATCCTATCCCATCCCCATCCCATTTTCATCCCATCCCATCCCCATCCCATTCCATTTCATCCCTACCCCACCCTATCCCACCTCCATCCTATCCCATCCCCATCCAATTTTCATCCCATCCCATCCCCATCCCATCCCATTCCATTCCATCCCTACCCCACCCTATCCCACCTCCATCCTATCCCATCCCCATCCAATTTTCATCCCATCCCATCCCTGTCCCATTCCATTGATCCCACCTCATCCCCACCCCATCCCATTCCATTCCATCCCATCCCATCCCACCCCACCCCATCTCATTCCACTGATCCCACCCCACCCCATCCTATCCCACCCCATCCTCATCCCCATCCCCACCCCATCCCATCCCCATTTCATCTCCACCTCATTTCCATCCCATCTCACCTTCATCCCCATTCTCCATTCCACCTCATCCTCATCCCCATCCCATTCCTCATCACACCCCACTCCATCCTGCGCCATCCCAACCCCACCCCACCCCATCCCACCTCCATCCCATCCCACCCCACCCTATCCCATCCCCATCCAATTTTCATCCCATCCCATCCCCGTCCCATTCCATTGATCCCACCCCATCCCATCCCATCCCATTCCATTCCATCCCTACCCCACCCTATCCCACCTCCATCCTATCCCATCCCCATCCAATTTTCATCCCATCCCATCCCTGTCCCATTCCATTGATCCCACCTAATTCCCACCCCATCCCATCCCATTCCATTCTATTCCATCCCATCCCCACCCCACTCCCACTCCACCCCACCCCACCCCATCCCATCCCATCCCATCCCATCCCACCCCACCCCACTCCCACCCCACCCCACCCCACCGCACCGATCCCCCGCCCCACTCACGGCAGGCTGGGTGTGGGCAGCAGTAGCGCCCCCTGCCGGGCGTCGCCGGCATTGGCGCATTCGCGCAGGCGGCGCCCGGCGCTGCGCCCCATGGAGCTGCTGATCCTGCTGGCCAACTTCCGGGGGGCACTGCCCGCCCCCCCCCCCGCTCAGCGCCGCGCTGTACAGCTCCACCTTCAGCGCGAAGTCCGGGCCCGCGTCCGAGCTGCGCCGGGCACGGCCGGGCTCAGGGGGGGGGAGGGGCGGGGGGGGCAGGGGGGAGGGGGGGCACGGGGATGGGGCTGTGGGGACGCGGGGATATGGGGATATGGGGACACTGGGATACAGGGACACTGGGACATGGGGACATATGGGGATACAGGGATATGAGGTCATGGGGACACTGGGACATGGGGATATATGGGGATACAGGGATATGAGGTCATGGGGACACTGGGACATGGGGATATATGGGGATACAGGGATATGAGGTCATGGGGACACTGGGAACATGTAGGGACATTGCGACGTAGGGACACGGGGACATATGGGGACATATGGGGACATATAGGGACTTTGGGGATATGAGGACATTGGGATACGGGGATACTGGGGGCGGCATGGGGACACTGGGACATGGGGATATATGGGGATACAGGGATATGAGGTCATGGGGACACTGGGGACATAGAGGGACATTGGGATGTAGGGCCACGGGGACATATGGGGACATATAGGGACTTTGGGGATATGAGGACATAGGGATACGGGGATACTGGGGGGGGCATAGGGACACTGGGACATGGGGACATATGGGGATACAGGGATATGAGGTCATGGGGACACTGGGGACATATAGGGACATTGGGATGTAGGGCCACGGGGACATATGGGGACTTTGGGGATATGAAGACATTGGGATACAGGGATACTGGGGGGGGGCATGGGGACACTGGGACATGGGGATATATGGGGAAACAGGGATATGAGGTCATGGGGACACTGGAGACATAGAGGGACATATGGGGACTTTGGGGACATTGGACCATGGGGACATATATTGGGGATGAGAGGAAATGGAGATGTGGGGACACTGGGGGCTTTGGTACGTGAGGACATAGGGGCACATGAGGACATGGGGACATTGGGGACGTGGGATATTTGGAACATGGGGACTTCGGACCATGGGGACCTTGAGGACATGGGGAAAAGGAGACATGGGGACACTGGGACATGGGGATATGGGGACACTGGGACGTGGGGATACGGGGACACTGGGATGTGGGGATATGGGGACACTGGGACGTGGGGATATGGGGACACTGGGATGTGGGGATATGGGGACACTGGGACATGGGGATATGGGGACACTGGGATGTGGGGATATGGGGACACTGGGACGTGGGGCCACGCGGCCCGCTCACAAGAGCACGGCGCTGTCGAAGCAGATGTCGGTGAGCGTGCGGTCCACCAGCACCATCTCGGTGTCGTGGATCTCGGCGCCGAGCTGCAGGAGGCAGAACACGGCGCAGCGGTGCAGCTCTGGGGGGGGAGGGGGGGTCAGGCGGAGCGGGAACGCCGCGGGGTGCCCCTCCCCCCCCTCCCCCACTCACCCCCTTTGTTCCTGAAGTACTCCGTGTCCTTCCACATCAGTGGGATGCGCAGATCTGGGGGGGAGGGGAGGGGACGTAGGATCGGTTCTCATCCGGGGGCCAACGTGGGACCCCCAGTGCCCCCCACCATCCCCACACCACGGGGCCCCCAGTGCATCCCCTCACCGTGGGACCCCCAATGCACCCCCAGTTATGGGACCCCCCACACCATGGGTCTCCATGTGCCCTCCCCACCATGGGACCCCCCATTATTCCCACAACCACAGGACCCCCACTGGACCTCTGCTTATGGGACCCCCCCCACTGCAGCCACATTCTATGGGATCCCCAGTGCCCTCCCTACTATGAGATCCCCATTGCTCCCAAACCATGGGACCCCCCAATGCATCCTGACACTGTGGGACCCCCATAACCCCCCCACAACTACGGGACCCCCCAAAGCATCGACTCACCGTGGGACCCCCACTGCACCCCCAATTATGGGACCCCCCACACCATGGGTCTCCATGTGCCCTCCCCACCACGGGACCCCCAGCACATCCCCACACTATGAGACTCCCATTATCCCCATCACCATTGGACCCCCAGCACCCCCACAACCATGGCACCCCCACTGGACCTCCGCTTATGGGACCCCCCCTCTGCAGCCCCATTCTATGGGACCCCCAGTGCCCTCCCCACCATGGGATCCCCACTACCCCCAAACCATGAGACCCCCAATGCATCCCAACACTGTGGGACCCCCATTACCCCCCCACGACCACGGGACCCCCAATGCATCCCCACATTATGGGACCCCCTTTACCCTCCCCACCAGATAAGCCCCACTGCCCCTCACACCACAGGACCCCCATCACCCCCCTCACCATGGGGCCCCCAGTTCCCTCCCCACTGTGGGGACCCGCAGCATCCCCACACCACGGGACCCCCAATATACCCCCACACTGTGAGACCCCATTACCCCCCACACCACGGGACCCCCAGTGCCCTCCCCACCATGGTGACCCCAGCACCCCCACACCCCCAGTGCACCTCCAGTGATGGGACCCCCCCCTCACTGCCCTCCCTACCACAAGACCCCCATTACCCCCCACACTTACGGGACCCCCATTACCCCCCACCCAGCCCCCCATACCGGACACGCAGACGCTCCCCCTGCACGGCAGCCGCTCATCGCTGGGTGCAGCATCCGAGGGTCTGCGGGGGGGGGGGGAAAGCACAAAGCCATGACGGCCACCCCCCACCCCACCCCAAACCAACCCCCCCCCCCCCTGCCCCCCACCCCCCCGCTGACCTCCTGGCCGCACGCCGCACCACCTGCGCCTCCTTCATGCGCTGCAGCTCGGCCATGTACGCCACGATGCGGCTGCTGCAGACGTGCAGGCTCTTGGTGGCCTGCAGCGCCTGCTCCCGCTGCGTGCACGCGGCCAGCAGCTTGCACGCGCCCCTCCCGCATGCGGATCTCGTGCTCGATCTTCTTCTGGATGTCCGTGTCCTGTGGGGCGGACGTGGGGTGGTGGGGATGGGGGGAAGATCTCAGCCCACCCGCCCTGCGCACACACACACACCCCCCCCACACACCCACGGAGCAATGCACCGGAACGGGTCCTGACCCCAAAGTGGGGAACCCCACAGGGGAGCCGTGGGCCCCACGGAGGTGTTGTGTGCCCCACGTTGTGGGCTCCCAAACTGCCACACGCCCCAATACATCACCAGGCCCACAGATACATCACCCACCCCACAGATACGCCACCAGCCCCACAGACACATCACCAGGCCAATAGGGCAGCCACGAGCCCCACAGATACATCACCTGCCCCATAGGGCAGCCACGAGCCCCACAGATACATCACCTGCCCCACAGACACACCACATGCCCCATAGCACAGCCACACACTCTGCAAACACATCACCCACCCCATAGGGCAGCCACCAGCCCCACAGACACATCACCAGGCCAATAGGGCAGCCCCGAGCCCCACAGACACATCACCTGCCCCACAGACACACCACACACCCCATAGGGCTGCCACCCGCCCCACAGACACACCACACACCCCCCCCACACACCCCACAGACGCACAGAGGAACGGAGCAGATGTGTACATCACGATGTCTCCCCGCACCCCGCAGATTCCTCGGGCACCCCACGGGAATGCCACACGCCCCACACACACATCACGTGCCCCGCAGATGCAGTACGTGCCCCACAGACACGCTGCTCCCCCCACGGTGAAGCTGCGTCCCCCACAGTGACGTCGTCTGCCCCACGGACACACTATACACCCCACGGCGGACCCCTACACCCCACAGACCCATCTCATACCCCGCAAACAAATTACACACCCCACAGATGAATTACGCACCCCACAAACACATTCTACACCCCTCAGATGCATTACACACCCCACAAACACATTCTACACCCCTCAGATGCATTACACACCTCACAGGGGACCCCAATACCCGACCTCATATCCCACAAACACATTACACACCCCACGGTGGACCCCTACACCCCACAGACCCATCCCATACCCCACAGGCGCATTACACACCCCACAGGCGACCCCAATACCCCACAGACCCATCTCACACCCCACAAACGCATTATGCACCCGCAGCAGACCCCTACACCCCACAGACCCATCCCATACCCCACGGTGGACCCCTACACCCCAATACCCCATCTCATACCCCACAGACACATGAAACACCCCACAGGCCACCCCCAATCCCCCACAGACCCATCCCACGCCCCACAGACCCATCTCACACCACACGGCAGACCCCTGTACCCCAATACCCCATCTCACACCCCACAGATGCACGGCACACCCCACGGCAGACCCCTACACCCCACAGACCCATCCCATACCCCACAGATGCATTACACGCCCCATAGGCGACCCCAACACCCCACAGACCCACCCCATGCCCCACAGACACACAACACACCCCACGGCAGACCCCTACACCCCACAGACCCCATCCCATACCCCACAGACACATTACACCCCCCCAGGCGACCCCAAGACCGCCTCCCACGCCCCACATACCCATCTCACACCCCACGGCAGACCCCAATACCCCACCTCCTACCCCACAAACGCACGACACGCCCCACGGCGGACCCCTACACCCCACAGACCCCACCCCACAGGCGCACTACGCACCCCACGCGGGACCCCCACGTGCCATACCCCCCCCCCCCCTCCCCCAGACCCACAGCATCGCCCCACGCTCACATCACCGCAGCGCTCCATCCCCGGCTCAGGGCAACCCCGGCAGAGCCGCAGCGGTGACATCACCGCTATAAATACCCACTGCAGGGGGGGGGGGATGCGGTTGAACCCCCCCCTGGGACCCCCATCGAACCAAACCCCCTTCGAGGAGCACGCAACAGCAGGGCAGGGTTCCCGGGGGGGGGAGGGGGGCGGCCCTAAACGGGCCGCCCCCCCCCCCCCCCCGGGGACCCTGCCCTGCGGAAAATGGGGACCCCCCCCCACCCCAACCCCCACCCCCACCCCGAGCCCCATTACCTCCAAACTGAGGGCGATCTGTCGGATGTAGAGCATGTTGAGGTCCTCCAGGATCCGCAGTTTATCCGCCACCTCCATCGGCCCCAACCGGGAGCGGGGGGGACGGCCGCCCCCCCCCCTCCCCTCCCCTTCCCCTCCTCCCCCCCCACCCCCAATTCCGGAGGGCTGAGAAGAAGAGAGAAACGCAAAATAAGGGCTCCTTTCATCGCCGCCCCGGCGACGAACAAACGGCCGTTGTGCGGTTCAAAGGGCAGCGCGGGCGGTGCGGGGCTTTGCGGGGTTATGGAGACGTGGCATCCCCCCCCACACCCCACGCGCGAACACCCCCCCCCCTCCCGCCCCCTTCTGCCGGTACCTGCCCCGCTCCCGGCCCCGCAGCTCCGCGCGGCTCCGCACCGCGCACCGAAAGGCGGCGGTCCCCGCCCGCCCCCCGCATTCCTCCGGCGGAGGCTCCGGTTACAGAGGGCGGCACCGCAACGCGGGGCGGGGAACGGGTGCGGGACCGGGAGGACGCGGCGGGGGGTGGGGGTGGGGCACCCCCTGGCGGCGGGAGGTGGAAATGGGGGGGGGGGGGCGTGGGGGGTCGCGGTGCGGGGCGGAACGGTACCGCGCCACGCAGCGTGGGGTGGCACGGCACGGCACGGCACAGTGCAACGCAACACAGCACGGCACGGCACAGTACAGTTCGTGCCGGTGCAACACAGCACGGCACGGCTCAGCACAGCACGGTGCAACACAGTTCAGCAACACGGCACAGCTCAGCACGGTTCTGCACAGTACAACACATCACGGCTCAGTACGGTTCAGAGCAGTACAACACGGCACGGCACGGTTCTGCAGAGTACAACACGGCACGGCTCAGCACGGTTCTGCAGAGTACAACACAGCACGGCTCAGCACGGTTCTGCACAGTACAACACAGTAGGGAACGGTTGAGCACGGGGCTACATAGCACAGCACGGCCTGCTGCAGCACGGCTCGGCACGGCTCAGCACCGTGCAACGCAGCACGGGGTCACATAGCACGGCTCGGAACAGTACAACACGGCGTGGTTCAGCACGGCGTAACACAGCTCGGCACGGTTCAGCACAGTGCAGTGCAGCACGGCCTGGTGTAGCACGGCTCGGCTCGGCACGGCACGGTTCGGCACGGCACGGCTCAGCTCGGCTTAGCACGGCACAGCACGGCACGGCTCGGCACGGCTCGGCTCGGCTCGGCTCGGCACGGCACGACTCGGCACGGCTCGGCTCGGCACGGCACGGTTCGGCACGGCACGGCTCGGCACGGCTCGGCTCGGCACGGCACGGCTCGGCACGGCACGGCTCGGCTCGGCTCGGCACGGCTCGGCACGGCTCGGCACGGCTCGGTTCGGCACGGCACGGCTCGGCACGGCACGGCACGGCTCGGCACGGCTCGGCACGGCACGGCACGGCTCGGCTCGGCACGGCACAACGCGTTGTCCCGGCGCAGTGCGGATTCGGTTCCGGCGGCGTTAACGCCGCGGGGTCGGGCGGGGCCGTGGGATCCGCTCCTCCCGCACCGCCCGGACCGGACCCGCGGCGCCGGAGCGACGGGAGGGACCGCCCGGACGGGACGGGGCGGTGGGAGCGGCGCCGCTCTTCGCCCGTCCCCGGCGGGGGGCACGGCCCGGTCCCGCCGCTCCCACGGCCGCGGGGCTCCCGGACGCGCGTGGGTCCGCCCGTACCTGCGGGGAGCGGAGCGGCTCCGTCTGCAGCGCAGAACCCCGCGCGGCGGTCGCGGGACCGCGGTGGGACGGGGAGAACATCGCGCGCCGGGACAGCACCGGGACCACGCCGGGACCGCACCGCGGGGCGCGGATGGGGGGGGGGGGGGGGGGGGGGGGGCGGGGCCGGTACCGGGCGGGTCGTGGCGCGGGGCCGCGGCGGACAAAGGGCGACTGAGGGCTGCAGCTGCGCGGGGACGGGGGGAGGAGGGGGGACCGGGGCGCGTGTGCGCACCCACGTGTGTCTGTGCACGGCCGCGCGTGCACGTGTCCGCGCGCTCGGGTGTCCCCGCGCGGCCGTGCGCGGGAGCGGTCCCGTCCCCGCGCGTGGGGCAGCGGTTGGGCTCTGCCCACGGCACCGTGGGGCTGCCCCGCGGGACGCGGTCCCCCCGCGGGCTATTTTGCGCCCGCCCCGCCCCACGCACACGCCGCTCGTGGCCGAGGCGGAGCGCGGAACCCGGCCCCGCGGCAGAATTTGCCGCCCCGACGGCGCCGCCGACGGACGGTGCCCGCTTCAAAGATGGCGGCGGCGGCGCTCTCCCCGCCCACCTGCCCTTACCGGAAGTTCGCGGCGCGGCGGGCGGAAGCGAGGCTCTTACCGGATGTTTGCGGCGCGGCGGGCGGAAGTGGGTCCGTCGGGAATGAGTTCCCCCGCGGCGCGGTCTCGGGCTCCGGCAGCGGGGACACCGCCGGGCCGCCCGGGCCCATGAGCAAAGCGTGGCGGCGGGGCAGGGCGGAGGGCGGCGAGCACGGTGAGGCCGGGGCCGGGCGGAGGGGGCGGGCTCCGGCTCCGGCTCTGACGGCGGCTCCCGCAGGTGAGGAGGACGATGGCGGCGGGCACGGCGCGCACAAGAAGAAGCACAAGAAGCACAAGAAGAAGCACAAGAAGAAGCACCACCACGAGCCCACGGCGGCGCCCGAGCCCACGCAGCCCGCGGCCGCCCCGCGGAAACCGCAGCTGAAGCTGAAGATCAAACTGGGGGGACAGATCCTGGGCACCAAGAGGTGAGCGCGTCCCACCCCCCCCCCCCCGGGGATCGTGCCCTGCCCCGCTGAGCCCTGCCTCGTGTCTTCGGGGAGCACCTGCCCCGTGTCCCCGTGTCCCAGCACCGCAGGCCCGTGGGTCGGGGCTCCCCGGCTCTGCCCGAGGTCAGGGCCCACGTGTTCCCCCTGCAGCGTGCCCACCTTCACCGTGGTTCCCGAAGCACCGCGTTCCCCCTCCCCGCTGATGGTGGTGGACGAGGAGGATGAGCCCACCGAGGGAGTGCCCATTGAGCAGTACCGGGCCTGGCTGGGTGAGTGCGGTGGGAGGAGGTGGGCTGGGGGGGGAGGGGTGCGGTGAGGGAGATTCAAGGAGCTGAAGTGAGAAGGGCGTACCGCAGGGATGGGACTTGCTCCTCCTGTAGGAGTAGCCCTGTACCAGGCACCACTCTGGGCCCCGCAGAGTGGGTTCCTGTGCCAGTGGGCAGTGTGGGGCCTCCCCATGTAGTGTGGGGATGACATCACCCCAGGACGGAGCGAACTTTGTTTTCCCCACGGTGACCGCTGCGTCCTCCGCTGTCCGGCACAGATGAGGACAGCAACTTGGACCCCTCGCCCTTGCCGGACCTGGACTCAGAGAGCTGCTTCCCCGCCCGCGAGGATGAGGAGGAGGAAGAGGAGCGTTGGCTCGATGCCCTGGAGAAGGGCGAGCTGGACGACAACGGGGAGCTCAAGAAGGAAGTGGATGAGTCCCTGCTGACGGCGCGGCAGGTGAGGGGCAGGACGGGGCTCTGGGGGAGCAGGGAGCATGGGGGGGGGGGCGGCGGCGAAGGGCTTCCTGACGGTGCCGTGCCCGCAGAGAGCCCTCCTGCACAAGCAGCAGAGCCAGCCGCTGCTGGAGCTGCCCATGGGCTACAAGGCCAAGGAGCTGACGGAGGAGATGCTGGTGAAGCGCGAGGAGCGGGCGCGCAAGCGCCGCCTGCAGGCGGCCAAGAAGGCGGAGGAGAACAAGAACCAGACCATCGAGCGGCTCACCAAGACGCACAAGGCCAAAGTGAAGGCGCTGCGGGAGCGCCGCGCCCGGACGGCCGCGTGCCCCGTGGTGCAGTACCGCAACGCCGCCGACCGCATCACCGTGTCCTTCCCCGCGGGCGCGGCGCTGCCGCTGCTCCCCGCCACCGCCCCCCCGGTGCCCCCCCCCGCGCTCTGCGGGGTCAGCGGGTGCGCCAACCGCCGCCGCTACTGCTGCTCCCGCACCGGGCTGCCGCTCTGCAGCCTGGCCTGCTACAAGCGCAACCTGGGGCTGCAGGAGGCCGCCGCGTAGCTGCGGGCCGGCAGCGGCACTGCGGGAGCGGGGCCGCGCCGTGCCGTGCCGTTCCGTGCCGCGCCGTACCGGGACACCACCCCTCCCCCCCCCGCCGCTGTACGCGTGCTGGGGACGCGCCGCCGGGAGAGGGCGGGGCCGCGGGGCGGCGGCCCATTGGCTAGGGGCTGTGTTGGGTTCAGAACAGCGCTCTGGTTGGTCGGCCTCGCCGTCAATCTTCACACGAGTCGTGCTTTCGCTTTTCTTTGGCTGCGCTCTCACAAGTGCCCGCCTCTAGGGCGGGCCCCGGGGGCGCGGTTGGTGGCGGCGCCCGTCCGTCACGCGCGGTGAAGTCAGACGAGGCCGCGATTGGCTGCGGCTGCCGTCGGTCGTGGCCGGGGGGGGGGCGGGGCCGCGCCTCCCATTCGCCGACGGGGCCGAGGGGGCGGGACTCGGTCCCTTTGTCTCTGTTGTCGGGCGTGAGGCGCGGGCAGACGGCCGCCGATTGGACGGGGCAGGGCGGCGGCGGCGGCTCCCATTGGCCGGCGGCGGCAGGGCGGCGTCCGATTGGCGAGGAGGGCGGCGAGGAGGGCGGGGCGGGACCTGGGGCCGGGGAGCGATGGCGGCGGCGGAGGCTGCGGCCCGGGCGGCGGCGGCGGGGACCCGGGCGGCCGCCATGGCGGGGAAGGCGGCGGCGGCGGGCGGGCAGCGGCGGCTGCGGCGGGCGGCGGGGGCCGGGGCGGCCGAGCGGGAGGAGCCGGCGCGGGGCCGCCGAGGGCTGTAGGCGGCGCCATGGAGCGGCCCGGCAGCGGCGGCGGCGGCGCTGAGGGGGCCTGGGCCGCGCTGCTGGGCCGGCAGCACCAGGTACGGGGAGCGGGGGGAGCGGGGGGGGGGGCCCGGCGCGGGGCCCGGCGGATCCCGGCCGCGACGCGTCCGTTGTGCCCCGCAGGCCCGGGAGTACTGCCCGGGGGTGAACAACCAGCCGTACGTGTGCGAGACCGGGCACTGCTGCGGGGAGAGCGGCTGCTGCACGTACTACTACGAGCTGTGGTGTGAGTGCGGGGCTCGGGGGCGGGGCTGGGCGCGGCAGGGGACGGTCACGGCGCTCTGCCCGCAGGGTTCTGGCTGCTCTGGACCGTCCTCATCCTCTTCAGCTGCTGCTGTGCCTACCGGCACCGGCGGGCCAAGCTGCGCCTGCAGCAGCAGCAGCGGCAGCGGGAGATCAACCTCATCGCCTACCACGGTGCCTGCAACTACCCCGCCTCCATGATGGACCTCAGTGAGTGCCTCCGCCCCGTCCCCCCCCGCTCCTCGGCTCGGGACGGCCGCCCCGCGCTGAGCCCGCGCTCCGCCGCAGGGATGCTGGCCTCCTTCAAGCTGCCCGCCTACGAGGAGGTGGCCCACCGGCCCAGCACGCCGCCGCCGCCCTACAGCTCCATCCTGGCGCAGCTGAGCGGGCCCCGCAGCCGCCTGGGCTCCAGCAGCCTGACGCTGTCGCCCAGCTCGGAGAACTACACCAGCTGCTCCTGTGAGTCGAGCTGCGTGACGTCCCCCAGCAGCACGTCGCTGTCGGCGCAGGCCACGGATGAGACGGAGCGCAGCCGGGCCAGCACGCCCAGCGAGGAGTGCGGCACCAGCAGCACCGGCACCGGCGCCAGCTGGGAGCTGCCCGAGGAGCCGCCCGCCCGCGCGGCTCCGCACAAACACGCGCTCTTCTCCTCCAACGTGGACTTCTTCGAGGCCGACTGCCACCGCTGCTCCGACATCGAGGAGGGGGAGGAGGACGAGGGCCGCGGCGCCGCGACGGAGGAAGGCGGTGAGCACTACCGGCACCGGCGCCTCACGGGCGACTCCGGCATCGAGGTGGGGCGCTGCCAGGAGGAGGAGGGCGGCGAGGAGAGCGAGGGCGAGGGAGCGCGGCTGCTGGGCAAGGCCGGCCCCACGCAGGCCGAAGCGGGCGGTGCGGAGCCGGGCACGCCCCCCATGCCCGTCTGAGCGGCCCTGCCCGTCCACCTCGCCCTCGCTCTGCCCCGCGGGGCCGTCCCGCGCCTCTCTTCCCACCGCCGCCGCCGCTCCCTGCCTTGGAGCAGCCGGGCCGGGGGCACCGCGGTGCCGAAGCCGCCCCTGCTCAGAGGGTCCGGGTGCGGCGCGGCCGCCCTCCCTCTCCTCCGCTCCCCGCTGCGGCCCCGCGGGCGTCACCGCCGTCCCCGGGCTGTGGACTCTTCGCCGCGGAGCCCCCGGGATGGCCCCGCTGGGTACCCCGCGGTGGCCCCGCACCGCGCCCTTCCCCCCCCCCACGAACTGCTTCCGAGGAACCGGGCCCCGGCCAGCCCGGCCGCGGGAGGGGGGAGAGGGGAGGGGATGCTCCGTTCCGCTGCAGCCTGCGGGCCCGGGGGTGGACGCCCGGGATCCCGGGAGCGTTCCGTCATCATTAAAGAGATGTGGAATCACGGTCCTGCCACGCGTGCCTGTGGGTTGGGCGCACCGCGGAGCCCCCGCGGTCCTTTCCCCGCGGGCGGAGACCCACGAGGGAAAGGATGGAGCCGCCGACCCCCAACGCGAGCGTTACAGCTGCGCTTTATTGTCGGTGGAGGACGAGAGTCCCCGGGGCCGGGACCCTCCAGCCGCCCTGAGAAAGCCGCGCCCCCGACGCCCCCCACTAATAGTCCTCGGCCATGGCCAGCACCACGAGCGCCGACCAGCCCGTGAACGGGTGCGAGCCCTGCCCGCCGCCCGTGCTGTCGCTGTAGTGCTCCCAGAGGTAGCCGCTCTCGGCGTACTGCCGGTACAGGTTGCCGATGAGGTTGTGCCGCAGCTCGCCGTACATCTGCTCCGCCCGCAGGCGGTGCGGCCCGGGCCGCTTGGCGTAGCCGTGCAGCGCCTGCAGCGCCAGGTAGTTGATGTTGACCCAGACGGAGCCGCGCCAGTAGGGCGGGTCGTGCTCCGTGTTGCGCTGCATGTACAGCGGGCTGTCCCGGGAGAGCGAGCGCAGCCCGAAGGGCGTCCACAGCCGCCGCTCGTCGCGCACGGCGTCCAGCACCGCGCCCAGGCGGGGCGAGTCCGGGCGCAGCAGCTGCAGCAGCAGCGGGAAGAGGCTGACGTAGCCCAGGGCGCCCACGAAGCGGAGCCGGGGCTCCTCGTACACCACCCGCACGGTGCGCGGGGCCGGGGGGGGGCCGCCCGGGGACCGCCCGCACCGCCTCCCTCCGCAGCCCCACGGCGCGGCTGTGGTTGCCGAAGTCGGCGAAGGCGCCGAGCTCCTCGGCCCAGTGCAGGCGCTCCAGCAGCTCGTTGTCGCTCAGCGCCCGCTGCATGTGCCGGTACGGCTCGGCCGCTTCGCCCAAGCGCTCGGCCGCCTCCGCCAGCACCTGCGAGGCCAACGCCATCCAGCAGCGCAGGTCCAGGTGCCGCTCGTCCGCGGAGGGGTGCGAAGCGCGGGGGTAATCGTCCAACCCCGACGCCAACGTCTTGGGGTTGAGGAAGCGCTCGGGGTCGGGGTCGCGGCCCGCGCCAGCGGAAGGTGTAGGGCAGGGGCCCAGCCTGAGTGCTGTTGTACCACTCGTACCAGGCGCGCAGGCGGGGGAACAGGCGGCGCAGGTAGGGCAGGGGGGCAGCGCCCAGCAGCCGCCGCAGCGCCAGGAACAGCGTGGGGGGGTTGGCGACGTCGCTGCGCTGCACCACGAACTCCGGGGGCACTTTGGCGCGCGCCTCCTCCCCCAGGATCTGCTCCCGCGGGATCCAGCCCTCGGCGTTCATCAAATCGAACCAGTGCGCGATCACCTCGCGGCTCAGCTCGGCGTCCCAGCGCGCCAGCAGCAGCTGATGGAAGCCCTCGTCCCACAGGAAACCGCGCGGGAAGAAGGAGCGGGACGGCACGGCGGTGAACAGCGAGCTCTCGCCGTAGGGCACGGGGCGCTCGTGCAGCGGGGACTGCACCAGGGAGTGGCCGTGGAAGTGGCCCATCCCGCCCAGCATGTTGCTGAGCGCGGCCTGCGCGAAGCGGCGCTGCGCGGGGGGGAACCCCTTCCTCTGCAGCCCGAAGGTGTCCTCGAAGCGCCGCTCGAAGGCGGCCTGGTGCCGCGCCAGCTCCGCCGTCAGCACCGGCCCCGCCAGCGCCGCGCGCCGCTCCCGCACGCTGCCCGACTCGAAGCTCACCTCCACGCGCGCCGGCGGCCGCAGTGTCACCTGGTGCAGCAGCACGCGGCTATGCGGGGGCCTCGGCCGCGCCCGGCAGCCCACGGAACGCGTCCACCGCCGCAAAGCGCTGCCGGGGCCCCCCCGGGGGGGCGAAGACGAAGCGGCTGCTCAGGCTGCTGCGCACCACGTCGGTGAGGCGGTGCAGTCCCGGGCTCCAGGCGTCCAGGTAGTGGTAGCTGCAAGAGGAGAGGGGCCGTCAGCGCCCGCGGTGCTGCGGGGCAGGGGGATGCTGGCGGCACGCGGCACCTGCTGTACACGGCGTCCTCCCCGCTGTCCGTGGTGGGCCTGAGGAAGGTGATCTTGAAGTCCCCCAGCTCCTCTGACGTGCCCGTCACGGCCGCCAGCCGCGTGCCGTCCTCCAGGTGCGGCTGCAGCGTGCCCTGCCCATCCGTGGCCACGTAGAAGAAGAGGGAGAGGAGGGCGGTGGGGCTGCCCGCACCCTGCAGGGGGAGGGGACGTGGAGGAGCGTGGGGCGTCACAACCACCCACGGTCCCCTCCCCGGGACGGCCCCGGCCCCGTGCTCCCAGGAAGAGCGCGGGGGGAGGCGGCCCCGCTCCATCCCGCAGCGCCCACCTCCGTGCGGGCGGTGACGCGCCAGCTCCAGTCCCCGCCGTGCATCCCCCCGGGCCGCTTGGCGAACTCCGTGCGCAGCAGCAGCCCGTGGTCGTGGATGTCCTGCAGGCCGAAGCGCTCCCCGTCGTGCAGCAGCCAGCCGTACCGCGCCAGCCCGTCGCTCTGCTCGCACGTGTGCCGCAGCCCCGCGCCCTCCCGCTGCTGCAGCCACATCAGCCCTGGGGGGGTGGGCAAGGGGGGGGAGGGGCGGTGAGGGGGAGGGGCGCTCAGCTCGGACCCTCCCCCGCCCCTACACGCACCGGTGACGACGCTGCGGGGGCTGCGGGTCTTCATGCCGAAGTAGACGTGCGGGCGGTAGGAGCCCCAGAAGCGGTGCGGGGCGGCGCGGGGCCCGGCGGCGCCGGGGGGCAGCGCGGGGGGCGCGGGGTGCGGGCTGACGGCGCGGGACGCCGCTCGCCACCGGCCCCACTGAGCCACGAGCGCCCCGGCCGCCGCCAGCCCCAGCCCCAGCGCCAGCGCGGCCGCCAGCCCCAGCGCCGCGCGCCCGCCCCGCTCCCCCCGCGCGGCCCCGCGCTCCCGGGCCCGGCCCCGCGCCTCACGGGGACCCTCGGCCCCGCGCCGCCGCCGCTCCAGCGCCATTTTGCCGACGTCATCGCCGCGCGCCGCGGCGCCCAGGCGCAGCGCCCCCCCCCGCGCGGAGCCGCCCGCGGGAGGACTGAGCGCAGACGGGCGGTGTTACCGGCGCTGCTTTATTGCGCCCCGCGCGGAGCGGCACGGCCCCGCCGCTCACTGCTTCACGCGGCCCCCGTCGCCCTCGCTGACGAAGCGCTTCCGGCCCCTGCGGGGAGAGCCGGGCTGACCGGGTGGAGGGCGCTGCCCCCAGCATCCCCGTGCCCGTACCTGGCGGGGTCCCCCCCGTACCCCCACCCCGTACCTGGCGGGGTCCCACGTCCCCATGCATCCCAAACCCGACAGGACCCTGAGTCCCCCCACGTTCCTGTCCATAATGGCAGTACCCCACGTCCCTGTGTCCCCGTGTCCCCACATCCCTGCCCCATAACTGGCAGTGCCCATGTGCCCCTCTGTACCTACGCCTCCATCCCATAACCGGCAGCCCCGTGTCCCCCGGTGTCCCCATGTCTCTGTCCCATAACTGGCAGTGCCCCGTGTTTCCCCATGCCCCCACGTTCCTGTCCCATAACTGGTGGTGCCCCACGTATCCCTGTGTCCCCACATCTCTGTCCCACAACTGGTAATACCCTATGTCCCCTTACGTCCCCATGTCTCCATCCCACAGCTGGCAGTGCCCCGTTCTCCCCCGTGCCGTACCGGGCAGGACAGGCGTCGCGCAGTGCCCGTGTCACCACACCGCGCTGGCAGCACAGCTCCAGCAGCCGCTCCAGGCGCATGTGGGCCAGCGGTGCGTCCAGGCTGAGGTCCGCCAGCGCCGCGTACACCCGCTGGAAGCCCTGCACCACCACGGCGGTGTCGGTGTGGGTGTCGGCGCTGCCCCGTGCCCCCACCCCGCACTCACCCGGTTCATCTGGTCCAGTGTCACCAGCCCCGTCTCCCACAGCACCTGCAGCAGCGTCACCATCGTCACCACCGGAGCATCCCCGGAGCCCTCCAGCACCATCACCACCGCCTGCGGGGGCCACACATCAGCGGGGGCACGGACCCCCCCGGCACCCCCACCACAGAGCTCACCCCATACACCTCCTCTCCCTGTACACCCCCTCACCTCGTACACCAGCTCATGGTGGAAGTGCGGCACCTCCAGCGCCCGCAGGCAGCGCTCGGCCTCCCACACGTCCCCGGACAGCAGGTACTCGCGCAGCAGCAGGTTCATCTGCGGGGCACGGAGCAGCCACGTGGACGTGGCATGGTGACATGGGGACGTGGAACGAGGACGTGGCACAGGGACACGGGGATGCAGCATGGGGATGCAGTGTGGGGATATGGGGGTGCTGCTCAAGGACACGGCATGAGCATATGGTGAAAGAATATGGCACGGGGACATGGGATGGGATGTGGGATGGGGACATGGCATGGGGATGTGGGATGGAACATGGGATGGGATGTGGCATGAAGATGTGGTATGGGAAGTGGCATGGTATGCAGCGTAAGGACAAGGCCTGCGACATGGCATGGGGATGTGGGTAAGGGATGTTGTAAGGGGATGTAGTTGCATGGGGATGTAGTATGGGATGTGGGACAGGGATGCGGCATGGGGTGCTGACCTCCTTCACCAGGTGCTTGACGGGGCGCTGCCCGCCCCCCACCCCCCACACGTTGTCCAGCCGGTTGACGTCACGCTTGATGCGGAGCAGGACGGCGGCGCGGTCGAGGGCGGCCCTGCAGAGCGGTGGGTGAGTGCGGGGCGCGGGGCGGGCGGTGGGGAGGGGAGGGGACGGCGCTCACCTGGCGTGCTCGCAGTCCACGCGGCCTTTGTAGCGTTCCAGGAAGTCCAGGGGCAGCGCGTGGTCCGCCACCGCCCGAGCGATGAACTGCCCCAGCATCTGCGGGGGGTGTGGGCTCAGCACGAAGCCCCCCGACCCCATGCTGCTCCACAGCGTGGTTGCACGCCCCGCACAGCACCCCATGCCCCCACCTGGGGCGCTTCGGGAGTGTCGAGGATGAGGTCGGGCAGGTCCCGCAGCATCTCGTCGAAGGCCCAGGCGACGTCGTCGGGGCTCAGCACGCGGCCCACCAGGTCGGACAGCAGCCGCGACGTCAGCTCGCGGTGGCTCGCTTTGCCCTCCAGCGCCAGAGCCACCGCCAGCGACGGCACCGCGTGCCTCCGGCCGCCCAGGTTCAGCCCCCGCAGCAGCTCCTGTGCCCGGCACCGCAGCTCCGGTGGGTGCCCACACGCCCCGCCCCAAATCCCCCACCCCGTGGGCTCTCGTCGGCCACGGACCCCCGTCCCCGCTGCAGTGGCTCTGCCCCGCAGATCCCCCCACCCTCAAAGGTCCCCTCCCCCCCGACGCACCACGACCTCTCCGGCGTCCCCGTGCTCGAAGTACTCCAGCACCATGGGCTGCACGTTCTGCTCCAGCTCATCTTCCTCCAGTTCGGGCACCACGGTGGCATAGACCGTGTCCCCCTGCAGGGTCGGGATGAAGGGGGGTCCGGTGGGGCGCCCGCAGCGGGAGCAGTGGGGTGGGGCGCACGGGGGGATGTGCTGGGCTGTACCTGAGCCGCTTCGTCGTAGTTGGGGTCGCGGGCGTCGGGCTCCTGGTAGCCGTACACCACGCCGGGGGCACCCCACACGCCCTTCCCCCCCGCACCGCCTGCGGAGGGCACGGGGGGGGGGGTGGGGGGGCTCAGCCGGGGGTCCCGGCGCGCACCCCCCCGGGAGCGGCGGGGCCGTCCCCCGCTCACCTTTCTTGGGCAGCCCGCGCCCCTTCCCACCGCGCGATCTGCGGTCGTGCGCTCTGCCCTTGGGGCTGCCGGGCTCGGCCCCGGGCTCCTCGGACGGCGCTTCCCGGGCCGAGTCCCGCGATGAGGTGCGCCGCAGCCGCCGCTTGGCCTTGGCCCTGAGCCGCGCCTCGTGCAGCAGCTTCTCCGGGGGAGCCCAGGGCCGCGCCCCCCCCGGTGCCGTCCTCCCCTTCCTCCCCCCCCCCCATCCTCCTCCTCCTCCTCCTCCTGCTGCTGCCGCCGCCGCCGCTGCTGCTGCTCCGCGTTCGGGCCCTGCGCGCACGGACGGTCCGTCACCGCGCGCCCCGACGGGACCCCCCGCGACCCCCTCCCGCCCATCGCCTCCGGCGGGGCACCCCCCGGCGCCCCGCTCCCGGTACTTGCCGCGGGGAACGGGGCGCGGGCGGCGGCGCCCGGCTCGGCCGTGCTGGCGGCGGACATCCCGGCGGCACCGGGACCGGGACCGGGACCGGAGGGAGGGAGGGGAAGGGGCGCTCCGCTCGGCCCGACCCCGCCCCGCCGCGCGGAGGAAGTGACCGGGAGGCGGCGGCGGCGGCGGCATCATGGGAGCCGTAGTCCCACCGGCACCGGAGGCGCCGCGGGGAGCGAACGGGGCACGGGGCGAGCGGGGACCCCGCGTGGGGGAATCTCGGCCCACGCCGCGGACGCTCGCGGGCCACGGCACGTCCACGGGGAAGCGGGCACGCCGTGCTCCGGACGGAGCTCAGAGACGGCGGGGACCGGGCCACGCGGGACCGCAAGGACCGCGCCAGGAATCGGAGCTCAGCTTTATTGCGGCCGCGCTCAGCCCTCGGGGCTCTTGGCCATGCAGGGCAGCCCGGGCACCCGCCAGCGCCGCGCCCCGTGCAGCCGCAGCGCCAGCCACTGCTGCTGCCCCCCCCGACAGGTACGGCTCGGGGGCACCGCCGCGCGGCCGGGCAGGGGGTTCTGCGCCGGGAAGGGGCGGGGGGGGCCCCGCTGAAGGCCCCCGCTGCCTCCAGGGCGTCCAGGCTGTGCAGGCTGCCGGCGCCCAGCTCCTGCGTGCGGCCACCGTGGGTGGAGCCTGGAAGGCGGGGGGGGGGGGACGGAGGTGGAGTCAGGGGACGGAGCGATGCGGGGATCCCATCTCCGTTCTCACCTCCATCTCCGTCCCCATCTCTGTCCCAGTCCTCCTCCCTTTCCAGCCCCCATCTCCGTCCCATCCTCGCCCCCGTCCCCCTCCCCACCCGGTCTCCATCGCATCCCCACCCCCTCCCATCCCCCCACCCCCCGTCCCGCCCCTCACAGCAGTGCCGCAGGGAGGGCCAGCCGTGGGGGGGCAGGTACGCCTTGCCGCTGGGCTGCTGCAGGAGGCAGAGGATGGCACCGTCCATCTGCTGGAGGACGCGCAGCGATAGCAGCGCCTGCCGTGCGTCGGGCTCCAGCCCGTACCGCTCGCACTGCACCAGCTCCCGCACCAGCGCGAAGTCCTGCTGCAGCTGCAGAGCGCCCTGCAGGCTGCGGGCAACGCCTCAGCACCGCGCCGAGCCCCCCACGGCCCTCCCAACCACCCCTCCCCCCATCCCACGGCGCTTCGCGGACCTGAACTTGATCTTCTGGGCCAGGATGTGGTCCATCCACGCTTCCACGAAGGCCGTCATCACCCGCGCCAGCGTGGGCACCTGCGAGTCGCGGGGCAGCAGCCGGGCGCCCTGCAGCACCTGGCCCAGCACCGACTGCACCGCCGCCGCCGCGTACTCGCTGGGGGAGGTGGGCAGCTCTGCGGGGGGACAGCGTCAGCACCGCGGCCCCGCCGGGGGTGGGGGGGGATGGGGGGGACCCGGGGGGGCCGCCACCCACCCGCTCGGAGCCCGAGCCTCCAGTGCCTGCCCAGCGGCATGGTCTGGTCGAAGATCTCTGCCGACATCCGCTTGCAGTCCGTGGAGAACAGCTTCAGTACGTCCCCCGCGAAGAGCTGCGGGGAGCGGGGCGGTGCCGGAGCGCTCCGTGCCGCTGCGGGACCGCAGAGCTCCGGCAGCGCGGGGACGTACCTGGATGCCGGCGGCCACGGAGCAGATCTGCTGGCACAGCCGCCTCTCGTGGTGGCAGCGCAGACGCCGGTGAGGAGCGAGGTGCTGGGGGCTGTCCCCGGGCTCCGGGAAGGCCGCGCTCACCGACAGCTCCAGCGCGTCCGTCTCCGCCTTCAGCAGCTGCAGATAGGGCGGCGGTGACCCCAAACCGCCCCCGGGAGAGCGGGCGCGGCCCCGCGACCCCGCGCCCACCTGCAGGTCCCCCCTGGGTGACGAGCAGGAACTGCTGCAGGGACCACGCGGCCAGGAACTGGAAGGCTTTGCCCATCAGCCAGGAGCAGGAGGCCTGCGCCGTGGCCAGGCAGCAGCCCAGCAGCTGCAGGCGGAGGCAGGGAGAGCCGGGAGGGCCGCCTGCGGGGCGGAGCGGGGAGGGCATTACCCGAGGGCCGAGTGCGGCGGAGAAGGAACCGTCGCGGCCCCGCATCGCGGCCCCGCACCGCTCACCCTCCGGAGCGTCGGGCAGGTTCTGCAGCGCCGAGCTCAGGGAGGGGTAGAGCCGCTGCAGGAGCCGCGCCGTGCCGCTCTGCGCCGCTCCCTCCGACCGCTCCGGCACCGCACAGCGGTCGCTCAGCCCCGAGCCCAGCGCCCGCGCGAAGTCTGCGGGGGAAATGCCGCGTGAGATGGGGGAAACTCTCCCCAACTCCCCCCCCCCCCCCCCTCCCGTCCGCTCCGAGGCGAACCTCGCTGCCAGGCGAGCAGAGCGGCCTGGCACCGCAGCCGCCGGCACAGCCGCCCCAGCTCCTCCTCGCACTCCGGGGGTACGCGGGCTGCGGAGGGACAGCGCTGAGCAGCGCCCTGCGGGACGCTCGGCTCCTGCGTGGGGCCGGCGTTCCGCGGGGGCACAGACCCCTCCCGCACGTACCCGGTCCGAGCGCCCGCTGCAGCTCCCGGGCGGCCCCGACGGCGAGCCCCGTCCCGCCGGACGGCAGCTCCAGGCGCGGCCCCAGCGCGGCTCCGGCCGCCTCCCAGCACAGCGGGCGGTAACGGGCGTGCAGGGCCTCGGCCGCCGCCGCGTGGGACGCGTCCAACCAGCGCACCGCCTTGCAGCCCGAGCCCGGCCGCGGGGACGGGGCCGCGGGGTTCCCCGACAGAACGTCGAGCTCGGAGCGCCACAGACCGTCGGCGGAGGCCACCAGCACCCGCAGCACGGGCACGGCGAGCCGCTCGTCCTCCAGGCACAGCGCCCGCAGCGCCTCGGGGAGGTCCTCCTCCGCGACGGAGCCGCCGTCCCCCGCGTCGCAGGAGCCGCGCGAGGCTCTCGGCCGCCCGCCGGCCCCGCTCGTTCGCCAGCAGTGCCAGCACCCGGCGCAGGGGGAAGGCGCGGGGCAGCTCTCCCTCGGCCCCTCCCGCGCCTGCGGCCGAGCGAGCGGAGCCCGGCTCCGGGAGCAGCTCCCGCAGCGCGCGGTTGTAGACGTCCAGGCCCTGGAAGAGGTCGGCGAGCAGCGCCGGGGGGGGTCCCGTCCCGCGCCGCACCGCGCAGCGCGGCCTCCAGGCGCTCCTCCAGCAGCCGCGCCGCCTGCAGCGCCAGCAGCCCCAGCGCCCGCCGCATGTGTGCCACCGCCTCGGGCCGCCGCAGCAGCAGCGGCCGCAGCCACGCGTCGCTCCGCATCCTCCGCCGCAGCGCGGCCCAATGCCCGGCGTGCACCCGCAGCTCCTCGCACAGCTCCCGCGGCGGCGGCGGCGGCTCCGGGCTCAGCAGCCGGCGGACGAAGTCGGAGGCGGCCTTGAGGCGGCGGCAGTAGCGGCGTGCCAGGCGCAGCTGGTGGCGGTGCAGCAGCAGCGCGTGCAGCGCGGAGCAGCGCTCGGCCACGCGCGGCCACGCGGCGTGGAAGGAAAAGGCGTCGCCGGGCGGCGGCAGCACGTGGCCCTGGAAGGTCTCGGTGCGCGGGTTCTCCCACGCGCGGAAGGCGCGGCTCAGCCCCTGGAAGCTCCGCTCCACGCGGGCGTCGTCCTCCCCGTCCTCGTCGTCGCTGTCGGAGGCGGTGGAGCCGCCGGGGCGGGCGGAGCGCAGGAGCCGAATCCCGGGGCCGACGCAGCTCCGCAGCATCGCCTCCGCCCTCTGCAGGGAGCGGGCCAGGCCGCCCAGCGCCGCGCCGCCTGCGGGACGCGGCAGATGCCGACCGCGGGGCTCGGGCTGCGGGGCGGCACCGGGGGGGCCCGGGGTGCGGGGCGGCACCGGGAGCGCCGGGCGCTCACCTGGCTCCGCGGGCTCCGTTCCGCCGGCGGGCACGGCGGGCACGGCGGGCAGGGCGCCCCGCGGCGGCGGCACGCGGGACATGAGCAGCAGCAGCAGCGCGTCCAGGCCCGGCCCGTCGGCCGCCAGCAGCTGCGGGCGGGGCGGGGCGCCATCACCTCCCGGCCACGCCCCCGCCCGCCTCGACCAATCCCCGCCCACACGCGGACCACGCCCCCAATAACACAGGTCAGTATCGGCCCGCCTCCCGGCCACGCCCCCCCACGCTCAGGCCAATCCCCGCCCACCTCCCGGCCACGCCCCTCATGCTCCGGCCAATCCCCGCCCGCCGCCCGAAGCCGCGCCCGCAGCGGGCAGGGTAACGCGGGCCCGGCGCCGTTGCCATGGAGCCGCCGGCGGCGGCCCGGCCCGGCCGCGGGGTCACGGCCCCGAACCCGAACCCGGCTCCTGAGGACGGGTGCCGCTCCGGGTCTCGCCGCCCGCGGCTCTGAACGCGGTTCCGCTCCGCGCCCGGCCCCGCGCCGCCCCGGCCCCGCGCCGCTCCCCGCTCCCCGCCCCGCGGCGCTCACCTGCAGGCACGGCTTAGCGCAGCGCCCGTCCTCCATTCCCCGCAGCGGCGGAGGGACGCGGCGCGGGGCCCGGCGGGGCCGGCGGAAATGAGCTTAACCGCGGCGCTAATCCGGCGGCGCCCGGGGGACCCCGGGACGGCGCGGGGGCGGCGCCGGCCGCGACGCGAGCGCTCGGCGGCGCTTGGACCTCGCGGGCCGCCGTCTCGCCCGCACCCAAGATGGCGGCGGCCGCCTCGCGCCCCGCCCGCGCCCGACTTCCGGCGTCCGCCCCGCGGGCGCTTCCGGAGGCGGCGGCGGTTCCGCGTTTCGGTTTCGTTTCGCGGCGGCCCCGCCCCGCACGGCCATGGGGGACGCGCCGGCGTTGGGCGTCGGCTTCGCCCTCCCTGCGGCGCCGCGCCGGTTCCGCTCCGGGTCGGACGAGGACGAGGAGCGCTCCGTCCCGCCGTGCGGCCTGCCCCCGTTCGCTCTGTACGGCGCTCCGCTGCTCGCGGCCCCGCGCGGCTTTGCGAACGTTGACGCGGACGCGCGCGGGCTGAGCGCGGCGTGGAGGCACCGCGTCACGGCCGAGGTGAGCGCCCGCTCCGTCACAACGCGGCCTTTGGCCCCTCCGCTCCGACCGCGGCTCCCGCAGCCCCGGCTGTGCGGGGCCGTCCCGGGGCTGAACCGTCCCTCTGCTTCTCCCCTTCTGCCGCCCCGCTCCGCCATCCCTCCCCGTGTCCGGGGCTCCCACGGGCGCCCCGCAGCCCCGCCGCGTGTCCCAGCCGTGCCCGTGCTGCGGCACAGAGCCGGCCGCTCGCGGTCGTTCAGCGGTGCCTCTCTCTCCGCAGGAGGCAGAGAAGAACGCGATGGAGCTGCTGGCGGAGGAGGAGCGGATGAAGAAGAAAGCGGAGAAAAGGAAACAGAAAAAGAAGGTGTGTGCGCTCCCCCGGCATTCCTGGGGCGTGTGCTGCCGTTCTGAGCCGTGCCCTCTGCTCACCCTCCACCTGCAGCCGCTGCGCCCCGGGTGTGTGCAGGGTTTGTTCTGCACCGCACTGCTGCCTGATCCCGGTTGTCTTTGTTTTCGGGTTTCCAGAAGCAGAAGGACCGGAGGAAACAGGAGAAGTTGGAGCAGGAGCTGAGGAGCAAGCAGGCAGCCACCTCGGTGAGCGGCTGCACGCCTCCTGGGCACACAGCCCTGGGCACACAGTGCTGGCAGCACTGCCCGCTCGAGGCACCTCAGAGGGCTCTTTACAAACCCCTGGTGCCGGGAGCTGGCGCTGCAGAGCCCACCCACTGCCCTCCTCTCTTTGCAGGGCACCGCATCTCTGCCCAGCGCTGTGGGCGCTGCTCATGGGGACAGCAGTGGTGCTGAGGAGGAGAGGAGCTGCCTGCCCTCCAGCCCCCCCCAGCGCATCCAGGATCGTGCAGAGGAGGGAGTCGGGGATCTGGAGGGGGTCGAGGTAAGAGAGGGGCCCTTTATGGCTGGGTCAGCCCCGCATGGTGGCAGCTGTGCCCCTGGGTGCCGCCAGCCCTGCAGCAGCAGGTTCCCATCGCTTTCCTCTTCTAGGATGAGCTGGATTTGAGCTGCACCTTTGTCTTCAAAGCATGGCAGAAGGCAGGCGTGAAGCTGCCAACTCCTGCAAGGGATAAACCTGTCAGAGCCGATGCTGCAGAGACAGACAGGAGGCTGCAGGAGGGGGTGAGTTGGATCCTGCTCCTGCAGAAGGGCATTTCCCCACAGCAGGAGTGTGCTGCCTGGGCACTTAGTGTCTGCTCAGGGCGGGTGGTCTGCAGGGCCCTGCTGGAAGGAGTCCTGGATGGGCTGGGGGCAGAGCCTGGGGCTGTGCTGAGGGGTCTCCACTTTACCCTGGGGCTGGCATGGAGTGGGGATCCCAGAGCTGGGGTCTGGTGCCCAGGTAGTGATGAGGATGCTGTATCCATCCCGTGCTGCAGGTTGGGAGCTGTGGCAGCTCCTGTGCAGCCGTCCGTGGCTGTATGGAGCGGGGCAGGGGTTGCCCCATTTTCTGCCCCACCCCACCACAGCTCTCAGCTAAGGCACAGTAGAGAGCAGTGCCCACGCAGCAGGGACAGCAGCTTTGCCTGAATCTCAGCTCCTGGGCTGGGGCAGGAGCCCGAGCTCCCGCTGCCCTGCATGGCTGCCCCACAGGCACCCGAGGCCCCACTGCTGCGCGTGGCTGCCCCACAGGCACCCGAGCCCAAACCTGCAGCCCTGGACACAAACATGTTGGAGCAGAGCCTGATTCTGGCAGGTCAGTGCCTCGGGCATCCCTGGGCAGCGGCTGCACTCCGCCCTGATGCTGCCGGCTTCAGGGGGTCGGTTTTCCCCTGGGATGGCTGTGTTGGGCACCCACCCTCGTGCATTCTGTGGTCTGTCCCCACGCAGCTGGGCGCAGGCACAGAGCAGAGCTGCTGCCTCCTCCCCCGCAGCCCCACGGTCCCCCAGCAGAGCCCTGCACTGCCGGCTGTGCCGCTCAGCAGCGGGCGATGCTCTCCCTGCAGTGCTGTGGCTACCCAGGCTGCCGTGCAGGGACGCTACGCAGAGGCCGTGTTCACTGAGGCCATAAAGCTGAACCCCAGGGAGCACCGGTGAGCGGTGGGCTGGGTGTCCTGGGCAGCGTGCCCCGATCCCGCAGCACTGACCACGCCGTCCCCACAGGCTCTTTGGGAACCGGTCGTACTGCTACGAGAAGCTCCAGCGGTACGAGGAGGCGCTGAGGGATGCGCAGATGGCCCTGGGGCTGCAGCCCAACTGGCCCAAAGGCTTCTTCCGCAAGGGCAAGGCGCTGTGGGGGCTGAAGGTAGCGTGGCACGAAGGGCTGCGGGGCTCAGCACGGCCCCGTGTCCCCGTGGGCAGCGGCTCAGCTGCACTCTGCTCCCAGCGCTACGCCGAGGGCCAGGGACACCTTTGAGCAGCTGCTGCACTTGGAGGGCGCCCACGCCGATGCAGCCACCCAGCTGGAGGCGTGCCGCATGCTGCTGCAGGTGAGCTGTGCCCCACTGCTCCGCCCCACTGATGCCCTGTGGGCCCTGACCCCTCTGCCCTGCAGCAGAGCAGCCTCAGTGATACCAGCAGCACCAGGGACATCCCCGCACTGGAAGCCAGGGAGACACAGACACCCACCTCTGGTAAGAGACCCTTCTGGCTCTGGGGCTGGTTTCTAGGTTTGGGACCTCCTTTGGGTTCTGTGGGGTTGGGTTCTGGGTTCAGAACCTGCTTTAGGTTCTGGGGTTGGGTTCTGGGGTTGGGACTTGCTCTGGTTTCTGGGTTCTGGGGCGGGGTTCTGGGCTGGCTTCTGGGGTTGGGTTCTGGGTCCTGGACCCACTCTGGGTTCTGGGGTTGGATTCTGGGTTCAGGACCTGCTCTGGGTTCTGAGTGTGGCAGAGCTGGGAGGGTGCAAGGGGCGGTGCTGAACCCTCAGTGCTTCTCAGCAGATGAGTGTGTGAGTGGGAGCTGCAGTGATGAGGACACGAGCGGCTTCGTGACCGTGGTGAACTCGAGCCACTCAAAGAGCCGTGGGCAGAGCACGGGCACAGCGAGCCCCAAGCACGCGCTGCCTCCACAGCACCCTGCCAGGTGGGGCTGGGGGGCTGGTGCGTGAGAAGGGGCTGCTGGGCCCATGGAGGATGCGCTGCCGTGGAGCTGGGGGTGCGTGGAGCGGGGCGGGGGGGTGGCTGCTGGTGACAGTGCCGTTTGGCAGGGACTGCTATCCTCTGTGGGTTGGGAACATCACCTTCAGGATCACCAAGAAAGTGCTGCAGAACTGCTTTGGCCGGTGAGTGCCCGTGGGTACAGCTCCAGCTGGCACCGTGCCCCCCACACTGCCCGCTCCCCTGTGCCTGTCCCTGTGCTGGCTTCTGTGTGCTCCGTCACAGCGTTCTGCCCTGTTTCACTTCCCTGCACCGGGGGTGGAGGGGGGGAAACTGAGGAGGGGGGCAGTGATCTGAGCCACCCCACCCCGCAGCTTTGGGCAGATCCAATCCATCCGGATGCTCCCGGAGAGGTACTGCGCCTTCATCAACTTCCAGCAGAAGGCGGCGGCAGAGGCGGCGTACAGGGCCATGCTGGTGAGCGCTGGGCAGGGCTGCTCCCCGAGGGGGGGCACGGTGCTGATGGCTGACCCCCCCTCCCCCCGTACAGGGTGCTGACCTGGAGGGCGTCCGCCTGGCGCTGCAGCTCAAGCACCCGTCCCACGCCACGCCACCGCCCCGGCTGCGCCCATAGGACCGTCCCTGGGAGGGAACCTTCCTCGTGTTGTGGGGCACGGAGCGGGATCCCCCTCCCACGTGCTGCTGGACCCACGCAGGAGCCCGCAGTGCTGCGGGGGCTCGGGGCTGCGTGCCGGGCGTTGGAGCCACGTGCCTGTGCGGTCCCTCGTGCCTTCTCCCCCCAGCAGCGGCTCTGCCCCCGCTGCTCCTACCTCGTGCCCCGGCTGCCCTGGGTCCCGCGGGTCGGTACCGGCGGGGGGGGGCAGAACCCATAGGGATTCGTATCTGCTTTGGGTTTCTTAATAAAAGCCGGAGCCGCGGGTGCCCTGTGTGTTCCCTTCATCCCACAACCCTCCCACGATGGGAGCCCCCCCCCCCCCCGGGACCCGGGTTAACCCGCGGTGGGGGTCCCGTGGGGGGGGGAAGGGGGAGGGATGGGGGGGGGGCTGCAGAGCGAAGTGCACAGCGCTGTGTGCTGGGGGGGGAATGGGGGGGTTGGATTAATATGCAAATCGGCGGCGGGGAGAGGGAGCGCGGGAGACAGCGAGTAATTAATCACTAGTTAAAAGAAATTAATACCAACAGCAGAGGTTGTCAGGAAACAGCGGTGGAGTTAATCATCCGGAAAATTGGAAGAGGAAAGAGATGAGAGCGCGTGGGGAGAAGTGGAGAGCGGGGTGAGGCTGACGGGGCCCCCGGACACGGCACGGCGTGACACGGCACGGCACGGCACGGCACGGCGCGGTGCAGCACCTGCCCCGAGCCCGGGGGGTTGCACGCACCGTGGGTGTGAGCGTGGCCCTGGGGACCGCGGGACACGCGTGGCCGCAGCGCGGGGCTCTGAGCCCGGTGCGGGATCCCGCACCCACGCGCGTGGAGCCCCGCAGCCACGAGAGCGCCTCTCCGGGGCGTGGGACCGCGCATCACGGACCCCGCTGAGCTGCGGCCGGGGCGGGGCGGGGGCCGAGGGGGGGGCACCGCAGCTGCCCGGCACCGGGAGGGAATGGGGGGGGGGGGCGGGGCCCGGCTCGTGCCGTGGGGTGGGGAGAAGACCCCACTGAGCTCTGCGGGGTGGGGCCGCGTGCGGTGCTGCTCAGCCCCGCGGCGCCGGGAGGGGGACACGGGGCGGGGAGCTCCGAGCGCCGCAGTATGGCCGGGGGTGGGGGGCTTAGGATGGGGGGGGGGGAGGGGGCGAAGTCAGCGGGACCGCGCAGTGGACGCGTCCTCACGCACAGCGCTCCCGCGTGTCCGCAGAGGGCCGCGTGGGGCATGCACACGCGCGTGCACAGCGCGGTTCGGTTCCCGGGGCCGGAGAGGTCCCGGAGCCCACGGCCCCGCTCCGCCCGGGGAACGTCACCCGGAGCGGCCTCCTGCCGGGGGAGGGGCGGGGGGCCCCGGGGGGGGCCGAGGGACGGCCAACCCCCCCTCCTCCCACCCCCCACCCACCCCGCGTTATCCGCTCCGCGTCTTCGCTGCGGCTGCGCGACGCTCGGGGCTCGTGGGGCCGACGTGAGCCGTGGGGAGGGGGAACGGCCCTTCCGCTTTGGGCACCGTCGTGGAGCGGGGCGGCCGTGGCCGGAGACCCGCAGCGCTCTGCGGGAACCGCGGGACGGGGCGCGGCTCCTGAGAACCCCACGGCTGTGTGTGCCAACCCCACGGCTGTGTGCGCCAACCCCACGGCTGTGTGTGCCAACCCCACGGCTGTGGGTGTGAACCCCACGGCTGTGAGTGCCAACCCCACGGCTGTGTGTGCCAACCCCACGGCTGTGAGTGCCAACCCCACGGCTGTGTGTGCCAACCCCACGGCTGTGTGTGCCAACCCCGCTGCGTGCGTGGCCCCCCCACGTCGGCTCTGTGTCCCCGTGAGCCCCGCGGTGCGGGGAGGGGGATCCGGGCCTGTCCCGGCACTACGTGCACGCGTGGAGCCCCGCACCCCCCACGCCGGGGCCGGGCCGGTTCCCGGCGCTGCAGGATCGCAGCCGCAGCCCCCGCCGCCCCCCGAACGCTCCTACCTGTCAAATTAAACGCGATTCCCCGCGGGGGAAACGCTCAAAGGCACTTTCAGGGCTAATCTCATTTTCCCCCCCCCACCCCCTCCCTCTCTGCCGCAGCGCGGGGGGGAGGGGAGGGACAATGCAATTAAGAATGGAACGATGACGGCGGGAGCGGCCCCCCCCCTCCCCCCCCCCCGCGCTGAGGTTCGCGAGCTGTAATTGGATCGTGCGGGTTCGGATGGCTGCGGGGGGGCACCGGCGGGCGGTGACAGACGGCCCCGGGGAGCGCCGAGGGGGCGGCAGCTGCGTGACACGCGTGACACCCCGCAGCGGGGGGGGGGGGAGGGGGGGGGCTCAGCGCCGCGCCCCGTGGACTTCGGGTGTGACGTCACCGCGGTATGACGTCACGGGCGGCGGCGCGGGGCGGGTATCGGGGCGCGCTGAGTCCTGCGTGAGCGTGGGCGGGGCCGGCACGGGCAGGCGGACACCGACGCACGCGTGGGCTCGTGACCGTCTGTCCCCGTGTTCACACGTCCCGGCGTCCACCCCGTCCCTGCGTCCCCGTTGCCCGTGTGCCCCCTTGTCCGTGGGTCCCTGTGTCAGTACGTCCCTGTGTCCCCGCGTCCGTGTACTCGCGTGTCCAGTGTATCCCCATGTCCTCGCGTCCCCGTGTCCGTGTGTCCCCGTGTTTGTGTACCCCCGTGTCCGTATGTCCCGATGTCTTTGTGTCCCCGTGTCCCTCTGTCCCTCCGTGCCCCCCGTGTCCCCGTGTCCGTCTGTCCCCGCGCGTGTCCGTGCCCCCGTCCCGGTGTCCCCCGCCCCCCTCCGCGCCCCGCTCCCGTTAAGCAGATGTCCCCTTTATTCCACATATATACACGGGGCGGACCGGGCCCGGCGGCGGCCCACGGACAGACGCGGGGGGGGGGAAGGAGGGGGGGGATAATAAAAATTACAAGAAAACAGAAATAAAGCGGAAACAAAGAGGGACGGGAGCACCGCCCCGACCCCCTCCCCCCGCTCAGGCCCCACGTCGATCTCCTCCTCGGACAGCTCCGCGGGGCCGGGGGGGGCGGGGGGGGGGCTCCCGCAGCCTCAGCGCCTGCAGCGAGGCCACGTCGGCGCGCATCTCGTCCAGGTCGCGCTTGAGCTTGGCGCGGCGGTTCTGGAACCAGGTGATGACCTGCGCGGAGCTGAGCGCCAGGCGCTCGCGCCAGCTGGTCGCGGTCGGCGGGGGACAGGTACTTCTGGCGCACGAAGCGACGCTCCAGCTCGAAGAGCTGCTGGTTGCTGAACGCCGTGCGCGACTTCCGACGCTTCTTGGACGCCGGGCGCTGCGCGAGGGCGCTCAGCGGGTCCCGACCTGCGGGGGGAGGGGGACACGGCGTCAGACAAACCGGAACCGGCGCCGAAAACGGCGGCGAAACCGGCAGAGGCGGCCCCGACGGAGCCCCGACGGGCGGAGCGGAACGGCGGAGCGATTCGGCCGCGTGAAGCAAACCGGACTGAGCCGAGCTGCAACGAGCCGAGCACGGCGCGAACCGGCCCCGAGCAGCGTTACTCTGCCGAGCCGGCCGGGCCGGGCCGAGCATTATGTAGCCGGGCCGGGCCGGGCTGTGCCGAGCATTATATAGCCGGGCCGGGTCGTGCCGAGCATGATATGGCCGGGCAGGGCCGTGCTGAGCATTATATAGCCGTGCCGGGCCGGGCCGGGCCGAGTATTATATAGCCGGGCCGGGCAGGGCCGTGCCGAGCATTATATAGCCGGGCCGTACTGAGTGCTTTATCGCCGGGCTGTGCCGGGCCGTGCTGAGCGTCGTATTGCTGAGCTGAGCCGAGCCGAGCTGAGCCGCACCGAGCCGGCGTTATACCGCTAAGCCGGGTCGTCCTGAACATTATACTGCCGGGCCGAGCCGAGCCGGACATTATACCTCTAAGCCAGGCTAATGCCGAGCCGAGCCGTGCCGTGCCTTATTCTGCTGAAACGAGCTGGGCTGAGCTGAGCATTATTACTGCTGAACCGAGCCGTACCGAGCACTGTACTGCCGAGCCGTGCCGTGCACAGCATTATTTTGTTGAGCCGAACCGGACCGGGCAAAACCGGACCGAGCTTTGGATTATGATTCGAGCCGTGCCGGGCCGGGCAGACCTTGTGTCGTTAAATTGCTGATCCGGACCGTGCTGCGCCGAGCATTATGTCACTCAGTGGAGCACTGCCGCGCCGAGCATTGCCGAGCCGAGCCGGGCTGTGCTGGGCATTACGTTGCCGTGCCGTGCTCGCTCCCGGTCACGGTCCCGCTCGTAGCACCGCACGGAGCTCGGTTCCGCCGCCTACCCCCGGTCCCGCACAGCTCCGGCGTTGCCCGCGGGCTCCGCTCCCGTTCCTCCCGCGGGGCCGCCCCGCCGCGGGCCGGGCTGGGCGCGGTGCCGGTGTCCGGGCTGCCCGGCGGCTCCGCTCCCGAGAGCCGCTCGGAGCTCCGTGCCATCGTCCGCCCGCGCCCCGAGCGCCGCGGGTACCGCCGTTCCGTGCGGTGCCGTCACCGCTCCCGGTCGTGGCGGAGCTCCGGGCCCCGACCCGGCTCAGAGATTCGGTGCCCTTTGCGGAGCACACCGCGGCCGCTCCGCTCCGGCCCGGTCCGAGCCCTTCCGCTGCCCGCGGGACCGACCCACCGGAGCCGTCCGCGCGTCCGCCCGCGCAGTATTCGTTCGTTGCTTAAAGGAGCCCGAGGCGGGTCCCGGTTCTGTCCGTGCGTCCGTCCCGGTCGGGGTTTTCTTTGCGCCGTCCGCCCAACGATCCTTTCATTTTCGCTCCGCCGCCGGCGTGCGGGTTTCCTCCGCCAATTACGGGAGCTCCGCTCGGTCGTTCCGCGGCCGCGAGTCCCTTTGGTAACGGCATTTTTCGTTAATGGCGAACGCGGCGATCGCTTCGGGCTCCGTCCGCGTGTCCGCCGGGCCGCGGGAGCTCCGCGTTCGTTCGGGAGCCCCGAGTCCGTCCGCGGCGCTCCGGGATGAGGTCTCCGTTCGTCGCCCGTCCGTCCGCGCAGCGATTTTCCGTGGGGCGCAGATCGGTGCCGCGTGCCGTGCCCGCTCGGTACCGGCGGCGGTTGGGCGGTGCCGCGGGGCCGCTCGGAGCATTCGGAGCCGAGCCGGGCAGGGGCTCCGCGGGGCCGCTCCGGGAGGTACCGGGAGCTGCCGGGCCTCCGCCGCGAGAACGGGATTTCTGCGGTAGGAGCGCGGATCGCGGCGGGGCCCGGCGGGCGGGCGCGTCCCGCGGCGGGGATCCCCTTCTCGGTCCGGGTTGAGCGAAAACCGTGGCGCGGCGGCGGCTTTCGTTGAGCGATTTCGTTACCGACGGAGCGATCCGAGGCCGCTCCGCCCCACGTTCGGTAACGGATCCGCGGCGGCCGCGGGGCCGTCGCCTCCGTGAAGGCACCGGGGGTGCGATCCGGCGCTGTCGGTGCCGCGGGCGGCGACGCTCGGCCCGGCGGCGGCTCTGTCCGCGCGGCTCCCGGTAACGGAGCGGCCTCGAGCCCGACTCACGGAACCGGGCGGAGAGCCGCGAGAGAGCCCCGGCCCCGCGCCCCGCGCCCCGCGATCCGCCCCGCCGCCGTCCGGCACGCACCTGCCCCGCGCCCCGCCCGTACCTTCTGCCGCCCGCAGCGCGCTCAGCTCCAGCCCTCGGAACGTCTTGCTGGCGAGCTCCTCCAGCGCGCACAGCGGCGAGGACGGGGCGGTGCGGGGCGGTGCGGGTCCCGCCGCCTTCTCCGGGAGCCGGGCCGGGGCCGCGCCGTGCGCGGGGGGGGAGGGCCGCGCGAGGATGTCCTCGATGCCGAACGGCGTCAGCGGTTTGTTGCAGTGCGCGGGCGGCGGCAGCTGCTCCAGCGCGGCCCGGCGGCGCTCCTCGGGCAGCGGGGGGGTCGCGGCCGCCTCCCGCGCCGAGGTCATGGCGCGGCCCGGGGCCGCCCGGTGCTGCCGGGGCCGCTCAGCGGCGCGCCCGCCTCATACCGCCGGGGGACGGCGGCGGATCGCCCCTCGCCGCCGCTGTCCCCTCCCGCTCATCGGCGGCCCCGCGACGGCCGCGGCCGCACTTAAAGGCCCGGTGGCTGCCCGCCCCCTCGGCGGGGGCCCCGGCGGCGGCGGCGGCGGCGGCGGAGCGCTCGGCCTCGCGGCGCCGAGAGCGGGCACGGAGCTCCGGTGCGGCGGCCTTAAAGGCGCGGGGCCGGGGCGGATAACGGGGCGCCGGCGGGGGGGAGGAGCCGCGGGGGCGGAGGTACCGGGAGAAAGGCGGAGGGGTTGGGGGGGGGGGGGGGGGATCCGTACCGCTCCGGCCCCGGGAGAGGGCGGGTGCGTGGGGTGGGGGTGGGGGGGTCGGGATTCCCGCACCGGGACGAGGCACCGCGCCTCCTCCCCGCGCCCCGGGGTTAAGGGCTCCTCGCCCCCCGTTCCCCCCCCCCCCCCCCGCTCCCGGCCCGGCGGGGCTCTGCCGTCGCAGAAATTTATTATCTCCCCTGCTCCAACCCGCCCATAAAAGCGCGGGGCCGCCGCGTCTGGCAGTGATTAAGGCCGCTCCGGGTTTTGGGTTTCAGAGCGCGGCCCGACCGTAAACCCGCGGTACAAATCGCGCCGCGATCCCGTCCGCTCGTAAAGGCGCGGGGACGGCCGCACACGCAGGTGAGCCCCGCACCGGCACCGCACCCGCACCGCATCCCGCCGCCGGGACCGGGGCCGCCGCCTCGCCCGTCCCGACACGTCCGCACGGAGCGTCCCCGGGGACGGCGTGGGGGTGGTGGGGGTGGGGGGCACGTGCTGTAGGGTCCGCGGGGAGGAGGGGAGGGAAAGGGCGTGGGGGGGTCCCCGGAGCGCGGGGCGGTGCGGGGGAACGGAGGGGGAACGTTCCGGCGGAGCGCTCCGCAGCGTTGCGGGGCCGCGCGGGCTCAGCGCGTTGCACCGCACCCAACGCCGCTGGGGGGGGCTGGGGGAGAGTCGCGTCGCGCGTGGGGAGAGGGCGGGGGGTGGGGGGGGGGGCACCGCGGCGATGACAGAAAGCGAACCTGCGGGCAGGGAGCGGGGGGGAGCAGGTGCAGGGGGACCCGCGTGTGTCGGTGCTGTGGGGGGGAGCCGCGGGGAAGGGGGGGGAGGGTCCGGGGTGGGGGGCGGCTGCCGATGTTGCTGACAAAGGCAGAACGCGATCCCGCGGCTGGAAATCGGAGTTAGACAAATCCAACCTTGAAATTTCCCAGCAGCCGGAGCCGTGGAAGCGGGAGGGGTGTGGGGGTGGGGGGCAGCGGCCCTCGGCGCGACGTGGAAACGATATCGGAGGGGTTTGAACGCCGTTTGGGGCAGTCCCCGCGCGGCGCAAACGGGAGATCCCGCACCGCTCCCCCCCACCCCCCCGTGCGCCCACCGCCGCCGAACGAGCCCCTCCTGGGGGCCCCGCACTCGGCCCCGGCCCCCCCGCTGCCCCGTGACACGCACCGGGAATTGCCGCTCGGGGTTTGCTGCGGCCCCGAATCCCACCCCCCCCCCAACCCCCCCAACCCCGCGGCTCCATCTGCCCCGAGGAGCGGAGCGGGACCTTCCCCCGCACGGTCCGGGCGGGTGCGGGGCACGGGGACAGGGCCGGGCCGGGCGGTGGGGGGGGGGGGGGCACCCGCGGACCCCCCCGGACGGGCACGGGGAGCGCTCGGGAGGGAAACGTCGTCCCCCGCTGCCGGGAGCGGAACGGGAGCGCTCCTCTCCCGGAGCGGCACAGGGGTGGGGGACAAAGCGGGGCTCGGGTCGCCGGGGCCCCGCAGCCCCCCGCACGCGGCCGGCCCGCCCCGCACCCGCTGCCCGCTCCCCGCGCGGCCGTAACGCGATTAGGGGCGGGGGCAGCGCGGCCCCATAACTCGGTTACGCGGGGCCGCCCCCGATCCATTATTCAGCGGCTCCGTCTCCGCGGTGCGGGGCCGTGACGAACCGCGCGGCGCTGATTCAATTACGGCCGCCCCCCCCCGCGGCTCCGAGCGCTTCGCACATGGAAATTGCTTGCAAATGAATTTCCCTTTAATAAGGGGAACGGCGCGGTGCGAAATTAAACTGTCAGCGGCGGGGCCGCGCGGGGCAGTGCCGGGGGAGCGGCGGGGCCGTGCGCGGTGCTGCGGGGGGGGGGGGGACCCGGTAATTACGGGCAATAAACGCGGTGCGGCCGCGGGTCCCCCCCCCCCCGGAGCGGAGCGCTGATGCGCGCGGGGGGTCCGCGGGGATCCCGGTCCGGGTGTCGGGTAATGATGTATTCATTAACGCGCTGACCTCGCCGCGCGGCCCCGCGGCTTAATTAAGCGGAGAGCGCGGGGCGGGGGGGGGGGGGGGGGGGAACGGGCACCGTGGGGCCGAACGCGGGGTCTGAGCGTGGGCTGCGAGCGTGGGGTCTGAGTACGGGGCTCGGCCGCAGGTGCACTGCGCGGGCAGCGCTCACGCGGCTCTGCCGCCTTTGTGCGTCGCGCGGAGCTCCGCGCGTGGGGCGGCCGTGCGCGGGCGTGGGACGCGTACACAAAGAGAACGGCCCGTGGGGCCCCCCCACGTGTGTGCACGCGAGCGCGTAGCTGGACGTGCCGACTCCGTGCGCGATCCCCCCGCCCCGGTGCCGTGGGGTCAGTGGGAGCCGTCGGCCCTCGGCCACAGCTGCCGCCCTCCCCCTGAGCCCCCCCCCCCCCCCCCCACTCCGCTGGGCCTCCATATGGGCCCGGGCCAAACTCCCGCCAAATGGGCCGGGGGGGGGGGGTTGCATTTCAAAGCCTCCGGCTGAGAGCAAACGCCGCGCTCCCCCCGCGCTGCCCCCGCGCCCCGCTGGCCCCGGGTCAGCGCACGGCTACCGGGGACAGCCCCGTCCCCTTTCCCAGGGGCGGTCCCCAGAGGGGCGGGATCGCGGGGGGGGTGGGGGGGGGCACCGGGGACGGAGTCGCGCGAGGCCTCTCCGTGAGGCCGGGGTTCCTTCCTGGGGCCGAGCGGTGGGGAGCAGTCCGGACCCCCCCACGCACGGAGCGCGTTCCCGCGGCACGGGATCCATATCCCACTGTGGGGCCGGGAAGAGCCGCGCGTGGGGCCGCGTGCCACCGACAGCCCCGCGGAAGGCCGGGGGAGTGGTGGGGGCGGGGGGAGGCAGCGGGGATCCGTGGGGCACACAGCCCCGGCCCGGGGCGTCCCCGCGCCGCAGCAGCCACCGGCGGGGAGCCGGGGTCCCCACGAGGGCTGCGGGGTTGGGGGCCGCGACCCACGGCCATGCGGATCCAATTAGGGCCGCGCGGGGGGGGACGCGATGAGGAAACGCTCCGTCTGAGGCGCTGACAGCCCCGCGCCGCGCGAGATAAGGGAGTGCGGGGCGAGGGCGGAGGGCACACCCGAGTGGGGCGGGCGGGGGTCCCGGCACCGCGGGGTGGGGGAGGGGGGGGGGTCCCGGGCTGCACGCGGGACGGAGGCCGCGGACGCGGGGATAACCGGGCCCCTCTTTGGGGTCAGAGAGAGCGGGCACCGCGTTGGTGCTCTGAGCTTTGCGGGGCTCCCTCCTCCCCGCGGGACGCGGTGTGCGGGTCGGGCCCCGCGGGGTCACGTCGCGCGTGGACGGGGTTTCCTCCGGCGGCCGCGGAAGGAGTGGACGCGGCGGGGCCCGGGGGGGCCGTGCCCGCACCCCCGCTCTGCCGTCCCCGCGGCCACGCGCGGGTGTCACCCCGTCGGGTCCCGCCGGCCCTGGGACCGCTCCCAGCGCCGTGACAGTGCCGTGGGAGGGGGCGGCGAGGCCGGGACGCACCCCGCGCTCCGCCACGGCCACGGCACGGAGCCGGGAGGGCGGGATCGTTCCCGGGAAACGGGAGGTGCAGCCGCGCGGCCCTCGCAGCCCCGCAACCCCATCCGCCCGCAGCCCCGCCCCGAGCTGCGGGGCCGGGGAGCGGTGGGGAGCAGGAGGGGGGGGCAGTGCGAGGAGACACGTCCCGGGGAGGGGACCCGTCCTGCGGGGTGCGGGGGGGGGATGCGGGGCGCGCAGCGTGGCGGCGGGGGGGGGTCGCTGGGGGCCGCCACGCCGCGGGTCAGTGATATCATTAACCCCGACGAGGCAGCCGGGCCGCGCCGCCGCGAGGTTAATTAAAAAGAAAAGTTCAGGGGAACGCGGCAGCGGTGTCTTGGGGGGAGAGGGGGGGAGGGTGGGCGCGGTGCCGCGGGGGCGGCCATCGATCGCCCCCAGCGCGGCCGTCACTCAGCTCCGCGGTGGCGGAAGGGACGCGGGACAACGGGGGGGGGGGGGGTTGGGGGGTGGGGGGGGCTGCGGGATGTCCTCACCCCACAGCTCTGCGGGGCTGCGTGTGCCGGGACGGGGACACTGCGCGGGAGGGGTCACTGCTGCGTGTGGGGCGGGATCCGCGCCCCATAACCGTCCCCATCCGCCTCCGTGGCTGCCCACCGCCCCGCACCCTCGTTCACCCCGCGGCCGTGGGACCCCCCGGGGCCGGGCAGCGCGTGGGGACGATCTGGACTCAGCTGTGGGTAAAGGCCCCCCCACGCAGAGCCCCCGCACCCCCCGCCCCGCACACTGCGCTGTGTGTGTGCGTGTTCGGGCGTGAGTTCTGCACGCCCCTATGTGCACACGTCGGGGTCCCGAGCCCGGTGTGTGTGTGTGTGCGTGTGTGTGTGTGCGTGTGTGCGTGTGTGTGTGTGCTTGTGTGTGCGTGTGTGTGTGTGTGCGTGTGTGTGTGCGTGCGTGTGTGTGTGCGTGTGTTCGTCCACCACCATCTGCGTGCGTGCAGTTCGTGCTTACACGCGCGTGTAGTGCGTGTGTGTGCTCACACGTGCGTGGCGAGACATCCGGGTGAGGGCACGCGTGTGCGTGGCAGTGTGCACGCGGCAGGGGGGCGCGCACCGGGGCGTGCACACGCACACACACACACACACACACACACACACTCGCATGTGAACGTCTGCACACTGGCTCGGGGTGCGGGCATCTGCGAAGCGCGCTCTGTTCTGTGCACAGAGCCCGGATCAGACCGCAGCCCCGGGGGTCCCCGATGCCCCCAGCCGCGTGCCCCCCTCCCCTCCATCCCCCCCCACTGGGGCTCTGCTCTCCGCGCTGCCGCCCCCTGAATCAATTCTCGGGTTATTGAAACGCCGCGTCTCCGTCTGGCGGATAATTGCGGGTGATCCCGAATAATGGCGCGCGGCGGCTGCGCCGCTGCTCCTCCATTGTGCGCCCACTGCGCTGCGGGCATGCGTGGGGCTGCGGGGCCGTGGGGCTGCGGAGCCGTGGGGCTGCGGGGCCGTGGGGCTGCGGGGCCGTGGGGCTGCGGGGCCGTGGGCTGTGGGGGGGCTGTTGGGCTGTGGGGCAGTCGGGTCCCCCCGCTTGGGCGCGGTGACCCCGCCGCCGCCGGGATGTGGGGGTGCGGGGCCGTCCGTCACGCAGCCCCCCCGGAGAGCCCCCTCCCGATCCCTCCCCCCTCCCCACGCACGCGTGTCCCGCTCCGCGGTGCGGCTCTCCTGTGGGAACCCGACTGCCGATCCGCGCTGCGTGGGACGGAGTGGGGACGGCGGGGACGGGGGGGTGACCGGGATCAGTCCCATAGGGCGGGGGGTGGGCCCGAGGACGCCGTGACATGGAGGTCTGTCCCCGCACTCCGCCATGCTGTCCCCTGCTCCGTCCCCACCATCACAGTGCTGCTGTCACTGCTCCTCTTCCTCCTCACATCCCCCGCGTGGGAGTATGGGGTGGGGTGGGGTGGGTTTCAATCAATGGGATGGGATCAATGGGATGGGATGGGATGGGATGGGATGGGATGGGATGGGATGGGATGGGATGGGGATGGGGATGGGGATGGGGATGGAGATTGGATGGGATGGGATGGGATGGGATGGGGATGGGGATGGGGATGGGATGGGATGGGATGGGATGGGATGGGATGGGATGGGATGGGATGGGGATGGGGATGGGGATGGGGATGGGATGGGGATGGGATGGGATGGGATGGGAGGGGGATTGAATAGAGATGGCTTGGGGAGAGGAGTGAGACACATCAGGGTCCACCGGGCAGTGCTGGGGGTATGCACAGGGGTCAAGGCTGGTGGGCTAGAGGCTCTGATCCTGCACCAGCACATGGCCAGACCCCACGTGCGTGCCGGGCTCCGTGCTGGGCCGGGAGGGCCGTGGGGACAGTGTGGCACGGCACGGCCCAGCACAGCTCCTGGCGGGGTCCCCACGCTCTCTGCCCTCCTTTGGGCGGCACGGCCGGCTCCTGGCTGGGCAAGGAGGATGCAGGACAGACCGGGGCTAAGAATAGAGCCCGGCTGGGAACGGGAGCGGGAACGGGAGGAAGGATGGGGCTTCCTCTGCGCCGGCTCTTCTTCCTCCCGCCCGGGCGCTGCCATGTGGCACAGCCTCGCCCCGCTCAGGGTCGGGGCCTCGCGGGGACACGGGGCAGCCTGGGGGGGGCTGTGGGGGCTGCGGCTCCCGGCCACGGGGTCCCCACGCTCCGCGGGGCCGTTCTCCGTGCGCTCAGCATCCCCTGCGCAGAGTGGGGCGCAGTGTGGGGCCGGAGCCGCCCGTGGGGAGCGACGCCGGGGTTGGGTGGGGTGGCTGGGAGCGGGGCTGCGGGCTCGGTCCCCGCGTCCCCCTCCGCCCGGAGCGCCGTCCTGCTGGGCACGAACCGCTCCGCTGGGACGGGGCTTCCTGCGGGGAAGGTGGGACGAGAGGGGAAGACAATAAACCCAGGAAACGCTCTGAATAGCGAAGGTAACCGCGCCGAGAGCCCCCCACGCTGAGTCACCGCGGAAGCGTCGGGCCCGGGACGGGGGGGGGGGGGGGGAACTGCGGGGCGGCCCCGATCCCACCGCGCAGCCCCGCGTGGGACGGCAGCCCCAGCGCCGCGTGGGAAGGGGGGGGGGGGGGGGGGAGGTCCGAGCCCCGCACGGCGCTCACCGCTACCTGCGCGTCCCTAACGACCTCGCGGGCCCTCATTAATCGCTGTTATTGCCCCCCCGCCCCGTGCCGAGGGCTGACAGCCCCCGTCCGCGCTCCGGATCCCGCAGGGGGAAGAGGAGAGCTCGCCCCGTCCCCGCCGCTCGGCCCGTCCCCGGGCAGCTCGCAGTGGCGGTGCCCTCTGCGGGGCCGGGGCTCCCTGCCCCGACCCCCCCAGCGCCGAATGATTTATGGGCGGGGGAAGCGCGCGGCGCAGACAGATCGGGCCATAAAACCTCGGGGCAGGAAGTCTCGCCAACTTCAAAGGGCCGTGGCCGCAACGTCGGGGGCCGGCGGGTCCGGCGCTGCCGCACCGAGCGCTGCGGCCGTGGGTGGCACCGACCCTACGCGCGCCACGCGTGGGCTGCGCCCCGCGTCCCGTGGGCGATCCCCGTGCAGCCCTCGCACACCCGCTGCGTGCACGGGGCTGGCGGTGCGGAGCACAGCAGCGCGTCCCGCGGGCCCCCTCCGCCGTGATCGCGGCCACCGGAGCCCGGTGGGGCTCTCCGGGGCGGCGGCCCGGCGCGCATCCCCCCCCCCCCCCCCCAACCCCCCCGCGCCCGGCGGCACGCAGGAAGGCAGGGCGGGGCGGCCGCGCAAACAAAGAGCCGGAGGAAACGCCGCCGTCCAAGATAAACCGGGGAAGGTGAGGGGGTGCCCCGCCGCCCCCCCCCGGAGCTCCCGCGAAGGGATGGGAACGAGGGGCCCGGAGGTGCCGGTCCCGGTTTACGGCCCGCCCCCCCCGCCCTCAAATCCCGGGCTTCCCGGGGCTGGGGGCCGCCGCCCGGGGCTGCCGCGTGTCGGGGGTCCCATCCCGGTCCCGGGGGGGGGTGGGGGGGGGCAGGGTCGGGGGTCCCACCCCTCCGCGCTGACGCCGCGTGTCGGGAGAGCTCGGCGCCGCGTTCCCACGCTCCGCGGCCGCGTCCCACGGGGCTGCGCGGCCCCTCCGTCCGCAGGAAGGTGCCCCCCCCCCCCCCCCCCCCCCGCCCCGCGTTCCCACGGCGTCCCGGTGCCAGCCCCGTGCCCGCATCCCGGGGAAGCGGGCGGGGAGCTCGGCGGGGCCGTGCGGGACCCCCGGGCCGGGCGCGGCGCGGGGGTTCGCGGCACAGCGTGGGGACCCAGCGGAACCGCGCGGCGTCGTTTAAAGACGATCAGGCGGTGACAGGAATTAAATTGTGTTTTGATTTTCTCATTAGCCCGATCTGCGGCGCGCCTCGTTACGGGGTAATTTCCCCGCTCCGACGTGACAGCTCATTCCCCCCGTGACAGCCGGGTGCCCGCGGGGGATGTCCGCGCCCCCACGCGGGGTGGGCCGCCGTGCGGGATGCGCGAGCGGTGCGGGATGAGCGCGGGGCGGCCCCGTCCCACCCCCCCCCCCCCCCGCTCCGCTCTGCCCCCGTCCGCCCGCAGGAGGAACCGCTGTGTGCGGCGGGGCGTGCGGGGCCCCGCGGTGCGTGCGGGCACGGGGTGGGGGGGCAGGCAGTGCCAGCACCGCGAGCTGCGGGGAGAACACGGGGCCCGATCCGGTGCCTGTCTGTGGGATGGGGGGGATGGGACGCGGGGGGGATGGGGATGGGATGGGAACTGAGAGCGTTCCCGAGCGCTCACAGCGGTGCTCGGATCTGTGAGGCCTTTGTTGGAGGCCCCGCAGCCGCCCCCAGACCCCCGCAGGACCCCCCGCACCTCCCATCACCCACCCGCGGAGCTGCGGGGAAGGGGCAGGGAGCACAGACACGGGGGGGGGGGGGGGGCAGCGGGATGGGGCGCCCCAGAGCCGTGGAGCAGCGGGAGCGGTGATGTCACAGAATCACCAAAGCAGAGCACCCCGAGCCGGGAGGGCGGGGGGGATCGTGGGCTCCAACTCCCGCACTGCGCAGGACCCCCCCCCCCCCAAAACCCTTCCCCCCCTTCGCCTGGAGCTTTCCCGCATCCCGCAACCCTCTCCCTTCACCTCATACCCACTATTTCCCCATCCCGCCCTGGATCCACCGCGGCCTTTGCAGGGATGCTGTGTGTGGGGGGGTGGGGTCTGTGTGTGCTGCAGCCCCTCCCAGCCCAGGCCTGGCTCTGCTGGGGGAGAGGAGCGGTGCTGCTGTAAAAAACATGCAAACAAACAAGCAAAAAACATAAATCTATCTATCTATCTTCGTGTGTGTGTGTGTGAGTGTGCGTCACAGGGTGAGGGCTGCACTGAAGAACGGCCCAAACTCGTGGGCTGCGGCAGAGATGGGGTGCGGAGGTGAGTGCTGGGGGGGGGGGGGGGGCACACACGGGGACTCTGAGACGACGACGGTTCAGCAGAGACCATGAGAACGCTCTCACAGTCCTCGGCACTGCCTCACCCGACGGTCCGCAGTGCGTTCAGATAACAGTCCCCGCTGGGGGAGGGGGACCCCGTGTGCCCCCTCAGGGCCCGGCACCGCCAGAGCATCCCCGCGTGACCGTGAGCCCTCGGCGCCTCCGAGAGGGGCGACCCCAAATCCCCCACCCGGTCCCCTGGGCTCCTCTCGGGTCTTCTGGGTTGGGTGTCCGCGCGTGGGGCACGGCCGCTCGGCCACGGGGCCGAGTCCTGCCCCACAGCACCGGGGAAGCGCGGGCAGCCCCGGGCAGAGCTGCCGACCCCGCCGCGCCCCGGGTTGGGGCCGGGAGGAACGGGGGGTGGTGGGGGGCTCAGGTTTCCTCTGTGCCGGGCTGGAGCCGCTGCCATGAGCTCCCTCGGAGCGGAGCATGAGGCGCGGGGGGGATATCAAAGCGCCGTGACCGCAGCTCGCAGCCGCCCCGACGGCATCGCCCCATCGCGGCAGCCGTCCCTCCCCGCGCCGCGTTCCTGCGGGGTCCCGCGCGGGGCCGTCCCGCAGCCCCGCACCCCACGGGGCGGTGTGGCCGCGCCGCGGCCCCCGGCCCGCTCCCCCCAGCGCAGTTGGTTTGCATTAAGCCCCGCGCTGATAAGTGGGGCCGCGGGACGTGCGGGGGAGCGCCGGGCTCCTCTTCCTGCTCCGCGCCGGGCGAGCGGCCCCAGAGCCGCTGCTGACAGACACGGGCGGCCCCGCCGCGGCCCCGCCATCCCCCGCCATCCCCCGCCATCCCCCGCCGCCAGCCCGACCCCGCGGCCCCGATCCCCGTGGGGTGAGGGCCCCCCCGAGCCGCCCCTTCATCCCCCCCCCCCCCCACCGCCGCCTCCACCCCCGGCCGCTTTTTTTGCCCGCATTTCCCCACGTCCTTCGCGGCGGCCGCGTGAGGGATGGCCGACAGCTGGGGCGGCCGCGCCGGTAACCGGATCCCCCCGCGGCGGCGCGGTCCGGGCGCGGGGTCAGCGCGGGGCGGGGGTGGGGGCGGCCCCGGCGTTGGGGCGCCCCGACGGGACGGGCGACCGCCGCTCCTCCGCCGCTCCCGGGGCACCGGCACCTGTTCCTCCCGCCCGGCCCCGCGCCGTTCCCCGCCGGCGGCCGTGCCCCCCCCCCTTCCCAGCCTCGCCCCCCCACCGGCGGCCGCAGATGGCGGCGAGCGCGGCCCCGCGATAGCGGTAATGAGGCGCGATGGGGGGGGGGCCGCCCCGCGCCGGCGATCCGAGGGCCCGTGGCTGTATTACGGCTCATTGTGCGCGGGCAGCGGGGGGGAGAGGCGACAGCCGTGCCGCCCCCCCCCGCCGCTCCTCGGCGGCGTTCTGGCACCGGGGGGGGGGTCCGGGCCGTGCGCCAGGAGGCTGAGACGGTGATGGATCGGAGCCGCGGCCGAGAGGGGCGGCGGGGGGCGGGAGGGAAGGGGAGGGGAGGGGGCTGCGGGCCCGGGGCCCCCGGCACCGCCCCGGTCCGCTATGCAGCCGCGCTCCCGAAGCCCAAAGCGCAGCGCTACACCCACAAGGGACCCCCGCGCCGCGGCCCCTACCTCTGCATCCCCCCCCCACCCCTATAGTGCTGCACCCCATTGTGTTCCCTCACGCTGCTGGTGGTGCAGCACTGTACCCCACGCTGCTCCCAGCACTCATACTGGGGGTGCTGACCCCCCCCCAGCAGCCCTACATCCCAAGGTGTGGGTGCAGAGATTAGCCAGATGCCTCCCCCAGCGTTCCACCCCCCCGAGGACCCCAGCAGGACCCGCAGCCTCATGTGTGCCGCTCCCCTCCCCCCCCCCCCCCCATAAAGGACGTGTGATGGATTTTCAACAGTTTTATTCAAAAAATAAACTCGATCGGGAGGGGGCATTAAGTTAAAGGGAGCGGGTGAGGGGCAGGAGCAGGGCTGTGCTGCGGGGGGGGGCAGCACCCACCCCCAGCCCCTACCTCCTCTTGTCCTTGATGCTGTAGTGCAGCAGGAGCGGTGCAGGCTGCAAGCAAAGGGGAGGGGGGTGTCAAAGCAGCAGCAATTCCCCCCCCAGCACTGCACAGCCTCACTCCGTGCTGCCCCAGCACCCTCCCCCTCGCTCCCTGCCCCCTCTGCTTGTCCCCCCCTCTCTCCCTGCCCCCGCGGCCCAGGGCGGTGTGCTGGGGTTGGGGCTGCTCGGTGAACTTGTCCCACCCCTCCTGGGACGCCCCTCTGACCCACAGCACCGTCCTGCGGAGCCGCTGCCCCACCGCGGCAGCCCCGGCCGCAGTTACATCCATCATCTGCGACCCGACACCTCCCTGCTCCACGGCCTCAGCCCCGCGGCCCCCGCCCCTCTCCCCCCTTCCCTGCAGGGTGGGGGTCCCCTCCCTGACGCCCACCTTGCCGAACCAGCGCGAGAGCCACAGCTGCTTCATGGTCATGTGGTCGGGCAGCGCTTCGCCGTTGAACAGGATCTGCACCTGTGGGTGGGGGAGCACCGTCAGCCCCATCTCGCAGCCCCCCCACCACCCCCACCCCTGCCCACACTCACGTGCTGCAGCGGCAGCCCCAGGCGGTGGCACAGGACCCTCCGCAGGTGCCGGATCTGCGCCCGCACGGAGCACCTCACGTACTTCTGCTGCAAAGGGCAGAGCGGTCAGAGCGGGGGAGCACTCCGTGGGGCAGAACCGGACCCTGAGGGCCTCAGTCTGCGGCCGCCGTGGGACCCCACACCACCCCGGGCTCTGGGGATGCTCACCTGCAGAACGGCCTTGCTCTTGTCCTTGCTGGAGCTGCAGAGGAAAGAGAAGGAGCAGCTGGGGGGCTCTGCGCAGGCCCCCTGCCGCCCTCCCCCCGGGCTCCGTCCCACCCTGGAGGTGGGGGCTGCCCCGATCCGAGCAGCCTGTGCTGCCCACGAGGTGTGGGGTGGCAGCGGGCCGGGCGCGGGGCTGAGCTGGCAGCTGAGCTGCAGCCATCGATCCCATCACAGCATCACAGCCCCAGCGCCGCCGCTTATTGACGGAGCTGTCAGGAGCTGGCAGGCAGCTGCACAGCGCCCGCACCGCATTTATTAACACCCCCCCCCCCCCCCAGGAAGGGGAGATCACAGGACTGGAGGGGGGGGGAAGCTCTGTGCGGGTGCTGCGCAGCCCTACAGCCCAGCAACAGCGGGAGCAGCCACGGGGAGGGGTGGGGGGGGATGTGGGACATGCAGAGCCCACGAGCTCACCTCTGCTTCTCCAGGCAGAGCGAGACGTGCTCGTCGTAGCGGAAGTAGTGGGCGCGGGAGTGGTCGAAGGTGCTGTAAGGGAGCCCCATGGGGTCGCCCCCGACCGTGTCTGGGGACAAAGGAGCGGCAGTGAGGCACTGAGCCCCCCCGCTGCCATCCCCGTGCCCCCCACACCCCATCCCCTCGCCCACCTTCGCCACTGGGCTGCGTCACCCGGTCGAGGCCGCGGGATTGGTAGAACTCCCGGATCCTCTTCTCTTCACCTGCGGGTGAGAGCGGAGGGCTGCTCAGAGCCGTGCCCTGCCCCTTAGCTCCTGGGGCCCCCAGCCGCCCCTCACCCATCTCCCGGCTCTGGAGGAGGTTCTGCAGCAGCCCCCCCGCAGTCCCCGTCCCTGCTCCCTCAGACCCCCTCCCTCATTCGGGGCTGCGGGGCCATGACCCACCCCACACGTTTCCCTCTGTGGCAGCACCCGGAGCCCCCCCCCACCCGCAGTGCTGTGCTGACATTTCCAGGCACGTCCCCAGCACCGTCCCCTTCCCCATCCTGAGTGACGGGGGCTGATGGGAGCCCCCCCCCACGCACCACTCGGCATTCATCACTACCATTCACTGTCGCTGTGCTGCCACTCAGAGCCCGGCCTGGGGTACACTGAGCGTGGGGCCACTCCCCACAGCCGTCCCCACAGCACCGCGGGGCACCAACCGCCCTCACAGCAGCAAACCCAGGGAGTGCGGGGGGGTTTGGGGGTGGGGGAACCCCGCAGCCGTGTGACAGCTCCTCTGCACCGCTCCCCCCACTGCGAGAAGGGCACCACGGCCCCGAGCGCCCCACAGCACACACAGTGGGTCACAGCACTGCCGCGCTCCCACCCCCGTGGCCACTCACTCTCCTGCAGGCCGGGCACCAGCTTGTACACGATGTCCTGCATGACGCGGTCCAGCTTCAGGTTGAGCAGCGGCTGCGTCTCGTGGATCTTGGTGTTGCACATGGGGCAGTACTTGCTGGTCTGCAGGTACTTCACGATGCAGCTCTTGCAGACTGAGGACAGGGAAGGGAGGATGAGCGGGGCGGGTCGGGCACCGAGGGATGGCACCGTGCCCCCCGCAGCACTCACAGGTGTGCAGGCACTCGGTGATGGTGGTGGCGTCAATGAAGTACCCGGCGCACAGGCAGCACACGATGTGCTCGTTCAGCTCCTTCATCTTCACCTTCACCTCCTCCTGCAGCGACACGGCACCGTCACCTGGTCCCACCCCGCTGCTGCCCCCCAGCCTGCCCCACCCCCACTGCTGCCCCATGCCCACTGCTGCCCCACCCTGCTGCTGCCCCCCAGCCTGCCCCACCCCACTGCCTCCCCCCAGCCTGTCCCACCCCGCTGCCGCCCCATCCCACTACTGCCCCCCAGCCTGCCCATCCCACTGCTGCCCCACCCCCACTGCTGCTCCCGGCCCCACCCCCACGTCCCCACCCCCACGTGTTGGGAGGGTGTGCAGGTGCTTAACCCCCGCCCCTTTCATGACCACGCCCTCACACCTGCCCAAGCCCCGCCCCTATCCCGAAGCCCCGCCCCCTATCCCGAAGCCCCGCCCCCGGTGCCGGGCGCATGCGCACAGTGCGGAGGAGGACGCCTGCGCGGCTCGCCCCCCCGCGCCGCCCCCCGCGCCGCTCGCCTCGTTGCGCAGCGGGTCCATCTTGTAGACGGCCTGCAGCTGGTTCCGCAGCCGCATGGCGATCGCCATCGGGCCCCCCTGAGGAGGCGACGCCATCTTAGAACCTCCTCCGCCCCCGCGCACTTCCGGGTTCGGGCCGGGGCGGGGCCGGGCGCCGCTCCCCGCGACCACAGCTCCCGGCGTGCCCCGCGCCGCGCGCGGAATGCTGGGGCGGGGCGGGCGGCGCCCCCTGGCGGCCCCGCGCGGACCGGGCGCGCCCCTCCGACGGCAGCCAATGGGCGCGGGGGGCGGGACTCGAGTGCGAGGAAGCGGCCAATAGGAGAGCGCGTGGGGTCACCGCCCGCCGGCAGGGGGCGCCAAAACACCGCGGGAACGGCGCGGGGAGAGGAGAACGGGGGACGGGAAAGGGGGGGGGGAACGGGGACGGGGGGGGGAACGGGGGCGGAACGGGGGCGGAACGGGGGCGGGGGGAATGGACACGGAATGAGGGGGAGGAACGGGGGGAACTGAGGGGGAGGAATGGAGGAACAGGGGAGAATGAATACGGGGGGCCGGGGAGAATGCATGAATGAATGGGGTCACTGGGGGGAGTGGGGTGGGCTGGGGTGAGCGGGGGCAAGAGGGGGTGAACGAGTGGGGGGCCGTGCGTGTCCTGGGGATATTGGGGTCCTGGGGGTAATGAGGTCCTGGGGGTGAACGGGGGCCGAGGAGGAGGGGATAATGGGGTCCTGCGAAATGGGGTATAAGGGGAATGAGGGGTCCGGGGCAATGGGACAGGGGAAATGGGGGGAACCGTGAATGAATGGGGCACCAGGCTGAATGGGGTTAACCTGCGAACAAAGGGGGGCACTGTGGCTGATGGGTGGGGGCTGTGAAGTGGATAAGGGGGTCCTGGGGAATGGGGTGTGAGGGGAATGAGGAACCTGAGATAATGAGATAGGGGGAGCATGGGGCCCCCGGGCAGAGCGTGGGCTCAGCAGTGTAAGGGCACTGCTGCAGCCCGTGGAAGGAGAGTCCCGAGTGGGGTGGGAACAGCCTCAGTGGGGCACTGGGCTGTATGGGGTGGGGAGGGAACGCGGCCGTCGGAAGGCAGAGGGGGAGGGTTCAGCGGTGTGGTTGCACTGATTGGGGACCCGATGTGGGCAGGGACGGCCTGAATGCCCGAAGCGAGGTCCCCCCGCGGCCCTACTCTGCCATGTGTGGGGCCGGGGGCTCCGTGGGGCAGCACTCGTGGCGGCACAGCGGGCAGCTGCTCGGGAATGGGGGCTGAGCGCAAGAGGGGAGGAGGGGTGGATTGGGGGGGGGGGGGCGGTGGGTGCGAGGGGATGGGGGTGCGAGGGGATGGGGGTGCGAGGGGATGGGGGTGCGGGGCGGTGCGGGGCCGGGCGGTCTCCCCGGCGCAGCAGCCGGAGCCTGGAGCCGCGCTAATGGGGGTGATTGGATCAGGGCTCTGGAGGGGAAGGAGCGGCCCCGCTAATGCAAAGCAGAAGCTGTTAACGGCCGTAATGGCTCGTTACGGTTACGATTATTGCTGCAATCCCCAGCAACAAGTGCTGCCTGGGGAGCCGCCGGGGCCGGGGCCGGGGCGGGCAGACGGCGCGGCCCCGTGGGACCCGGAGCGGGCGCCCGGCGTTGCGGGGCGGCCCCTGCGCGGTGCGTGGGGGTGGGGGGTCGGGGTGCCGTTAAACTCGAGCAGAGCCGCGCTGACGGCTACCGGGGCCGCGGGCAGCGGGGCCGTGCACGGAGCACGGGGCGGCCAGGGACCTGCGCCGGCTCCGCTCTGTTGCTCCGGTCCGGGCTCGGCGGGGTGGGCAGGGCCGCGGTTGCGCGGGGCTTTGCGGGGCTCCGCACCCCCACGGAACCCGGAGGAGCCGTGGGACCTCCGCTCGTCCATCGGGCGTGCGGGACCGGGCTGTGTAAGGTCCGGTTGAGCCATGTTGATCTGACACCGGCCCGTGTGTCGCACGGATCCCCCATCACACCGACCCACGGGTGCGCGGGTCCTGGTGCCGGTCCGCCCAGCTCCTCCTCGTCCTGATCAGGCTCCCTGAGCCCTGGTCGTGGTCACAGCTCTGGGCTCAGCCGCCTCAGCTCCTCCACATCCCGGTCAGCCCAGTTTGGCCCTATCCCGCTGGCAGGCTGGCTTGGCTTCACACGTCTGTGTCATCCAGTGCAGCCCTACAGCCTCGGCGCTCCGTCAGCCATCCCCCCCCCGCCCCTCCCGGCCGTGCTCCAGCACCCCCAGCCCAGAAGGGGAATCCGGGCGCTCCAGGGTTCCCCTGGGGCCGTGGGAGCCCCTCCGCTGCCGGTTGGAGCCTGCCCCATCCCCGACCCCGGCCTTGCTGGGCGGTGAGAAATGAGGCCGGGGCCGGGGTGACCGCCCGTGTGTGGGGAGGGCGCGGGAGGGCCCGGTCCCATTTGTACCTGCCAGGAGCAGTTCCTGGGAGGGACGGCCGTGCCGGGGGGCTGCGAAGGTCACAGCTGGGCCAGCACAGCCCTGGGGCCAAGCAGCATCACTCACTGCCAGCACCGTCCGGGCCGAGCACCGACAGAGCACCGACAGCAGCAGCACTGTGCCGAGCGTGGGCACTGCGGCAGCGCCAGCACCGGGCACCGGGCACTGGGCACCGGGCACCGGGCACCAGGCATCGCAGTGGGGGACGCGGCCCCGCGGCAGCCACAGCCACGGGCTGGACTCGGTGATGGTCCTCGGTGCATCCTCTGCCCGCACCCTCGTGGTGCAACGCGCGCTCTGCGCTGCCGTGCCCGCAGCACCCGTCACCCCACGCGTGTGTGCTCGTGCCCCGGCACCTCCCGGGCAGGAGCGCGGCCGAGGAGCGGTGCCCCGCGGAGGGGCTCCGAGTGGGGCTGAGGGCGGCAGTGGGGACGGACCGTTCGCAGCCTGGCACCGCGGGGCCGCGCGGCTCCATCCGCAGATACATAATTAATGCACCCCTGAGCTCCGCGGGGCGGGCGGGGGCTTTTAGCGGAGATCTGCTCAAATATTCAGCTCCATTTCCGCCGTGCGGCGTTGGGCGGCTCCTTCTGGTAAGAGCTGCGGGGGCTTTCCCGGCCCTGGGGTGCGGGGCGGGCCCTGCCCGGCGCGGGGGCACCGCGCTGAGCCCGGCACGCTCGGGATGGCACAGGGCTCCGGGCCGGGGGGGCATCGCGGGGCCATCCCGCTGCCGCCCCCGGAGCCCCCGGCCCCTTCCCGGCCCCGGCGCGGGGTCCCCGGCTCCGCACCAGGACCCGCCCCACGCCAGAGCCGTCCCCGCGTGTCCCGGTGCTGGGGGGGCTCCGGGGGCGGCCGGCGCCGGGAGGGTCGTGGCAGCGCGGCCGCTGGGCGCGGGGCGGGGGGCTCGGGCGGGGGCTGGGCGCTGGTTATGGACTGAACTCCCTGCCTAATGCACCTGATTGGATTTGCGGAATCCAATTACCTGCCCTCGGCCTTTGATAACGAGGTTCTGAGCGACGGTTTCTGTCAACGGCCCCGAGGCAGCGAGAGCTGCGGGCACCGGCAGCCCCCGGCCCGTGCAGCCCCGTCCCGCCAGGCAGGGCCCGCAGCCTCGGGGGGAGGAGGAGGGGCAGGGGGTGGGGGTACCGGCTCCCCCAGAACCGCCCGACCCCGCGGGGATGGGGCAGCGGGAGCCGCACACGCTGCAGGACCGGGGGCCGCGCACCCCAACCCCCCTTTCCCTCTCCTTCAGCATCCCTCCCACGGCCGCAGCCCCACGCCCTGATGCTGTCAGCCCCACAGAAGCTTTGGGACTTCGGCTGTCGACCCCTCTGACTGCGGCGGAGTCCCTCCCGCACCCCTCAGGACAGAGGGACGCGTTCCGCCCCCTCCCCCGCGCCTCCCGTCCCCTGCTCGGCTCCCACGGAGCTGCCGGAGGGGGACGCGGGGGGACCGCGGTGCCCCACGCTGCCCCCGGCCCGGAGCTCCGCGTTCCGCCCCCAGCCTCACCCCCGCGTCCCCCGCCCCGCTCCGCTCCCCGTCACGCCGAGCTCCTCCCCGAGGGCGCTGCGCAGACGCCGACGGTCACCGCGGTGACGTCCGAGCGCGGCGGCTTCGGCCGTCGGGGCGCGGTGCGGCGGGGCCCGGTGCGCGGGGCCGTGGCTGCTCGGTGCAGCTGCCCGAGGGGCCCGGCCCGGCGCTGCCCCTCGTTACCGGGGGAGCGGAGCGGGCGTGCGTGCCACCGCGTCACCCCCGCACCCAGCGGCTGCCAGCGCCCGGCCCGGGGCCGGCGGGTGCGGGGCACCGGGAGTGTTTCATGCGGTTAAGAAGTGTCTGATTGAGGCAGGAGGCGCCAGCAGCTCCCACGGGAGCCGCAAGTCAAGGACTGGAGGACCAAATGCAGGCTAAAGTAATCCAATCTGGGCCGGCTTCATCTAATTAGCCCAGAATTAACCCAGCAGCCAGAGAGGAGCTGACTGTCCCTACAGTTTGCCAGCGGGTTTGGGGGGGAAGCGGGAGGAAGAAGGGGACGTCCAGCGATAATGAGATTAGAGGGGGAGCGGGCGGGAGAGGACGGCTTGGCAGCAGCTCCCGGTGGTAACGTGGGGCCCGGCCAGGCCTCCGCCGCTTAATTGCCGCGCCATGGAGCGGCCGTCGGCGCTGCGGGGCGGGCGGGGACCCGCGGTACTGCCCCCCCGGCCGAGCGCCCGAGCCCGGCGGGGGCTGCGGGTCTCCGTCAGCGGTAGAGCGGCGGTGCCCGAGGGCGGAGGGGTGGGGGTGAGGGGGTACGGGGTGAGGGCCGCCGCTGAGGTTCTGCGGGGATCGGCTGCGGCCACGGGAGAGCCGTGGGGAGGTCCCCGTCGCCGCGTGGGGTCGCGGGACCCGCGCGTCCATCCCCACGGCCGCGCCTCGGGCTGCGGGGTGCCGCGGGGCAGCGGGACGCGGGGTGCAGCCCCGGCAGCGACGGCGTCGTGGGTCTGAGGGCTGATTCTGGTCCGAAGGTCTGAGGACTGACCGGAATCGCCCCGGTCCGGCGAGTGCCCCTCTGCCTCGTCCCCTCGCGGCTGTCAGCCGGGCCCCGCGGTGCGCGCAGCGCTCGGGCTCCGGGCAGAGCCGCGGGGCGGCCCGGCGGCGGTCACGGGACGCACGGGAGCAGAGAGACCGGGGGATGCCGGTGGGGCGGCCCTGGGACCTGGGGCTCCTCCCGGGTCCCCGCTCCGCGCGCCGCCCCGACCCCCACGGCCGCATCGCCCCCGGCTCCGGCTCCCGCCCCGGAGGGGTCGGGGTCGGTGAGCATTCTGCGGCTCCCGCGGGCGCGGGGCGGAGGTGCCGGTGCCGGGGAGGACGTCCCCTGCCCCCCAATCCATCTCCCGGACCGCGCAGCATTCCAGCCCCTGGGCGCTTCCACACAGCTGCCTCCCGCTCTCGGTTTAATTAACCCGCTGCCGCCCGCCCCCCTCCCCCGGCACCACGCGTTTCCTCCCCGCACCTGCGGGCCGCGGTGCCGTGGGTCGGGCCGCGGCGTGACCCCCCCCACGCGCGGGGCCCGCACCGTTGGCAGCGGGGAGCTCCCACGTGGGGGTGCGGGGGTCCGCGTTGTGCCTGCGTGGAGTGGGACGTGCGCGTGTGTACGCGGGGGGGGTGTGCGGGCACGGCGGGACGGGATCGTGGGGTCCTGCGTGGGGTGCGTGTGCATGCAACGGGGGTGAGCACAGCTCCGGGCATTGTGCGTGGGTGCGCCGTGCCCACTCGTGTGCGTGCCCTGGCGCTGCTCTATGCATGCGTGTGCAGCTGTGCTGAGCCGTGGGCTGCGCGTGTGTGCGTGCAGCTGTGGGTGTGCACGCGTGGGGCGGTGCAGCCGCGCGGAGATGGGTGTGAGCGCAGCTGTGTGTGTATCCACGCTGCGCCGCTCTGCAGGGCGTGCAAACACACGAGTGCAGGCTCAGTCCCAGCGTGGGGCATGCGTGCGTGATCGTGTGTCCCCACGCAGCACCCAGCGCAGCAGCGGTGCCGCGGCCCCACGGCGCGGGGAGCAGCCACGGCAGCGCGTCCCGCTGGGCCCGGCTCCGCCCGGTGCCCCCGAGCCCCGCGGTGCCCCCGGGCCGAGCCGTGCCCCCGGGGCTCAGCAGCTGCCGCTCCCGGTGCCGCCGTGATTTACAGGCGCAGCCCCGGTAATGTCATTTGCCCCAGACCGGTGGCGCCAGGGCGGACGGGCGGCCCCTCCCGCTCCGGCCCTCACCCCGGGGACGTGACCCGCCGCCCTCGCCCTGAACCGGGGCCCGGCACCCAGCGGCCCGGACCCACCGAACCCGCGGCCCCGGCCCGGCCCGGTCCGCGCTGCCCCGCGTTGGCCGCGACTCCCCGATGCGTGCCCGGTGTGCGGGTGGGGGCCGAGCCCGGGCAACCTCCGTGCCTGACACGAGCGTCGCGAAGGGGCCCGGCTCTCGGCTCCGTGACACCGCAGCGGAGTGGCCGCGGGACGCGGGTGCGCGGTAACCGGAGCGGCGATGGGAACGGCGGGCGCGGGGTCTGTTTGGTGCGGGGTCGGAGGGGCCGCGGTCGGACAGCGCGGACAGCGGCGGCTGCGGGGAGCAAAGCACCGGAGCGCTCCGGGATGCGGGAGAGGCCCCGCGTGGACGCGTTACGGCTCCGGGGCCGCTGAGTGCGCCTCGGGACCCGCAGAGGTCTCCGCCCGGGGAACGGAGCGGCCCCGGCACGGCGGGGAAGGGCAGGTGGCGGCCACGGTGCTGCCGTCCGTGCGCGCCGACGGCACCGTGCCCGTCCGGCTGCGGAGCTGGGGGGAAGCGCCGGGACAGGGCGGTACGTGGGGGTACGTCGTGTCGCTGTCCGATGTTACGGTGCGACCCCGCCGTCTTCCGCTGCTCCGAGCCCGGCGGCTCTCCGGGCTGCGGGGACCGGGACGCGCCTCCTCCCCACACCGCGGCGCTTCCGACGGTCCCCTACGGGAGACCCCGGAGACGCGCTGCCCGCGCCGAGCCGCGGCAGGTCCGGAGGTTCCCGGCGGTCCGAGGGCCGGGCCGGGGAGGGGGGGGGTTGGGGTGGGGCGGAGGGCCCGGTGCCGAGGCCGGGGAAGGGGCCGGTGCCGGGGCGTGGCTCCGGGATGCGCGAGCCCCCGCCCCCGAGGGCGCGGGCTGTCCATCACGGGGCGCGGCCGCCAATCAGCGGGCGGGCGGCCGAGATTTTGGCAGCTCCAGATGGAGCGGGGCAGAAAAGCGCGTGCAGCCGGGGGGCCCCGCCGCGCCCCGCAGCCCGCAGCCCGCGGCCGCCAGCAGCCGCCTCCGCCGCGGGCCATGCCCCATTCCCTGCCCCGGCCTCGGCCACCGCCCGCCGCCCGCCGCCCCCCCCGCAGCGCCCCGCAGCCCGCGGCCGCCCCCCGCGCCTAAGGCGGCCCCGCGATGCCCCGACTCTGAGCGCGGCGGGGCCATGGAGGCGGCGGCGCTGGCGCGGGAGGGCGGCGGCGCGGCCCCCGCTCCCCACGAGCCCATCAGCTTCGGCATCGACCAGATCCTCAGCGGCCCCGAGCCCCCGGGCGGTGCGGGGCCGGCGCGGGCTGCGGGAGAGCCCGACTACTCCGGGCTGTACGGCGGCGGCTACGGCCCCGCCTGCTCGCTCGGGTCCTACAACCTCAACATGAGCATGAACGTGAGCGTGAACGTGACCCCCGCGCCCGCCGCGCCGCCCGCCGGGGTCATCCGCGTCCCCGCGCACCGACCCGCGCCGCCCGCTCCTCCCGCCGCACCGCCGCCGGTGCCGGGGCTGTCGGGGCTCACCTTCCCCTGGATGGAGACCACGCGGCGCATCGCCAAGGACCGGCTCTCAGGTGAGCGCTCCGCTCCGACGGCTCTCGGCGGCTCCGACGGCGCGGAGCGGCCGAACGGGAGCGGGAGCGGAGCGGGCGCGGCGGCTCAGAGCGGGGGGGGGGACCGTCCGCGCCGGGCTCCGCCGCGCTGGAAGCGGCCGCGCTCCGCCGGTGCCGCGCGTGGGGCCGCGGGGCCGCCGAGCGGTGCCGCACCGGGACCGGGATCCCGCCGAACCGCCGCGGCACTGCGCGCCGGGAAGCGGCCGCCGTCGGGGCTCCGGTTCCCGGTTCCCGGTGGGGCCGGAGCTTTGCGGCTGCCGCTCCCTGCGGTGCCGGGAAATCCCATCGCGCTTCGGCCGCGGGCTCGGGCTCTGCAGCACCGAGATGTTAGAACCGGGCCCGGTCCCACCGGGACGGGGGAGGCCGTGTGCGGGAACGGGGAGCGAGGAGCCCGCGTGGGGGTGCGCAGGGACAGCTGTCCATGTGCGGGAATGGGGCTGCGTGGGGAGCGCACACCGTGCGGTGTCTGTGGGGTGGGGGGGCCGTGCTGTGGGGTGGCAGTGGGGCTGTGAGCCCACGCTGCGGTGCCTGTGGAAGTGGGGGTCTGTGCTGTGGGGCGTCTGGGGCCGTGGCGGGGGCTGTTTGTGGGGCTGGCAGGAAGGTGCTGGCGCAGCTGTGAGCCCGTGCTGTGCAGTGGGCATTGTGTAGGGCTGCGGGCTGTGCTGGGAGGACGGGGCTGTGCGGGATGTGCAGATCCGTGTGTGTGTGTGTGTGTGTGTGTGTGTGTGTCTGGGGATGGATATGGGGTCGCTGGATGCTGGGTTTGGGGCGAAGCCGTGGCTGGGGTGTGATGGAGCGCTGGGGAGGTGGTGGAGCACGGTGCTGACCATGGGGCCGTGTGCGGGGTGCTGTGGCTGGAGCACCTCAGGGTGCTGAGGTGAGGGTGCGGGGTGCTGGTGCTGGTGGGGTGAATGCGGGGCCGTGAGCGTGGCTCAGAGCGGCTCCTTCCCAAGATGGCGGCACTGCCACGTCCGCAGCGCGGCCCTGTGCGGGGACGAGGGCGGCGGACGAGGCCGGGGCTGCGGGGGCTGCGGGGGCCGGGCGCTGTGGGGTGGGAGGTCTGGGGGTCTGGGGGCCCATCCCAGGCACCAGCAGAGCCGGGTTCGCCTCCTGGCCCACCCGTTGGTGATGGAGCACCGTCCCCGCGCATGGCTGGCGGTGACGTCCCCGTCTCCTGACTGGCGCCAGTGGTGGGGGGACATGGCGGCCCCTCCCCGGCACGGGGTCTCCCAGCCGCGGCCATCACTCAGCGCTGGAGCCTTGGGGTGGTCTCGGGGCTGTCGGGATCTGTTTGCAGTGAGGGGCCGCCCCATGTGGGGAGGGGGCGCGGGGGCATCCGTCCATCCCTCCCCAACTGTGCGGCTCCACCTGCGTCGAGTGCTTCCACCCCCGCCGCGGGCAGACGCCTTCCCACTGCGCTATGGGGTGCGGGGAATGGATGGTCTGCTGGGGCCTGCTATGGGGTCAGCCCCGCGCCCCATGAGCGTGGGGTGCCGGAGCCCCATGGCGGCCCCATTGGCGCAGCACTGTCCATGCGGTGCGGTGTTGGCGATGGCCGTGGTGTCCTGGAGCTGTGGCTCAACTGTGGGTTACTCCGTCCTCCTCCCAGCCCTTCTCTGCTCCCGTGACCCCTTCCCTGAGTCCTTGTAGGAGGTGGCAGCCCCCTCCGCAGCCCCCCACCCCCGGCAGCTGCAGCGCGGCCAACCCAGAGGCTGCTGCGTGCGAAGGGAAGGAGACATCAGCTGCCTCCGATGGCCTCCGGGCCCCCTCTCCTCTGCGGGGAGTGCCGGGAGCTGGTGGGGCTGCGGCACGGCGCGGTGCTGGGAGCAGGGCCGGGTCTGTGCCGCCCGGAGCCCTGCGGTGACCCTGGGAGTGGACCCACTGTGCTGCTCGGTGAGGCCGGGGTCCTCCTTCAGCCTCAGGGAGCGGTCAGAGCCGCAGCAGGGAGGTGCATGTGGGCCCCCTCACCACACTGAGCAGTGCCGCGTGTCCTCTGTCAGTAGCATCAGGATGTGGGGTCTCCCTCCTCACCCCCTCCCCGCAGAGCTCCCGCTCCGCTCAGCCCACGTTCCGGGGTGGGCTCAGCACTGCCCGACGATGCTCTCGGCCGCGTTCCCCACCGGCGGCCGGACCAAGGTTGGGGGCTGTGCCGCGCTCCCCCCCACCCCGGCGCGGCCGCTCACCGCCCTGTGCCCACAGCCGCGCTCTCGCCCTTCGCGGCGACCCGGCGCATCGGGCACCCGTACCAGAACCGCACGCCGCCCAAGCGCAAGAAGCCGCGCACCTCCTTCAGCCGCGTGCAGATCTGCGAGCTGGAGAAGCGCTTCCACCGCCAGAAGTACCTGGCGTCGGCCGAGCGAGCCACCCTGGCCAAGGCCCTCAAGATGACGGACGCTCAGGTCAAAACCTGGTTCCAGAACCGCCGCACCAAGTGGAGGTAACGGGGTGGGGAGGAGGGTCCGGCATCGGCTCCTCCTGGCGCTGCGCGGCTGCTCCGCTCGCATCGGGGCGGTGCCGTGCCGTGTGTCCCCGCACCCCCACCCTCACCCCACGCGTGGGGCTCTGTGCAGGAGGCAGACGGCGGAGGAGCGCGAGGCGGAGCGGCAGCAGGCCAACCGGCTGATGCTGCACCTGCAGCAGGAGGCCTTCCAGAAGAGCCTGAGCCAGCCGCTGCCGCAGGACCCGCTGTGCATGCACAACTCCTCGCTGTACGCCCTGCAGAACCTGCAGCCCTGGGCCGAGGACAATAAGGTGACGTCCGTCTCAGGGGTGGCCTCCGTGGTCTGAGGGCGCAGCGTGGAGGAGCGGACCCCCACACCCCCCCCCCTGCAGCCCCGGGGGCCCCGAACTTAGCTGGGAGGCGGCAGTGGGCGGTTGTGCCCGGAGGGGTGTGAGGAGGCCCCGTCACCCCGCGGCAGGGAGGGGGCTGCTGCTTCCCGGTGCTGTCCTGAGCGGCAGCCCCCTCCCCACACTGCGTCCGCACCCTCTCACTGCCCTGGGAGAGCAGCAGCCCTGGGCGGGTGGACTCTGAGCTCAGGCCCCCTCCCACCCTCACCCCACGTGCCTCTGCCAGCCCGGACCCTCTGGGGAGGCCGCCCACCCCGTGCAGCTCCTCGGGCTCCGGACCCCTGTCAGCAGCTCCATGTGCTGGGCAGCCCACCGGAGCCCATCCTGCCCAGGGGGGGGCAGAGCCGAGGACGGGGGTGGCATCCCCCTGCAGTTGCACATTCCCAGTGCTGGAAACTCACTGCTGCCCCATTTGCTGAGGGGGGGGCACTGTCCCTCCCAAGAGCCGTCTTATCCCGATGAGTTCGAGTCCATCAGCTTTGGCTTCGAGTTGGGGGGGGTCCCATCGCTGCCCCCGGCGTTCCCTGCACACAGCACTGATGGAGATATTGGCCACACGAGAGGGGCTCCCGGTGCTCCTGGCCCCCCCTGCAGCACTGGGCCTGGACGATGGGCACAGGGTCCCCCCGTGCGGCAGCAGCCCCCCCAGAGGCTGCCCCGGGGCCACCTCTGCCTCCTCCCTGCCCTGTGTCTCGGTGTGGGACTGAACTGGGCTGGCACAGTGAGGACAATGTGGGCAGCGGTGCTGATGGGCCTCCGCTGCAGGACCCCCCCCCAGCGAACTTCCACCCCACCGTGTGTCCCGGCAGCGGGGAGCAGCCCGGACAGGACTCGGACAACGTGGGGACCCTCCCCAGCAGCTCCAGCCGGGGGGGGCCCGGCTGCGAATGGGGCTGAAGCCCCGACCCCAATCCTAACCCTGACCCCGCTCTTGACCTTGGCCTCCCCCCTGACCCCGACGCGGTCCCCGCTGTCCGTGGTGCTGCCGGGACGCGACGGCGCGTACGGGAACCGCCCCCGTGAACGTCGTGCGCCGGCACCCACGGGGACCCCCTCCGGAACCGGGACCCCTCGGGACGGTACCGGGAGCCGGGGCTGAGCTGCGGGTCCCGCGGCCGATTGCGTTCCGGACCCGGGGGCGGGCAGCGTCCTGCGGCGCTCCCGGGAGGAGGCGGGGCCGCCGGTGCCCGTTTTCCGACGGCGGGATTGGCTGCGGCTCCGTGACGCGGTCCGTCGGACCGGGAGGAGGTGTTGGGGGGGGGGGGGAACGGCCGCCGCGCCGCCGCAGAACCGCCGGGATGAGCGCGGGCGGCCCCGCAGCGGGGGAGGACGGCCCCGGGGGCTGCGCGCTGGGTTGGCCCAGGCCCCGCTGCTCTCCCCGCTGCTCCCGGGGCGGCGAGGCCGTGCTCCGTGCCCGCGCAGAGGCGGCGGGGTACCGGCGGCTGCTCCGCGCCCGCGCGGCGGAGGTGGAGGCGTTGCGCGGGGCCGTGGGAGCGCTGCACCGGCAGCTCGAGGGGCTCCGCGACCGGCGCAGCGGGGAGCTCGCCAAGTACCAGGTACCGGGCGGGGGGGGGAGCGGGGGGAGGGGGCCGGAGGTAGGAGCGAGGGGGCGGTGCGCGGTGCGGGTTGTTGGGGGGGCTGAGTGTGGGGTTCGTGGCTGCCTGGTTGTGGGGGGGGGGGGGGGTGGATGTGGGGAGCGTGGCCGCGGCTCGGGGACAACGGGGGCCGGGGAGCGGCTGGGGAGGGGGTCCCGCGGTCCGGGTCGGGGTCCCGGGGTGCTTTGACGGCCCGACGGCAGGAGCGGGTGGCGGAGCTGGAGCGGCAGATCGGCGAAGCGGAGCAGGAGATGGCGCGGTGCCTGCGGGAGTACCCCGCGCTGCTGCGGCTGCGGATGGCCCTGGACGCGGAGATCGCCGCGTACCGGTACGGGGAGGGGGCGGGGCTGGGGGGAGCGCCGGCCGCGGGGCTCAGCGGGACCCCTTTCTTGCAGGGAGATGCTGGAAGGGGAAGAGCTGCGCCTGGGCGCTGTGGTACCGCCGTGACGGGGCCCCATCCCTTTTGCTGCGGGACCGGGCGCTGCCGGGACCCCCCCACCCCCACCCCGGACTCCGGGCATCGGGCTGCCGCTCTGCCGGGCCCTCTGTGCCCCCGCCCCTCGGGAGCACCCCCCACTCCCGAGCCACGGGACCCCCGGACTCCTGGAACCCGGTCCTTCGGGACCCCTTTGCCAGGGGACCCCTGGGCTCTGCAGACACCCCCGGGAGGGTCCCCCCTCCCCGGGAGGGCAGCGCCCCGGGCCGCACACTCTCACCAGCCTCTCCAGAGCGGCAGCGGGGCTGGAGCCCCGGCCCTGGCCCACGTGGGAGCACCTCAATAAACGCCCCGTGGCATTACCCAGCACCGAGCGCTCCGTGTGATGGGGCGGCATCTCCCGGCAGCTCCGTGTGCGTGGGGGGGTACTGGGGCTGCACGGGCTGTGGGCTGTTTCCTTCCAGGGCCACCTTGGTGCGGGGTCTGTGCTCGTCCCCACCTTCCACAGCCCCCAGCTGGAGCTGCTGGCAGGATGCTGAGGGGGTGGTGAGGAGAGGGGGAGGGTTATAGGGCCCAGAGCCCTCCTCTGCACCCCCTGCACCCCCCAACTGAGGTTTCTCACAAAAAAAAAGCCAAGCTCAGCTCTCTTACAGAGGTAAAAACCCACTTCAATATAACACAAATGGATGGGAATGTTGGTAGCAGGCGGCTCTGGCTGCTTCACCCCGGGGGTGCTGTCCCTCAGCCCCCAGCCCAGGGCTGCGTGTCCTTCAGCCCCTGTGCGGCCAGGCTGTGTCCGCCTCCCACCACCCGCTCCAGGGGCTCCACGAGGAGTTGGTGTAGGGGTCCTGGCAGCTGATGCGCACCCGCCGCACGCGCTCCTGCAGGCTCATTTTCTCCGTGCCCTCCACAAATGCATCAACCTGCAAAGGAGTGGGGGCTGATCACGGCCTGGGGAGGGGCACCAGCACCGCTGGGGGAGGTGGAGGTGAAGCACTTGGAGATGGAGGCACAGCAGTTTTTCCCCACCCCCCTGGGCAGTGATGCCTCATGTGGGTATTTTTTGGGGGCCTAGCAGAGGTGGCAGCTGGGAGTGGCAATTTCCAACCTTCCTTTACCCCCCCTCCCCAGTGTCTGTGAGCACAGAGCACTGCTCCTAACGATGCTGCTGCGCTGACTGAGGCCGGGCTGGGGCTGGAGTAGTGTGGGCAGGGGGAGGCTGGGAGCAGAGCGGGGTGTGTGGGGGCAGTGGGGTGCAGGCAGCCTGCCCCTTACCTGCGTGCCGTTGGGGAGCTCATACTGCAGCCAGTAGAGAAGGGCAAAGTAGGACTTGGGGAGTGACCAGGAGGCCGGGGGGGCCCAGGCCAGGTGGAGCTGCCCCTCCTGCATGCGTGCAGTCAGCTCCTGCGGGGGGTCGGGCCGCACTGCGGGCAGCGGAGCACAGCGGGGCTCAGCGTGGGGCTGCGGCCCACCGGGCTTCCCAGCACCCCCACCCTGGGGACATCTGTGGGCTGAGCTCACCAATATCACGGACAAAGAAGTGGATGGAGAAGTTGAGGAAGGAGGTGTCCGAGATCCCCTCGAAGCTCAGCTGCAGTGGGCGCAGCTCTTCGGCGAAGGGGCAGAAGGAGGGGTCCGTGAAGCTGGCGCTGAACCGCCCGCCGTGCCCGGCTGCGTGCACCCAGTCCCCAACAGAGCCATTGCTGTGCAGGAAGGCGGTGTGAGCGCAGGGGGTTGGGGGGGGGGGGGGGGACTGGGGGCTGTGGTACCCACCTGTGTGTGAGGCGGGCACGGAAGACGGCGGAGTGCGGCCCCAGCCAGGAACAGTGGAAAGAGCCGTGGTAGGATTCAGCCTGGCAGGAGCCGTTCCTGCCCTCCTCACCTGACAGGATCAGGGACAATGAGTTGGGGTCTGTGGGGCTGAGGAGCGCACCCCTTCCCCAAACCGTCCCATGCAGCCCTGCCCAGGTGCCTCCTCCATCCCACAGGCTGCAGCGCAAACTTCCTCATACCCGCGCTGTGTGTCAGACCTCCTGGTCCCCCGCCTGCCCCCACACTCATTGCAGCCATCCCCACCCCATCCCATCACTCCACGTCTGTCTCCACCCTGCCCCATCACCCCATGTCTGCCCCATCACCCCATGTCTGCCCCATCCTGCCCAATGTCACTCATCCCTCCCCACCCCGCTCTCCTGTCCCCGTGCCCCCATCATCCCACATCCCCCTGTCCTTGTGCCCCATCATCCCGCATCCCCCTGTCCCTGTGCCCCATCATCCCGCATCCCCCCGGCCCCACGTACCGCTGTTGCGGACCACCACGTAGGTGCTGTCCAGCAGGACCCCCCCATCCCAGCAGCTGTAGTTGCCGGTGGCGGGCAGGTCCAAGCCGAGGATGGTGAGTGTCCGTCCCTCGGGCAGGAGCTCGGCCATGGGCTCCGGCTCCCCGTTCTGCGTCCAGGCCACCTGCAGCTTCGACGTGTTGCATTTCACCACCACATCCTCGTTCAGGTTCCCCACCAGAACTGGAGACAAAGCTCAATCCATCACCTGCACCACGGTGGGGCTGGGTACCCCTCATCCCATGTACAGTCACCCTGCCCTGTGCCCCCGGGCCTGCTCCGTCGCCCCCCATCCACCCCCCATCCCTCCCCACACCGGGTGTCCCCCTCCGACCCCCCCCAGCCCTCCTCGGACTCACGCTTTGGGGGGAAGGCGGTCAGGGCATTCGTAAGGGCGACGCACAGCACCAGGAGCATCGGGATCGGCATCTGGGAAGAGAGGGGCAGCGTCAGAGGATGCAGCGGTGGATCCCGGGAGGAGCGGTGCCGGGGTGCAGCCGTGCCGGGGTGCAGCCGTGCCGGGGTGCAGCGGGGGTGGGCAGAGCGAGCGGAGCCGGGGGAAAGCCCCGCTCGGTGGGCGGTGGGTGCAGCCCTTCCCAGCACGGCCCCGGGCAGGGAGTGCCCGAGTGGGGCAGCGCTTTTCCGGCTCCCTGTCGCCCCCCCAGGGACCCCCCCCCGCCTACCTCTGCGTGCGCTGCTCCCTCTGGCTCTGCGGGGCTGGGAGCTGCCGTATATATACTGAGCTGCGACCCCGCGGGGCTGCCCCAAGGTGAAGGTAAACCGCAGCAGCATCACAGTTCTTAGAAGAGGAGAAAGCGGTGCAGGGCGGAGCTGAGGGTCGGTACCGTGCTCGGCTCCGGCCCCATCGGCCTTGGAGTGAGCGCTGCTTGGGGCAGGGACACCGTGAGCTGCGCCCTGGGCAAAGGGGCAGTGCTGGAGCTCCCCTGTTCCCGGCTGCCACGGGGTGTGCCCCCCAGCACGGGGGAGGGTTTTAGGGGGAGCACCTCCAGGGGAGCAGGGAAGGGATGGGCGAACTCGCGGCAGTGCCCATCAGGGGATGTGCACCCCGGCAAGGGCACAGCAGCGGCCCCAGGAGCACCGGGGAGGGGGAAGGGTGCACCCCTGGGTGGGAGCATCCCCTGTGCTGCCCTTGTCCCCCACCACAGCTGAGAGGAACCACAAACCCCGGAGTTAAATGTCCCCGTTCTGACAGCACAGGATGGAGGGCAGGAAGGTGCTGCGGTCCCCAGCCGGGAGCAGGGACAGCTGCCACCACACTGGGTCCCTCCAGCACTGCCACGGAGGCAAACGCATGGCAGGAACGGGGCTGGATGGGGACGAGGGGCAGCGGCCCCGGGCAGGGGGTGGCTGCAGTTCCCCTCCTGGGGGCACAGCGGTGAGGGCTGGGGAGGGCAGGGGACGTAGGCTGTCCTCATTGCTCGTGGTCACGTACTTTCTGGGGTTCCTAGAAAGTGAGGGGGAAGTTCGGGCATCGATGTGGCTGTGGTGCGGCTCAGCCGCCGCCCTTCCGCTCAGCCTTCGAGGTGCAGTGACGGAGGACGGAATCCCTGGGCCCCTTCTTGGGAACAGCACAGCCCCACGCGTGGGCCAGCGGCAGGCAGGGGGGCAGAGCCCGCGCCGTGCCGGACCCTCAGCCCCTGCCCGCCGGCCCCAGGATCAGTCCTGAGAAGTGATGCAGGACAGGGACATGCTGGGACAGAGAACCCCCCGGGTCAGGAAGGGGGACCTTGAGGATGGGGAAGGACTGCAGAGCGTCGCCCCATCCCTCCCAGGGGGGAGTGGGGAGCTGGAGCAGGGAGCTGGCTGCCCGCCTCCCCGCCCGCCGCAGCTTCCCCTCTGCTTCTGGGGAAAAGAGCAGAACTGCAGAGGGGAAGATCCGATGCAAATGCCAGGGCTGCCCGGCACCGTGACCGGGGCAGCGGCGCGGTACCCAGAATTGGAGGCGTGAGGTGAGCAAGAGCACCACGCCTCGTGCTCCGACCCACGGGGCCGGGGCAGCGCCGGGCCCACGAAAGGGCCCTGGGGGGCACAGGAAAGCTGGTGGGGAGTCCTGGCTCTGTAGGAAGCGGGATGCCTGGGAGGGGTAATGGGGCCCACCCTGCCCTGAGCCCTGTGCAGCGCAAACACGACACGAGGCCAGGAATAAAGGTCACAAAACTTTACACAGGAGAAGTTCCCAAGCAGCCCCATCACTCCCGAGGAGACGGGCAGGGCCAGCGAGCCCAGCCCCGCGGCACAGGGCCTCGTCCAGCCTGGCCTTGATCCCCACCAGGCATGGGGCATCCGCAACCCCTCTGGGCAGCGCGCTCCAGCACCTCGCTCCCTCGCAGGGAGAAGTGTGTGGCTTTGTCCGTGGGGGAAGCAGTGGGGCCGGTCCCGCAGGCAGTGCTGGGGCAGCGTGCAGCAGAGCAGCACCCGGACACCCCGCTGTCCCAGCCTGGGCGGCCCCGCCGTGCGGGGCTCTGGTGGCTCCCGCTCACTGCAGCACACACACGTCCCGGTTCTCATCCTCCCCGCTGGATGCCTCCTCCCCCAGCGGCTCGGGCACCTCGGGGACGTCCTCTGCAGCCGCCACCTTCTCCCGCAGCTCCGTGAGCAGATCGCGGCTCTCGCTGGGAGGGAGGTTGCTCAGGTAGTACTGGGGCGCCAGTTCCACCAGCCTGCAGGGACAGAGGATCAGGGAGGGGGGCTGACCCCAGAGCAGCGTGGGAACCCCTCACGAGTGGGAACGCTCCCCCCTCTGCCCCCCCCAGGCCAGGCACCGTCCCAGGGCTCTGCTGCAGCGCTGGAGCCGGGCACGGGCGCAGCCCTCAGACCCTCACATTTGGGGCTGGATCTCCGACACCACGCGGAGGCAGTTGTCCTGCGAGATGGTGAACTCGTGGTACAGGACCCAGGGGGGCAGGCGCTGGGGGGGCTGCCGCAGCAGGTAGCAGCAGGCAGAGGGCAGGTGGGCCACGTGCTTGTGTGTCAGCATCACGTAGTTGCCGGAGCCGTCGATGTCCCGGGCTACCTGGGGAGCGAGAGGGAGGCGAACCGTGCTGCCCGGCCGTGCCCCACACCCCTCGCAGCCCCCAGCGCACCTTGAGGAAGTAGCCCGAGATGAGCGCTCGCTGGATGTTGAGCACGTTGGCGTCGGTGCCGAAGGCGGGGGGTGAGACGGGGAGCTCGATGCGCTGCATCACCTCCAGCAGCTCGGCCCGCACAATGCCCGCCAGCCGCAGCGCCTCGCTGCTCACCGCGTGCTTGCGGCACCAGCCCTCATCCATGTTGTCTGTGGGGAGAGACGTGTCAGCGGTGTGGGATGGGGCCTGGGACCCCCCCAGAGCCAGGCTGAGACCCCCGGGCACAGCTCCAAGAAGCAAAAGAGCTGTGGGACGTGTGTGGGGGTCTGCCCGCCCCATTTTGCCCCTGCCCGGCACTCACGCTGCAGGAAGGAGTTGAAGATGTTGATGAGGGTGAAGTGGTCTCCGTCTGGGTGCAGCAGGGCCCGCCGCCGTGCGGTCACCGCCTCCTCAAGGCGAGTGGAGGGAGTCACAAAGCAGGGGGGAGCTGGGGACGCGCAGAGGAGCGGTCACCACACGCTGCCACCACGGGGCTGGCTCCTGGGGACCGCACCGTGCCCCCAGTACTGTCTGTACCTGTGAGCATGGCAGCCAGGCTGACCATCTCCTCCACACAGTCGAACTCGCAGGAGGCGATGAGCGCCTTGGCCAGCTGAGGGTCCAGGGGGAACTCCGACATGATGATCCCCACCTCCGACAGGTTCCCGTCGTCATCCAGGGCAGCCAGGTAGTCCAGGTCCTCCAGCGCCTGCATCAGCGACTCGGGGGCTGGGGCGGGACGTCAGCCGGCTGACGGTGCCAGCGAGGGCAGCCCCGCCACTCCCCTCCTCCCACGGACCCTCCGATCCCATTCCAGAGGGAGCTGGAGCACAGCCGGCCCCAGCTCTCCCCCCCCCCATCGCACCCCGCCCCAGCCCCACCTGGCCGGTCGAGGAAGTCGCACTGGCCCATGTCTGCGATGTCCAGGCGCTTCAGCAGCAGCACGAGGCGGCTGAGGCTGGTCTCACTGACGTGGGGCGCGGGGCTGGGGGGCAGGCGCTGCTCAAAGAAGGCCTCCGAGTACAGGCGCAGGCAGGTGCCTGCGGGAGAGGGGCTGTGAGCAGGGGCAGGGCAGCACACCACCCCCTGCTCCCCGTGTGCCCCAGGAGGAGGGGGTCTCACCCTGGGGGCTGCCAGCAGCTCGCTGCATGCGTGACTCCGCCTGGCTCCTGCTGATGGGCCGCAGCACCTGGGACTCCGCGCGGATCCGGGGGTTGTACACCTGCAGGGTGAGCCCGTGGGAAGGGACCCGCAGGTGAGGCCCTGTCCACTCCGAGGATCCCCCATTCCTGATGGTGCAGTGCGGGGTCTGGGCTGTGTCCCCAGGCAGGTGATGGGTGAACGGATGATCTCGATCCCAGACCCTTCTCCTGCGCTCTCAGCTCACCTCAGTGCAGAGCCAAGCCCCCTGTCCCCCTCCCCACTCACACTGCGCAGCTCCAGCCCCGTGTCGATGACGAAGCGCACAGTTCCCAGAGAGAAGGATGAGTCCCCGAGCCAGTGGGTGACCACCACCCTCCGCTCCCTGCTGCCTTCCTCCGGTGCCTCGTACACCTTCTGTGCCGTGCGGCCCACGCCGGGGTGCAGGGGCAGCACCAGCAGCGGGCCCAGCCCGGGGTTCAGTGCCACAGCTTCACTCTGGATGGCCCTGCAGCACTCGGTGATCTCCTGCGGGAAGGATGGGGCCGTGCAGTGCCCAGAGGAGCTCCACTGCCCCTGGACGGGGCTGAGCTCACCTGCCTGCCCTGGGGGAAGGCCCTGGGCACTGCGGTGCACGTAGCAGAGCTGCGCCAGCGCAGCAGACACCACAAGCCCCCACCTCAGCCAGGGCTTCCCCAGCAACTGCAGACAGGGAACGCCTCCAGCCCCCCAGCTGTATGCTGGTGGCACGGTGATGACCCAGAAGCCTGAGGCACACACCTGCTCGCTGGCCAGGAAGAGCAGGATGTGGCCGGGCTCCTGCCGCCGGTGGATGTCCAGCACAGCCTGGCAGGCTGCTGCGACGCGGCCGTGGGTTGGGACGTCCCTGTAGAGCAGCTGTGGGGACAGCCCCGATCCCGGCACCCGCACCACGGGGGGGTCCCCGCAGAAGGTGCGCAGCCGCTCCTCCATGGCCGGCGAGGTCACCACCACCACCTTCAGCTCCGGGCGCTGGTGCAGGACGTCCTTCAGCAGCCCCAGCAGCACGTCCGTGGGCACCGTGCGCTCCTGCGCCTCGTCCAGCACCACCACCCCGTACTGCCGCAGCAGCGGGTCCGACGTCATCTCCCGCAGCAGCATCTCGTCTGAGCAGTACCTGCGTGGCCCGGGCCCATCAGGGGTGGCTGTGCCTGCACTTATCCCCAGGGCAGCGTGCCTCTCCCACCCGGCGCCTGCCCCGCCTGGCTCCCTTAATGAGGCCAGGGGGGATTAACTGATTATGCCGCGGCCAGGGAGCTGAGCGGGATTAGAATGGCACTCCCAGCACAGCACGGGGCCCTCCCCTCCCCGCACCTCAGGATGGTCTCAGTGGTGCAGCAGTCCTCGTGGGGGACGCAGTAGCCAACCTCGTGGCCCAGGTTCAGGTCCATCTCATCGGCCACGCGCAGTGACAGGCTGAGGGCGGCCAGGCTGTGGGGCTGGGTGCAGGCCACCAGCCCGTGAGCAAACTGCAGGGACAGGGCGTACTCGGCGCACCACTGTGGGACCTGGGAGGGGACGGCAGTGGGTGGTGGGCTGGGAGCTCCACAGTGTCCTGAGCCCTCTGCACTGCAGCCCTGGTGCCCGCAGGACCGCCTGCACTGGAGCAGTGCAGCAATGCAGGGGCACTCAGCACCTCTCCCAGGCGCTCCTTCCCCGGTAAAGCTGCACCTGAACCCACAGCTGCCTTAGCAGTGAGCTCCACAGCCTCACCACCCCCTGCCCAGAGCTTTCTGCCCGATCCTTGCACTGAAGGCATGGGACAACCACCCTCTCCAACTCCATCTCATCACTTTTTGCTCCCACCCAAACCTTGGCCACTCCGATCCCTCCTGGCAGTGAAACTGTTCCTCCCCTCATCGCTCCCCTTTGCTGTTTCCACGCTTCTGGTCCAGCTATGCTCAGTTTGTGACTGCAGAGTACGTGCCCCAGTCTGTGTCAGATGGGGCTCCTCAGAACTGGTCCCTTGCCCACACACCCCATGCCACGCAGCGCCCGCAGGGAGGTGCCCCTGAGCAGCAGGGACCTGCCCCCAAAGCCACTTCCAGAGACCCACACACAGCTCTGCGGGGACCAGAGCCGCCAGCCCTGTGCCTGGCTGTGCTCCCAGCCTGACACAGCCCCCTCAGATCAGCTGCCAGACTCAGCTCTATGCCCCTTCCTCATAAAGATCAGCACAGAGCACAGCTGAACACGGAAACAGCAAAGGGATGCAGCCTGAGCATCAGCTCTTCCCCTTTCTGTCAGAACACCAATCTGCAGGGTGCTGGTGTGCCAAACCATGGGACCAGATGCTCCACATGAATCAGGCTGTGTTTCCCTGTCTCCTCAGGGCACGGAGGTTCCAGGACCCGCACGGTGCTCGCACCCGAGGGCAAAGCAGCCCCGGGGCCACCAAGAGCTGTGAGGCCCCTAAATGGGGCTCCTCGCTGGGCTGTGCCCCATGCTGAGCCCCAGCTGAGTGCTGCAGCACAGCTGCACCCAGTGGCTCAGAGCCCTGCTGCCAACACCCTGATAAAGCCAGCGACCAGCAGCTGCTGAGCTTTGATCCAGGCAGCAACCAGCTCTGTGGAGGCCCACGGTTATCCCTGCAGCTTCCAGGAGATATCTTCCCAGGTCAAAGTCTGCGTGATGACGTCCTCAGGTGTTGTGTCAAAGGACCACAGATGGGACGCGCTGCTCCGCACCACGGGGAGGCCTGATCCTGGCACCATACGCCAGCTGTCACCCAGACTGACTGTCCCCAGCCATCACACTGAGCCCAGGAGGACCCCGACCCTCTCCCTGCAGCGCAGTGCTCCCAGCACGCACAGGGCAGTGCCTCCCCAGCTCACGCAGAGGCACTGCCTGGGGCCAACACTCCTGCCCCAGCGCGTTCAGCACCACGCTCAGTGCCCTGGGCCTGCTGCAGTGGGGCTGGCAGTGCCACCATGGGGCCACCTCCTGCACCAAGGGGCTGCGGGGTGTTCATGCAGCAACAGCGTCAGAGTGTGGGACTGCGGGGCTGCCACCTCAGCACAAAACGTGGCCTCTCCTGACAGTGGCACCACAGCTGCTCTGTGTAGAAGGGGCAGTGCTGCTGAGGGAGCAGCACAGCAAAGCACAGCACAGCCCTGTGGCCGCCTCAGCGGCAGCGCGGCCCCGGCCCTCCCGCTCACCTGTGTACTCTTGCCGGTGCCGGGAGGCCCGGACACGAGCACGATGCCGCTGCTGCCCTCCAGGTGCTCCATGAAGCTGTACTTGGTGGTCCACACAGGCAGCTCCCGGCGCTGCCGCAGCAGCTCGTAGTAGCGCGAGGAGAAGGGCAGACCGTCGTACGGGTTCACCTCCAGGTCACCGTCGCAGCCCAGGGCCGGGTCCTCATCCTCCTCCGCGTCCTCCAGCACTGAGCCGGTGCCGTTCTGCCGGGGCGGGGAGCTCGGGGCCCCGCCGGTGGCCATGGCGCTTCCACTGCGGGGGGCACGGGGACAACGCGATGCCCGCGGGGCGTGGGGGACGGCGGGGACGGCCCGGGGCTGAGCCGCCCTCGGTGGGACGCGAGGGACCGGGACGGGCGGGGGGGGCTCGGGACGGGGAGCGGCACGGCCTGGGCACGGGGACAGGCGGGGACCGGCGGGGCTGCACGGGGCCGGGGGCTGAAGGCCTCCGGCCGGGCCAGGCGTCCCGGAGCACAGCGCACGAACGGGGCCGGGTACAGCCGGGGGTCACCGCACCGCACCGCACCGTACGAGGGGCGCGGGTACCGGACCGGCCCGGAGCGCAGGGGGCACCGCGGCTCGGTTCCGGTTCCGGTTCCGGTTCCGGTTGGGCCCGGCCGCCGCTCACCTGCGCGCGCCACCACCGCCTCGGCCCGGCCGGGAGCGGGCGTCACGTGACCGCGCCGCCGTCACGTGGCCCCGCGGCAGCCGCCAATCAGCGCCGCCCGTGGCGCCCGGCGGCGCGCGGTCCGCCGCTCGGTGCCCCCGTTCCGCGCGGAGCTCCGCGTCCCGGCCCGCCCCGTCCCGGTGCCCCCGTTCCGCAACCCGGCGCCCGGGTCGGGCGGCCTCGGCCCGCGGCTCCCGGTGCGGGGCCGCTCGGGGCCGCCAGGTGGGGCTGCGGGGCCGGGCAGCGGGCGGCCCGGTACGGAGCGGCGGTAGCGCGGCGTGCCGTTACTGCCATTAAAACCTCGCGGTGTCGATATCCGCCGTCGCGCCGCGGGGAACGCGCGGGGCGTTTCGTGGCGCGGGCCGTGACACCGCGGAGCGACCGGAGAGCGGCGGTCCGGGCAGCGTGGAGAGCGGGCAGGAACCGCACGGGGCTTAACACGAGGGGAGAGGTGGCCCCGGTGGCCGGGAGGGACAGTGGGATCCCGGGCTGCGTTAGGAGCGCGGGCAGCGGGTCCGGGGGGGATCCGCCCCTCTGCTGTGCCCTGGGGAGCCCGCACCCGGAGCACTGCGCAGCTCCGCGCTCCTCAGTACGGAGCAGACCGGGATCTGCTGGGAGGAGCCCAGCGGGGGCTGCAGAGATGGCAGAGGGCGTGGAACGGCTCCTGCGGGAGAGAGCTGGGGCTGAGGAATGGGGGCTCAGAGGGGATCTGCTCCACGCCCGTCCGTATCCGAGGAGCGGGAGGCAGAGGGCCGAGGCCGGGCTCTTCTCACAGCGTGTGGCCGTAGGACGAGGGGAAACGGCCGCAGAATGAAGCACGGGAAGCTCCGCACCGCTGTGCGTGGGGACTCCGTACGGCGCAGTGACGGAGCGCTGGAGCTGCACGCAGAGCTGCTGGATCTCCTCCTCCAGAGACGTCCAGGACCCCCCGGACACCGAGCGGTGCTCCCCGCGCCGGGGCTGCTCCGCAGGGGTTGGACTCGGTGGTCTCTGGAGGTCCCTTCCTACAGCTCTGTGGTTCATTGGGCAGGTGGTGCAGACCTGCTGCCTCCCTCGCCGCTGTGGGGTCGGGGGATGAGCGTGGTCCTGCAGAGCTCTGCAGTGCTGTGCGTTGTGCGCTGAGCAGGGACGGGTTGGCCTCAGGTGGGGGCACGCTGTGCCCTGCGCCCCGGCCCGGTGTCCCTGCTCCGGGCCCTGCGTGGCCACGGCTGGGCTGCTCCGTGGGGGCTGTGGGGGTGACAGCAGCCGTGCAGCCCAGGTTGTGGTGTAGGCGTTGTGGGAGCGCCGTGCTCTGCAGCCGTAGTCCGGTGGGGTGCTGGGCTGCGGCCGTCCCCCCCACAGCCAGACGTGCGCTGAGGAAGCGGAGGTTTGCACAAGCTGGTGGGGTGCACGTGACCCGGGGAGCACCGCAGGAGGAACTGGCAGCGCCCCACGCAGCGCCTCGGGTCCCTGCGCGGCCATGGCCCCCTGGCTGCCCACCAAGGAGAAGTACGGCGTGGGTGAGTGGGGCCTTCGTGGCCGAGCAGAGAGCCGGGGGCTGTGCGGTGAGCTCAGAAGGGTGAGGCGGGGGTCGGGTCCCCGTGCTGCTGCCGCTGCAGGTTTTGGAAGGTCGGGGGCTGTGGGATCAAGCGCGGGGCAGACGGGCTGGAGATGGGGTGGACTGGGAGCTGTGGGGCCGAGCACCGGGGCAGGGTGCTGGGGCTGCAGCTTTCCAAGTCCTGATGCGGGATCTGTCCCTCCGCTCTCTGCGCTGGGATTTGGGCTCAGCCCGGATGTTGAAGCGCGCTCGGTTTCTCAGCTCACCAGCACAGCCGGGGGCTGTGCTCATTTCTGATCGTCCTGTGGGGCGGCCAGCACTGCCGTTTGCCCCCGCGCCACCTTGGGGCTGTGCTCCCGGTCCCTGCTCCCGGTCCCTGCAGCAGCTGTGGCAGAGCCCTGGCAGCCTTGCTCCCTGCCCTGACCCGCTCAGCCGCCCTGCAGCACCCCGGGGAACTTCTCCTTGCGCCACTCCTGCCCTCCCTGCTCTGCACCTCTTCCCCTTTCTGGAGGGGCCGTTTCCCACGCCCCTCCCCTGTGCAAACGGGGGTGGGGAGGGGCTGCCAGGGACCCCTGGGGCCTTCCTGTGGGGGACTGGGCCTGGTGGTGGGGGTGAGCGGGACTGGGGCCGGGGGCTGTGCGGGGTCCTCGTGCAGAGAGCAGGAGGGAGGGATGTGTGGGGGGCTGAGGGTCCTGGGTGCTGCAAGGGGCCGGCATAGCCATGGGGCTCCACGTGGGGGTCTGGGGGCACTGCGGTCCCTGGGACACGGAGGGTTGGGTTGATGGGGTGTGGTGCTGGTAACGGGGTGATGTGTGAGCAGGGTCCTGGCAGGGAGCTGTGGCGTGCAGGGACGGTCCCCTGTGCAGGGTGCAGCCGGGCCTGTGGTCAGGGCTGCCCCCGCCCGAAGCCACAGGGGAGCCGTCACTGTCCAGAAATAGCAGCAGGAGCAGCACAGCCACTGCTGCAGCTGAAAGAGCCCCGTGCAGGGCTGGAACTCCTGAAGCACAGGGCTGAGCGAGGCCTGGAGAGGTGGCTCTGCTCTGTGTGGGGGCCGAGTGTGAGGTGTGGGGCCACAGAGCCTCTGCTGGGTGGGGGTCCCTACTTCCAGCTCCTGGCCCCTCTCTCTGCAGCCGTGTGGAACTTCCCCAGTGCCAACGAGCATCACCTCCCGCTGCAGATCGGGGAGACAGTGCACATCCTGCAGGCATCCGAGGGTAAGGGGTCCCAGCTGGGCTGGGGCTGAGCTGCACCCGGCTGGGGGCTGCCGGGCCCCGATCCTGGCTCGTGGTGAGCCCCTCCCTTCCCTTGCAGGCTGGTACCGCGGGTACTCGCTCAGGAACAGGGCTGCCCGGGTAGGTGAGGGGCACAGGGGAGGGCTCCCCTGGCCCTGGCTGGGTGTGTGCCCATGGGGATCACACCGACACTGGGGATGGTCCTTGGGATGCCCCCTCCCCACGCCTATGGGCGCTGACGGTCGCTGCTCCCCAGGGCATCTTCCCGGCCTCGCTGATCCACCTGAAGGGCGCAGTGGTGGAGCGCAGGGGGTAGGTATGGGACAGGAGGGCTGACCCATGCTGGCAGTGGGCACCGCAGGGCACTGTGCCTTCCCCAGGGCGGAGGAGAATGTGGTGCCCGCCGAGATGCCCATGGTGCAGGAGATCACCACCACGCTGCGGGAGTGGGCCACCATCTGGAAGCAGCTCTACGTGGTGAGGAGATGCGGGGGGGTGGGGAGGGCACAGGGATGCGGCGGAGCTGGGGGTGACCCTGTGCACGGTGCTGCCCACAGACAGGGCAGATGGAGCGGTACCGCAAGGTGAAGCAGATGATGTACGAGCTGATGGAGCAGCGCTCGCAGCTGCTCTCGGGTACGCTGCCCAAGGACGAGCTTCTGCAGCTCAAGAAGGAGGTGACCAGCAAGATCGACTATGGCAACAAGTGAGAGGGGAATGGGGCTGTCCTCGCTGTCCCCGCTGTCCCAGCTGTGCACCCCACCTCGCCCAGAGCTGTGGGTTAGGGCTGAAACATCCCTGGTGCCACCGCTGTCCCCGCCCCGTGACCTCCAGGGTTGTGCTGCCCCACGCTGTGCTCGCAGCCCCTGCCTGCAGGTCCCAGTGGGACGCAGGGCCCTACATACAGCCCATCTGGGCTCTGGGTCCCACCTCCCCCCTCCCCCCCTCAGGATCCTGGCACTGGACCTGGTGGTGCGGGATGAAGACGAGAACATCCTGGACCCCGACAGGACCAGCGTCATCAGCCTCTTCCAGGCGCACCGCAGGGCCGCGCAGACCGTCACGCAGCGCATGCAGGAGGAGGCGGTGAGAGCAGCAGGGCCTGGCATGGCGAGCACCGCGTGCAGCTCTGCCCCACAGCCGTGCCCCACAGCCGCGCCCCACAGCCACGCGTGGGGCTGAGCGGCCTCGTGCCCCACAGAGCTGCCAGCAGAGCCAGCCGGGCTGCAGCGCGCGCATGGCGGCCTCGCCCTCGCACAGCCTCTACCTCTGCGTGCGCAACTTCGTCTGCAACATCGGCGAGGAGGCGCAGCTCTTCATGGCACTGTACGACCCGGGGGAGCAGCGCATGATCAGGTGCGGTACCCCTGCACCCCGCGGCCGAGCTCCGCTCCCCCCGCTCCCCCCGCAGCCTCCTCACGCCGTCCCCTCGCAGCGAGAGCTACGTGATCCACTGGGCCAGCACGGGCGTGCCGCGGGACATCGAGCTGCTCAACAACCTCCGGGCCATCTTCACGGTGAGCCCCTCGCCCGCCCGGCGCTGCACACATCGTCCCCCCGAGCTGCCTGCCGACCACCGGGGGTCCATCAGAGCCCACGTCCCAGCCCCGGCTCTGCCCCTCTGCGCGCTCTCTGTGCTGCCCCATCCTCCCGTCGCCCCACGCCGTGCCCTCCCGGCCCCGCGCCCGCCCTCTCCCCGCAGGGAGGAGCAGCTCGTGCTGACGGCGCTGACCCTCAGGACGGCCCGAGCCGTCGATACGCAGATGAGCCGGGAAATCAATGTAAACGAGCAGCATCAGCACTCGGAGCCGCGCGGTGCGCTCCCCCGGCGCTCGCTCCGTGCCGTCCCTGCCCGCAGCTGCGGTCCCTGCCCGTCCCTGCCCGCAGCCCCTCCAGGGACGGGTCCCGCTCTGGCCCGGGGTGCGTGGAGCTGCGGGGTGCGGTGCTCCCCAGGCCCCGCACCGCGTCAGATCTGTCCGATCTCGAGGCTCTGTGCCGCGCTGCCCGCACCGTGCGGACCCCTCGGGGCCGTCACCTCTATCAGCCGCAGGACCCCCGCGCTCCGTGCGGCGGCTTTGTGCCCTCTGTGGGCACGGCAGCGATCCCCGCCCCACGAGGCAGAGCCTTGGATAACTGCACCCCGGTTATCCTGGCGGGCAGCCGCATTTCGCTCACAGCCCGCTGTGCCCCCAGGACCTGGGCAGCAAGGACCTGAAGCGGGAGAGGCTTTTCCTGGTGTGCCAGATCATCCGGGTGGGCCGCATGGACCTGCGCGAGGCGCTGAGCCGCAAGCTGAGCACGGGGCTGCGGAGGCCCTTCGGCATCTCGGGTGAGGGGGGGCTCGGGGCAGCACCGTGGGCTGCTCCCGTACGCGGTTCCCCCTCCCTCGCTGCTCTGCCCCGTTCTCCTCGTGACCGCTTTTCCCCACCACCGTCACCGCGCTGCGCTGGGACCCGCGGGTGGGGCCGGCACAGCCCCCGGGGCACGGACCCCCATGGGGAGGGGAGCGCGGGGACTCCCCGCACCCCAACCCTGCCCTGATGGATGCTCCTGCTCCGGGTATTGATCCTCTTTGGATGGGCTTGGTAGGAAATTATCGATTTTAATTGGCCAATTAGTGTGCGCTAGGATCTCGGCCACGAAGTAATTACCAGGTGAATTATTAACATACCGGCAGCTAATTGCGCTCCGAGCTGAGCGTGTCTCTGGGGAGGGAGCAGATGGATGGCCCTGGTGCCGTGCTGCAGTGCCCTGTCCCTGCTGCCTGGGGCTGCCTGGGGCTGGGGGTGCCACCGCTGTGCTCACACAGACCCCATGGCAGCACACACCCCCCCATAGTGCCGCACTGCAGCCTCTGCCCACCCCCACAGAGCTGTGGGTGCTCCATGGGGCCCTGCCCAGTGCCCCGTGTGTCAGTGCCACACCACAGCAGGCAGAGAGGCGTCCTGGTGGGACACGGTGACCACCCCACATCAGTGTCCGGGCGCAGCGTGACCCATGGTGGGGTACAGGCGGGGTTGTGGCTGCGGTTTCTGTGTGTGTATCCCCAGGAGGGTTTGGCACAGGGGCCTGCAGCACTGGGGCTGCACCCATGGCTGCTGTGTCTGTGCCATTGCAGTGATGGACATCACCGACATCACCAAGGGGAAGTGTGAGAGTGACGAGGATAAGCAGCACTTCATCCCTGTGCACCTGTGAGCTGTGGGACTGAGGGTGGGCACGGGGACAGCGGTGGCATGGGGACAGTGGTGTTTTGGGAACGGCAGCTGCAGAAGTGCCAGAAACAGAGAGCAGATATTGCTGGGAGCTTTGGCTTTGCCAGGGAACTGTGGGTCCCTGGGGCAGGATGTCATCGGGGCTATGAGCAGTGTGGGGTTCAGAGAAAGAGTATCATTATGGGCTGTGAGACACTGAGGGGCACAGATCCTCCTGGAGCCCCACTGGGGCCGTGGGGGGTTGTTGTGCTTCATCCCATCCCAGTCTGGGTGCTCTCCTGCACCTCCCTATGTGGGGCGGGGGGCTGCAGGGGTCTGACTTGTTTTGCTGTTGTTGGTGGAGGGCAGCAGTGCCCTGTGAGCTCTCCCTGAGCTCCCTCCCCCCACGGGTGTCTGGCAGGGCGGCCGCCGAGAATGACTTCCTTCACAACATGATCAGGAGAGCAACAGAGGGAAAGGACATCAACCACAAAGGGCAAGGTAGTAGGACCCCCCCTGCTCCCCAGTAAACCTGCAGCAGCCACGGGTTGTGCTCAGGCTCCTGCCTGCAGCGTGGCATGGAGCTGTCCTGGCAGTCAGGGTCAGCCCTGGGGGAGACCACCCACCCCAGAGCGGCTCAGGGCTGTGCCCCATAGGAGCAGCCGTGGCTGCAGCTTTGCCCCATACGCTGGCTCTGGCCGTGGGGCTGACATCCCTCTCTCCATCCCCTGCAGGGTTCTGGGTGTCCCTGAAGATGCTGTGGGGTGACCTGAACCAGGTGCGCAAGGACCACCCGCACCTGGTGGACCGCAGCACGGTGGTGGCACGCAAGCTGGGCTTCCCGGAGGTCATCATGCCAGGTAAGCGGGGAGCAGCACCGCCCCGCCCCGACCCACGGCGCGTGCTGCTCTGGGGAGGGCACTGGGCACGACCCCGGTGCGTGTCGGTGCCAACCCCGTGTGAGGCGCAGCGTGGGGTGCGTGGGGCCCGGCTCGCTGAGCGCGCTGCTCGCAGGGGACGTCCGGAACGACATCTACCTGACGCTGGTGCAGGGCGAGTTCGACAAGGGGAGCAAAAAGACGCAGAAGAACGTGGAGGTGACGGTGTGCGTCTGCGACGAGTCGGGCAGCGTGGTGCAGGTACGGCGGGCACCCACCACCCCACGCGTCCCCTGGGCGCGGATTGGGGCGGCACTCTGTGCCTGGAACGGCCCGGGGCTCCTGAGGGTGTCCTTTGGGATAAAGCCTTGGGGTGGTGGTGGGAGGGAGCGGACCCGTGCTCTCCCCCCTCCGTGTGCCCGCTGCCTCGCCTCTTTGCCGGGGTGTTTGCTTTCATTGCAAACCGTTCTTATCGGGCCCGTGGGAGCAGGTTGTTAATTAGCGAGGCGCCTGCTGGGCTTCTGTGGAGATGCAGTCCCCATCTCTTTCTGCCCATCATAATGGGTTCCCCGTGGGGCGATGGAACCCGAGCGCTACCGGAGGTGTGCACGTCCCCACCACCTCTCGGAGGCTGTGGGACACGGGGACGGGGGATCGTGGCTGGGAAGGGATGCTCCAAAGCACGAACACACACTGCCTGCGCTGTGTGGGAGCAAAGCAGCTCTGGGGGTTCTGGACCCTCCGGTGGTGGCTGTGCTGGGTTAGCAGGGCTGTGCCTTTGGCATCCTGGGCGTTGTGTAAGACTTGCCAGGAGCTGACCACAAACCTCTCTCTGCAGAATGTGATTTACCACGGGGCGGGGGACAGGCCGACCAGCGAGTACCGCTCCGTGGTGTACTACCAGCAGCGGCACCAGCGCTGGATGGAGACGGTGAAGGTCTGTGCTGGTCCGCACCAAAGGGCCGCCCAGCCCCAGCCCTGCTGTGCTCATGTGGGCTCCTCTCCCTCAGATTGCAGTTCCCATTGAGGATGTCCACAAGACCCACCTGCGCTTCACCTTCAGACACCGCTCCTCCAGCGACAGTAAGCGTTGCTCTGCGCACGGCTCTGCTCGCGGCACTGCAGCAGAGGGGCTCTGGCTGTGGCTGCAGCCCCACAAGTGGCCCTCGTCCTGTTCTGTCGTGGGGACACACCACAGCTGCTGTTTGCAGCCGGAGGAAGCGAGCTGCTGCCCCTGGTTTGCTCTGTCGTGCAGGGACACGGAGCTCGGTGTGTCTCTGGCTCTGCTCAGCAGCTCCTGTGCTCTGTGCTGGCACTGTCTGTGCCTCGTGGCCATGGGCTGCAGGGAGCAGAGCAGAGAATCAGAGGCCATGAGATGTTGGTGTGCTGGGCACGGCACGTCCCAGCTGCAGGGAGGGTGCCCAGGGTGGTGGGGACTATGTCAGCTGCTTGCCAGCCTGCCCCTGCCTGCCCCAAACCCCATTCCATCCTCATAGGGATGCAGTCCCCACCTCCCCTCTGCTCCCCTGGTTTTGGTGTTCTCTCCCTCCCTTTCGCCCTCATACAGCCGTGGACCTGCAGTGCACGTCATGGTGCTGCGGTGGGAGGCAGTGAGGGCCTCGGGACAGGCTGCACCCACCCTTCCCCTGCACTGCCTCCACGTCCCTCTGTGCCCTTTTCTCACTCAGCTAAAGACAAAAGCGAGAAGATTTTCTCCATGGCCTTCGTGAAGCTGATGCGCCCCGATGGCACCACACTGCGCGACGGGGAGCACGACCTCATCCTGTACAAGGTACGGCGGGGTGGGACAGCACCCACCGCCACGTGGGTCCCCGTCCCCACCTCCCCCCGTCCTTGTGGGCCCCAGCACGGCTCTCTGCACACATCATCTCCAAGCCCGCTGTGCTCCTCGGCGGTGCCAAGTTCTGTTTGGGAAGAGGAATGTGGATGTGTCAGCCCCAGCAGGGAGTGTCCTCATGAAGGCATTTGCTGCGTTTTACCTGATTTCACCGGGCTTTGTCAGCTTCAAACTGCTGGGTCTGCTTTTCTTCTGGGAGAGCACAGAGGAAATGTGAGGAGGGAACGCAGGGGCTGATGCATGCAGGCACTGCTCTCCTGAGCTGTGCCATGGGAGCTGAGCTTGGTCACAGCCACGGGGGAGGGGGGGCTGCTCCCCAGGCTCCTGCCCCACACCCCACTGTGCCACTGCCTCCAACTGCTGCAGGAGGTGATTCCCTACCCCCCCCACCTTGGCCAATCCGGGATTTAGCTGAAGTTTTCCATGGTTTTACAGCTATTCCTGGAGGTCACTGCTGCCACATGGGCAGAACATGCCCCTGAGGGTTGGGGATGCTCAGCTGCCATTGCTGTGCAGCCTCATCCAACCCTCGCTGTCTGCACAAAGCAGGGGTTCCTCCTCTCCATCCTCACATCACCATCCCCTCCTGTGAGCAGCCCCAGTGCTCCCTGTGCTTCCAGCAGCCCCGGCAGCACTCACCCAGCACCCGCCTGTCCCCCATCCACCCCCCATGGGTCAGCCCCCCCGGGCCGTGTGCTGCCTGCAGCCTGCCCGGAGCTCTGGCCCAGCACTGCCCTTCTCGCTGCTCATTGCTCATTCTGCTGCTGCCTGCTCTCCCTGCGGAGCTCAGCGTGGCGACAGAGAGCGGTGCTTTTCTTCCCCAGAAGAAAAACGCATTTCAGATCTGTTATCTCCTTCCTCCGTGCGCTGTTTGGGCAAAGCACCCAAACTCCTCAGTGCTGCAGCAGCCGTGCTGCAGGGCCCTCCTGGGCTCTGCCCCGTGCTGCATCCCCACGCAGAGCAGCACTGGCCGCCTTCAGGGCATGGTGGAGCCGAGCGAACCTCACACCCCTTTGTGCTGAGTGCACTTTCTGCTTTTCAAAGCGTCGCTGCCCCCTATGCTGGCCCTGCTGTGCTCAGCAGATCCGCAGCCTTAGAGTGCAGTGTCCGACCCTGCGACTTTCTGCTCCTCCTCTGCCAGAGGAGCCTGAGCTCCATCCTCGCAGCTCCTCAGACCGCTTCGCCTCGTGCTGCACGCAGACGTTTGCTCTTGAGGCCGCTGTCCCTCTCAGGGCTGCGCTGCTGTGGGGTGTGGGGGCTCACACAATGAGGGGAAGAACCAACCAACAGTTCTGCAGTCTCTGACCTTTGCCAGCAGAGAAGTTTGCTGGGCGAGGTGGCAGTCAGGGTAAAGACAAATGCTCGTTGCTGGGCTGCGTTCAGAGCTCCGTGCAGCAGTGGTACGTGTGGGGCTCTGTCGTCCCCCTGGGCTGGTGGTACTCCTGGGCCGTGTTCAGTGGGTCCCTGACCTGTGCCACCGTGCAGGATGCAGCCACGTACCTGCCCTCGTGCTGCAGCTCATGCACACCACTCACCCATCGTGTGCTGCCGCCCCGTCCCCGCAGCCCTCGCTGCTCCGTGGTCACACACATCTGCGAGCCGTGCTGTGTTGCAGGGGGACAGCAGGAAGCTGGAGGACGCGGGCTCGTACCTGGGGCTGCCCTCCACCAGGAACCCCTCGGAGCCCCGGATGCTCTCCGGGTCGTCGTTCCGTGTGGGTGGGAGCGCGTCAGGCCTGGCCGTGTCAGCCCGCGACAGCTTCCAGATCTCCACGCTGGTCTGCTCTACAAAGCTGACCCAGAACGGTGAGTGCTGCTGGGGCGCGTTGGTGGCAGCGCTGCTGGCGGCCCCACCTGTGACAGCCGAGCACATCGCTCCCAGCGCTGACACTGCCAGCCCTGCATCACATCCCCCCCCTCCCCGGCTATGCCCCACAGCACTGCTGTTCTGGGGAGGGGGTCTGCGTGGCTCTGCTGCCTGAGCCGAGTGCTGTGTCCTCAGGGGCAGGGAGCAGGACCGGGCCTGCCCTCCTTCCCAAAGAGATGGAATAACTCCAGCTTGCACGCCTCTATCCGCAGGGGCTGGTTAGGAAGGGGGCTGCTGTTATCCCCCTGTTACGAGGGGGCAGAGCTGCGGAGTGATTTACAGCCGGGACAGGGAGTGCTGGAGCCCTGGGGGTGCCTGGGGATGGGGCCGGGGCTCAGTGCTGCTCGCTTTGTCTCTATCAAGTCTTTCTTTTGGGTTATCCCTCTCCTGAGCCCTCCCAAGTTAGCAGCGCATTGCTTTTCCGAGGCCGGCAGTGGGAGCAGCTTGCAGCAGGCTGCAGGTAGCAGCATGCACTGTGCGAGTGGAGCCCTGCTGCAACCACGGGCACGAGCGGCTTCTTGGCCCACGCAGGACCCTGCAGACGGTGACTGATGTGCTCACAGCCCCGAGGGGGCCGAGCTGCTGCCTCGGGTTTGGGAGCTGGAAGGAGCTGAGTGCTGCTGCTGAGCGCTGCGCGGCGTCCTCTGCCATCATGATGGGAATGGGGACGCCGCGTTTGGAAGCGCTGTGTGATGCTCAGCCCCGGGGGTCCTGTGCTCAGTGCTGGTGCTCCGTGCCATACAGCAGCACGGTGCTTTGTGCTCCGTGCCATGGAGCAGTGCTGGTGCTCTGTGCTCTGTGCTCCGTGCCATGGAGCAGTGCTGGTGCTCTGTGCTCCGTGCCATGGAGCAGTGCTGGCGCTCTGTGCTCTGTGCTCTGTGCCATGGAGCAGTGCTGGTGCTCTGTGCTCTGTGCTCCGTGCCATGGAGCAGTGCTGGTGCTCTGTGTCGTATCATTGCATGTGTTGGCAGCTGGAGCAGCAGCTCATCCCTCCCAGGGGACACAGACATGGGCTGAGGCTGTGCAGTGCTGGCAGCAGATGGGCTCTGTGGGCACTCCGGAGCTGTGCCCACTGCTTTGCTCCCGCACCGCGGTGCCTCCTGTGCAGGGAGTGCTGAGCTCTGCGCGTGCTGCACGTGGCAGTGTTATGTTTCTGTGGGAGTGAGGAGGTTTCTGCTCTGAGCAGCCCTGTGGCCCCAGTCCTGTGGGCTGCATGGCACTGGATCAATACCTGCAAGCACCAGGGGTGGGGGCTCGCATGTCGTGTGCCCACAGCCCCACTGGGGATCTGCAGAGGCAGCTGCACACTTCCCCTTTCGCTCAGGGTTCTTCCTGTGCAGAAGTTAGCTGCTGGGGGCAGGGTGCGGGCTCTGGGGGGGCTGCGGAGCCCCCACCCCTGCTGTGGCAAAGCCTGTGGGGGCAAGGTGCTCCCAGGGGATGCTGGCACAGTAGTCCAGCTGCAGAGCACAAAGGGAGCAGGGTTAGGGCTGGTGTTAGGGTTAGGATTGAGGCTGCTGTTTGGGTTAGAGCTAGGGCGAGGGTTAGGGGTAGGAGCATTAGCAGCAGGCACAGCTGGCCCCCCCCGCAGCTCTCCACCTCCCTGGGGAGCACAAGGAGCTGCCTTGGAGCGTGGGGTCCCCGATGTGGAGCCTGGCTGAGCACAGCCCGTGCTGAGCTCTCCTTCCTCCCCGCAGTGAACTTGCTGGGGCTGCTGAAGTGGCGGGCCAAGCCCAGCCTGCTGGCGGGGAACCTGCAGAAGCTGATGCACGTGGATGGAGGGGAGGTCATCAAGGTAGGAGAGGGGCTGCTGGCACACAGCGGGCCGGACTGGGCCCCAGGCAGGAGGGGGAACTGTGGTGTGGAAATGGGCAGAAGAACAGCTGCTAAGGGATGGCAGCAGCTCTGTGCTGGAGGTCTCTGCTCACGGTGCTGGCAGTGCTGGAGCCCTCGTTACCATCTCCTCCCTGCAGTTCCTGCAGGACACGCTGGATGCTTTGTTCTCCATCATGATGGAGAATGCGGACACTGACGTCTATGACACACTCATCTTTGATGCCCTGGTAAGCAGGATGTGTTTCCCAGCCAACATTTCAGCCCAGGACCCAACCAACCATTGTGCCCGTGCCCTGCCCTGTGCCCGTGTACCAGCACCTGGGGCACCTGGCAGTGCTGAGCCCCGTGCCCCTCCCCAGGTGTTCATCGTGGGCTTGGTGGCCGACAGAAAGTTCCAGCACTTCAACACTGTCCTGGAGGCGTACATCCGCCAGCACTTCAGTGCCACGCTCGCCTACAAGTGCGTATGGGGCCCCGGGGTGGGGATGGGGGGGTCGGGAGCGGCAGCAGAGCTCAGCACCGGGCTGTGCGGCGAGGAAGAGCTCTGCTGACCCGTCCCCGTCCCGCAGGAAGCTGATCGCGGTGCTGACGGGGTACGTGGAGCAGGCGAGCCGGGGGGAACCCTGCGAGCCCCTCCTGCGCACCTTCAAGGCCCTGGAGTACATCTTCAAGTTCATCGTCCGCTCCCGGCACCTCTTTGCACAGTAAGTGCTGCGTGCGTAGGGATGGAGCCAGGAGGAGCTCGGGGGGGGTCCCATGGGGTCCGTGCAGTGTGGGTCCACGCGTGGGGCGGTACCCGTGGGGCTGTGGGGCTCAGAGCTGCGGTGCTGCTGTGCCCCGCGGTGCTCTGTGCTGCTCCGACTGCGGCAGCCTCGGGAAATAACATCTCCTCTCGCGTGTGTAAATCGTGCAAAGTAGAGCCAGAAGGGACGTGCAGAGGTCAGAAGGAAACTCCTGCCCCAGGGCGGCATTGGCTCTGCTTCCGCCGCTCCTGACAGATGGCTTTTGTCAATGTGCCCTTATGAACGTCCCCGCTGCAGACAGCGATGCTCCCCGGGCAGACAGCGCAGCTCACGGCCCGGCACCCCCGCCCCTGCTGCTGCCCACCCACCCGTGTCCTCATCCCTCTGCAAAGCGCAGCTCTGTGGGGGCACCACAAGGGCTGTGTGGCCCCACAGCGTCACGGTGCTGCTGAGAAGTGCACCCAAAGAGGGGACATCCAGGGCTGCCCAGGACCCGGTGTCCTTTGTACCTCGTGGGCGCTGGGTTCCCATTCTCATCGTGTTGGATTGCAGTGGGACAAACTATGCCCACAGCCCCGTGTGTGCGTGGGGGCACACAGACATCGGTGGTGGAAACTTCTGAGAACGCTGCCGGGCAGATACCGGGAAGGGCAGCCCACGTTCCTGTTTCATTCCCAGTATGGGGCACTGAAAGCTGAGCCGCCCCAGCAGCAAACTGTGATGTGCCCTGCACAGAGCAGTGCTGGAGGTGCTGCAGGTGGAGCTGGATACAGGTGGAGCTGGTTACAGATGGAGCTGGATACAGATGGAGCTGGATACAGGTGGAGCAGCTGCAGGTGGAGGTGTCTGCAGCCCCATGGCCCCATGGACAGAGCAACCCACCTCTTCTCTTTGAGTGGAAGGAGAGGCCAAATCTGCAGCTCGAAGGGCTTCTGGCAAAGCAAATTAATTCTGCGGAGCATTTGCAAGCAGCTGTATGAATTAGTTAGCGTTAAAAGAAAGGCATCCCCGAAGACATGTGGTTTTTATTCATCTTCCCTTTATCTTTGTGATCTTAACAGTGGAATAACATGGGCTCTTCAGATCTCCCAAATTCTTTAAACGGAGCTAAGTTTTGTAATTGAAAGCAATGAGACCGTACTGGCAGTGAGTTACTGTGGATTGCTGGATCCGTTTGGTGATGTCTGCTGCAGCCACAACCGGGCAGCGGCCCTGGTGCTGCTGATGGGGACGGGGTGGGCTCTGCTGCTGCTGCCAGGGCTCCGGGGCCGTCCTGCACTTCACCCCGGCCGCGGTGCGGTGCGGTGCTGCCTGAGGGCTGCACGCAGCAGTTAATCACAGTGCTCTGTGTAAGAACAGCCAAAGTGCCTCAGCCAAATCATCAGGGTTATTTCCCAGTAATCCTACGGCATCTCGTGCGTTCCCTTGGGCTCGTTTACCGGAAAGATGAATCTGAAAGCAGAACGACCCAATTGCAACTTTAAAAAGCAAAGATGCGATGTTTTGGTACAAACCAGGTTCACCCACAGAGCTGTGAGCAGAAACTGCAGCGTGCTGCTGGGTGGGGACCGCGTGCAGGCGGCAAGCCACGGAGTCACAGAGCCACAGAAGGGTTTGGGATGGGGGGGACCCCCAGAGCATCAGGGCTTCTGTTGGAAAGGGCCCTTAAAGGACACCTGGTCTTGCTCCCTGTGGAGGGCAGGGACAGTCACCAGTGCTCAGAGCCCCATCCCCTGACCCTGGCGGTCTCCAGGGATGTGTGACCACCATCCCTCTGACAATCCCCTGTCCCCTCCTGTCTCACTGCCCCTTTAGACAGTGTCAGGCTGCTACCAGGTCTCCCCGGAGCCTTCTTGTGAGCTCACAGCTCACACATCCCCTGGGTACGGCTCTGTTCTGCAGGTTGGGGGGTCCACGAGGTGTCCAGGTTTAGGTGCTCAGGTTTGCAGCTGAGGCAGGAGAAGGTGGTGCAGTCCCCATCCCTGGCGCTGTTCATGTGGCCCTTGGGGATGCAGCACTGCACGGAGTGACCTGTGGCTGTTCCAGGCTCTACGAGGGGAAGGAGACGGCCGAGTTCCAGTGCTCACTGCAGCGGCTCTTCCAGGCCCTGAATCAGCTGATGAAGTCCCCACTGGAGGGGCCCACACTGCTCTCCCAGGTATGGCATAGGGCACCGGCTCTGGTCCCAGGTGCAGGGGTGAGGTGGAATGGATGGAGGGAGGGATGGACAGATGGATGGATGGATGGAGGGAGGGAGGGAGGGAGGGATGGATGGATGGACAGGCAGACAGGATGCCCATCTGGGTGCATGGTGCTGCAGCCAGGGGCGAGCTGGAGCTCCCTCCTGCAGACCTTCTGCTGGCTGGGCAGCATGGCCTCTCCCTTTGTTTTGCTGCTGTTTCTGTGCTGATTCTGTGGTTCCTATGTTGCGCTGCTTCGTGGCGTTCTTAGCTAACACCTCACAAATGTACTCATGCCTTAAAGCACGTAGTTTGAGGGCTGATAACTAAAGCAGTCCTGGTGAGGAAGTGGGCTGTCCCTCCTCATCCTCACCTCACCCGACCACGTTCCCACCGCAGTCCCGCTGTGCTGTAGATGCTCTGTGCTGTGGAACCCCACTCCCTGCGATCTCACAGCCGACACAGTCACAGCCGTGTGATCTGTGCTCACTCAGCACTCTGACTTGGGCCTGGAGGAAATCATTTTTGCAGACACATGAGGGTGGAGCGGCACCAGGTGCAGGGGGGACTTTGCGTCTCCGGACGCACCGTCCCCGCAGCTGAGCTGAGCTCAGGTTGGGAATGGTGGTGATGAGAGCAGCAGAACATGGCTGTTGGTGCAGTGCCCTGCCCCAGGTGCTGCGCAGGGCCGGGCAGTGGTTCTGCCTGCAGCTGGGCACCGCGGCTCCAGGGCCGTCGGTGGGGACGTGGGGGTGTGCTCCGCCCGAGGGGGATGCGCCGACTCCCAGGGCCGATGTGGTGTGGCTGCAGGTGGTGATGCCCAGGTGAATCCTGCCAGGAGCTCAGCATCCCCGCCAGGGACTGACGCAGCTCTGCCCACTGCCGTCGTTAGAGCTGCAATTATCCGATCAGCGCAGGCAGCGCTGATAATAGCTCGTTAGTTGCAGCGCTCCCGTGAAGGCCACCTCCTCCGTGAAGGAAGCGCTCCTTTGTTGCACCGCTTCAGGCGTTGGGGTTTTGCGCTGTTTTGACTGCTCTGTGCCACGGGAAGGAGCCTCATTTAGGTCTGACGGGGAGTGCTGGGCAGGATGGGGCCAGGGACAAACCTGTGTGCTCCTGGGGCAGCGAGCAGCCCCACGCCCTTGGGACCCCCACCACTGATGGGCTGGTCCTGCTCCAGGAGCCCAAGGCAGCTGAGATTTGGGGTGGGATGGAGATGCAGGTCCCCATGGCACACAGCCCCTGCCCGCAGCCATGCCCCATTCGTGTCCCCATAGCACGCAGTCCTTACCCACAGCTGTACCCCATTCCTGTCCCCATGGCACACAGCCCCTGCCCACAGCTGTGCCTGCGGAGGGCAGTCAGAACTGTCTGACCATTGATCGTGGCTCCGCTGCAGAGAGGGTGTGATCAATGCAGAATTAAGGGGTGGCAGAAAAATTAATGTTAATCAGTCCAGCTTCGCTCAGCATGGAAGTTAATAAAGAAATCAAATGTAGGGGATGCTTTTCTGAAGCTGTGGATGTGACTGAATGAGATAAGTGCCACGGTGTGTGAGGCGAGCAGCGCTTTGGCCCCATACAGTACTTTGATTTAAAACCAGCATCGTATGAATGCATTACAATAACCATTTTTTAACGTATATCTTCTCAGGAAAGAAAGGGGAAAAGCAGTTGGGAATGGAGAGGTGTCCCATGGGGACGGGCGTTGCTTTTGCTCGGAGCTCTGGGTGCCGGGGGCTCTCTCTGTGGGGTGGGCACAGGGGCACCCCGGGGAGTGGGGCTTTCTGCCCTCGTTGCAGCAGAAGGGATCTGAGCTCCTGGGGAGGCTGTGGGAGGGACTCAGGGTGTGCTGTGTTTGGTGGAAATGAGTGTGATTCCAGCTGCCTGGGGGAGGGCAGCACGCCCAGGATGGAGAACATCGCTTACAGCTCAGGGGCAGAGCGGTCAGCCCCCATCTGCTGAGCAGTGCCGGGTGCTCCCCTGGAGCAGCAGCTGTGTGTGTGTGCCCACTGCTGGCACTGGGGGGGCTCACTGGAGCCTCCGAGCAGAGGCAGTGATTGCTATTGATGAGAGACACAGGTGCCATCACAGTGATTCCGGGTGCGTTGCTGGGCATGGGCACTATCGTGATCCATTTGATGTCTGTCTGCCCGTCCTCGTCTCTCTGCAGGGAGCGGCCCTCAAGTATTTGCCTTCCATCCTGGAGGATGTCTTTGGGATCTTCGATGCCTCTGTGCTGGGGTAGGTGTCCCTGGTCCCAGCCCCCTCCCACCACAGCGATCCCCCCCAGCTGCCCCCAGGATGGGCAGTGCCTCCGTGAACCCTTCCCTGTGCAGACGTGGGGGGTTGGCTTGGTTTTGGCAGGGATCAGTTGGAAAGGGGCAGCAGTGCTTGGGGCCGCAGAACTGCCAGCTTGAGGGGTGGTGCTCCTTAATTCCCCTGTCTGCATCGCAGGGTTCTGCTGCGGGACTTCATCGGCAACCTGCAGCCCCAGCGCCTGCTGAAGCAGAAGCTGCAGTCCCTGACCGACATCGTCAACAGCAAAGTCTTCCAGTCCTACGGTGAGAACAGCGCGGGTTCTTACGGCACAGCCCGGCCCACGCTGCTGGGATGGCAGCAGTGTTAACATGGGGACGTGTCCCCCCACAGCCCTCACTCTGCTCTGTGTCTGCAGGATGTGAACTCCCATGTGCTGCCCGGTGCTGTGGTCCTGAGCACCTGGAAGGGTTTTAAAACACATTGTGTTGTAGGAGATCAGGCTTAGAGGGAGTAAAGGAGTGTAGAGGGATGGCAGCAGTGATTTCTGGGGTGGGTCGCTGTCCATGGGAGGGGGCCGTTCATGGTTCCCCCGCTCCACATGGACACTGCTTACAGCCACGGGGCCACTGAGGTCGGTGAAGGCGATGAAGACCATCAGATCCAACCACCCAACCACTGATACAGGAATAGGGGTGGTGACAAAGGAGCAGGCTTGTTCAGTTCTGCCTACAGGGAGGAAGGGGCTGCCAGGTCACCCGACACAGCTGTGGGTGTAGGGTGACCTCAGCACGCTCAGCAGGCTGAGCCCTGGCAGCCAGGGGTGGTTCGGGTGAGAAAGTCTGCATGTGTTGGGTTAAACTCAAAGCACCGTTAGCAGAGGAGCAGAACAGAGCCTCGGAGCCCCTCGTTAGGATCTCGAGTCTTTCCAGAGCAATCTGTCCAGCCTGCAGCCTGGACACTGTGCTCTCAGTCCCTCCGGGTACGAGGAGCTGTGGGTGCACACCGTTAGCCCCACACCTCCTCCCACCCCACAGAGTGCCGGGATCTGCTGCTGCGCGCAGCCGTGCCCGTCCTGCAGGACCTGATCGAGAGGGGCGAGGAGGAGGACGCGTGTGTCGAGCTGCTCAGCACCATCCTGGAGATGCTGTACACGGCCCAGAAGGTACCACCCAACCGCTCTGCTGCTCCACTCTCCCTGTGCTGGCTTCAGCTTGGAAATGTGTGGCTCGTCACTGGCTGTGGGGGGACGGTGCTCTCTGCTCTGACTTTCAGTGCTCTGTTTGTTGCAGAGAGCAGAGGAGGACCGGCACGGGGAGCATGGCGACTCAGAGCTGGTGAGTGCCACTCCTGGGGCTCTGCAGGAGGGACCTGGGCACCCAAATGCTGGGGAGAGAGCCTTGTGCACCTGCAGCCCTGGGGCTGCCTCCTGGGGTCTGTGCGTGGGATGGAGGAGCCTCCCTGGGGTGGGGGGCTGATAGGGCTGAGTGCTCCGGGCTGTGCTGTGAGCCCACACCCAGCTGGGAGTGCAGGACATGTGCACGGACCTCTGCTTGGGTACCACGTGTCCTTGGTGCCTAAGTTCACACCAGAGGGAGTTTGGCTGTGATGCTGCCTTTCTTGGGGAGGAGTGAGTGAGGTGTGGGCTCTCCATGGGTCCACAGTACTCCAACAGCCCTCAGATCTTCTCTGCTGGGTGTGAGGGCGGATGCCCCTGCTCCTCCAGCGGTGTCTGCCCTGGGACCTGCAGTGCTGTCAGCATGCTCCGTGCTCTGCTGGGCTGACCCCGCTGCTGGGTGCTGGCTGTGGTACAAGGCAGCCGGGCTGTGCTCTGGGGCTGTGCACTGGGGCAGTTTTGGGCCTCAGGATGCCACAGCCATGAAACCTCGGCAGGTTCAGCTTAGCTGCAGCACCGGGCTGATGCTTTGAGTGCAGCCATGCTCGTGCCTCAGTGGCTGTGCTGTGTCCTTTTGCTGTGCACCACCCCACAGCCCCCGCTGGGCCCTGTCCCTGGCACCCGGCAGCTCTGTTTCTGTGCCATACCCTGGGCTGTGTCTGGGTGCCCTCCAGGTGTCTGTGACCCCCTCAGTGTGTCCCACGACAGAGCAGTGTGTCACCTCTGGGAAGCAGACCTCGGGCACTCAGCAGAAGCAGTGGAACACCCTGCGGTTCTTTGCTGCACTGCTTCCTCGAGGGCATCTCTGAGATTTGAGCGGGATTTCCTACACAAGAACTCATCACTACATCTCTGCATTGGGAACAAAGTGCTCTTGTGCTCTTATGACATCCACCTGGGGCTGCCAGGGGCTGGCGTGTGCCTCTTGTGGAGGACAGGGACAGAAGCCAGCGGGCAGCAAGGGGACACTGAACCTGAGACAAAGGCAAAAGCCTCAGTGGGTGTGAGCTCCGTCCTGGGACTGAGGTTGGGCAGAGGGGATCGTGGCTTCCACCGTTTGCACTGCACCACATCCCTGCACGGGGATGGCCACAGCCAGATGCAAAAGGAAATGGGCAGGCTGAGGATGTGAGTGCGTTCTGCGAGGCCGCTGAAGGGGTGGGCTCTCCCCTTTCACTTGGGATCTGCTGAGCAGAGGTTCAGTTGGGATTTCTGCACTCCGGGGTCTCAGTGCGGTTGGAGCAGTGGGGATTTGCAGCTGCTGAGCTGAAGTTTTGGGAAGGATGAATGATGGGGGAGGGAGCAGAGCCAAGTGGTGCAGGAGGAGACGTGGGCTGTGTGCAGGGAGCAGTTGGAAGCTGTGGCTGTAGGTGTCCCGGTTCTGCCCTTTCTCAGCTCTCTGTGAGCACTGTGTGGGACCCACGGGTGTCAGAGCTGTGGCTCAGAGCACAGAGGCACAGAGACTCAGTTGGATGAGTGCTCCGTGCCCTGGGCTGTGCTGTGCCCCATGGTGAGTTTGGGGTCTCTGCTGACACCTCCTCGTGGTCACCCTATGTGACACATCCCAGGCACCTCGCAGGAGCCAGAGCCGCTCAGCAGCATTGCAGGGCTCTGCTGAGAGTGTGGGGACGATTCCTGTGCCCTCCTGCAGAGAAACCCCTGCTAACTCTGCCAGACTTCTGCAGAGCGCTGTGGGTGGTTAGCACAGCTTCCAGTGGGGAGCTGCAGCAAAGCAGGGACCCGTGCTCCCTGTGCAAGCAGCTTCTGCTTGACGAGCCTGTTGCTCTCAGGGGCCCGGGTACTGCGTGCAGCACAAGGGGTGCCCCCGGCCTGGCTCAGGGTCACGCAGGGGGATGCCCAAAACCCGCTCCCCACACTGCCCACTGCAGCCGTGACACCCCATGCCTCGCAGGTGAAGGTGAAGAGACACGTGCAGGTGATCCTGGAGCGGCTGCTGCACACCGTCAACCGGAGGGTGATCGTCCTGGAGAGGGACAACAGCCTCAGGGTGAGTACCACCGCCTGCGCCGGGCGTGGGACCGCTTCCCCTGGGGTGAGGAGGTGAGGGGCTCGTGGTGCAGGAAGCAGATGCGGGGGTTTGAGCATGGAAAACGGTGCCTGGACCCAACAGACTTTCATAGCTTCACATGCGGGAGGAGCACGCTGGGGCCACACCTCGTGCTGAGCTGCTGCAGGGTGCAGCACGGCTGCGGCCCTTCGTGGAGCAGCTGCTCTCGGTGCTATGGTTGGATCATGCAGGAGGGGTACACTCTGCACGCGTGGCTGAGCGGGCTGTGTGGGGCAGGCCAGGCACACCGGGCTGTGTGGGGCAGGGAGATGGGTGCGGAGGCATTTGGGGTGCAGCGCTGTGGGGAATTGGCGTGCTGATTCCCATACTGCGCTGTCCAAAGCTGTGCTGTGCCGTGCATTGCGCCCAGGGAGGTTTCCTGGGGCAAACCTGTAGCTCTGCCATCCCGTGCTTGGCTCTCATTCATAAATACCCATCTGAGCCAAGGTGCTACGGGCGGGATGGGACCTTCCTTCTCACTGGCCGTGCTGCTGCTCCCTGGCAGGGGGCCTGCCTGCTTCACGAGCTGTTCCAGACAGCACCTCTGTGGTTCTGGAGGTGCCCCATTGCTGATAGTGGAGTGTGTCATCCTTCCCATGGACCCGGCTGCAAGTAGCCCTGTGCTGGGCTGTGCAGGGCTGTGCAGGGCCGTGGCAGCTGTCAGGGTGGGTGGGCGCTTGCTGGTTGTGATTCAGGTGGATTGAGGCAGGCGATGCGTGCTGGGCTGGGCTTGCTATCATCTCGCTTTTAGCCTTTGTTCTCAGAATGCATGATTCAGTGCCAGAGGAAGTGAGAGCAAAAAAAGAGCTGTTTGAAGCTACCTACGGGGCTGTGACAGAGATAACGAGCAGTGCTGGCTGCCGGAGCGCAACGCGAGGAGGAGGAGAGCGATGCTTTGGCTGAGCCTCACTTTCTCTGCTCGCTCCCGTTCCCCCGCTCTGGCCCCGCTGTGCTCCAGAAATGCTGTCTGGCAGCTTTCTCACTTTGGTTCATAGCTTTCGTGGTGCTGTTGCAGTGCCAGGCCTCATCCTGCTGCTCACAGCCCTCAGCAGCGCTGTGTCCGGGGCCGGAGCCGCCTGTGCCACCACCATTGCGTTGTGCTGAGGGTCAGAACAGAGCGGGGAAGAATCCTCACCCCTGGTGCTCGATGGCCAGTGGGGGTTTGCAGAGTGTGGCGGTGGCTCCGGGGGGGCAGAGGAGCGGCTCAGGAAGGGGAGGTGGGCTCACGTTGCGCCATGGGAGGCTCAGGTTGGATCTTAGGATGGCGGTGGCGGCCAATGTGCGACTGCAGGGCAGTCAGGTACCGGCACCAACTGCCCAGGGTGTGGGGGTCACGGTCCCCAGAGATGTTCAGAACTGCTGAGATGTGGCACCGGGGGACACGGACAGGGGGCACAGTGGGGTGGGGGATCTTGGAGAGCTCCTCCAACCTCAGTGACTGATTCTATGAGAGCTGCACCACTCCTGGGTCCCGGCCCACCCGCAGTGGGCTCCTCTCTCCAGCCCTTCTCTGCCACCCCTGGCAGTGCGTGTGGGACTCTCCCAGTGCTCCCCTGTGATGTGGGACCCACTGGAGCCACGGGGCTGCTTGTGGCCAGGATGGGATTGCAGCACTGATGGGGGTCGGGGGCTGCTCCAGCCACATCCAGAACAGAAGCGCACAGCCAGGAGAGGGTGTAACAAAAATAGCGCCTCCATACAATTTATTGGTTTCTCCGTGAATACAGCCGCTGTTCCCCTCACCTCTTATTTACACGGGGGCTTCGGTACGTCAAACGGAACGGTTAAAAATATAAAAGCTGGTGCTACCCAAACCCTAACATCAGAGGGAGGGAGAGGAGGCGGGAGCCGGCGTCAGCGCTGGGCCCTGGGCAGCGCAGCTCACAGGAACCAGAAGCACTTGCGCCTGGATTTCTTGGTGTCCAGCTTCGTAGGGGGTGAAGGCTCCTGCCGGGGGGGTGGGACGGGCCCTGGTGCAGGGCTGCTCTGTGGTGTGTCACCCTCCATGTGGCTCAGCACCCGCTGGAAGCGGCCCTCCTGCTGCCGAAAGTCGTGCTCCACACTGCGGGGAGAAGGGACGGTGTCACGGCACTGCTCGGCTCAGCACGCTGCCTGCATGCAGCACACTGCCTGCTGCACACTGCCTGCATGCTGCACGCTGCCTGCTGCACACTGCCTGCCTGCAGCACGCTGCCTGCTGCACACTGCCTGCCTGCAGCACGGCTGTGAGCATGGTGGGGGCCAGGCCTGGGGCTGGGGGCAGCTATCCTGCCCACACACGGCACCGCGCTGTGCCCGGAGCACACGGGGACCCCCAGTTCTGGAGGGACAGACCGACTGACAGCCCTGACCCAATGGTGCTCCCCTCTTCATTCCTAGCATCAAAGCTGCTCTCGGAGCTGCCCTGCTTTTCTCCTGGCTGTGGCTCCCTGTGCTTTGCCTACTGCTTTGTCCCCTCACCCAAGCTCCTCTGCCCTAAACGCCAAACACACCAAATCCGTCCCACAGAGCTGAGCTGCTGCATGGGCCCTCCCTGAGTGCCTGGAGCTCGTTCCCTGCACCCCGGGCTGGTGGCACTTTGGCACCGGGTAATTTTGGGTTTTGTGCAGTGGGGCTGAGTCCATGACACAGGAGTGCAGCAGCACAGGGCTGAGGGCGATGCTGTGCCCGTAACAGGAGGGGTGAGGGCTGTCTATGTGCCCTGGGGCTCTACTGCAGTAGAATGCTCTGGGTTGGGATGGGAGCCAGCCCCCTGCCCTAGCTGGGGACCAGCAGGATGCTGTGCAGGAGCTGGGGTCTTTGAGACCCCTGAGAGCCCCTGGAAAGGGACTGTACCCAGCCCTGCTGTTACAAACCCTGCTGCTCTCACATCCCTGAGCCCAGTGCAGCCGCAGCACCAGGAGCAGGGCTGAGTCTGATACCATTCCTGACACTAAGCACGCGGGCACCGTTGGTCTGGGAAGGGAAGGAGGGGATGCATCACCCACCTCCATCTCCTGCACGTCCCCAGAGCCCCCCACTGTCCCCGCAGCACCCACACGGAGGGCTCCGGAGGCCACGTGCTGCGCTGCTCCCTCACCCGGAAAGCACTTCCATCCCCGAGCAGCCACCTCCCATCAGATCAGCAAGGTGCTGCTGCCGACACCGCACGTGGCACTGCCACCCGTGCAGCACGCCAGCACCCCGTGTCACCACACATCACGAGGGCACCGTTGTCCCCAGGTACCTCTTGCAGAAGGGGTGAGCTGCTCACAGTGCGGCCGCTGTCCCTGCAGCCCCTTCCCACTGTGCTCTCTGCCCATTCTGCCCCTTCTGCGGGGCACCCAACCACCGCCGTCCCCCCACGGCCGCGTGCACCCCTCTCCCAGCAGCAGCACGGCCCCGTGGGGCTGCCCGTGTCCCGCCGCCCCCTGCCCGTCCCGCTCCGCTCCCACCGGAGCCTTTTCCCCTCACGTGGAGGCAGCGGAGCCCGCAGCGGGACCCACCTCCCTGGCACTGCCATCTCTCGCAGCCGCAGTGCCGCGTGGAGACAGCCTCGTCAGTCCCAATTAGCGCTGACGGCCCCCACGAGCTATGGCGGGGAGCTGCCTCTGCGCTCCGGTGCCAATGAACCGGCGACAATGAGAGGCAGCCCGAGCAGAGCCGCGGCCGTGCGAGGGGACGTGGCCGGTAACAGCGGGAGGGTGCCCGTCCATGGGCACACGGCTCCGTGCTCGTCCCGCACTGGGGCAGCGTGGGGACAACGCTGTGCAGCGGTGCCGTGTCCCATCCCTGGGGTCAGGGAGATATTTCTGCACTGACAGGGGGCACGGTGTGGGGTGACGGGGGAGGAAAAGCTGCGCATCAGCAGGGCCGCAGCGCTGCCCCGTACCTGTAGATGATGCACGCACAGTCCCGGCACGTCCCGCAGTTGGCGATGTCCTGCCCCGTCCGGTACGAGTGCCGCCTGCAATAGAGCAGCAGTGCGGTGAGCGCGGAGATCCGCTCCGAGGGCACTGACAGCTGCACCGCGGCCAGGAGCCAGGGATACAGCTCTGCTCCAGCTCCCAGCCCCCAGCTCCCAGTTCCCAGCTCTCCTCCCAGCTCCCAACTTCCAGCTCTGCTCCCAGCTCCCAGCTGCAGCTCTCCTCCCAGCTCCCAGCTCTGCTCCCAGCTCCAGCTCTCCTCCCAGCTCCCAGATCTGCTCTCAGCTCTCCTCCCATCCCAGCTCCCAGCTCCCATCTCTGCTCCCAGCTCCCAGCTCCGCTCCCAGCCCCTCTGCCCGCTCCCAGTTCTCTCCTCCCCATGCGGTGCCCTTTGTTGTGGGGCTGAGTGCGGTGCTCTCAGTACATTTCTCACTCGGTTGCAAACCAGACGGGAGCAGCAGAGGCCCCGAGCCCTTTGCACACTGTCAGCCTCATCTCATCACCACCCCAGAGCCGCACCTCGTGCCCAGGGCCAGCCCAGGACACCCCACGCACAGCACCATGGAGGCAGTGGGATCGTGGGCAGTGCGGGGGCACTGCAGCGCCCAGCGGTGCCCGACAGATGGGCAGAGGGAGAGGTGGCAGCCAACGCTGTGGATTTATCTTTTTTTGATGCTTTTGTACCAAAGCATCCTCCTCCTCCAGGGAAGGTGCATGGGACTGAAATAAAGCAGAGCTGGCTGACGAGCCCCAAAGGTCAGCTCAGCCCCAGAGCCATCCTCCTCCCGATCTCTGCAGAAATGCAATCTGCTGCTGGTGCTGAGCACTCGCCCCACGCGTCCCCAGCCCCACGCTGTGCCGCTGCCAGAGCTGCACGGGCAGAGCTTTGGGCGTTTGGTCCCCCAAGCGATGCCCCCTCCCAGCTCCCCTGGCCCTCGGGCAGTGGGGCTGCGGCTTTGTGGGGGCAGCCGGGCACCCCCTGTCCCACATTCCTGTCACATTTCCCTGCTTAAACTGTTTCCCCATTTCTCGACCTTGATCACGGTTGTTCTCAGCCCGCAGAAATTGGGTCTTGTGGTGCACCAAATTATAGCTTACCATTGGGATTACAGCACTGGCACACAAATTAGATCACAATACCTTTTATATACGTACGTTAAAAGCACGTACCTATGTGTGCGTGCACCCAGTGCTGCCGTGACACTGTGACACTGACCCACAACAAGTGGGGCAGGGCTGATCCCCAGAAGGACACTGTGGGATCGTCCTTTGTGGGATTTCCTACCCGGCTCCGTACGTCTCCGGGCGTCACGTTTGCGCGTTTGGCTGCGGCAGTCTATGGAGCTGAGATCTTAATTAAGCTGTGCACAGTGAAGCTCAATCAGCTTCAGCAGGAAAACTCATCCCGGCAGCAGGAGCACAGTGGCCCCTTCCATGGGCTCTGCTCCGGGCTCTCACCGCCAGGCACAGCACTGTGCGGCCATGGGCAGTGATGGGCAGGAGCTGCTCTGGGGGGGGGGGCACAAAGGGCAGCAGACCCTCGTGCAGCCCTGAGAGGTGAGGGCCACGTGGACGCTGTGCCGGGGAAGGGGCTCGGCTCCCACACTCCCCAATGCTTCTGTGGGATCCTTACCGCCGCCGTTAGCCCTGACTGGAAGGAGGCACTTAGCAGCAGTTTAATTTGGTTAAACAATTAAGCACGCTCAGGCGGGAGGGCCAGGGCTCGAGCAGGTGCCCATCTGGCAGAGCAGAGCTCACCACGGGTGCCACCGAGCGCGGTGCCAGACACAGTGTGAGCGGTGCTGCGCTCAGTGCCTGCAGCAGGAGCGGCTCTGCTGCCGTGAGGACGAACTAACGAGCTGCCAAGATAATGAGCTGCCCCATCCCGGTGCCCCCGGCCGTTCCCACACGGCACAGCCGCAGTGCCACCTGCAGCTGGGACGGGTGGTGGTCCCCAACATCACTGCTGCTCTTGGTTCTCCTGAGACACGGGCAGTGTCCCAATCCCTGCCCAGCCCCACTGACCCTACCAAGCCCCACCAAACCACGACGAGCCCTGCCCGACCGTGCCAGTCCTGCCCCATCACTCCAGAGCCTTCCAAGCCCCGTAAAGGCTGTGCCTCACTGATGGCTGACAGGGGAAATCCTCACGGGTCAGTAAGGGGAACATCCTGAGCCATGGCCAAGGCAAAGCAGGCGGGCAGTGCGGCCCCTCCTGTGGTGCACACACGGCAGCACAGGGACCGACCCCTGGGTACAGCTCTATGCTTCCCAGGGTGAGAGCAGGCGTGAGGAACAGTGCGTCCCTTGTGCAGGAGGGGAGGCACAGCACGGGCTGTCCCCTGACATCTGCAGCAGTGGAACCCATAGCTGGGACACGGTGCCGGGTCTCCACTGACAGATGGGCACAGCACAGCCAAGGGGGGCCCTGCTCCCCTCGTCCCCTGGCTGGCACAGGAGCAACAAGCCAAGGGCTGGCAGGCCACTACCCCAGATCACAGTGCCGAGCAGATCGGGGTGGCAGCTCTGAGCTGCTCGGAGGGAAGCATGTCCGGAAGGTGATGTGGCTCACATCCTTGGCATGGCCAGCCCTGTCCGTCACCAGAGCCCGCACAGACGACGACCCCCCCCATCCCCCCCACACCGCCCCATCTACTCACCCGTCCCGCTGGGCCTCCTTCTTCTCCAGGTCCTGGATGACGTCCAGCAGCACGCGGATGGTTTGCTGACTGGTCTCCAGCACCCCTTCCAGGGACTGCAGCTGGGACTGCAGGTCCCCCTGTGCCCCCTGTCCCTGAGATGTGTGGCTGTGCTCATCCCCCGCCGTGCTTCCCGGTGTCCCCTTGGCCGCCACCACCATCTGCAGCAGGTCCTGCACGTGGCGCAGCGTGTCTGACTGCTGGGTGCTGAGGCAGGGCTGCCCGTGCCGGGGGGGCTCCGGTGCGTGCCCACCGGGCTGAACCACTGCACTGAGGCCGTGTGGGGGTCCCTTGTGCCTCTCCGAAGCTGCCTGCTCGTGGCTGGGCTCGGCAGCCCGCAGCCGGCTGCAGATGTCCTGGGTGTCCGGATGGCCGAGAGCAGCTGGTGTGGTCTCCCGTGTGGCGGTGGCAGAGCTGTGCCAGCCTGGCGCTGGTGGGACGGGTGCTGGGGTGCAGCAGGGCCTCCCCCAGGGCAAGCCGCAGAGCTGGTGCTGGGGTGGCGAGGGGTCGCGGGGGGGGTTGCCCTGAGCTGGCTGGTGGAGGAGGGGCGGCTGGCGGTGCCCGCGGGGCAGGCTGTGCTCTGAGTCGCTGCGGCCGAGCACCCACACCTCAGAGGAAGGCTGGGATGGGGCACAGGGCACGGAGGCCGGGCGCTGGGGGGGCCCCCGCCCACCCCGGGGGGTCCCACCGGGCCGGGTGCAGGGCTCGGTGGGGCAGCTCCTGGCTGAGGGGGTACAGCTGGCAGAGGGGCACCCGGCCATGCCTGGGTATGGGGGACAGGGATCCCTGGGCGCTGGCGGTGGTGCACGGCACGCCGTGGGGTGCTGGGTGAGGGAGGGGGCACGCTCCGGTGTGGGCATCTGCGGGGGAGCGGCCCGCACTGAGGCGGTGGGTGCCACCCCCCCGGGGCAGCGGGCGCTCCCCAGGGCGGTGAGCAGCCCCGTGTCCCCGGCCACATCGCAGACGCTCCTGCTGTGGGGCCGTGGGGCCGGGAACGGCTTCTGGAGGCTGGGGGAGGTCTGGATGGCAGCGCTGGCGCAGGCCTTCCTGGGCATGGGCAGCGTCAGCGAGCACGGCTGGGCCTGGGGCCAGCTGCGCCGCGAGGCACAGAGAGCCGCCGGCTCAGGGCGGGCCCTGGGGGGCGGCGAGGCACGTGGGGTGTTGGGGCCGGGGGTGGGCGCTGGGGGGGGGCTGCCCTCCTCCAGGTCCTTGAAGCGCACCTGCTGCGTGCGGTTGCGCCGGCGCTGCAGGCGGCTCTCGATGTCGGGCGAGTCGCGGTTGAGCAGCACCGAGCGCACCGTCATGGCTTTCTCCTGGCTGCCCTCGGCGGAGGGCAGGGGATCCCGGCTCAGCATGGCTCACAGCCCCGCGGCCGCGGCCCCCGCACCGTGCCCGTCCCCGGAGCTGCCCGGGGCGGCGGGCGGCCTCATCCCGCACCGCCGCGCACAGGGGATGCCGCGCAGGAGGCGGGCGAGGGGCCGCAGGGCATGCTGCCCACCGCCCGCACCTACAGCCCCCGGCATGCGGGCGCCCCGAGCCCCCTGCCCGCCGTCGTGCCTCCCCGCTGGCAGCCCATGGTCCCGCCGCCGTCCGCTGCACTCAGAGCTCTCTGCGCTGAGCTGCACAGAGCTCCAGATGCCGTCTGGCCCCGTGCATGGCTCCCGGCTCCCTGACCTGCGGGGACAGAGAGAGGTGGGTGACCCGGCCCCGCGCCCGCTGTTCCTGCAGACGGCGATGTCTCCCGCTGCCCCGGAGCTGCCGGCCTCGTGCACCCTCCCACCCTCCATCCCGCGTGGCCATCACCAAACGCAAAGAGACAAGCTTTGATCTCTGGCACTGCCTCCTCAGCACAAAGGGAGAAGGGAAAAAAAGAAACCCCTTTAGCATAAACACGTTACAAGTTCACAGCTCAAATCAAGCAGAAGCAGCCGTTAAAAATAGCTCTGCCTTGCCGGGACTCGGTGCCTCGTGCTGGGAGGCTGTGGGGAGCACAGCGGGATGGGACGGGCATGGCCCTGGGGCACGGGAAGCTTGGATGCGGGGACGGGTGGACCCCATCCCCATCGTGCTGTCACTGGCACTCAGGGAGGCACAGCCCCTACCCAGCCCTGCCCGGCTGTGCCCCCGCCCCAGCACTGAGCCCCTCTGCCCATACTTGTTACCCGCCACTGCCTGTCCCCTTGTGCTGCTGCACATGGCACAGTGCAATGCCCTGTGCCCCCACGCAGTGCCCGCGTCCTCACCTGGCACCAGCAGCTCCCACCCACCCTGAGGCTGGCAGAGCTCTGGACCCCACAGTGGCCCACGGGGACGGGCACTTTGCTGTCCGTGCAGCCCTCCCCTGCCCCGCATTGCTGTCCCCAGCTCTTGCTGACTCAGCACTGTGTCTCAGAGTCCCCGTGCACTGGTAATGAGCAAACTTCCCACGTGCTGACGGCACCAACTGCTGTGCACATCCCGGGACACAGCGGGAGCTCAGTGAGTGCTCAGCTGTGCCCGAGCAGCGTGGGTACCACACACTGCGCATCTCCACTCCCCTTGCTGCTGCTGCCCCTTGCCCAGTGCTATCAGGACGCTGCCCCCATCTACTTCCCCCAGCCACATCCCTTCCCCGCTCCTGGAGCCGTGCCCGGGCACCGCGAGGTGTTTGTGAGGCAGGGGGTGATGGGCGAGAGGCAGCAGGACTCTGGTGTGGACAGAAACACGCTGAGCCAGGGAGCACATCGCTGCAGCACCAGGCCGGTGTGTGGCATGGGGCAGCTGCCCGGGATGGGGCAGACCCATTGGGACCACAGGACCCGCTCCAGCGCAGCGCATTTCCCATACGGGCAGGACGGCACGTCCCCGCGCTGCACCGACCTCCTGCACGTGGACCAGCACCAGCACGGCCCAGGGAGCGCTCCCAGAGGACGGAGTGCTGGGAGGTGGCAGCGGCTCCCACAGCCCGGCACGGCGCAGGGCGATATCGGGCACCATGGGCACACACGGCCCTGCGAACCCACACCGTGGGGCACAGAGCAGCCCCGGCACTGCTGCGCTGCCCACGCAGCCCATGTGCTGCTGCCCGTCAGCAGTGCTGCGCCGAGGAGCCTCCGAACCGAGCACCGCTGGAGATCTGAGGCACGGCACAAGGACAAAGAGAAAGCCCATAAATTATACATGCGCTGACTGCGTTTGGAGAGCAGTTCTGAGGCTGTCAGACTCCAAAAGCTGGGACCCTCCCGCTCGTCCTTCTGCATATGCATTACGGTACGGTCAGGTTTAGTGCTGTGCTCAGCGATGGGTTCTGCTGGGGGACTGAAGCAGGGCCACGCACCCGAGCGGCTGCTGCGTCTCACACAGCCCCAGTGCCAGAGCTGAATACGAAGGGAACATCTCTGCCGACAGATCCAGCTGGAAGCGCAGCTCCAGGGACATTTTGGATGCACAGAAAAGGCCACCGGGAGAGGCTGTGCAGGAAGCACGGGCACCCAGCGCTCAGCACATGGGGCTCTCCAGCTGTGCATGTTTGCAGGGAGATGGTGCTCAGGCCCACGTGTGCTGATGTGCTGTATCCCACTCCTGTGCCCACAGCTCCTGCACCGAGGCGCCCTATGCAAGGCCTGAGCTGCCAGACTGAGGGCGCAGGATTAGAAGTGTCCCTTGCTCACGTCTCCCTGCCCAGAACAAAGCACAGGCGGCTCTGCTCCTTGCTGAACAACACGATGGAGCCTTTCTCGGGTCCTGAAACTACAGCAGACTCTTCAGGGCTGAGCCCAGGGCTGCAGCTGTTCAGCAGTTCCTCTCTGCAGGACGAGGCAGCGGGTGGATGGGAGGGGGCAGACAAAGGATGAGAGCTGCACGGAGGCTGGGCTGTCCTCAGGTGCTCTGTGCCTGCAGCCCTCCAACAGTCCCAGCTCCAGAGTGAGCGTGGGGCTGCTCACACCCGCACCCCGACCCCAGCAGGGCCTTCTGCTCTCCCAGTTCTGGGTGTGATGGCGGCATTCAGACCCCGGGAGAGCCCCAGCGCTGTGGGACAATGCACCGGAGCTGGAGGGGCACGGGGACCACCAGCACAGCACCACCGAGGGCGGCAGCATGAAGCACTCAGAGCCTGAAGGACGGCAGTGCACAACAGCCGTGCCACGGCACAGGGCTCCGGGAAGCACGGCTCATCAAACCCATTTGCTGCCTGTTCTGATGAGATTCCCAGTTTGGCCAGCGAAAGTAAAAGCCTGGATGGAACAGACTGAGAGCTCCGTGGGGCACTTGACATTTTCATGGAGAAAACGGGAAGACTGAAAGCAATGTGCCACGCATTGAATGGATTAAAGCCAGGCTAACCAGCACGTCTCGAGACATAACCGTCCAGCGTTCAGCACCAGACAGCCACGCTGCTCCCAGGTCCTGCAGAGGGGCACAGGCCCCACAGCAATGCTGCTGTCAGTGACCTCAAAGAGGAAGAGCCGCACTGACAGCATTTGTGGACGATGAGGAGACCGAGAGAAGGATAAGGAATGAGAACAACAAATACGGTGCCATGTGGGAATCAAGGAAAGAGCGCTGCAGAAAAGGAGTCCCAGTGATGGGAAGCTGCTCTGTGCTGCAGCCCAGAGGTAAAGTGCAACAGAGCAGTACCTGAGAGCCAGAGGTCATCGCTTTCAGGTGGGGAAGGACCTTGAAGTCATCGCTTTCAGGTGGGAAAGGACCTTCCTGAAAGATGCGGCCATCAGTGCCAGAGCGACTTGCACAAGATTCAGGTGGTGATGGATGCTCTCCTGACAATTATTTAAGGTCTGAGTGTTTTCCTCCTCTCGTTCAATTACAAGCAGCAGATCATATCCAGTGATTTATGGACAAAAGCAGATGACGCCACCGTAATGCAATAATTGACAGGAGCACCTCAGCGTGGGCTCTCTGGCTCCACGGGATGCTCGGGGCAGTGGGGACGGGTGTCCCATCGTCTGATTGGCACCTGGAGCCAGGGGGATGTCAGGGGTGGGGTCCCCATCTCCTGACCACCACCACCACCACTGAGTGGCAGTGCTGGATCCCAGCCCACAGTCACTCTGCCTGGCACACCGTGTGTCCCAGCTGCCCTGTGCCACCCTGCCCAGCACACTGTGGGTCCGAGATGCCGGCTCTTGGGCAGGACACCAGGGACAGGACACCCTGCCAGTCCCCCTGGAAGCCCTTCTGCACCCATCCTCCACCTCCTCCTCCTGGCGACGTCTGTGGAAGAAGGAAAACCAGAGCAGACACATAAATCTTCTCCTCAAGACGCAGGAAGCCGGGAGATTAGATTTATGAGAGAGGAAATCATGTACTTCTGGAGCTGCAGAGGAGAGCAGCTAATTACCCGCCCCTACTACAGGGTGTGATGGCTCCTCCTGGGACAGAGCCTTTGCTGCCCCTGAGCTCGGGCACAACACAAGGTGCTATGGCAGCGGGAGGCAGCGGAGGATGAGGAGTTTGCTCACAGCTGATGGCCGGGCAGCAGCCAGGTGCACTGCTGAGCAGCAGCACATAATCCCATCTTGGCTCCAAGAGGACTTGGTGCGTTGGTGCTCAGCACGGAGCATCCGTGGGCCGAGGGTGGATGACAGAGCGTTGGCCAGCAGTGCCAGCACGCAGCCAGCACACGCCCTGCCCGCACTGCTGCTCCTGGAGGCCCTTCCATCGCCCCACGTTTGGAGGCGTGCAGCCCTCCTGCTTTCCTGCAGCTGCTTAATCGCGCCCTCTCTATCCCCCCCATCTGTGCCCGTGTCAGTGCCGTAGTCCTCTCGAGCAGCCCTGCTCCTCCTCAGCACAGAGCCCTCGTGTGCCACATCCCACCCCACCGTCCTTCACAGCGGAGCCCTCACGGTGAGGGCACGGCACTGTGACGGAGCCATGCACACTCTCAGCACCGTGGAGGAGCACCACCAGCAGCGTGGTCCCTTTTTGGCAGCAGGTGCCTGGTGGAAGTGGCAGCTCGCATGAGCTGCATGCATCCGTCTTTATTTAGGTCACTGGCTGAAGGGCCCTGCAGGAAAATGAGTCACGCTCTCGGCCCCGGGGCCAGGAGAAGGCAGGTGCTCCCTGTGCCCCCGTGCCTCTCACGGAGTCCTGCAGCCCACACCTGGAGACAGGAACCCAGCGAGCAGGGAAGAGGCAGCGACATCCTCCCAGCACCTCTGGTCACCACACATCGCTTCGCACTTCCTTCGACCCCATCTGCATGAGTGCAGTCGGACGGAGGCAGTGACCCACCCAGGGGAACACAGTGCGTGGGGAGCGGGGAGAGGTGGAGGAGGCGGCTTCCCACCCCACAGCCGTCCTTAATGAGAGCATCTCCTGAGGGGTATGGGAGTGACCGCCTTGGGAAGAACCACGGACAGCTTTGGCTGCTGCCCTCCCAGCACACATGGTGTGGGAAATACAGTGTTCCTCCGAGTCCCAGAGGCAGCTCACGCAGGTACACGGACACGGGGAATCACCCGACGTGAGACATGGACGGAGATCCTGCGGGCAGAGCTGGGAATGCCCTGAAATAACGACAGGGCAAATGAAATCGGCCGTGGCCTGAAGGCTCATGGTCACGGGGGGCTCAGCACATCACGGGACATCTCTGGGGGAAGCAGTGCCCCTCGCAGAGCCGGGCTGGGCTGCGTCAGGAGCTGCAGCACCGCCAGCGGTGTGCGGGGTGGGGAACCCACGGCTGGGGACAGGATGCGCTCCTCTGCGTGCCAGGATGTGACTGGAAAGCCTCACTGTGCCTGCAGAGTGCACTTCTGGAAGAAGCTGGGAAGGTTCTGTCGTCCAGCATCCGCAGGCAGATGGTCACAGCACTGCGCCTCGCGGGCTCAGCCCCACGGGTGGGTGCACGGCCCCACGGCGGCTGCGGGGGCACAGCCCCATAGGGAGCAGTGCCCATCCCACCGCCACGCACAGACTGCAGCCCGAGAGCAGGGAGTGCTGCATGGGCAGTGGGAGCTGAGGCCGCTGCGGCTGCAGCTCCGGTGCGGAGAACGTTGTCTCAGAATACAAATTCCTGCCTTTCAGTGGATTCCCATTGCCACCCGGCAGGCGCTGCCCCCTTTATCTTTATGCGCCTTAGACAGCACGCGCTACCAGGGGAATTTGGGATGTAGAGTGTCTTTCTGCACCACGTGCCTCGGTTTCCCCACCCGCAGTACAGCCAGGGCAGCACGGGTCACTGCTGCACGCACACGAGACGCGCAGCCAGGAGCATTGCTACAGATGGAAACGAACCCACCAATTCCTCGTGGCCTCCGAGCACTACCACACTATTAAACAATTATACTAATTATAATTCATAACGAAGATAACCTCTGTCTAAAGGAGCTCCTGCGTTCAAAGCCGCTCCGCTGCTCCACACGCACGGGAAGGATTCGGAGCACAGTGCTGCAGAGATGACACCCACCAGGAGCTGAGCGGGACCCCGCGCCGCACCCACTGCTGCCCGGAGCCAATTCCCGGGCTCGGAGGGACTCAGGCAGGACACAGCACGGGGCTCCGCCGGCGTGCGGCATTCCCAGTGTCCGGGAGGGTCTGTCCCCGCACGCCGGCAGTGCCTGCGGGCCGCCCCGCCGTGCTCGGCCCCACCACGAGCACACAGCCACTCTCCATCCCTCTGCGGGCACGGCCGCTCCCAGGCACCGCGCCCACCCGCGCTCTGACCGCAACGACGGCTCCGTGCGGACCCCTCTGCTGACCCCGCGGGGCCGCAGCCCCCGCTGCGGGAGGAGAGGAGCCGAGCAGCCCCACGAGCGCCGTGCCGTCCCGTCTGACCCCGCCCGGCTGCTGCCGGAGCCCCGCGGCTCACGCGGAGGCCTCGAGCGGAGCGCGGCGTGGGCTGCATCCCTCCCTCCGGCGCCGGCGGCCGTCCCCGCGTCAGCGCGGCGTGCGGTACCCGAAGTGACAGCGCCGGGATCGCGTGTGCGCGTGTCACACGCAGCCCGGCTCCGCTGACGGACGTGTCCGCTAACGGGGGGCAGCGGCGGGGCGGGCGCTGCCGGAGCTCCCCCCGCCCGCGTTCCCCCCGGGACCGTTCCGCGGGCGGCGGTGCCCCGCGCTCCGGACGGCGGCGGCGGGGAGGGGGATGCGGAGCGGGGCAGAGCCCGGGGGGGCTCCTGCGCTTCTCACGCGCCGGATCCCAGCGCCGCGGATTCCCCCCACCCCCCCCGGGCGCGCTCCACCGCCTCCAGCATGGCCGCGTGCCCCCGGGGACCCCCGCCCCGCGGCCCCCGACGTGCGGGCCCCGCGTTACCGCACTGCCTGGGGGGGCTCCGACCCCCGCGACGCGCGGAGCGGGGTATGCTCGGTGCCGGGCATCGCGCTGCCGCCGCGGGGAGGATCGGGCACGGCCGGGGTACCGCAGCTCCCCCCAGGCAGCCCGGCCCCGCGACCCCCCGCCCCTCCGAGCACCGCGCGTCCCGCGCTGCCCCTGGGTCCCGGTCCCGGTCCCGGCCCTGCGATTCCCGGAACGCTCCGGGGCTGCCGGCCCAGGGGTTCCCCGCACCGCCCCGGCCCCCGCGCGCTGCGGGGCCGATCCCCGCGGGGCTGGGTCCGGTCCCGGCCGTGCCACCCCCCCCGCCTCCCCGGGCTCCCCGCTCGCAGCCCGGTACCTGGTGCTCGGCGGCGGCGGTGCAGGGCGGTGTGCGCGGAGCGCGGCCGGGGCGGAGCCGCGCGGGTTCGCCGGTACCGGGAGGCGGAGCCGGAGGGGCGGGGCGGCAACGTGCCCGCCCAACGGCGGCGGAGGGGCTGTGGGATGCGGGGAAACCCGCCGGACCCGCACCGTCCGCCCCGCGCGTGGGGACGCACCGTTCCTCGCGTGTCCCCGCGCGCCGCCGCCCGCCCAACCCCGCTCGGGTGCGGGCAGCGCGTCCCCGTGCGCGTCCCCGTGCGGTCCCCGTGCGGCTCCCTCGGGTCGTGCCGCCGGACTTTGCCGTGCGGCCCCGTCCTTGCCCAGGGCTGGGTCCGGAACGCGGTGTTTGCGCCGAGCAGGGCGGCGGGGAGCACGAGGTGGGAGTGCTCCGGGCCGGGCGCCCGGGGCACGGAGCGGCCAGCAGGAGCTCGGCATCCCTCGGCCGCCACAGACCCTCTCCTGCTCCCAGCCTGCCCCGTCTGCGGCCGTCGGGCGGAGCGGCGGCTCCGGCTGCTGCTGGGCTCGCGGTGGCTTTGCCGGGGCGTGTTTGGGAGCTGAGTACTTTGTGTCTGCGAGCAGCGGTGGGTCGGTGGGTCGCCGTGCTGTGCCAGGCTGCCGCTGCTGGCTCCGGTCCCACGCACACGCCATCTGCCAGCTGAACATCTGTATGTGCGGCAGCACCTGGCTGTGGCTCGCCAGTAGTGTAATTTAAATGTAAATACAGCTTCCCCTGAACGAGGTGTAGCAGGCCGTGCAGGGAGTTCACCTGGATCTAACTCCAGCCGCCACCAGAACAGCTGCTTCCAGGTGACCGAGATCATCTCATCACACCCCGGCACGTGCTGCCCTGCAGGGAAGGTTCCTCTGCCTTTCCTGCCCTGCTGCCGTGGGGCTGTGCTGCCCCGGGAGCCCTTCTCCCCGTGCTGGCGGTGGCTGACGTGCACAGTGCTGTGTGGACCTGAAGTTGTGGCACTGCACACGGGGATGCTCAGGGATGTGGGTGTATTGCGGCACCCCCTGCTCAGTGTGGAGGTGGCCTCGCTGGGGTGATGGCTGCACGTGGGGAGCAGAGCTCGGCCCCAGCTCTGCTGTGTGCCCGTGTGGCCCCACGTGCAGCTGCTGCTGTGCCGCCCTTCAGCTTCGGGTCTGCAGCTTCGCACGGATGCTGAGAGGATGGGATTCACGGGGCTGTCATTTGTCTGCTTCTCACGAGATCCGTGCTGAGCTGCCTCCATCCCCGGCCTCAGCCGCTCCCATCCAGGGCCGTCCATAGCACTGAAGTGCCCAGAGGCGGCCTGGCCCTGCCCGGCCCCTGCACATCCTGAGCTGTTGGGCTGCTCTGCGTGCTCCCTGGGAGCTGCTGCTCTCCTGGTGCTTTGTGGCACCCCCACGGCACGGGACGCGGGCACACGAGGGATGCAGGGTCAGCAGTGTCCCTTGCGGACCCCCAGCGGGGAACGGCAGAGGTCCTCCAGGCAGAAGTGTCTGGCAGTGTCTCTCTGCACCCAAATGTCCCGAGCTCAGAGCCGCAGGCGGAGCAGCGCTGACCCCGCTGCTCTCGGGCTTCAGATGCTCGGTGCCCATTGGGGAGTTTCCAAGAGCTTTGTCCCACGACCAAAGCATCCTCTTTACAAGTTAGCATTCAAAGCACTTTGGAGTCTGCTGCGGGCTCGGGTTTTACGTTAGAAGTGTCGTCAGTAACGGGCTGCACTAACAGGCCAAAGGGAAGATGAAAGGGGCTGAGCTGTAGGTGCTCGCTGCTCCTCTCGGCTTTGTGAGCAGCCCAGCGCAGTCTGAGATCAGTGCGGCCGGTGCTGCTGTGCAGGATGGGGGCCCTGGGCAGTCCTGGGCTCAGGACAGGGCTGTGGGTGCACAGAGCGGGGCTGGAGCTCGTGGCTCAGTTTGGGACCCTTGCTGAAGGCAGCCTGCATACATTGGCCTCCAGAAGGAAGCTGTGAGCCCTTTCTGCAGTGCACTTACACATATCCACGTCACCGAAATGATCTTAAAACCCACAGATTATGCTATAGCAATGGTCACTATTCTGTCTGTGCCCTCTGCTGCACTGCAGTGGGTGTCACCTCTGTCCTCAGAGGAAGGAGCAGGGCACAGGAGAGCTCAGGAGAGCCGGGGAGCAGGCAGGGCTACCATGGCAGTGGGGCTACCATGGCAGCGGGGCCCGGTGGGGGGGTTGGTACGTGGGCCCCCCCGCTGCCCCTGACCCGAGCTCTCTCTGGCAGAGTCACTACGTGGCATGCATGGCCGCCATCCTGAGCCAGATGGATGCAGAGCACTACCGCTCCTACATCCAGGCGTTCCCCTCCCGGCCTGAGCTGATGGTGAGTGCTCTCTGTGCGGTGGGAGCGGCCGTGGCACTGGTGTCACCGCTGCTGTGGCTGGCACTGCCTGCACCCCGCCGGCTCCCGGCCCTGCTGCTCAGCACGGTGCTGTGCCCAGGCCCCTGACATCTCCTTCTCCTCACAGGACTTCCTCATGGAGACTTTCATCCTCTTCAAGGACCTCATTGGCAAGACGGTGTACCCTTCTGACTGGATGGTGATGAACATGGTGCAGAACCGGTGAGCAGCCCCGGGCCGGGGGTCCCATGGGGGGTCTGGGGCACCGTGCAGGGATGCAGGCTGCCCATGGCCACCTGGCCCTGCCTCAGCCCTGGGGCAGTCCACCCGCGCTGGGAGCCCATGGCAGAACTGCTCCAAACTCACAGCTTCTGGGCCCCTGAGCAGGGGGTCTGACACCAGGCTCCCATCCCTGCCCATGGGTGTCTGCGTACGGCAGGGATGTTAAGACTGCATGTCTGGGGATGCTGGGGCTGTGACTCTGTGTGCACACATTAAGGCCACGGCAGTTATGCAGTGTTGGGCTGCACCGTGCGGGCAGCGGCACCGTGTGGGCAGAGGGGTGAGGGGTCACGGGGGTGTGACCCCAGCCCCGGAGCCCAGGTCCTCGCCCCCCACCGTGGCCGGGGCTGCCAGCTCTGCTCCCCCTCCGTGGGCTGCACCCTCTGCTCAGCACCCACACCGCTGCTGCAGGGAGTTCCTGCGTGCCATCAACCAGTTCGCCACCACCCTGACGGAGATGTTCCTGAGCAGCGGCAGCTTCGAGCTGCAGGTGAGGGGACACGGCTGCAGCCCCAGGGGGGTGGCAGGGATGTGCCACACGCCATACCGCCCTGCCTGGCACTTGGCCCTGTGTTCTCACTGCAGCTTTGGAACAACTATTTCCACCTGGCCGTGGCTTTCCTCACCCAGGACTCCCTGCAGCTGGAGAACTTCTCGCAGGCCAAGCGCACCGCCATCCTGGCCAAGTGAGCGGCCCTCCCCTCCGCCTGAGCTCTGCCATGCAGCTCAGGGCTCAGCCCCAGCCCCAGCCGTGCCGTGCGGATGGGATTTGGGATTTGGGATATGGGGATGCGCTGTGCTGGGGCTGGAAGCTGTGCCATGGGCTGTGCCCGTGGAGCGGTGCTAAACCAACACCATCCTGGCAGGTATGGGGACATGAGAGCCAAGATTGGAGCCTCCATCCGGGACATGTGGTACAAGCTAGGTGAGCTGCAGCGTGACCAGCAAGGAGGAGGCTCAGGGAGTGCCTGCAGGCTGGTGCCCATCAGCACCCACCCCACAACGGGTGCTGGGGACTGAGAGATTACTGGTGTGGGGAACGGGAGCCTGCGGGTGTGTACCCCACGGGATGTGCACCCTGTGGTGCGTGTGCCGTGTGGGATGTGCTGCCCCATGGTGCTGAGCTCTCTTTCCCAGCTGCAGCCCCCTCTGCCCGGTGTGCAGTGTCATGGGCTGGGGAAGTGCTGCTGAAGCTGCATAGGGCATGCAGACCTCTGCTGCCACCACTGCTGCCTGCTCCCGTGTGTCCCAGCCCTCCCTGCTGTCCCTAGGCCACCACAAGATCGAGTTCATCCCAGGCATGGTGGGCCCCATCCTGGAGATGACGCTTGTGCCGGAGCTGGAGCTGCGCAAGTCCACCATCCCCATCTTCTTTGATATGATGCTCTGCGAGTACCAGCTGACCTCCAGCTTCAGCCGGGTGAGGTGGACGTGAGGGTCCCTGTCACGGGGTGACCACCCCAATGATGTGGGGGGAGGCATCTCTTGTGCTCTCCCCCTCCCCCCCCCCGGCTCCTGGGGTGTGGGGCTGCAGCAGGGAGGGATGGGGACAAGGGGCAGGGATTAGGGACGGAGATGAGGGACAGCTTTGAGGGATGGGGAGCTGGTGGGGTCGTGGGGTACAGCAGGGGGCCTTGGAGCATCTCCCAGCGACCAGCAGGGACAGCTCAGGCTGTATGCACTCAGCACGTCCCAGAGCACAGCGGGAAGGGAGACGTCTGTGCAAACTTCCTGCACTGCCACTCTCTTCCCAAGCTGCTGTGAGCTTTCCTTGTGCAAAAGGCTTTTCCACCCCGTGGGGTGTCTGTGGAAGAGGGGCTGTGCTCTCTCAGAGCCCTGGGGACCCAGATGCAGCTGGACCCCTGCCCCTTCTTCACACTGGAGACTGCAGCTTAGAGGACCCAAGAGCTTTGCAGGTGACATCTCCACACTGTCCCGTGCAGCCCAGGGGCTGAGCATGGCGGCACCTTGTCCTGGGGAGGTGCTGTGCATCACTCTGGGGATGTGCAGACCCAGAGGGGACTCAGTGCGGAGCTGAGAGGCACTGGACATCAGATGTGGCCCAGAACCCCCCACATCCTACACTGAACAGGACCTGCCAGGCTCTGGGGCCTGTCCAGTACACCTAGAGCACCAACACATGGATCTGAAGGCTGAGCATCAGCTGGGAGGTGGGAGGGTCCCAGGCAGGCATGGCCCTGGCTCACAGGTGTGGAGAGCAGAGCCCAGTGACCGCAGGCCAGCCGGACTCTGTGCTTCCTGCAGAAGCTGCATCAATGATCCGGGCTGCTGGGAGGCAGCAATGCAGCTGCAGCAGGATGGGGACCTGGGAGCGATGGGGGATGCGTCTGAGTGGGGGAACAGGAGTGTTCCAGGCAGGGCAGGAGAGCAGACTGCAGGAGCAGAGCCCAGGATGCTGCCATGAGCCTTCCCACGACCCATGGAACCGTGGCCTGGGGCTGAGCTCAGCTCATCCTCATCTGTGCTCACATTCATCTCTTTGCAGTTCGAGGATGAGATCCTGCGCAAGCTAGACAGCGAGGTGGAGGGCGGCCGGGGCGACGAGCAGTACAAGCAGCTTTTTGAAAGCATGTGAGTGCTCAGCACCGCACCGCTCCCTTCCTCTGGGCATGACCTCTGCTCCGTGCCCTGCCCTCTGCTGCCAGATCTTGGCTGTCCCACTCCTCCCCGCTGTGCTTTGGCCCAGAGCACAGCTCCCGAGGGTGGTTCTGAGAGGAAGAGGGAACAGGGAACGCTGCGTGCCCTCGTGCACTGCCCCGGCCCCATCCGGCCCCACACCGCCCATCGCAGCCTGGTCTGTGCCCCCCAGCTGCTGGGGAGCGGCACAGGGATCGCTCCTCCTGCCGTCCTGGTGCCGCTTTTTGTCCTCTGCTGGGGGAATCCCGGCTCCCACACCCCAGGGCAGCTGAGCTGGGTCAGTGCAGAGCCCAATGCGCAGCACACGGCCCCTCTGCTCTGCAGTCTGCTCAGCTGCTGCCGGGCACACCCCGAGCTGTCCCAGCCCGGCGAGAGCTTCGTGGCTCTGGTGACGGGGCTCCTGGAGCGGCTCCTCGACTACCGGGCAGTGATGAATGACGAGAACAAAACCTACAGCATGAGCTGCACCGTCAACCTCCTGGTGAGTGCCTGCACCACATCCCCCACGTCCACAGGGTGCCCACAGCACGGCGGGGTGTGCGGGGTGCCCTGCCCTGCCTGGCACCCAAACGGGGATGGGTCCTGGTGGCAGCACGACTCAGTCAGGGATGGTGGGGGATGCGGGGTAAACCCCTCCTGGGGCTGCATCGATGCCCACTCCTCCACAGAACTTCTACAAGGAGATCGACCGCCAGGCCATGTACATCAGGTGAGCACTGCCCCATGGAGACCCCCACACCATCAGCACGCGGGGTGCAGCCCGGAATGGTGAGGTGCCTGCATCACCCGGGAGGGTCCCCGGCCCCGAGCTGCCCCCACCCCAGAGCTGCTGTGACCCTGCGTGGGGGGGGGATGGGGCAGTGGGCAGGGGGTGTGGTGCCCATTCCCCCCCCAGCATCACGCCCCGCCCCACCCCGCCCTGCCCCACCCCGCCCTGCCCCCCGGCCCCCAGGTACCTGTACAAGCTGAAGGACCTGCACATCAGCTATGAGAACTACACGGAAGGTGCCTACACGCTGCTGCTGCACGCGCGGCTCCTCAAGGTGTGGGAATGGGGGGGATGGGGGGCACCGCGCACCCCATGGCTCAGCGTGACGCGCTGCCGCTGCCCCACACAGTGGTCGGATGAGGCGAACACGGCGCCCATGCAGGGCCTGCACAGCCCCAGCCTGCACACCCAGCGCCAGCTGAAGGAGGCTCTGTACAACCAGATCATCAACTACTTCGATCAAGGCAAGGTGAGCATGGCCCATAGGACCCGTCCCCCACAGCTCTTCCCACCTCCTCCTCTGGGCCCCCACCTCAGCACCGCCCGCTGCCCCCATTGCTATGACGGGGACAGAGCTGCCCTGCACCATGCAGCTCATCCCTACAGCCACTCCGACTCCCAGTTGCCCCATTCTGCCCATAGTTCTGGGGAGATGCAGGGACCCCTGGAGGCACCCAGCCCCCAACCTGCCCTGCTCACCCTGCACCGTGGTCCCTCTGTGCAGATGTGGGAGGAGGCCATCCATATCTGCAAGGAGCTGGCGGAGCAGTACGAGAGTGAGATCTTTGACTACGAGATGCTGAGCGAGATCCTGGTGAGTGGCAGCCAGTCTGGGCTGGTTGGTGGGGCAGAGTGGGGTCTGGGGCTGAGGACACAGTGTGAGCCATGGGGCAGAGCGGGGTCCATGTGGCTCCTGCCCCATGCAGCGTGCCACCTCCCCTTGCAGCAGCGAGAAGCCAAGTTCTACGAGAAGATCCTGAAGGTGCTGCGGCCCAGCCCAGACTACTTTGCTGTCGGCTACTACGGGCAAGGCTTCCCCACCTTCCTGCGGGTGAGAGGCTCCTGCTGCTGCGCTGCCGCTGTGCTGCTGTGCTGCACCCTGCACAGCTCTGCCCGGCGGCCGTGAACACCTCCGGGCATCTCCTGTGTGTGGAGCCCCAGTGCTGTCCTTACTCCTTGCCTGGGTGGGCTCCCCATGGCCTGAGTGCTCCAGCCCTGGTGGGGAGAACTGGAGAAGGTTGGACAGCACACAGGATGGGGCAGCCCTGAGGGATGGGGCAGTGTGGGCTGGTAGGAACTCACCCCACCGTCCCTTTGGGTGCAGCACTTACAGAAGGAAAACATGGAAACCGGTGATTCCCTGTAAAAATGATGGAGAGGGCCCTGGGTGGTGCTGGTGCACTTGGGGCTGTGGTACCTGCAGGCCCCTTCCCACAGCAGTGTTCTGTACTCCACCTGCAGTGCACGGCTGCAGCCGCACCGCTCCGTGGCCGCACCACGTCCCCCTTGGGTGCAGGGACAGGTGGACATTGTTTGGTGCAGAGATGTGTTTGTGCCGACTCTGGTAGTTATGAGTGCATTTGGGAACCTCCTGGAGCTTTTATTTGGAGCCCTGGCTGCCACAGCTCGCTGCCTGTTCGTTCATTTATCCTCCTGTTGCTGGGCTCGGGGAGGGCTTTTCCAAGCAGGAGTTCCCCCTGGGTGTGCAGCTCAGTCCCCCTGGCGTGACCCCCCCAGCACTCAGTTCAGCGCAGCCGGAGCTCCGGGCTCAGCTCTCATGCGCTGCCATGCGCTGCCCCCTCCTCCCGCAGAACAAAGTCTTCATCTACCGCGGCAAAGAGTACGAGCGCCGGGAGGACTTCGAGATGCGGCTGCTGAGCCCCTTCCCCAACGCTGAGAAGCTGCAGACTACATCCCCGCCCGGCCCCGACATCACAGAGTCCCCGGGGCAGTGTATCCTTGCAGCATAGGGATGGGAATGGCTGGGGGGGGGTTCCCTGAGCCATTGACCCCTGGGTCCCACACAGCCACGGCCCCAGGGTCCCTCTCGCCCAGCAGCCCCACGTCGTGTGCTCGAGTCTCCTTCACTCCCGCAGACATCCAGTGCTTCACTGTGCAGCCCGTGGAGGAGCCCAGGATCCGGCTCAGAGACCGCAGCATCCCCGAGCAGATCACCAAGTGAGTGCTGCGGTGCTGGGAGTGCCGCTCGGTGTGGGACTCTGGGGCTGCGTCCCCTCCGCGTGCACCCCACGCTCTGCCCCATTCCCTCCTGCAGTTTCTACAAAGCCAACCACATCCAGAAGTTCAGCTACTCGCGGCCCTTCAAGAAAGGCCCAAAGGATCCGGACAACGAATTTGCAGTGAGTATTTATGGGGACCCCGGGGTGGGCAGAGCTGCAGGGTCCCACGAGGAGCCGGCTCTGCAGAGGAGGGTAACACACAGAGATGGGTCCCGGTGCTGGGGTGGGGAAGGCGGCACCGCCGTGTCCATGGGGAGGAGCTGGGAGCCAGCCCCCATGGGGCGGATGGGACGCTCTAGGGTGACGGGAGCTGTGGGTGTCCTGCCTGCAGAACATGTGGATTGAGAGGACCACCTTCGTGACGGCCTACCCGCTGCCCGGCATCCTGCGCTGGTTTGCAGTGACCTCCACCACCACGGTGAGGAGAGGGAGCGGGGGGAGAGGGGCTCTGCGGGTACCCGGCCCTGGGCTGCCCCTGCCCACCCCGCAGCTCCGCGTGGGGGTCCCACTCCGCAGAGGGGATGGTTGGGCACAGCTGAGGGGTTGGGTGCTGCAGCAGTGAGGATGGGCGATGCTGCTGCACGGCTGCTCGCGCAATGCAATGACATTTATGTGGCTTCACATGAGCTCTCCACTGCACTGCTGCTGCCACACGGCTGTGTGAGGCTGAGGTGTGGCACTGTCTGTGTGGGCAGCCCAGAGCCAGGGAGCAGAACGACACATCCCTGTGGGCCGCAATTCAGCTCCGTGCAGCTGTCCCAGGGGTCTGAGGGGCTCCGTGGGGGTCCTGGGCACCTGGGGATGGGGAGAAGTCACCCCGATTGGCCCCAAGCAGAACGGGCAGAGCTCTTCCAAGCAGCTGCTGAGCTCACTCCCCCGGCACAGACCGTCATCTCCCCCCTGGAGAACGCCATCGAGACCATGATGAAAACAAATGAGAAGATTCTGAGTGAGATCAACCGGCACCAGAACGACCCCGGCCTGCCCGTCAACCCACTCTCCATGCTGCTCAATGGCATCGTGGACCCCGCCGTCATGGGCGGCTTCGCCAAATATGAGACGGTGAGGATGCGCGGTGCCGGCCCCGCTCAGCACGGGGAGCTGCTCCTTTCCCGACCCACGCCGGGCAGCAGGGGCACTGAGCGGCTCGCTGCAGGCTTTCTTCCAGGAGCTGTACCTGGAGGAGCACCCCGAGGACCAGGGCAACATCGAGAGGCTGAAGGACCTGATTGCCTGGCAGGTGCCGCCCGCGTTGTCCCCCGCAGCCCCGTGGGGAGCCCCGGGACCCCTGCAGCCCCCGGGGAGCCCCATGTCCCCCTCTCCTGCAGATCCCACTGCTGTCAGAGGGGATCTGGATCCACGGACAGAAGGTGACGGAGGATCTGCGGCCCTTCCATGAGCGCATGGAGCAGTGCTTCGTGCAGCTGAGGGCCAAAGTGGAGAGCCAGTACGGGGTGCGGGAGATGGTGAGTGCTGGGTGGTGAGCGCAGCAGGGCGGGCTGTGTGCTGAGCCACCAGGGTCAGCAATCTGCAAACTGGAGCTCCTGCTCCCCCTGCGCTCCCAGATCTCCTTCGAGGACCGACGGAGTGGACGACCCCGGTCTGTGACCTGGGGACCAGACTGGGAGCGGATGAGCCGTGCCAGAGACAGGCGAGTGCAGAGGGGGGGGACCACCCTCATCCCCACACCCTGAGCCACTCCCTCTGTGCCCCGTGCATTCCCTCCCACCCGCCCCATTCCAATGCCCTCAGTTTCCCTCTCTGGCGTTTTACTCCAAACCCCATCTCTGCGTCCATCCTGCCACGCCACTCCAGGGGAGCACAGAGAGCACAGACACCCACGTGCACCCCCGGGCTGAGCTGGCACTGCTGTCACACCTCTTCGGGGGGGGGGGTCCCCGCTGAGCGTGCACTGCTGAGCTTTGCCAGGGGCTCTCTGCCTGGTGCGTGGCACAGCCGTGCACCCCGGTGCTCCCGGCCCCTCACCAGTCGCAGTTGCTCTGCAGCATGGAGCCGTCCCCGACCCCGAAGTCCATCCCACGGAGCGCCGAGAGCGAGGACCGCCGGGGCGAGCGCAGGGAGAGCCGCTCCAGCGTGTTCTTTGCGTACCGGCGGCAGGAGCCGCGCCAGTCCGCCTCGGAGCTTCAGGAGCCCAAGGTGATGCGGTGATGCGGTGATGCTCTCCGCTCGCGGTCGCCGTCTGATGGTGAAGAGCGGGGCCGGGGTTTGGGGTGGGAGGGCAAGACCCGGAGCTGGAGAGCATCAGGACCCGCATCGCTTCTGGGGCATGCAGCCCGGCAGCGGCACGGCTGAGCTGCCCCGGGAGCTGACGCCTTTTCCCCGTCCCAGGACGACAGGCGGAGACGCTCCCGCAGCACGGGTGAGAGCGGCCCGGGCAGCCCCGACGGGAAGCAGCCGCCTCCGAGCCGCGATTCCGCGGGCGCTCAGCCCGGCACGGCAGGTACCGGCAGCCACCCCAGCCCCGCACCCCTCGCATCCCCCAGCCCCGCTCGGGACGCGCTGCCCGACCCGGCCCACCCCGACCCGGCCCGACCCGTCCCCGCAGCGCCGTCCCCGTCCCCCACCGGTTTCGGCGGCCGCGTGAAGAGCGCCAGCAAAGCTCCGCCTCTGCCGCGCCGGATCAGCCCCGCGGTGTACGAGACCTTCCTGGAGGGGACCGATGCCGCCGACGGGGGGAAGGTACCGCCCGCCCCCCCCCCCCCCCCCCCCTCCCCCCCAGCAGTCCCTGTGTAACCGTCCCTCCGTCTGCAGGCGCTGCCGTCGCTCGCGGATTGGAGCAAAGGGCTGAAGTCACCTCCGCCGCCGCCCCCGAAGTCCAAACGTCTGTCCCAGCTCTGAACGCACGGACCGGGGGAGCGGCGGAGCCCCGGCTCGAGCGGCTCCGGGACAAACCCGTCCTGCAGCGCCCGCACAGCCCCGAGCGCTCCGGGGCACCGCCGTCCCGCGAGCTGTCACATCCCGCATCGCAGCGCTCCGCATCGCGGCCCCAACCCCGCCCCGCCCCGCGCCTCTCCCACAGCTGCGGCCTCTCGTGGCCAACGGGACCGTCACCCTCAGTCCCGGCGCGGAGAGCGCTCCGTGCCCTTCCCGAGCCGCCCCCCCCGCTCCCCTTCCCCGCCCTCGGTGCCCCCGTCCCGCAGCCGTCCATGCACGGGATCCGTCCGTGTCCGAGAGCCGTCGGGCAGCGCCGCACGTTGCGCGGGGTCCGCTCCCGCTGCCGTCGGACCGCACCGCACCGCACCGCACCGCGCCGACCATTAAAGGAGCCACGCAGCAGCCGTCCGTGCGGGGCGGGTCGGTTCGCACTCAGCTCCGCGCGCTGCGGTCCCGGCGGGCGCTGACCGCGCGCGGCTCTTTATTTCCACGCAGCCCCGCGGGCTCAGGGCCGCACGCACAGTCCGCCGTGATAACGGGAGGAGCCCGGAGCCGCGCTCGGGGGTTGGGGGGGGGGCAGGGCGGGGGCTGCCCGCTGCTGCGGGCTCCGGGCGGGGCGAGGAAGGGACGCGGGAGGGGACGGAGCCGCGTACCGGGCTGCCCCCGCCCGCAGAGGAGAACGGGGCCGTCCGTCCCCCGCCGGGCCCGGCGCTCACAGCGGGTTCGCCGAGGAGGCCGCCAACCGCTTCCCGATGTAGATCCTGGAGGGGAGAGAGGCGGTGACGGACTGCCCCGGCCGGGGCGGGGGGAGAAGGGCAGCGTAAGGAGCGCGCTCACTCACCCCAGCCCCAGGGTCAGCACGTGGCTGAGCAGCAGCGAGGGGACGAGGAGCAGCAGCAGCTCGGAGCTGAACGGCCCCTTCTTCCTCACCACCGCGCCGTCCCGCAGCGCCCACCGCACCGGCGGGGGGGGGGCACGCGAAGGCGAGCGAGTCCCTGCGGGAAGCGCGCGGTTCGACGGGGCGGGCGGGGAGGGGTGGTGGTGGGGGGGGGTGGGGGCGGGGTGCGGCTCACTTGGCGCAGCGGTGCTCGGGGCAGCGGGCGCAGCTCCGGCTGAGCGCTGCGGGCACGCGGCGGCCGGTCCGCTCGGCGTCCTGCGGGGCGGGGGTCCCCGGGCGGGAGCTCGGCGCTTCTTCCCGTCCCGGCGGGGTCCGGGGGCGGCCCGGGGGGGTCGGGAGCCGCCGGTTCACCCTCCCGGCGCCTTCCTCGTCCCGGGCCGGGGAACCGCGCGCCGGCGGCGCCCTGCGAACACAGCCCCGCATGGGCGCACCGCACGGCGGGACCCGCTGCGGGGACGCTCCGGGACTCACCCGTCGGTGCCGTCCGGCTCCAGCTGCGCGTCCAGCAGCATCCGCTCCACGTCGGCGTGGCACGAGAAGGGCGACGGCGCGGGGTCGCAGCGCAGCTCCACCCAGGAGCCTGCGGACGGCCGTCAGCGCCGCGCGGGGCCCCGCACCGCCCCCGGTGCCCCCCCCCCCCCCCCCCCCACTCCCGGTTCCCGCCGCGCACCGACCCCCCCCCCATCCCCCTTCCTCCCCCTCCCCCCCCCACCCCCCCGCCCCGCACACCGTCGTCGCCGGCGCACGCCATGGCCCCGCGCTTCCCGCCGCTCTCAGCCCCCGCCCGGTACCGCGGCTCCGTAGGTCACGTGACGGCCGCGAGCCCCCATGTAAATAAAACCGCCGGCACCGGCACCCCGCGCCTTAAAAGGGCGCCGGCTCCTCCCGTCGGGACCGCGCGGCGCCCCCGCCCCTCGGCAGACGCGGTTCGCGCTCCGCGCTCGCGTCGCCCCTTTAAGCGGCGCCTACGTGCGGGCAGCGGGCGGGCGGCGGCCGCGACGCGTGCAGAGCTGCACGGAGCAGCACGGCCCCGCCCCCCGCGCCCCGGCCCCGCCCCTCCCCCCCCATCGCTCCCGGACACCGCCGTTTGCTTCCAGCGCCGTTTATTGCCGCTCCGCCGCCCCCGGCCGCGCCGCCCCAGCCCCGCGCCGCCGCCGGTGCCGCTCCGGTCGCTCAGGGGCTGCCCCCGGGCCGCGCCGCGCCGTGCTTCTCGGCGAACCTCCTGCGGAGAGACGGCCACTGGGTACGCGCTGCCCCGCGGCTCTTCGCACCCTCCGACGCTCGGTCGGGGCCCGGAGGAGCCGGGCCCGTCCGCCTCACCCACAGCCCCGCTGACAGCCCCCGCTCCCGGGAACCCCTTCCGAACACGCGAGGGAGAAGAAATCATCACGAGTAGTGAGCGTGGGTTCACCCACGGGAAGCCATCGCTGACAAGACCCGAACTGCTGCAATGGCACAACCGGTGCACGAGGGCAGAGCAGCGGGCACCGCGCGGCTGGAGCTCAGGCGGGGCCCCGAGGAGCTGCGGGCACACGGCTGGGCGGGCAGCGAGGCGGCTCAGCCAGCACCTGCTGCGCCGGGCACGGAGCGGCACCCAGGGGTGCACAGTCTGCTCCAGGACACAGTGAGAGCGGCAGCCAGGGCTCAGCGCTGGGCCCAGTCCTGTTCGTGTGTCTGTCTGTGGCGCAGCACATCTGCTGATGGCACAGAACTGGGGCGAGCGGTGGATACGGCAGCGTCGTGCTGCCACCCAGGGCCCCGACCCGGCCAGGCTGGAAGAGCAGGCTGCAGGAACCTCGGCAGCTCAGCGTGGGAAGGAGCAGGCGCAGCGCCGGGACGTGCTGAGGGCACCCAGCTGGGAGCAGCTCAGCAAAAACAGAGCTGCACAACGCAAAGCGCTGCCAGCAGGTGAAGGGAGGGGATTCTGCCTGCTTTATTCAGCACCAGAAAGGCCACCGGAGTGCTGGGCTCAGTGCTGGGCTCCCCAAAGCAAGAGACACAGACTTAACAGTCAGGGGCACAAAGGCAACAAAGGGAGAGTGGAGCTTCTCTCCTATGAGGAAGGGCTGAGAGAGCTGGGGCTGTTCACTCTGGGACAGGGAAGGCCACAAGGAAAGCTCATCAGAGCCACAGAACACCCGAAAGGTGGCACAAAGAGGGCAGAGCCAGGCTCCCCTCAGTGCTGCCTAGTGCCAGGCCCACGGCTCAGCACCACAGGCACCTGGGCCTGGCACCACACGGGTTCTCCTACACACTGTAAGACTCTTACACAGAGTGGGGACTCCACTTTGTAGCAGTTCTGTGCCACCTGGCCTGAACCAAAGCCTCTGTTAACTCTGCCATCTTCTAACGCTTCTAAGGAGCCCTCCAGGCCCACCTCCAGACACACAGGCACCACAAAAACATCAGTTCCGTTGGAAGCTTATTCCACTGATTAAATAGATTTCCTCTACAGAAATAAGCCTACAACTTCTGACCATTAGTAACCATTCCGCATTTCTGACAGATTAAAAAGCCTGATTCCTTCACCCGGAAAAATAATTACACGCAGTGAGCCATCTCATTTACAGTACGTTTAACAGACTTCACTTCCTCTCCTATTATTATGTGGCTCCTCTCCAAATTCATCCTGAATTTTCAGCATTAAAAAGAAACAAAAAAAAAAGCACCGCATGCCAGAACTGGACACTCGTTGCAATATCTGCATCATCCAAACCACACACAGAGGTCGAACTCACTCCCTGTTCTGTCAGTATTCACTGGGGAAGATGAACAAACAGCAAAGCCTGTTTCCTAAAATGAGTGCTCCGCAGCATCACTGCTTATCTCAGAGAAATCTATGGCCTCACAATGACTTCTATCAGTCAAATCTGTTACACCAAAGAACTTTTTTTTTTGTTTTTGCTAAGCTCTAATCCTCAGAAATTGTGTTTCTGGATACTAGGTCCAATCCCAGTCCTCAAACACAAGCCCAGCCACTGCTGGAGACAAACAGTGACACCCAGCACGAGAACAGGCTGCGTGCTTGGAAGAGGTGAAGCAGAAAAGCGCTGGCGCTGTACGGGGCACGCTGTGCTGGGGATGGGATGGGGCCTCGGGGCTGCACTCACCTCCTGGCATAGTCGTACAGTGCTCTCTTCCGCTCCTGCAGGGACAGGTGCCGTTCCACGGGGGACTTTGCAAATTGCTTTGTAGCTGGCTACAAAGGAAAGCACAAAAGTCAGCTGGAAACAGCCAAAGCCAGGAACCCTCCCTGTGGGCCCTGCAGGCAGCCTGCATGCCAGTTTAATCTCCAGTTTAAAACGCTCGGCTCCCCTGACTCAGCTGGTCTCAGATACAGGCCATCGTGCTCTGTCTGCAAGCCATCGGTGCAGGGGAGACATAAAACTGTCAAAGTACCTTGGAAGAAGGCAAATCCACGGAGCCCTGGATGCCAGAAGCTGATGCAGCCCAGGAGGTAGATGGAGCAGGCAGGTCGGTACCAGCCTCACTTTCAGGGAAGAAGGACACTCTCCCTTCCAGCAAGTTTGCAATAGTGGTGTCTACGCAGTTTGTTTGGGCTGCAGGAACACAGAGGGTGTGTAAATAGGAGCTGCCACAGCTAGGAAACTCACTTCCCTGCTACTGTTGTGCTTCACAGTGCAGCAGGTACACGGGTTTTTGCTCTCAGGTGTCACAGTGACACGGCACAGTGTGATCCTGTGCTCCTGCTAATACCCAAGGCCTAAGCTTACCCAGGTCTGTCCTGATGACCTCCAGAGGCACATGAGGCAGCACCTCCTTGACCTGCTGAGCCATCGTTGTGATCCGCACATCCTCAGGAGCAAAGGACCCAATACCAGGCAGGCTGGAAGGCATCCTGAGCCTGGCTGCCAGGGGCTGGCTTGAGGCTGCAGGGAAAAAAACGAGGCACAAGAGAGTGGCCTAAAGGTACACAGCCTTAGCAAGTTGCACCAGCCCCACTTTTTCTGGTCCAGATGGGAACAGTAAGGAACTGGGACCTTCTGCACACCACCACCATGTCCGTGCTGAGGAGCAGCGATGCTCTCCCTTCCAGCAAACTAAATCTGCAGCCTAGAGCATGCAGGCACCCCTCGTCCCTAGGAGGATGTCTCACATCTTCTCCTCTTTCTCCACACATGAGACTTCACACGGGCTGAAGTTTCCCCACAGGCAAAGCCTAAGGTGCCATTCCATACTCGGGACGCCTACCTGGGGCAAAGGGAAGATGCGATGTATGTCTCAGCCTCTTCATGTGTTCAGCTTTATCTGCTGCAGTGAGCCGTGTGGATACCACACCCAGCTCCATGGCCAAGAGCTGCAGAAACGTGGAGAAGACACAGCACACGTGACCCGGGCATTCCCATCTCGCAGGGAACACATCAGATGCACAGTGCCTCTCTGGAGCCACACTGAGGGGAAGAGGACTGGGAACTGATTTCCCCAGGGCCTCAGTGATGCATTCCGGTGCTGCAGAGAGCACACAAAGGACTCGGGAGTGTGAAATATCATCCTGGCAACACAGGCTGACACGGAGATACCAGATCTTTGGCACAGGATCTACAAAGTACCCAGCGTGTAACGGGAAGGTGGAGAAACAATCACTGTTTATTTGATTTGTGATAATATGAAAGGGAAGTTTTTAGCATACAGAGCTAGTGGGGAGAGCCTTGATAAATGGCAGAGAGGATAAAAAGTGGGTAGCAAATAGGCCATGGAAGAACAGAGTAATTATAAGGGGCAGTAAGTACAGGCCAGAGTTCCCATAACACAAATATACCCAACCAGAATTGCCTTTTGCAGCCCTGCTTACACCCCGCTCTCCTCTGTGACCATCCCAAATTGCAGTTGTCCTACACATCCCTCTCCCACGTTATCCTCCTACCTCCTGAACACGGAGCGCAAAATCCTCACTCAGTTCTTCAGCTCGTCTGGGGACAGACGGCATCCACCTGAATGGGGACAACAGCACTGGGCTGACTGTGTCACGGGCTGCTGGAGGAGCCAGCCCCATCGGGGATCAACAGTGCAGTGGTGCTCCCCCACCTCAGCTCTCCCTGCTCACCCCACATCTCTTCCCACAGGACGAGTGTCAAACCTTGCCCCTAACATGCAGAATCAGGGGAAACATAAGACAAAACTGGCTCATCTACTCTTCATTAACACTCAAGCATAACAGACAAAGTACCTCCTAAGGAAGTTCCCCGAGAGGCTCCAAATAAAGAGATGCTGCCATTTACGCGGGAGTACAAAACAGATCAACAAAACACAAATGAGATACAGCTGGGGGAAGTGATAGGACCAACACCTTCCTTTCCTGAAATATCCCAACCCGATTTATCTCCAAGCCCCTTTTCCCTGCCTCAGGACCTCTATGATACCAAAGCTACTCAGCCAGCCTGGGCTCACCTGGGCCCTAGACAGGTATCTGAACCCCCTCTGCAATTCACGAAGGACTGCAGGGAAGAGAAGGATGCTAGAGGACCGAGGTGCCTGCACAGCACCACCCATGGGACCTGAGCAGCCCTGGAGTGAATTACAAAGAGGAGCTACCTTCAAAAATACACTCACAGGTAAAAGCCCTGCAGAACTCCTCTCCTTCACTGACACAGGAAACAAAATCCCTCTCCGCTTCTGAAGCTGGCTGAGAGGAGCTGGCACAGACCAACAGTGCTGAACCCAGCCACGCTACGGTATCACAACGAGGGGGCAGGTCAGTGCAGACCAGATCTCTTACTTCAATGGTGATAATGCCAGGCTTTCTGCCCACCCAAAACCTTCCCCCAAACAAAAGAGAGAGAGAGAAGATAGTACCTTACTTGATAAACTGTGAAGGGAACAAAGAAGGTCCAGAACAGCTCTGTAATCCAGGAGGAGTCAGCTACGCTCTGGAGAAGAGAGTGCAATGAGGTTACAGCCCACACAACACAAACCAGTCAGGTCTCCCTGGGGAAAACAGGCAGGCAGCACAGAGCTCAGGGCTGGCACTGAGTAACAGATATGCGGCAGAGATGCAGAGGAGTGGGCAGGAGAGGAGATTCACCTTCATTAGTCCTCACCCTGCACAGCAAAAGAGTCAAAATTTTCACTGCTCCAAGCTGTCTTCTCCTCTCGCTAGGACAGTAAGACTTTCCCTCAATGTCTCCACATTCTCTTCTAGATAATGCCCTCAGAAAGGACTTAAAAAGCTCTAAGACCTATTAATACTCCCTTGGAATCATGGTAGGAATCACATACGGATGGGAACAGCCTGTGTAATAACTCAAGTCCCATAAGCTGTACTTATGCAGTATGAACCTTTAAACAACTCTTCCTTTTGAAGATAAATCATTGCTGAGCTGTCATTTATTACTGCCTTCCTATTTCTAAAAATCAGTAAATAATCTTTTACCTGCGGACTGCAGTGCCCACCAACAGAGAAGGGCTGCAGTCTGGAACAGCTGCACAGAATTGGAGGGCTCTCCATCCTTCTCAGCGGTTCAGTCAAAACCAGGAGCAAGTCTGACTGTGAGCAGACAGCTGAACTAAAGGCCCCCAGAGAATCCCTCCCCCCTCTGCTTTTCAATGATTCCGACCAATTTCACATTGAATAAACACCGTTCCTAGGATTTTTTAAGGTTGGTTTCCTGCAGGTGATCAAACTTCCCACAAGTCGGTGGGGAACACCTCCTCCAGGTCTGCAGCCAGTAACACTGCTCCCCCAGCTTCTTTTACGCATGGCTTCATCCTCACCCAAAGCTTTGTGCGAGATTTTTATCAACTGAGAAAAGCTCAGAAACCAGAGTCACCAACATAAAGAAGCCTCATCTCCTGACAGAGCTGAGACCTAACGACACCAGCACCAAATGCCTCACAGTGATTCCAGCAGTCAGCCTCCACGTAACACCACTGCACACCACAAACCAGCACCCTCACTACGAGGTTCCAGCCAGACATCGTGGCGGGCTCAGCCTGGTGCCAGGCACACATCACGTGAGTATCCATGTAGGCTTTCTGTGAAGCACAGATTGAAACGTTCAAAGCACCCCACCTCCTGACCCAGGACGTTTTTGATGACTTAAAATGATGTAAGAAATTCTACAGTTCTGAATGTCCAGGACTCACATAGCCCATGTGCATGATTTACAGATCCTGCTCAGCTTCTGGAGGTAAAAAATCTGAGCCAAGAAGAAATGATAACCATCACCTTCACACAAATCAGCAGTGACATGCATGCTGATCTCCCTAATGTTCACGAAGGGAAAAGATGCGCAGACAAACCCAAAGTGTTCTCCACAACTGCATAGGATTTCTCAGAGGAACCAAACCCATAACAAGATACCTTACTCATTCAGGGCAGCACAGAACAAGACAGCTCTCCCACTTCCCTGGAGCAGTCAGTCAAAAATTCAGGTCTCCTCACTGTTAGAAAAGCTCATCCTAGCCCAAAGTGAAGCTTGTGTATCACCAAAACCGACGCTCAGCACCTCCTAACACTGCTGTGCGTTTTGGCAAGAGGAAAAATCAGTTTCTCCACTGTGAATCCTCTTCTGCACTGTGCAGGCATCCACAGCGATCTCTCTGTGAAACTGAGCCCCTTTAAATGCCCCTCTCCAGACTCTGCACTGTGCTCACAGCCCTCCTGAGCTCTCTACTGCTGCCCCACTTCCTCAGCAGCTGCGCTACCACAGCTTCACGTGGCAATTCAGAAGAAGCTGTCACCAGTGCACGTGTGCAGCTAGCACCGTGTTCCTGCTCTACCACACATTCCTCTTGTTATGTGCTCACAGACCATGTTAGATTTTCAAGTGACAGCAGCATCACATCAGTATTCCAGCTGGTCAGTTACTCACTAACTCCAAGGGCCTCAAAGTTGTGGCCTTCAACGTGGATAAAAGCAGCAAATGTCAAGTGGCAAAGATCTAATTCCTAATAGAATCTCATCTGAAGAACATCTGTGTGGGCAGTGATGTTTGATGGCCTGTTTGTAAGTGGCTTTAAACCTGCTCAGTGCATCCTGCCCCTTCAACAGATGGAAGAACAGAAAAACATCCAAAAAGTCTGACAGATGCAAAATACATCTTCCAATTAAGTAGATCCATTAACCATATCACGAGACAAGAAAAGCTCACTCTGCAAATAAACTGAGAGCAGTTTAACTGCAATCTGCCTGGTAGTGCTAGCACTCTAACCATGAACTTTGCCACTTTTCTGAAGCCAATGTTGCATTACATTACACATCAGGATCTGGGAGACATGAGTTCAGGAGCTTCACCCAGAGCCTTGCATAACTTCTGGCGTCACCCAAACCCAGTTATTCTTTCAGAACACTTTAAAAGAAGGGAACTAATCAAGAGGGTATGGGACGCTGCTGCTGCAGCCCCGGACGCCATATGGCACAGCATTACACAGCCGCACCACTGGGAATGCCTACGTGAGCGTGAGCACAAGAACGCCATTTAGCTGAAGGTCTCTGAGAAAAGCAGGTGAAAAGCCAACTGCAAGCACACAGACACTCATCCTCAGGATGGCAGGGACAAGGCCAGGTCGCTCTGTCCATAGGTTTCAAAGCAGAAGCAACATTTATGACACGACGGAGACCCTCTCGCAGCTTTCGGAACTCCTCCTTGCCCTGCGTCACTCACCACAGTGATCAAAGGCCTCTGAACCCGGAGGGCGACCGGCTGCACCACATCCACGACTGAGAACGGCCAGGAGCTGAAAAGGAAGAGTACAGCTGTCAGCAGCTTTCAGAGCTGAGCAGACCCGGAGGACACCAGCTCAGAACACCCCTTGCCAGCACCTGAAGCGGAGCAAGCCGGCCCGGCCGTTGGTGGCAGCTTCCTCTGGGAAGAGCAGCAGTGGTGGGTTTCCTCTGTGAGATGAATATGCCTTCAAGGATTCGACCAGCTCTGCTCGGCTCCCTGTCACTCCCAGCTCCATGAAGCCCCGTGACCAGCAGATGAAGCCGGGGGCACCGTTCAGCGCAGGCTGCAAGAGAGAAAAACAAGAGAGAGGAAGAAATGCCACTCTGCGCTCTGTTCAAGGCCTGCCTTCTCAGGTGTTGATGGGAAAAAATTCTGCTTGTTAGCAACAATGCCTCTGGGGGCCAAGGGAACAACCCCTATGCTAAAAACACCAGCAGCAGAGAACATGCCACTTCCAGGCTTCAGGGCTGCCTCCAGTTCCCTGGCAGTTTGATTCCTGATCCACAATTCCGATCAAATCCCATCTGAGTAATGAATTCCTCTCTGCTCTGAGTGGCAGTCACATTCCCCACATTTTCTCCAGGAATTCCCAACATGCCTTGCAAGGGACGCACTGCTTCCAAGAGTTAGTTCTCTCCAGTTAAGGACCACATCAGCATAAATCTCCAGTTAACTCCCAGGAACATTTGGTGCCTGTGGATTTGGAAACTCCACACCTGGGGAATTTTCTGAGGGCACAGGGAGCTCTCAGCCCAGCGCAGCGTGCTGCTGGCCCTCAGCACTGCCCACAGCTACAAACACAGCACCAGGCACTGTAAGAAAACCCCGCAGCCAACCCTGCTTCTGACAGAGAGATACAGACACGGGGACTTGCCCACTCAGTAACACCCATCCTCACCGTAACCATCACTATTCCCTGTGGCCTTCAGCTTTCTGTGCGTGAAACCGAACCACAGAAAAAAGTATTTCAGGCCTGCACAACCTTAGGTTAATAAACAGGAACTGAAAACGTTCAGAGCAACACATGAATCCTGAAATTGCTATCCGTGTGCTTCTCTCAGAGCGGTCCTGGCAGCCCCACCACCCCAGCTGCACGTCACTCACCGTGTTACACGAGGCCAGCAGGTTGATAACGTTGTGATCAAAGTGTGTCACGTGGTTGGCAATGTACACCTGCACGCTGACATCGCGGAGACGGGGACCGCTCTGCTGCACAAACAGCCCCAGCACTGAGCACATCACACGTACAATGACGCTAAAGGGGAGAAAAAGGGTTTCCTCAGAGTCCTGCAGCCTGAGCTGCGGCTGTGTCCGCTGACAAAATGAGAACCTGGGAATCAGGGCGATTCAGAACAGGGTTTTGGGACAAAAGGGGAACGATACGACAGACTGGAATCGTTCTGGGGCCGCAGCTGAGGCCCAGGGCTGCCTGCAGACAGAAAAACAGAGCAGGATGGCACAGAGCCCCAGAGCCGACATCAGCAACCCGGTGTTTCAGAGGAGACCCCGCACAACGAGGAGGCACCGCCAGCTTCGGCCTCGGCAGAGCAGGCGGCCGCAGGGGTTTGGGGGCTGGGGCCGGGCGGTCCCTCAGTGCTTCCCAACGGCGCCGTTCCGCGGTTCCGTGCCTGCCGGGAGCACAGCGGCCCTAACGCTCAGCTCCCCGTAACCCCCCGCAGCGACCCGGCCCGCCCCGGGGCACGCACCGGCGCAGCAAACCGTCGGGCAGGATGCAGCTGACCAGGAAGACGTGCACGCCGATGAAGAGCCGCAGGACGAACAGGCACAGCCCCACGGGCGCGTACAGCAGCAGCGCCAGCAGCACGAACCCGTCGGTGGGAAACCTGCGGGGCGGAGAGCGGCGCGGATGGGCGGCGGGGGCCGGGGCGGCGGGGGCCGCGGTGCCGCCCGCTCCCGTCCCGTCCCGTCCCGTCCCGTCCCGTCCCGCCCCGCGGCTCTCACCGCTGTGAGTCGAAGAGCCGCTCGGGGCCCGGTGCCGCGGGCCGCTCCATGCCGCGCTCCGCCCGCTCAGCGCCGCGCAGCGCCCGCCGCCATCTTCCGCCGCCGCCCGCGCGGGGCGCCCTGGGAGCAGCGCGGCCTTTTCCCGGCGGGCACCGCGCCGCGACCCGCCGCCCGGCCGCGGCCCTCGGCACCGGAGAGCCGCCCCGCTGCTGCTGCTGCTGCTGCTGCTGCTGCTCCTCCTCCTCCTCCTCCTCCGGGCGCGGGCGGGGCCCGGCACGAAGGCTCCCGGTTAGCTCCGCGCGTGCCGGCGGGCCCGGGCCGGACAGGACTACGTGTCCCGGCGCTCCGCGCGGCCCGGCCTCATGGCGGCGCTGGCGCGGTGGGTGCGCGCTCCGCGGGGCGCGGCGCGCTGGGGCCGCGCGCTGTGCGGGGCCGCCCCCTCCCTCCCCGGGCTCCCTCCGCCGCCCCCTCCCCCTCCGCCTCCCGCCCCTCCCTCCGGGCGCCGGGCGTTGGCGGCGGCGGCGTTGGGCGCGGGGGCGGCGGCGCTGGTGCTGCTGTGGGCCCGGGAAGGCCGCGGTCCCGCGCTGCGCGCCGCCGTGCCCGCCCCGCCCGCGCCGCCGCCCGCCTCGCCCCGCGCCGCCTTCAACTTCATCGCCGACGTCGTGGAGAAGACGGCGCCCGCCCTGGTCTACGTGGAGATCGTGGGCAGGTACGCCCGGCCCTCCCGCGGGGCTTTGCGGTGCCGCTGCCTCAGCGCCCGCGTGGACCTGCGTGGGCACTGCGGGGTAGCGCTGGGAGCGCTGGAGCTGTGACAGACGGTGCCCGGCTCCCTCGTGGTCCGCAGCTCCGCGCTGCAGCAGCCGGCCGGGTTGGCTCCCGTGGTCTAACCGTGGTGGGTCTGTGCTGCTGCCCCCGTTCCCTTTTTGCTTTGCTTTTGCCCCGGGGCGTTTCTAAGCGCAGGGTGAAGCAGGCTGGTCCGTTGGCCTCGCTGTCCCTGCGGGTTGGTGTGACGCTTGCCTTCTTTCAGCACTTGGGAGCCACCCTCAGCCCCTCTGGCTTTTTAAAGGTCATTGATAGCAGACTCGCAGGGATGTCAGCTCCCCCCCCTTGGTCCTCACGGCAAAGCTCTGTGTGTCAGGGTTATATCCTTCCATAGGTCCGTGCTTGTCTTTCCTAAAGAGTCTGCAGTGTCCGTTGCTGCTCTCTGTGTGCACTTCCCAGTGCACGGCTGTGCTCCTCATGAGGCGACACTTGTGCTGCTGTGCATGGCGTTTTGGTTCCTCTGCTTGCTGCCCCACTGGGTGCACAGTTGTGCAGACTCTTGAGATGGACACCTGTCCCGGGGCTGTGAAGTTGCTCCCACGTCATGCCGTCACGCAGGCATCTCCTCCCTGCTGTCCCACCCAGCGGGCTGAGCCACGCACCTGCCCGCTGCCCCAGGCTCCCACATCCCCTCCGGGCCCCCGCACCATCCCGTGAGCTTTGCCCACCTTGCAGGCACCCCTTCTCCGGCCGTGAGGTGCCCATCTCGAATGGCTCGGGATTCGTGGTGTCTCCTGACGGGCTGATCGTGACCAACGCACATGTGGTGGCGAACCGGCGGCGTGTGCGGGTGAAGCTGGCCAGCGGGGAGCAGTACGACGCCGTGGTGCAGGACGTGGACCAGGTCGCGGACATCGCCACCATCAAGATCAAGCCTAAGGTGCGCGTCGCGTTGCAGAGCAGCTCCGTCCTCGCCTGCCCTCTGCTTACCCGGTTCCTCTCTTCCAGCACCCGCTGCCCACGCTGCCCCTGGGGCGCTCCTCTGAGGTGCGGCAGGGAGAGTTCGTGGTGGCCATGGGCAGCCCCTTCGCTCTGCAGAACACCATCACCTCCGGCATCGTCAGCTCCGCGCAGCGCGGCAGCCGGGAGCTGGGCCTGACCGCCTCCGACATGGAGTACATCCAGACGGATGCTGCTATCGACGTAAGGCCGCGTGCTGGGCTGGCACCTCGTCCCGCTGCCGGCTCTGGGGAGGGGCTGTGGGTGCAGCAGGTGGGGAGAAGGGCGTTTCTGGTTGGGGAGCTGGCTGTTCTTCAGCGTGAACCCCGGGCTCTGCATCCTCACCGTGGGTTAGGGTTTGAGGATGTTGCTTTCGTGGCCTCATTGCTGCTCTCTCTGCTGTTTCAGTTTGGGAACTCTGGTGGCCCCCTTGTCAACTTGGTGAGTTCTCCTGCGTGTGTCCCGGTGGGCTCTGTCTCTTGCGGCTGGGTGTCCTCAGTGGGAGCACTGTGCAAGTGTCCTCAGCTGTCAGGAGGGAAGGAGGAACCGTGTGCCTTTTAGGCATCTTAAAGCGTGGGATGGAGGGCTTGGCCTGGGGTGAGAGCCCTGTGGGGCTCATCCCTGCCCGGCCTCAGCAGGGTCAGAGTGCCTGGGGAGGGTGGGTGCACAGGCTTCAGGTTTTGCACAGTATTTTCCTCCCACTCCATAAAGGAGCAGGTTGGAGAACACAGCGCCCTTTTCCATGCAGGATGGAGAAGTGATTGGGGTGAACACCATGAAGGTGACGTCGGGCATCTCCTTTGCCATCCCCTCAGACCGCCTGCGGAAGTTCCTGCAGAAGGAGGAACAGCGCAAAAGTGAGTTGGGGGCCTCTCTGTTCCACGTGCTGGGGAAGGAGGCCAGGAGGAGGGTGATGAAGGAGGGAGGAAGATTCAGCATAGCTGAGCTCCCTGCACTTCTTCAAAGAGGAGGGCAGTCATAGCAGGAGGAAGAATCTTTGGGGAATAAGAAGGTTCCCCCATTTGGCATGAAGCAGTGAGCCCCTCTGCTGTGGGAAATCCATCTGCCACAGATAAAGACTTTCAGAGTTCCCAAGAGCTCTGCCCTGTTCTCATTCCTTTGCATTTGTGGTATATGTTTAATGCAGATCCTTGCTGTCTGATTCTCATGTTGACACTATGGAACGATATTCTCAGCCTTAAACCTAGAAAAGAAAGTCTGCAGTACCTATAAAGCCAGTAAATGGAGCTGACGTTTTCTGTGGGTAGGGAATCAGAATCACTCTGCCTGCCTTGTGGTGTGTGGGCTTTGAGATCTGCTGGCTCAGTCCTGTGCTTTTTTGAGTGTGTGTCTGTTCTCAGCATTGTTGTCACTCCTCTCTGTCCACAGGCTCTTGGTTTGGCAACGCAGAGACGAAGCGCCGTTACATCGGGGTGATGATGCTGACTCTCACGCCCAGGTTTGTGCTCAGAGGTCAGGGCTGGGGGGACCGGTCTCGTTGGGATGTGGTGATGGTATGATAGCATCTTCCAAACTCACCATCAGTGCCGGTTTTTGAGAGGATTGCCTTTACAAGGTTAAGCATTCCCATTCAGAAATGTCTTTGCTGATATCGTGTTCAAAGCTTAGGCTGTGTGTCTGGGGTAACTTTGAAGCTTGCAAATTTCTCTATGTTAGAAACTGCAGCAGTGTCTGATTTCAGTAGGAGTTCATAAAGAAGCCTTGCAGCACATCCTGAACAAAGAGCCACCAGAAGTGCTGTGTAACTAACAGATATGCGTTGTGCCAGCTGAAAGTTCTGATGTAAGATCTGTATAAATTGTACTCGTTGGGAGCAGTGGTCTGGCAGGTGGATTGCTGCGGTGCTGAAATTGTGACAGAATATGGGACTTTCAGAATATGAAAGAGCATGCTTGCCTGCAGGAGAGCTGGCTGCTGGGGGGGAGGTAAGCAGGTAGCCTGAGCAGCTCTCAGGAGATTCCTGGGGCTCAGCGTGTTGCTGGGGTTGGTGGCTGCTGTGTGCATGGCAGGAAAGTGCTTTGGGGCTGTGCTGTGTCCGTGCCAGAGTTCTCATGGCTCCTGTGTGGTCGGTTGAGTTTGTGGTCTGGATGCCACGAGCAGTCCTGGCTCCGTGCTGGCACAGAGCAGAGGAGCCGCACTGCACCTCGAGTTTCGGGGCAGCAGGGTGAGCAGGGAGAGTGTCAGCACCGCGGGGATGCCCAGCAGATGGTGCTCGTGCTCACCGTTATGCCTGGGGAGCAGACAGAGCGGTGCTGCGTGGAAATCAGGCTGTGCTGAAGGTTTGTATCCACCAATACAAGCAGAACAGGAGCCAGAGGCAGCTGCTCTCATCAGAGAACAGAGCCCACGTGGGCACCCTATTTTTGCCCATGAGAAGTTATTACTGAGGTTCAGGTGGTTCTTAAGAGAGGAAAAAGATGTGGGAAGTGTCTTCCCAAATATTATTTAGTGTAGAGTTGAGGGAGGCTTGAGCTCCTGCTGTCCTGCATTACAGCATGCAGTGGTTGGGGACTGAGTGCAGGACTTGGAAGACAGATACTGGTTGTTGGGAGTGAGTTCTACACAAAACAGGTGCTGAGGATGCAGTGCTGCGAGCAATGGGAAACATGAAAACACGTGGGATGCTCCTTCATGCTGATGCAGGATTCAAAAGAGCAAGTGGGAAACCTAGCATGAACAAAACGTTCCTGGTTGTCACTGGTAGAAATCAGAGCAGCTCCATTCCAACCTCATCTGTGCTGTAATGCTGTGCCAGCTGAGGAGATGGCAGCTTGCAAAGCTCAGTGTGGTTCAGCAGGGACTGCTGCAAAGCAAGCAGCTGTAACCAGAGGGGAGCAGGAGCTGTATTTCCTGGGGTTACAGTGGATCTGAACTGGTGCAGAGGCTGTTTGCGTTATGCACAGTTGTGAGATCAGCTGGAGTGTTGGATCCAGTGCTGGACGTGTTCAGGAACAGTTGGAGAGAATCCAGAAAGGAGCAGAGAGAGGTGCAGAATAGAGAGCTGGGGCTAGAGAGCCTGACCCAGGGAATACTGCAGGACCTGGGGTTGGTCCAGGTGGACTGCAGCTGAGAGATAGAGGTATGGCAAAAACAAAAGGACGTAACTGTTCTTCTGTGACCTACCCGCAGAAGAGAGAAGTGAAACGTCAGGAGGGGCGGTGCAAAGCTGATAGCAGGGAAGCTGTGATGTGGGGCTGCTCAGACACAGGATGTGCATCACCAGCAGCTGGGATCCAGCTGGCAGCAGAGCTGGTAGTTTCTGGTTCTCCTTAACACAGTCAGGACACTCCAACACCACCATCTGAAACCATGACACGGGACGATGGTGTTTGAGTGACCCATGGTTTGCGGCTGGTCGCTTGCTCAGGGGCACAGGAGCAGAGCTTGCAGTTCTCCAAGCGCTGTCCTGGCTGGGTGGGAGCCCGGCTCTGCTGCCCAGCTCAGTACCGTGATGCTGATCTTTACTCTGCAGCATCCTCGCTGAGCTGAAGCTGCGTGACCCCAGCTTCCCTGACGTGTCCTACGGAGTGCTGATCCACAAAGTGATCATCGGTTCCCCGGCCCATCAGTAAGTGCTGCCCTGTGCCTCAGGGTGGGAGAGCAAGTATGCGGGGTGGGGTGTGCTGGGCTCTGAGGGTTTTGCTGCAGAGCAGTCGGTCTGCAGCAGGAGCTGACTGGTGGAACATGCCTGGCATCCCTTTGACCAAGCTACCTGTGGTGCTGAAGGAATGCCTGGCACGACATCCCCAGCTTCCTGAAGTGCCTGGCTCTCCTTCCTTCCTGGAAGACGAAGCCGCAGACAAGCGTCTGCTTCACTTGCCATGAATTTCTTTCCCTCTCCCCTCAGGGCAGGGCTGAAGGCAGGCGACGTGGTGCTGGAGATTAACGGGCAGGCGACGCGCCGTGCAGAGGACGTCTACGAGGCCGTGCGGACACAGCAGAGCTTGGCCTTGCTGGTGCGGCGCAGCTATGACACTCTGCTGGTGAGCGTTGTCCCTGAGGTCACGGAGTAGCTGTGCTGCAGTGCAGACTGCTGTGGTCGCTGGCTGCCTGCGCTGGCCAGGAGCCGAGGATGCAGGACAGGCACATCTGTGTGCCCATCAGGGAGAGAGACTGGGAGCTTGTGAGGACCTGGAGGGGCTGGGCAGGGGGCACGGCACTGGGGCAGCCTCAGTGTGAAACCACTCCCCTCCTTGCTCAAATAAAGCACTTTTATAGGTGCCATGTGCCCTTCTTTCCACAGCACACGGTGTCCCAAGTGTGACCTGGGAGCAGCTGGGCTGTGGGAACCTGCTCCTCCTGTCATTCTGCAGCTGGGAGGAGCAGTGATCTCCTTAGTGCTAGGGCAGAGCTGTCCTGTCACCTCCTCAGTACCTGTACGCGGGCTGTGGTCTGATTCCCCCATCCACAGCGTGTGGCTCCCGGGGGCACCTCTGCGGATGAGAGCGGCCCTGGAGCTGCCATGGGGCACAGCTCCATGGGGAGAGCCACCACTGCCTCCCTGTGCAGGCTGAGCTGCTCCGAGCCAGAGCTTGCTGCCGTGGCTGCTCCCTGAAGGCTTCTGGGAGTTGGCCGATGCCTTCTGGGTCAGATCACATCCACGTGGAGCGAACGCTGCAGTGTCAGCGTCCACATGCGCACCCTGAACGCAGCTCTCCGGGTCGCACTGGGAGGCTCTTTGGTGTCACAGCCGAGCCAGCCTAGGGTCAGGCAGGGGCAGCGTGCGGCCAGCCAGAGCTGCAGGAGAACCTGCGAGGGCTGTGCACGCTGCGCTGGAGCCGTGTGTCTGTCCCCCCCCTTTGTGTCTGTCAGTGCGGAGCGCTGCGCTCCCACGCACGGAGGTATCCCTGGGGACCCGCCGGGCCCTCCCCGCTGCATCCCTAGCTTGCTCCCTCCCTGTCCTCGGCAGCTGGCGGCCGAGAGCTGCGCTGAGAGGGAGCGGCGAGGAGCAGCTCGGGCTGTCCTGGCTTTCCTGGAAGAGCCCTGCTCCAGCCCAGCGGCCGTGGGAGGAGAGGAGCAGCGGGCGGTGCTGCCGGGGCTGTGCTCCAGCGGCAGGAATGCGAGCAGCGGCCGCTGCGCCCGTGGAGGGGCTTTTGCACACCCTCGGTGTTTTTAGGAGATGAAAGAAGCACAGTTCCTCGGGGGGCTGTGGCGGAGGACGGCTCCGAGCACCGCTCCCGGCATTCCCCTCCTGCCGGACGGAACAGAACAGGGCTCCTTTCAGGCCGGCCCTGGCCTCGCCAGTGGAATTTGTTCCCCGGCAGAGCCCGGCTGCGGGAGGGGCGGCAGCGGGCAGGGGAAATAGCTGAGGCGTTTCTCGCATAGCTGCTCCGGCAGCGCTGACCGCAGCGCTTTCCAGGGCCGCAGCCAGGGCCTGCCCTGCTGTGCAGCGGGCGAGCTGCTCCTCCCCGCCGCTCTGCAGGCAGGGCCAGAGGTGCTGGCGGAGGGCTGAGGGCTGCAGGAGCGGAGGTGGCCCCCGCTCACCTCAGTCTCGTACCCCCACGTCTGCCCGGGCTCAGCGAGGCTTTCCTCCCCCCACGGCAGCCCCTGTGGGTTGCTCCGTGCAGAGGTGGCAGTCCCTGTGGCCCGCGCCCCGTGGGGCTGGCGGGAGGTCATGCTGCTTGGGATTCCTGCCGCATAACATCTGTGTTGCATCTGGCGTGGGGCATCCTGTGCTTCACTGTCGGTGCTGAGCCAGGGTGGCCCCGTCTGCTCCCAGTGCTGCTCCAGGGAACTCCTGGGCCCTGCAGCCCCTTCCTCTGCCCTGCAGAGGGGCAGCTTCTGTACCCCGTGCAAGGCAGCCCTGCTGTGCCGTGCCCCCTTGCTTTTCCAACCACTCAAGAGAGGAGCCAGCAGGATATAGAACTGACATTCTTTATCAAGAAAAAAAATTACAACTAAGACATGGGTGTGGGAGCTGCTGCTGGGCAGCCAAGGGCAGCACTGCTGTGCAGGGCAGCCACGCTGCCTGGAGATGGGGCTCCTGGGGCACGAGGGTGGCTGGCCCTGAGTAGAGGTGGGAGTCCCCAGGTGGGGCCCTGCTGCCAGAGGAGGGCAGAGCCCCAGAGAAAGTGGACCAAGGTGAGAGAAACTGGGGCTGGGGAGCAGGAGGGGCACAGTTGGGGCGGTGGGTCCCCCCCGGACCGTACCCTTGTGCTGCAGCCTGGGCCGGGGTGCAGCATCTGACCAGTGGTCGAGGGCTGGAGGTGCGGTGCTCAGGGCCCCCAGCCCCAGCAGTGAGTCCTGGGCAGTCCCTAGCGCAGCGCGGGGTGGGGCGGAGCTGGCAGAGTCCCTGCCAGCCCCACAGCAGCTTCCTCCTGCGCATGGGGTCAGAGGGGGAGATGGCGTCTCCCTGGGCCCGGGCCCTATGAGATCTGGTTGTTCAGCTGCCCTGGGTACTGCTCGAACCGCTTGCTGGCCTCCTCACTGAGCGCATCGCCTGGGGGACAGGATGAAAGCTGTGCTTCTGGTGCTGCATTGCCACTGCTGTCCCCAGCACCCCCCACTCCTTCCTCTGCTCCTGCCCGCACCCTGCTGCCTGCTCAGCCCCACGCTGCCCACAGCCCAAGTTACTCCCAGCCCCATGTGCCCCATCCTGTGCCGCATCCCCAGGCGTTACCGATGTGGCAGCTGTGCACCCAGATGCGGTGCCCATCATATTTGCAGTTGCATTTCATGGCGTTGTTGGTGAAGTCGCTCTCTGCCACCTCAAAGTTGGGGTTGATCACGACCTGTGGGGCAAGCGTGAGTGGGTCGCACAAGCCTTGCATGGCTCCAGGCACCAGGGCAGGCACAGTCTCCCCGTGCTGTGGCTCCTGGGGTCATGCACCCTGTCCAAACAGGGCAGAGGTGAGCTCCAGAGTCTGCCTAGCCCCACAGCACAGCCCATGCCGTGCACTCTCAGCACATCCCATGCGTCACCACTAAGGGTGTGAGGGGCCAGGAGCACAGCTGCAGCACCTGCAGGATGTAGTTGCCTGGCTTGACGTCAGTGATGTCAATCCACTGGCAGTCAATGTCGTGCCGGTACAGGTCCCAGCAGCCCACCGTGATGCCCTGCTCCCCAAAGTTGGCACACTCGTACCGCTTGGCCACGTCTGCAGGCAGGAAAAGAACACAGCTTGTCCCTGGCACAGCCCCTGCACACGGGGACGCAGCGGGGGCTACAGCCTCGTGGTGCCCCACGGCCTCACGGTCCCACCTTCCTCGCACTCGGTGTCCTCGAGGCAGAAGCTGGCTTTGTGACCCTCAGCCACCTTGGTGCCGTTGGGAGTCAGGATGTCGTAGTGGGTGAAGATGTCCATGCTGTGATAGTGCCTGCAAGAGAGCCCACAGCACCCGCTGCCCTAGAGCCAGCCCCTCACGGAGGGCTGGGGAGGAACCCCCAAGAGCCACTGCCTATGCCCCCCGCTCAGGAAGGTCTGCACAGCCCCTGCTGAGGACACAGCGCAGCACGGCCAGGGCACAGCTCGGCCTCACCCTGCAATGGGATGCGGCCGTCCCCATCCCGGTGGCCCAGGCAGGGGAGGCTTTCCCCGGGGCACAGCCTGCAGCCCAACCCCAGCACCGCTCCTCCAGGGACAGCCCTGAGCCGAACTGAGCCCCCACCCATGCTCCACCACGCGCAGTGCTGCTGTGACCTGGCGTCACCCTCACCCTGTGTCCTTGCTCTCATCCTGTAGCATCGCACCCTGCCAGCATTGCCCTCAGATGTCTCCTGAGATGGCTATCTCCCCATGGAGACGAGTACCAAACAAAAGAGTGTTCAGCGGCCATCGAGCTGCAGCTTATCTCTCTTTCGTTGCCCCAGGACATGCTCTATCTGCTTGTCCCTTACACAAAGGATTTCACAACCGTGTGCAGGACTAGCTTGGACATGTTCGGACATGTTCATCAGCAAACTTGGAGTCATTGTTATTAATAATAGTCTCTTACACAAGCCCACCCCAGCACCATCAGACCCAGCCCGGGCTGCTCCCAACCTGCCCGCCCGTCCCTGCCCGTGCCATGCACGCACCGGTGACACTCGTGCCAGACCCAGGAGTGCCGCCCGGCCTTGGGGCGGAAATCAGCGCGGCCGTTGTTGTGGATCTGAGAAGAGAAGCGGAGCAGGCGGCGGTGCCCGTAGGGCCAGTTGGCATGGCGGGCCGAGCTGGACAGGCAGTTCTCCTCGGCAGCGCAGTACAGCATGTGCAGCGGGCGGTCCTCGATGTACGCCGTCTCCTGCACCAGCGGGGCGTGCAGCAGCAGGTCGGAGGCGGCTGGGGAGGGGGTGGTGGCTCAGGGCCCTATGGCCGCCCCAGGCAGAGCAGCACAGGGCTGAGCCACCCAGGAGAATACGCAGCCATCCATCACCGGAGCATGAATGGAGCCCGCAGCCCCGCTGCCCACAGCCCTGCTGCCTATGTTCTCTCCATCCACCCCACAGTCCCAGTGCCTGCAGACGCTGCAGCCCCGCAGCTGTTTGTCTCCATCTCCCACAGCCCCCCACCCGCAGCCCCCAGGTATGCTCACTTTCGGAGCAGATGACGCCCGCGGCGAAGCGCGTGCCCGTGTTCCTGCAGCTCAGGCTGCTGCCGTGGTGCTGGCAGTGGCTCAGGGACAGCTCGTGGCCAGCACACTTCACGCCGCTCAGCACCATCTCCGTCACGTTGCTGGCATCCCAGTACCACGTCTCCTGGGGTGGGTGGGACATGCCGGGCAGCAGCTGCGCACATCCAGCCGCAGTGCCCCCCACCCGTGCACCCACAGAGGGCCCGTCCCATCCCAGCACGGATCAGCCGCGTCCCATCGCCCCGTGGCTGCCAGGGCGGCACCGGGGCCACCCCACGGCACCTACCGTCACCGCGTGCAGGGAGTAGCCCAGGCCCAGCTGGCGACAGGCCACCATCGCCTCCTTGGTGGTCCAGCCGTCGCTGCACACAGTGCCCCACTTACTGCCACGCTTCACCTCCACGCGGCCCTCGGACTCGGTCCTCCCCCCGGCCAGGCGGATCTGCGGGAGCCCTGGGGCCGTGAGCACAGCCCGCCCCGCACCGCCCCGCACCGCCGTCCCCATCCCCGTCCCCGCAGAGCAGTGGTGCCGTCGGTTCTCCTCCCCGGCCGCGCGGGCTCCGGCACCTACTTGTAAGCCGTGGTTAGCGAATCCCAGCCCCAGCTGGCGACAGGCCACCATCGCCTCCAGCGTACCCCAGCCTTCGCCGCACACCAGCCCCCAGCGGGGCTCGTCCCCGTCGCCAGCCCCCACCGCCACCTCGACCCTCCCCTCGAAGCGGCTCCGGCCCCCGCTCAGCCGAATCTGCGGAGAGAGGCAGCGCCGTCATCACCGCCCGCAGCCGGGACCGACCCGAGCCGGCTCTGAGCAGCGCTGCCCGAAGCGCACGGAACCATCCATTCCGAAATGGTGTTCCCATTTCCGAAATGAGAGGCACGGCGGGGTTAGCGCGGTTAAACAGCCCGAAGCGGATGAAAAGAGGGCACGGCCCGCAGAGCGGCGCCGATCCGCTCGCTCGTTTCATCATCAATTCCCCAAAAAATCTCTCGTGCTGTCTCACAGCAATTTTTTTGGGGGTGCTTCAGCTGTGGATGTGGCAGCAGCAGGCGGGGCTGCAACGCAACACACTGCGAGGGCAACGGCTGAGCCCCACTGCTCCCCTCCCCCTTCCTCCTCACAGGGCAGTATGGGACCCCCGAGAGCCCCAACCCCCCCAGGCAGCCCTTGACCCCCACCAGGGGGAAGCAAGGGATCCCATAGGGGATGTCCACTGTTGGGTGCCACAGGTCCCCAGGCTCTTCGAGTGCCGCAGACACCACTGCCATCCCTCAGCCCCCCTGCGGACGTACCAGGTTCTCGTAGCCCATGTAGGGGATGTTGCAGCGCACGGCCGCGTCCTCTGTGTGCTTGCAGTCCTCCTGCGTGATGTTCTTGAAGGGGCAGCTCCAGAGGGACTTCTCAGTGCCCAGGCACTGCACCTCGTTCAGGTGGATGGGCCCCATCCCTGCAGAGGGCCAGCAGGGCTCAGTGCCAGCAGCACAGGGATGCTGCAGCCATCCCATCCCCACGGCCCAGCCCTGCCCCCCCCCCCCCCCCCCCCCCAGCTGCCGGCCAGGCAGAGCCACAGGGATGCTCAGTGCAAAACCCACATCCCACGTGCCCCACTCCCAGGTGCCCACAGCGCACAGCGGGCTGCAGGCAGCGCCTGGCCCCTCTCCCACAGCACTCTCACCTTGGCCCATGCGTGCCCCGGTGAGGGCCTCCTTGGCGCTGCCAAAGCCCAGCTCACGGCACACCACGCTGGCGGACAGCAGGTTCCAGCGGTCATCGCAGATCGTGCCCCACTCGTTGTTCTTCAGCACCTCCACACGACCCTCCCCGGCCTTGGCTCCACCTTTCAGTCGGATCCGCAGCTGTGGGGCAGAAGGGTCAGGGCATGGCATGGCATGGCACAGCGCTACGCAGCACAGCATGGCACGGTGCTGTACAGCATGGCACAGCATGGCATGGCACAGCACAGTGCAGCACAGCATGGCACGGCACAGCTGTACAGCATGGCACGGCATGGCATGGCACTGTGCAGCACAGCATGGCACGGCATGGCATGGCACTGTGCAGCACGGCATGGCACGGCACGGTGCAGCACAGCACAGCACAGTGCAGCACAGCACGGCACAGCACGGTGCTGTGCAGCACAGTGACACAGCTCAGTACACGGTGCAGCACAGCACGGCATTGCACAGCAGCACAGCACAGCACAGAGGTGGCTGCCATAACTCTGTGACGTTTAGGGACAGGACACCATCCCCACCTTGTGCCCTGTGGGTTCCCTGCACGCTCGCTCTCAGCCAACAGAGGGGACAGAGGACAAAGCCCTGCACAGGGCCACCACAGGACCCACCCGAGGCTCACCTGGCCCTGCTGCTGCTGCCGCTGCTTCTTCTTCTGGGCACTGCCGGTGGCAAAGAGGGGCCCGGGCAGGCAGCTGACAACAGCGGGCATGCCGGTGCTGCAGGCTGCCGAGGCGTTGCCCCGGTAGAACTGGAACGTGCACATGGAGATGTGCACCTCCGTCCCCGTACAGGACACCGAGTGCAGGCGGTAGTTGAGCTGCTGCCGCTCTGCAAACAGCCTGCAAGGACAGAGCAGAGCCTGAGGCACGGCCGGCACAGCAGAAGTGCCACCTGCCTGCAGCTGTACTGTCCCTGTCCCCGGGTGCCCACCCCTCGCCTGCTCCGTGCCCACGTCCCCGCAGCGCAGGGACACACTCGGCCTTGGCAGTGCTGAGCTGGGATCCTGGCACTCAGGCTCTCTGCTGGAGCCATTTACCTCTTCCTGGGCCCTACGTCCTCCCTGCGCTTTTGTTTAGGCTGAGATTTGGAGGCCAGCCTGGAAAACAGAAAATAACCGTGAAGGTGGCCCGGACCGAGCGGGCCACCAGGGAGCCTCACGCATTCCCCTTCATGTCACGTGTGGATACGTAGCATCATCTGCTGCCAGCAGCGTGACACAACTGTCCTCCACAGCAGCGATGCAGTTTCCTGCCCACATCTCACCAGGAAACTGCGACAGACGCAGCAACATCCTGCACTGCTTTGGCACGCAGCAGCAGATCAAACAACAGCGCAACAGTTTGATCCATTGGGTGTAAGTGAGATGTGCCCCGTCCTCACCCGGACCGCAGACAATGTCACTGTGTGCTCCAAGGGGAGCAGCACACCCAGCGAGCTCAGCAGGAAAAAAGGGCGATGGTGGCACAGCCCCCGTGCAAACGCTTTGTCTTTGTCCTGCTTGGTGGGAGGGAGCAGAGCCACAGCCCCAGGGACCAGAGGGAGAGCAAAGCCCCAGAACAGGGCAGAGAATGGACAGCACCCAGAGAGCCGGGATCAGCACCACCAGCCCCACGGTCTGGGTCAGCCTACACAGCCCCAGGGCACTGCAGGGCAGACGGAGCCTGAGCCACTGAACAGCCCGAGGACATCAGCTCCCATCAGCACTCATGGCCCACAGGCGGAACCTGCGTCCCCATACAGAAGGACGGCTGCAGAGGGCACCCCCGGGGACAGGCAGGGCTGGGAGAGGTGGGCACAGTACTGCTGCGAGGACACAGTTTGGCTGCGGGGCTCAGGCAGCCCTGAGCTGCACCGACCCGGGGCTGTCAGAGAGCTCTGCACGTTTTCCCAGCGAGAGTCATTCAGCACTGCAGCAGAGGCCGCAGGACTGCGAGATCTCTGTGCTCAGAGGTTTTCAGAAGCCAAATGCACATCCAGCTGGGATTGCCTCATGACCCACGCAGGACTGCATAACGTGCAGCCTGAGATCGGCCCAACGCTGCTTTACCCACACTTTACACTTTACCCACATGGGAAGCTCTCACACAGCGGACAACGGGCACCAACCAACCAGACAAAGCAAAACCAGCAAGTTGCAGCAAAGGACACTGATGGGGGCTTGAGGACACCCTGCAGTCGGACCCCCCCTGGATTTCCATTAACAGTGCAGACAGAGCTGTGGGAGCAGTGATGGTGACACAGAGCTGGGCAGCATCACAACAAAGGGCTCCGGATGGGGGCAGAGCACAAGGGCGACTTTGGCACCAGGGGAGGTGGAGGGATCAGGGTGAAGCCCTTTGCTGGGACAGAGCGACTGCTCCATGTGGTGCTGAGGTTAAGGAGAAGTGCCACGCAGAGCCCAGGGAGGGTGGACTGTGGCTGTAGCCTGGATCTCTGCTCCACCACCAAATTTAGCAGCAACGGCGCAGGGCCAGAGGGAAAGGGCAGTGAGGCTGTCCCTGGGGGCATGCGGGATGGCAGCAAAACGGCGGTGAAAGAGATCCCAGGCAGATACAGATCTTGGGATAAGGGATCCCACACTGTGCCAGCACCATCAGCATTGCTGAGCGAGCTCCTATCCTCCATGAGAGCCCAGCTCGTGGGGAATAGGAGGTACACAGCCTTTCCAGTTTCCTCACTGCAGCTTCCTGCAGAAAGCAGCCCATTCTGCAGCCCACATTCTTTGTCCTCCAGTAGAGATAGCTCCTTCCCAGGGCCTCCCTGTCCCCATAGGGCACAGCACAGCATGCTCCAGCCCTCTCCACACCTTTCTCTGGGACCTTGCATTGCCAGCACCTGTCCAGTGCACGGGACAAAGCTGCTCTGCCTGGGGAACGACAGGGCTGGGAAAAGAGCATCTCTTCAGGAGGACAGGGGACCATGTGTACCACACAGGTCCCACCACGATGGAGTCATCCTGCTCAGCACAGCCCAGGCCCTCCATCAGTACCAAGCAGATCCACCTTTGTAGGATCCTCTCAGACAGCAGAGAACAGTGGGGCAGGACAGCCCCGCTCTGCGCAGGGTGCAGCAAGGCTCAGCTCCAGCCCCTTACCTCCCGCCTGGCCTCGTGCTCCGGCCCTTCGTCCTGACTGCGCGCTTCAGCCGCCTGCGGGGCAACACCGCGGCTGCACCATCAGTAGTGCACACAGCACCAGACCACACTGTGGGCAGCACAGCCACAGCCACACACTGACCAGCACACACACAGCTATGCCCAGGGCAGCGCACTCATGGCTGAGCCCCGGCACATCGGGCAGTGGTGCTGCAGAAGTGTCCCTACTCAGTGCACCACAAACCTCTCCTCAGGTCCCCCACAATCCCACCAGAGGGAAATGTGGGAGCGCATGACTGCCAGGGACCAAAACCTGCCATCTTGGGCAGTGATGTACAGGGAAGACCAAAAGCCACAACTCCCAGCTGTGCCACGGCCGCCAGCTGAGTTAGCAGTGCCCACGTGGCCTGTGGGATTCAGACTGGGTGGACAGCAGGATGGGGAGATGCTGAACCGCGCGGTCCCCGCTGTGCCCCAGAAGCACCCCTGCATCCCTGGCCCCTCAGGCTCCCGGCCAGCCCCACTTACTTGTAGAAGTTCCTGTTCACCTTCTTCTCGGCGGGGAAGCCCATCATGCCGCAGACGACGCGGCTGTTCCTGCTGTCCCAGCCCTCATCGCAGATCTGTGCCCAGCCGTCCTTGTAGCGCACCTCCACGATGCCCTCCGTCACCGGCAGCCGCCGCCGTGCCCCCGACACCACCGCACGCAGGCGGACCTCCTCCACGTGGCTCTGCTCCGTCTGCAAAGCGTGTCAGCCCCAGCACGCGGCACCCGGCACCCCCTCCCTGCCGGCCCCAACCCCGGGCATCCCACAGAACTGCTCCTCCATCCCTGGTGAGGAGCAGGGAGGGGCAGCTCCCACAGCCCTGCAGGAAACCTCCAGCAGCGCCGAGAAGCCGAGTACCCAACTCCATCCCATGCACCCCTGGTCCCAGGGTGCGTGTCTGGGAGCACAGCAGGAGATAGCTCCCAGATAGCTGCAGCATTAACACCGGGCGGGCTGCCTGCAGCCCCCTCACCTCGATGACATTGGAGTCTTTGAAGCCTGGGATGCGCTCATCCTTGCAGATGACGCCCGCATCCTCCTCGTGGCTGCAGTCGCTGTTCCCCCAGCCGCGATGTTTGCAGTCCCTGATGCTCTTCTCGCTCCCCGCACAGTTCACATTGTCCAGCCAGATCCGCCCTGCAGCACAGCGGGGCCGGGCTGAGCGGGCACAGAGCCCACACAGCAGCGCCCATAGCAGAGGAGGTGTCCCATGAACGGCAGTGCGGGGACACGGACTGCGGCAGCACAAAGCTGGGGCCGAGCACTCAAAAAAAAGAAAGCCTGAGGGTGGAGGCAAGAGGGGGGAGATTCCAGCAGACACCGTACCCGCGTGCAGCGGGGACCACACGGCACCTCGCCCGCACTCAGCGAGCTGCACCACTGCACGCTCCCTCACGAGCACAGCCCTGCAGCACCCAGAGACGTGCACAGCCCCACAGTGCCGTGCACACACACAGCCCCCCGAGCGCAGGATGGACACACACACACTCTGCACATATGCTGCATGCAGGCACACGCATGCACATTCACAGAGCCAGGCACTGCGCAGACAGAGCCCCGCTCGGCTCCAGCACGGCACGCACTGACCCTCAGCCCGCAGCCCCATCTTACCAACTCCTTTGCCATACTTGGCGCTGTGGGCCCAGCCGGTGGCCCCCACGAAGCCAAGCTGCCGGCACAGCACCTGCGCGTTGGCCAGCGTGAAGTCATCGTCGCAGACGGTGCCCCACTCCTCGTTGTAGAAGACCTCAATCCGGCCCTCGTTGTGCTTGCGGGGGTACCCGGCCAGGCGGAACTTCAGCGGGGGCACGGAGCCGCGCGTGGGGCCCGGGGGGGTGGGCTGCGCGCTGCTGCCCCACATCCACAGCCCGCCCAGCAGCACCAGCAGCTCCTGCCATGCCCTTGCTCCGCAGCGTGCCATGGCCCTGCAGGGGAGACGGCATCAGAGCGTGCGGGCTGCCGAGCCACGCTCCTGCCCGCGACCCGAGCCCGCCGAGCGACGCTCCGCCCTGGAAGCCGCTTTCCTCAGCCTCTCAGTAACGCCCCGGCTCCGCACATACCTGCGGGAGACGCGGCGTTCCTGCCCCGGCCCCGGCGACGAACAACGGGGCGAACGTTTCCCCGCCAACCGCCCCATCCGCCCGCCCGGCTCCGGGCCCGCCCCGCGCAGCCCCAGCCCCGCTGCAGCCCCGCGGGCCCGACCCCTGCGGGGCACTCACATCAGCTCCGACCCCGCCGTCCTCCGTCGCACCCCGGGCGGACGGGACGCGCGGCGCCGACGGCGGCAGCCGGGACGGGCAGAGCCCCGCGCTCCGGAGCCGCGAGAACAAAGCGCGGCCCAGCGGGAAACGTATTTGTGGGCAGGCAGCGGGGAAACGCTTTGCTGGAGCTTTTAATCAGCCTTAAGGCACGAGGGAGCAGCCGAGGGCCGGCCCAGCCCTGCCCGCCAGAGGAAGGGTTTGCGGGGGGCGGGCAGGGAGGGGGGTCGGGACGGGGATCCGTTTAACGCCTCACGGCGGCAATAAAGCGCTCCCTGTTATGCCCGTGGGGCACAGGGGACGCCCCGACCCTCCCGAGCGGAGCGGTGCGGATCTGCGGAGCTACACCGCCCCGCGCACCGTACGCGCCCACAGAAGCGCCCATCTCAGCGCTCGGGGACGCGGCCGAAGGCGCAGACACCGCAGCACTGCGCTGCTCCGCGCGGAGCGGAGCCGTCATTAACGCCGATCCCCGCAGCTGTGCAGGAACGGCCCGTGGCACACAGCTGCCGTGACCTTTTATGAGATCACAGGTCCGCTTAATCGGAGTGACTGCGCTGATATAACAGGCAGGGACTGGAAGGCATTCGATTCATCCCGCGTGACCTTTTAATGAATAATTAGCACTCAACATCAGTGCACCTTCCGCTAAGTGGATTAGAACCGGTCACCTGCTGGAGCCGCAGTGCGGCCCCGCCGGGAAGTCACCGCTCCCGGGGGCTCTGCGGGGACACATGCTTTTCCACAGCAAAACTCGGTCTGCACGAGGAGAGATGTCCTCTGCAGCGCTGCAGAGACGGAAACGGGGACCCTGCGCAGAGCTGTGGTGACACAGATCTGAGTGGGTGACACGGCGTCGCTGCCCTGGACCTGAAGGAGCACTTAACTGCCGTGAGCTCGGGAACACAGCGTGCAGGCAGAGAGCGGAACACAACACCCGGGAAAACACTCAGTGTTTGTGCAGCCATAGAAACAACCGTGTGCCCACAGCCACCATGGCCACAGGGCCCAGTACACTGCTACAGACAGGAAAGAGCCACCAGCCCATGGCCAGCACCCCCAGTCACCCCTAATTGAGGAGGAAGCCATGCAGCGGTGCCAGCAAACACCCCCAGCCCACAGCAATGCCCGCGGCAGCAGCTGGTGGGGCCCTGGGGCTGCCCCTGGGGCTGCCCTGCTCTGCACCCACAGCCTGGACAGCCCAGCCCTCATGTTCAGCAGCTCTCTGCGGATTTGTCTTCTTCCCCATCCTTCAGTTGCTCCCAAAGCTGCACAAAAGCCACCACCTCTCTGCATGAACCCCGCTCAGCTGCTGCCACGCATCCCTCTGCCCAAGGAAATGCCCGGTGAGCTCCATGCAGGACCACAGCGCTTCCCACGCTGCATCCAGGCTGTGGCTGATGACAAATCCCATCTCCAGGGGTTGTGCAGAGCGCTCCTGCCATCCGCAGCACGCAGGTCGGCTCAGACACATCCCTCCGGGCACAGCAGGCCGTCCTCAGCAGACACCATCCATGGGGCTGCAGAGCGGCCCTGGTCCTTGTGCCCGCCCCAGGCCTGGGGCTTTCTGCACCCCCTGCCCTGCCATGCTTTCCCTGCGGTGCAAGAACTGTGGCACTGCTCAGTCTGCTCCCAGTCAGTCCCACCACTCAGCTCTTCCCAGCAGACAACGAGGGCTCCCATTCCCCCAACACCTCTGTAGGAACTGCATCCTGCACCGGTCAGCCTGCTGCCCTCACTGCCCCACTCCCCCAGCACAGGGGCTGCCTCCTCCGGGGCCTTGGCTGTGCCATGAGGGAGAGTTGGGATGCAGTGACAACAGTGGGGAGGCTGAGCACGGGGGACGTGACATCCAGCACCCACCAGAGCAACAGGCTTGAGAAGGAGCAGCTGGAGCAGATCTCCCAGAAGCTCCATGTGTTGGCTATGTGCGCACGCCAGCAGCCCAGCACACATCGCTTCTGCAGGGCAGGGACTCAGCAGTGCTGCACAGGAGCAGATGGAGCAAAGTAGGCCCTGATGGCCTGGGAGGGTTCAGAGATGACCGACTGCCTGGGACACCCATCAGCAGAAGGAGAAAGCAGCTCCCTCTGTTTATCTTTCCTTGGGTGGTCAAGAGGTGACACAATCACGCTCTTCCAGGGCCATGATGGGGCACCTCTGGGAGCCAGGGGCCACGTCCCCAGCAGTGGGGCAGCAGAAGGTCTGGAGTGTTTCATGGTTCCAGGCACTGGGTTCTGCTCCCTCCCCATCTCCCGGGGCCTCAGAGCCTGGCTTCCTGCTCCAGCCCTTTCGCAATCCCGGCTGCCTGGACGGCCTCCATCATCCTCCCACACTACAGTCCAGGGGGGCTGGAGCAGAGGTCCATGACACCCCAGCCCAGCAGTGCGAGGCTGCCTGCAGGGACCCATGGGAAGGGAGAAGCAGGGGACAGAGAGCCACAGCTAGGGCAGGCAGGAACCAGCTGAAGTGCTCCTAGGAGTGCTGGGGAGCAGCTCAGCACCACCACGGCAGCTCTGAGCTGGGGGCTCCCTGCCCTTTGCTGCCCAGGAGGCAGTGCCATGTCCCTGCCAGAGCACTGAGCGCCTCCATCCCAGGGAGTGATGAGGACAGCCTCTGGGCTGAGCCCGCGCCAGATGGGGATAGAGCACTCGGGTGCACTTGGGGCGGCACTTCCCTTCTCTAACTCTGAGCCCTCTGGTCTGTCTGATGTCTCCCACTCTGCTGTCACTCTCGAAGACAGGGCAGAGCAGATCCTTGCAGTTCCCAATACCACCCGGTTTCCCCGGGACACAGCACGGCCTCCAGCTTTGCCCAAGGTTTTCTGCTCTGCTCTGGGCTCCCCTGGGTTCCTCAGGGGCAGGCAGGAGACCTCAGAGGAATGTGCAGTTGCCGGGGAGCAAGCAGTGAGCTGGGCTGGCCCAGGCACCCCAGTGCAGGGAGGCAGCTCGGAGCTACAGGGCGAGTGAAGTCTGGCTCTGTGCAGGAGGACAGCTGGGAGGATGCAGTACCACCACCGCCTGACTGAGCCCCCCAGCCCTCACACCTCACATTTCTCCATCCATCCTCTCTTCCAAGGGCCACAGCAAATTCCACCTTCGTGGAAATCCTGACTTTCCACTGCCCTTTGTAAGCCACAGCTCAGCAAACAAGCTTCCTGGAGCCAGGGGCACTGTCAGGGATACACGCGGCACCCTCTGACCCGCTGGATCCTCTGGGCATCCCTTCCCAGCAAACACATGCAAAGCGCACACAGTCTGCGTGACATAAATCCTCTCGCCCTGCCAGACACGGACGCACAACTAAAACATTACACAGTTCCCCCATCCACTGCTGCCGGCTCGGCGCACAAAGCGAGCTTTCTGCGGAGGGCACGAGGCGCTCTCCTTACAACCACAGACGGGGAAAGTCCGTCTCACCGCCCCGCGCGGACGTGCGCTGACATCCGGAGCTCTGAGGCTCTAGGGACGCGTCCTGCCCCGCACGCAGCCCCATTCATTCCCCGCCGACACCAACGCCGCACTCCGCGCCTCAGTCCGCGTTCCCGGCCGCGCCCGTCCCGCACCGCGCGGCTCCGCGCGAACCTCCGACGCGCGGTCCCCCCCCGCCCGCGCCCCCCATAGCGCACCCACGCGGGGCGGTCCCGCTCCGCGGCGGCGCCATCGGCACGGGCACCGGCACCGGTACCGGCACCGGCAGCGGCAGCGGTACCCGCACCCGCCCTGCGTCGCCGCTCCCGCGCCGCCCCGCGCTCCGGCCCGGCCCGGCGCGCCCGCTCCCCCGCTCCCCTCCCGTCCCGGTCCCGCTCCGCGTCCCCCGCAGCCCCGGCCCCGCCGTACCTCGCGTTCCCGACGGTTCGCGGCTCCGGAGATGCGGAGAGAGAGAGTCCGTCCGAGCGCCGCGGAGCCGGGCCGTGCCGCGCCGCGCTGAGCCGCTCCCTCCTCCCCGGCCCGCCCCGCGCACTGCCCGAGCCCGGGGCCGCCCCCACCGCGGCCCGCTCCGAGCAGCCCCGGCTCCCACCCCGCAGCCTTCGTGGCGGGGACGTCCCACGGGACGGGTACTGCCGCTCCGGGACCCCTCAGCCCTGAGCTGCTCCGCTGCCGCTGCCCCCGGGACGGAGCCCCCGCACGGGGCCAACGCCGCGGCCCTGCCCCGCGGGGTCCCCGTCTCTCCGCCCCCCCGTCCCGGGACCCACGGCCGCCCCGGGACCAGGAGCAGCTGCAGCCGCCCCTCGGAGCCGCTGTCGAGCACGGAGCAGCGCGTCCTGGCAAGGCACGGAGAAAGCAGGGGCTGCCCGCGTCTCCTCTGCTCCGGTTACGTCGGCCGCGTTCAGCCTCTTCCTCGTGCCCCGGGCACGGAGCGCCCACCGAGGGGGACCTCCCGTGACCCGTTCGTCCCTCCAGCCCTCCTCCCGAGCTCTTTCCCCACAAGTGTAGCAGGATGGGCAGACAGACGTTCCCTCTGCAGTCCTGCTGGCGGCAGGAGCTCCCCCAGACCCGTAATGGGATTGCCACAGGGGATCCCATCCTGAAAGGGAGGTGTGGGGACCCTGGCTAAGCACCGCCAGCACTGGGGCCGCTCCTCGAGCGTGGTGAGGGCTGTGAGGGTGGGGGGCAGCTGGAGGTGGGGCTGTTGCTGGAGCTGGGGTCCCACTGTGCTGGCTGCAAGCGCGGGGCTGGGTGGTGGCAGCTATGGGTCGCCGGTGGGAATCAGCGGTATCCCAATGCTTTCCTCAAGAGATGACTTACGGCAGTGAGACCAGCAAATGCTTTATTACCGAGGACAGCACTTCCTTCAGTCCTCGGGCAGCAGAATGGGGTCTGCCGCATTGTGCCCCGTACAAGCTCAGTTCACAGACAGGCAGCTCCTGGGTGCTGAGAACCAGCCACAGCCTCCCACGCCGGCTCCACACCAGCACGGGGAGCTGGGCAGCCCCACCCACAGCACCAGCACCCCACACTTGTGGGCTGGGAGCTCTGCGCAGCACGGGGACGTCCTGCATAGCTGCAGGCTGCTCAGCCAACGAGAGTGGAGGTCCTCAGTGCCCCTATTTCCCGAAAGGGCAGAAATCCCTCTCTTGCCAAAGACCCCCACAGCCTGATGCCCTGCACACATCCCACGAGCACTTTGCTCAGCCCCGGGTCACGCTCCCATATCCCTGCCCTGCCCAGGAAGCTCAGTGCTTGCAATCCGTCCGTCCATGCAGCCAACCCTGTGTAGGATGGGGTGCCGTGGTGCTGCCCCACACCTGCCGCAGGTCTCGCTCAGAGGAGACGCCCCAGGAGCCGCGTGCCAGGGCAGCTGGGCCAGGGCATGGGCAGCGCAACGAAGCCCAGCTTGCTGTAGAAACTCAGCTGCTGGTGGTCTGCAGCACTGACTTGGCAAAACACTCCTCGAGAGCCTGCGAGGGAACGGAGAGCTCAGACCACGGCCTGGGGCCCTTCTGTCCCCTTGTGATCGCTCACGGCGCTGGGGGCAGAGGCAGGATGCAGGCAAGGAGCCCCAGTGAGGGCTGCCTTGGCTCTGAGGTGGGCAGGCAGCAGTCAGGATGTGGGTGGGGGGCTCAGAGGCGCTTCAGCCCCACCAGCACGGAGCTCACCGTTGGCTCTGAGCGCGCTCAGCACGCTGACAGCCAGGCTGCAGCCGGCACCCACGTCCTGCACCCGCGGGGCCGTGTCCAGCTGCACCAGGGAGGGGAAGCGTCGCAGCACGGGCAGCGGCACAGACGCCGGCTTTGTGTGGAAGAAGAGCAGGGCTTCTTCCAGGACAGCCTGCAGGCGACACACACCGTGAGGGAACCCTCCCTCCCCAAGCCCATCCCAGCACCACCGGCGCTCCCTCACCTGCCCCAGGACCCCCAGCTCCTGGGGGTACCTGCGCTGCATGGCTGGCAGCCAGCTGCTGTCGCGCTCTTGCAGGAATCCTTCAGCACAAAGTGCTCCGGCTGCATAGCCACAGGGGCCGCTCTCATCCTCCAGCACGAAGGTGTACTCGGGGCTGAGGCTGAGGAAGCTGCCCAGCACCCTGCCAGGCAGAACAGGGCCCTGCTGAGCTGGGGCCAAGCCCAGCGCAGAGGGAGCACAGAGCTGATGGCTGCCTCCTCCTGGAACACAGCACCCAGAGCCCTTCCCCAGCCCACTGAGACCCTAAAGATGCCCCCAGCCAGCGCAAGCACTGCAGCCCCTACAGGGACCAGTGGAGACAGAACGTCTTCATCCGCATGGCAGCTATCAGGACCCCACTGGACGCACCCTCCCTGCCCCACATTCAGCATCACGGACCCACAGTGGCCACGGCAGAGGCAGAGCTGTTCCCTGCAGGGATGAGAGGAGGGCCCTGTCTGGCTGCTGCCACGCTGCCCAGGCACACTTCCAAGGGGTCCCCATGGTTCGGGTCTCACCTGTCACCCAGCAGGTCGGGGTGAGCTGCGAGGACCTCTGCAGTGCTGGGCTCAACATCCAGACCCTCCCGGCACATTTGGTACAGCAGTCCCTGGAAGAACCCAACCCAGCTCAGCCCCAGTCCTGCCCCACTGCTGCTTCCCAGCTCTGCCACAGCCCCTCTGGGGCATGATGCACTCACAGCTGCCTGAAACGTCCCCAAAAGGGACTGTGGCCACAGCCACAGCCCTCAGCACTAGGGGAGGTGGGTGCTGTGGTGCCCGGGGTGCTGGTGCTGAGCAATGCGATGCATGCGGCCATTGTGTGCTGTGTCCTGCTACCGCAGCACAGCGTGCTTTAAAACGAGACATTGCCATTCCAGTCAGGCACCCCCTAGCAGCAGATCCTGAGAAAATGCTGCTCAGCCCAGCTCAGGGCATGCTCAGAGGGGCCGAACAGCAGCAAAACATGCTCTCCATGGAGCATGTGCGAAGGGGAAACCTCTCATAAATTCCTGCCTTGGTCACATCAGAGCTCACAGGGTCAGCACAAAGGACATCCTGGTGGGAACATGTTTTTCTCAGAGGAAGGCTCGGGGAGCAGCAGGGGCAGAGGGAGGCACTGCAGAGCTCTGCTCCCAGCGCTGCCCGAAGCGCTCGGCCGAGTTTTTCCCACAAAGTTTCAATGGAAAGACACATTCAGATGTAATCCGACAACCGGCAATTGAAAACAAGCTCTTGCACTGGGAATTTCTGGCAGTCACAGTCTGACATTATAATCTGCTCTCATGTGCCTGCAGCTCCTCCTCTGTCATTTACAAGCCCCAAGCCGTGCAGTGCTCAGCAGAGATGTGTGTGCTGTGCCCATGCTGCTGGATTCGCAGTGTTAGCAGATTTTAGCATGGCAGGGCAGCAGAGCAGATGGAGCAGGGTGACTGCTGCAGGCTGCATCCCGTGGGACACAGCCCTGTGCAGATAACCCACACTGGCCCGACCCTGGGGTTCGCTTCCCACTACCATTGTCCCGTGCTGTGACCTCAGCCCTGCGGTTGGTTGTTGACATGTGCTTCTCTTCTAATGTAATGCAGGGTGGGCTGCAGGGTGAGGGGCAGGAGGGGCTGCGGGGTGGCACGTCCCATCTCACCTTGTCCTGGGGCAGCAGCGGTCGCAGGAGGTACAGCTGTCGGGATGGGAAGAGTGGAGGTGGGTGGCAAAAGAGGTCACAGCTGTTCCCCACGGGCAGCAGCGCCTGGAGGAGGCAGTCTGTCAAGGAGCAGCTCGTCCTGCCCTCACACCTGCCCCAGGGCATCAGGAGGAACATCCCCATGTTCCCCCCCACGCCCCAGCACACAAGCAGCTCTGCCCCCCGAGCATGCAGGAACGTGATGGCAAGGCAGGAACAGCAGCGGTGGTCCTGGCTTCCCAAGGGCTCCTCCAGCCCCCAGTACTCAGGGCCCTGATCTCACCTGCAGCTCTCCAAAGAGGCCCCCACGGTGCACCCAGGGCTCGGCGTCCTCCCCTGGGAAGAGCGGGGCAGCGATGCTCTGGCACCCTGCAGGCAGCAGGAGACAGATGTGACACAGCTCCTGGCACAGCCAGAAAGCTGCAGCCCAGAACAGAGCCCAGCACACTGCTTTGCAGCCCAGCCATCCACGTCTGCTCGGACACCTTCACACCATCGCTGCTTTCCCACGGATGCAGCTCATCACAGCCATATTCTACATCAAGTCTGGAACTCCTTCAGAGGAATGGAGGCTCCCAAGGTGATGCACAGACATTCAAAATCCATCCTCATTTCTGCCATTACTGCTCTCCATTACTGGCCCACAGAATCCTAGAATTTTTGGGGTTGGAAGGGATCCTAAAGATCATTTAGTCCCAACCCCTGCCATCAGCTGTGACATCTTCCATTAGATCACGCTGTCAAAATCCCCACCCAACCGAGCACCCACAGCTTCTCTTGTTTGTGTCTCACCACCCTCATCATAAAGAACTTCTTCCATGCATCCCTCTTACCACAGAGAAGTTCCTAGGATAAAAAAAAAGCTGAGAAACTATGTCTTAGGAATAGACATTCCCTCTAAACCACAACAGACAGTGAAGAGCTGCTCCAATGTGTGTCCCCTCCCTGACGTGTGGCACTGCCTCCCTCCAGGCTGCTTCACTTCAGTTCCCCTTCGGTGGCTGCTCCCTCCTGAGCAGATCAGGAGCCATCTGCAGGGATGGTGCTCCGGAGGTAACAGCTGCTCATGAAACTCTGAGCTGGGAGTCATGCCGCGATGCACTTCTCAGAGGCACGGGAACCCCACCAGAATCCCGCTCCCTGCTGACGGTGTGGGTGCAGGGCAGGGCTCAGCTACCTGTGTGGTGTTGAGGGTGCGCAGCACTGGGACACCGCTGTGCCACTGGGTGCAGAGATGCAGGGCTGGGATGCCAAGGGCAATGATCTCACTGGCTTGCGGAGAGCCTCTAGCCCACATCTGGCTTCAGAACAGAGCCCTCATCCACTCCACTAGACAGGACAGAGCCTCCTGGGCCCTGCACCAATGGTGTCCTGAGCCCACTGTGCTCTCCACAGCAGTCATACCCTCAGCACAAAAGGATGTGCAAGGTGCCAGCCTTCCCAGGCCCTTCACACCAGCAGGCAGCACGTGGGGAAGGGCAGCACCATGGTGAGAACCAGAGGACAGCGGCCCTTTGAGGGGGGAGGGAGGAGAAAAAGACACTGCCGTACTTACAGCCAAAGCAGCTTCCCCAGGTGCCCTTGTGGTCAGGGTCACATAGGAGGTGGCCATCTGCAAGGGAGGTGCAGCGGTGAGCACAGGGCATGGGTAGCACACAGGAAAGGTGTCAAAGGGAAACACTCCCACCAGAGACCCTGGCATCCTGGCCAGATCCCAGGACTCAGACTGCTGGGAGGGCCCCCAGGCACTTCCACCTCCTTAGGTGGAAGGACAAAGCGAGATCAAGGTGCTCTGTCTGTGCCACTGTGCCCCGGGCCCTGCACTTCGCAGTCCCTTTGGGAGCCGGGATGGGTTTGCCCAGGTATGGGCACCATCCCCCACGGTGCCCTCATGCACATACCCAGCCACAGCACAAAGGCGCTGGCGGCCAGCAGCAGGTTGCGCACATCCCACAGGTAGGGGTGCAGGTCGTAGAGCAGCACCTGCCCCGCGCTGCGGACGAAGCGGCTGTGCAGGCTGCACGTCTGGGCACAGAGCTGCTGGAAGGAGCGGGCACGACCGCGCCACTGCGCAACCTGCAGACAGAGCCGGTGTCAGAGCAGCTGCAGTGGGACCGCTCCCACGGCAGTGCCCACATCAGCCTCACCGCACTGGGGTTCGGCGATCTGGTGGGGACACCCATGCTGGGACTGTTGGCCCGGAGCCACTGAAGGTCTTCCAAGAGATGCTGTGCCTGTGGCTCATGACGGTAGGGCAGGTAGAAGAGCTCCACCATCATCCGCACCTCCTCCACGGTCAGCGGGGCACTGGAGTCAGACCTGTCCTCCTCTGAGATCAGTGGTACAGTGGGGACAGGGCTGACAGCAGCCCCATTAGTGATCAGGGCTGTGGGGGCAGGGCTGGCGGCCGCCTCATCAACAAGCTGTGAGATGGGGCCAGGGCTGGGACCAGCCCTAGACCCTGCGGGTATCTGGAGCACAGAGGCAGTGCTGGCCCCAGGCTGGGGACTGTCAGGAGGGCTGCTGGCCCCTCCCCTGGCATCACTGGTGTCCAGGGCAGTGTTTTGGCTGGTGCTGGCCCCACTGCTGCAGCACGTTGGTGTCCCCTGGCTGTGGATGCTCTCATCAGCCACAGGAGTTCCTGCAGACCTATCACTCCCTGCTGCGACAGGCAGAGCAGAGGAGGGCTCGCAGCTTGCTCTGCTACCTGAAGTGAGCTGGTCCCTCTGTGGGACAACAATGGAGGCCCTGCTCCCGTTGCCCTCTTCAGGCACTGTGGTTGCTTTCCTCTTTCTGTTCCCTGCTGTTATGTCACAGGGCTCAGGTTCATGCTGGTCTGCCCCACTGGGAGCAGCATCACAAGGGTGGGGGCCAGGCAGGGCCTCCCGCCTTCCTGCCGTGCCAGGATGCAGCCCTGCTCCTTCCTCGCAGCCGGTGTTGGGGTGCAGAGCAGTCCTTCCTCCTGGCAAGAGAGAGCCAAGTGGCAGCCCCGCTGGCACCTGCACCAGGATGGCTGTGCGGAGAAGGAACCCCATTGCAGCCCCCTCAGCCCACAGAGCTCCCAGCAGACCCGGCCCATGCTCAGGGCTGAGGGATGCTGTGCAGCACCGGTTCACCTACCTGCCTCCAGCACCTGCTGCTTTATCTCAGCCACCCAGTCGAGCAGCGCCAGCTCCAGAGCCTTCTGGGGGTTGTAACCCTCCCGCAGGCCCTGGCTGTCCCCTGGCTCTGCTGGAGACTCCGTCCCTAAAGAACAGAGCACATCAGGTTGGGCAGTCTCACGTGGTGCTTTACCACACTGATGAAGGGCAGTCCACTACTTGGGAGAGACCCCATGTTCAGAACGTGGAGGGTCACCTCCCCGAGGCTGGTGGGCAGGGGGCTGCAGGGCTATGGCAGAGCTGGGCAGAGCCAGCCTGGGTCCTATCCCATGCACACAATCTCGCTGTGGCCGTGGTGCCCCATGCATGGAGTGTCCTGGGGCATGGGGCCATGTACCTGTGCTGTCAGTGTGGGCACAGTCCTGCAGTTCACTGCGGAACCAGCTGCCCAGAGTGTGGATGGGGATGAAGTTGGCCTGGAGCTCGCAGTTGGGGTTGAGGAGCAGCCCGCAGAGCCGGGGCATGAGGCCAGGGGCACGGCCGCTGTAGGGGCCCAGGAAGACACGTCGGCAGTCATAGTCATTGGCAAAGAGGTTGTCCCAGATGAGGAGGCGGCGCTGCAGGACGTGCTCCACCTCCTCCACCAATGCAACCGAGAGCTCCTGGGACACCACCTTTGGGCCTAGAGCATCAAAGAACAACGACATGTGCAATGTGTGGGCATGCACATCCCCCACACACAGCACCGCTGCTGCGTGTGCATATCTGGGCACCGAGTGCAGAGCTGCATGCACCCATCGAGGTGAGCAGGGCACCCACCTGTCCAGATGACTGCGATCTGTGGGAGCAGCTCCCGGCCGAGGGTCTGCAGGTAGCAGGACTTAGCGGGGCTGGGGGAGCAGAGTGAGCTGCAGTACTCTGCAGAGACAGCAGACACCAGTTGCAGCAGGCAGGGACGTGGGGAGGAGCTGGGCAGGGGACATGTCACTGCCCCTCACAGCCTACTGCTGTCTGCCCCACAACCTGCTCCTGTCCCCACCCTGAGGTCTCCACAGCTGTCCCACAACATGGTGGAGCCCACAGACTGCCAGGACAGTCAGTGTGCAGGGGGAAGAAGTGTCAGGAACAGCGTAGTGAGCACACTGGGGCTGCCAAGCACCCATAGCTGGGGGAGTACCTGTGGGGCAGAAGAGGAAGGTGGGAGGCAGGCCCAGCTCCCGGTACACCTCATTGGCCACAGAGGCCTGAGCCTGTGCCAGGGACGGGAAGACGTCTCTGTCAGCACGGCACATGCAGGGGTCAATGTCGTCGAAAAGCAGCGCGAAGGCACTGCATCCCATGGCGGCCACCTGCGGGCACAGGACAGGCATTAGGAGGGAAGCAGCGGGAGCTCCAGGCAGGGACAGCAGAGCACTGCAGCACCCCAACAGATGATGCCCACATCCCTGTGGTAGCTGGCAGGCTGGGGCTGGTCCCTCTCTGCAGCACCCCAACAGATGATGCCCACATCCCTGTGGTAGCTGGCAGGCTGGGGCTGGTCCCTCTCTGCAGCTCCCAAAGAGCTGCCCACAGGCACTGGGGCAGCCCCAGTCCCTGGTTCTGCTGCCCTGACCAGAGATGTGGCTGCATGAGGCATCCAGAGCCACCCTGGGGGCAGGGGGAGCTCACAGCCCCACACAGATGTTGTGTGTGGGCATGGGGCTGCACATGAGCACCTGTGCCCCTTGCCAGGAGCCGCGGGGTGAAGGAAAGGCCCACGGTACCTGCCTGAGTTTTTGCTGCAGCAGGAGCCTGTCCCCAGCACTTGAGAACACAATGTCCTGGCCGGCAGAAATGGCGAAAATGAACTCCACATTGTGCTCCTGGGCAGCTTTGATGAGAGACTGCATCTGGGCTGGGGACAGAGCGGAGGGATTCAGTGAAATCCTGAAGGTGCAGGAGGGGCAGAGGGGGAACTGCTGAGGCCTTAAGGGAAGAGCTGAGGGATCAGAAGGAAAGGATGGCTCTGGGGAGGTGGTGCCTGGGCCCTGAGATACAGAGGACCCTCCCTAAGGGTCTGTGTGCCCCAGCACTGCAGCATATTGCCAGCAATACACATGGGAGCTCTGTAGCTGCTGGGGTCCATGGGGAGAACGCATGATGGGGAGGGTCTGGGGCTCCCACACTGCGCAGGACTCTGCCAGGGGAAGCACGGCTGCAGCCTGACCGTGGGTGAGGTGCGGAGATATGGGACCAGAATGACTGCAGCCCCCCACGCTGGGGCCCAGCAGAGCCGCTACCTGCCTCATGCTCTGTGTAAGGCTCTCGCCAGAGCAGCCGGTGCTTCAGCTCGTCCTTGGGTGCGTACATGTAGCAGTTCAGCCCCCAGCGCTTCAGCCTGCAGCAAGGACAAGGCGTCACCCCGGGCTGCAGATGCACTCTTTGCAAAGCAGTCTGCAGGCGGGCATGCTAGCCCTCTCACTGTGCCTGCAGGCTCCCAGCCCCCGCTCCCAGCCCTCACTGTGCAGCCGCAGCCCATCCTCAGCTCTCAGGATGCTGTGCTGCAGTTGGAGCTGAAGGAGAGCAGGTCTGAGCTAAACCAGGGTCTGTCTGTTCTGGGAAATGAGGCCGTGCCATCATAAGGTCCTCCCTGGCATCAGAAAGCACAGTTCTGTCCGGAATCTGCACGGCAATCCCACGCACACTGGAAATTATCAGAACAGGACAGACACTTCTCCAGGCACTCCTGAATGAACACCATCTGCTTTATTCATTTGTTTCATCTGTCCTCCAACGTAGACGGTGCTTTACATTTTCCTATGGTGAACAGACTGCATGACACAAGCATCTCATCTCCTTCCTTCCCAGAGAAGGAAAGTAGAGGTGAACACCGCTCACATGTGAGAATGTGCACACCAATCTGACTGGGCCACCACCAGATCTGCTCACTTCCAATATCAACTCAAACATATCTCTGTCACTTGCAGGTTTCCCTCGACATTCTAGGTCATATTTTTCTGTGTTCACATCTCTGGTCCCCCTACAACTGTCCCTGCACTCGTGACTCCACCAGTGCCGTCCCATTACCGGCACATCTCCCCCTCCGAGCACAGCACACAGCGAGCGGCTCACACCCGCGGACCCTCCGTCGCAGCCACAGCAGCACAGCACGCTGCTCCCACGGCCACGATCCCGCGCGGCCTCTCGCACCCCCCCAGCGCGCTCCCCCAGCCCCGGCCCGGCTGCCTGCCGCGCTGCGGAGCCGCAGCACCATCTGCCGGCCACGGGCGGCACCGCCGGCGCCGGTGGGCTCCTCGGACCCACCCATCCATCACCCATCCGTCCCACGGTCACCGCATCCATCCCACGGTCACCGCATCCATCCCACGGTCACCGCACCTCATCGCGGGGCGGGACAGCGGCTTTCCCCCCTTTTCCGGCCCTAGGAGCAGCGGGGACCGACACGCGGCGTTGGATTCCACCTTGTCTACTTGCCCAGTGAGCCCAGAGAGCAACATTTGGGATACTTGCCATCTGAAGAGCAGCTTCCTCTGCTCCATGGACCATGGCCTCCCATAGAAACCTGTAAAGGAAAAAGCAGGTATAAAGAGGGGCAATAGAAGATGCTCTCTCTGCGTTTAAACTCTGCAGCAACTCACACTAGCACCGAAATGCACTGACATTGCACACCCAGAAGATGCACACAGTGAGGCAGCACTTGGAGGCACATCGTGGTTGAACCGGCAGGAAGCCATGCACTCAGCAAAGGGATGGGGAGAGAACTGGGGAAAAAGAAAAAGTAAAAATTGTGGGTGGAGATAAAGGTATATAAGGCAGAAAAGGAGGGAGGAATGATGAAATAATAATAAAAGAATACACAAAACAAGTGATGCTTAAAGCAACCGCTCCCCACCCACCGCAGCCATCCCAGCCAACTCCCCCTGGTTCCATCGTGCAGCACGGTGCCCCATGGTATGGGGTGTCCCTTTGGGCAGGTGGGAGCAGCTGCCCTGGCTGTGCCCCCTCCCACATCCCTATGGCCCACAGCCCCTCGCTAAGAGTCCTGAACTCGGTGTGTGTGCTGCTCAGCAACAAGTGAAGCACAGTGTTATCAGCATTATCCTCATCCTAGACCCAAAGCGCAGCACCATGCCACTGCTAGGAAGGAAATAACTCCATCCCAGCTGAGTCCAGGGCGAGCCAGCATCCCAACCAGCCACTCTGATCAGGAGCATACCATCTGTGGGGCCGCCCGTGATGCCACAGACTATTTCTCACTGACCCTATGTAGCCTCATGAGCTTGTAAAGGGAAAGCCCAGCAAGGAACGCACACCACGGAGCAGCCCTCGGGCTGACTGCTGTCAGGAATGCTCACCAGTGAGCCAGGGCATTGCCCTTCCGCTGGCTCACATAACAAACTGAATGTGGGAAATACAGATCTGGAATCAGCAAGTTCCGTGGTGCCTCCGAGCATCTCCACTTCTGCCACTTGCAGGTCTGGGGGGCTGCTGGGCACCAGTGTGTGACACAAGCTGGAGGCTGCAGCACCACGGCCTGCCCCGCGCCCACCCAGCACTGGGTGCAGTGAGGGGCACTGCTGGTCCTGCAGCACCACTCCCCATTGGGACCACTGTCAGGGATAGGGCCTTCCTACTTCTGTTTGAGGAAGATCTGGGAGCTGCAGAGCTGCTTGCAAAGCCAGTGGGTAAAAATACCCAGAGGAGAGCAAGTTCACCTGGGAACGATGGGGGAACGAGCAGGAACATGCTTTGGGGATATGCAGATGTGAATGCTTCTTAAAGAGGCACACGGGTGAAGTTTAGCAAGAAATGGTTCTTCAGCCACACTTCCCCAGACCATGGGAAGCCCTCCCCAGCCCACAGCTTTGGAGACCCTGGGGGTCTGCACAGCCTCTGCCTGAAAAGGCCCCACCTGCATTTCACTGTGAGCTGACACTGCCTCACAGATGCAACACTCATCTTGTACACATCCCACACCAGCAGCAGCACAGCTGAAAAAGTGTATTCTGTCCAGAAAAATGGATTAAACTGTACCAACAAAAACCTGTCAGCTGTCAGGTGGCATCTCCATAGGAAGGATGCACGTGCTCTTCTCTTTTAGGGACAGATGAGCAGTGATGAGTGCTGCAGTGTGTTTGCCCCTTGCCTCTCCTTTGGCCCAGAATGTGACATCAGTATCCAACCAGCACCACCGCTCACCATCCTCCGGGCCACTGGTGAATGTAGGAGATGTGGGAAAGCAAAGTCCCAAGGCTGCAGCCATTCCCCACCACCAACTCTGACCCAGTGCGGGTTTGGTCACCCAGCCACAAATCCATCTGTGCCCTCTGGCTGCCAACAGCAGTGTCCAGGTGTCAGAAGGGAGCAGGGCCCTGTGCAGAGCACGCTGTCCCTGCTCTGGCCTGGCCCTGCCCAGCACTGCCCTGCCCAGCACTGCCCTGCCCAGCACCCTGCTCAGCACCCTGCCCAGCACCCTGCCCAGCACCCTGCCCGCAGCACCAGCGCTCCCCACCAGTGTCAGTGCTACCGCAGGGTGAGGGATGCTCTTCCTCCTTCGCTTTCTAGAAATCTCCTCCTGGAGCAGCTCTGCTGACAGCATCTCTGCCCTTCTATTTTCCAGGTCAGCTTTCCTACACTGACTGTTCTTGCCTGACTCATTCCTCCTTGCTATCAGCTTCTCCATTCCTGCACTTTCTATTTGATTTGTGTTCATTTGTAGTGTTTTTGCTTCCTCCCAGGCAAGGCAGCAGGCAGTGGGCTGCAGTGTGGTGATGTGCAGCCAGGAAAGGAGGAGGTGCTTCTGACCAGCAGGTGCCAGGCCTTGCCCACCTGCAGAGCTGAAGTTCTGCATGCAGGGTCAGCAGCGGAGGGGGGACAGAGCTACACGGACTGCCACGAGAGCAGCTCTCCCTGGCAGCTCCAGGCGCTGTGCTGCAGACAGGAGGAGCACACCCCAGGGTTTGGGCCCCGAGCCCACATAAGAGAAAGAGAACTGCGGTGTGCTGGAGGAGGAGCAGCGCATCCCTGTGCCGCACCGGGATGCCGGGAGTGGGCTGCGCCGGGGACCTGAGGGGCGCAACCGCGCTCCATGGGAGAGCTGGGGACCTTCACCAGGGACTGCCGGCTCCACGCCCTTGGGCGCGGGGAGTGCCGCGGGGGCTGGGTCCTGCCTCCCCAGTTCCCGGGATACGGGCCGTGGCGAGCTCGGGTCCCCGCGGCCCCTCCCGGCCGCAGCGCGCTCCCGGTTGTCTGGCACAGCCCCTGCAGCGCCCCGGCGAGGCACCGGCCCCGTGGGGACCGGCAGGACCTACCTTCCACCACGCCGCAGAGGAAGCGCGGCCGCCCGGCCATGACCGCGCAGGATCGGCCGTGGGGCGGGCGGAGGGACGGGGCGGTGCGGGGAGAGGTACAGGGGTACGCGGGAGGATGCAGGGAGGGATGGAGAGGAGAGCCGAGGGACGGGGAGGAGCCGAGGGGTGCGCGGACGGACCCGCGCAGGGACACCCCGTGCCCGCCCCGCACAGACGCGGCCGCCGCAGCGCAATGGGCGGCCCCGGCAGGTGGGGCCGCGGAGGGGCCGGCGCGGGGCGGGGACCTCCCGTCGCCCACGGGCGCGGCCCGGCGGCTGCGGACGGGCGGTCCCCGGGGAGGAGCGGCCCCCGCTCCCCTCCCGTTGCGGTTCCGTCGTGCGGTGCGGGCGGTGACGCCTCTCCCGCCCAGCGCGCCCGCGGAGATCGGGCTGCTGTGCCTTGCGCGTCATTCACCTGCCTGCAAACATCGGGCCTTCGTCACGCTGAGCAGAGCCGCTGACGCAGGTCTGGCTCGTGATCCTCTGCGTCCCGCAGGTTCTCGTTTGCAGAAGTGCTGCCACGTCAGTGCTTCCCTGCCCTGCAGCGGCACAGGCGCCGGTACCTGTGCGCGTGGGGAACCGTGTGTTCGTCATCACTGTGCTACGCTGCTCTATTTCTGGCTGCTTTTCCTGTTTGTCAGACTAATCGTGAGGCAGATCTGCGTCCTGCAGCCTCTCTGAGCCACATGGCTTCATAGAGTAGGAAGCACACGCGTGGCTTTGTTGCTGCGGTCCACTCGTGTGAGAAGCACTGGTGCACTCCTGCAGCCAGGCACTGCCAAGAGCCCTCCTAGCTGCTGTCACCACCTGTAGTGCTTCCAGCTAACCTGCCCGCATGGGTTTGCATCGGAGAAATGAGTGCCAGAGGCCAACGTAGCCAGGATCTGTGGCATCTCCCTCCCTCCTCACAGGTTCAGGCAGTGCTAGGATGCCAGGTGGTGATGTCTGGGCCATTAGCGAGCGAGGAGTCTACGAGCGACTGAGCAGCAGCAGCCTGACAGCCTGTGCACTGTGGGCCACCAAAATGTGCCCACAGCTCAGTGACACGTCATGCAGGCAGCTGCACAGTGCAAGGAGCACCCAAGGCGCACGAAGACTCATCCTGCAGGCAGGCATGATGCTGCTCATAACCAAATTTATGCTCATCAATAGAAACTGCAGCAGGGCAGACAGTGATGCTGCAGGAAAGCCAGCTCAGCACTGCCAGGCCGAGTTACCGAGCACTGGGGCTGGCTGGGCGCGGGCCGTGCTTGCTCACCTTCTGCAGAAGCCTGTGCTGGGTTGTGCTGCGGGGCCGGGCTGGGCCGCAGGCCGGGCAGGCTGCGGTGAGCAGGCACAGCTCGGGCAGCGCTGGGAGCAGCACACCGCGCTGGGTTAGCGGGAGCATGTTAGGGGTGAGGAGCTGTGCCTGACATCTCTCACCCACAGCGTCCGTCAGAGGTAGGGCTGTGCATCCACCAGCGTGTGCTTGCTGTGCTTCCCTCCTTCCCCACCGTCTCCATGAGCACCTGGTGGATTTTTCCCCCTTGTTTTCTCGTACTTAGAACTTTGGAGATGTGGCACGGACGGACACGGTCAGTGGGCACAGTGGAGTGGGTCGGGTTGGACCTGGAGATCGTGGACGGATTCTCCAACCTCAGCGATTCCGTGATGGTATGAAGCAGCTCAGGCGCCGCAGGGCTGCTCCCCTGGCTCTGTCGGCCGTGGTTATCTGCAGCCGCATCCCCGCAGCCCCAGCCCGGCTCTGTTAAGGACGGTGCTACTCCCGGCCTGGCCCCACGCGCGCTCACCATCCCGAGAGGCTGCTGGCGGGGCCGGCCACACAGGGCACGGCCGCTGAGGGTTCAGGCCGCAGCCACGATGGAGCATCGGCCCCGAGGTCCTCCCGCAGCCCCTCCGGACCGGAGCGCTGCCGGCACCGCAGTTCGGAGCGGGGCACCCACGCGCAGCGGCGGCGTCAGCACGGAGCGCGCGGCGGCGGCGAGCGGGGGTGCACAGCGCAGGCAGACACAGGCACACGCGCGCGCACACACACACGCCCACGTACGCGCCGTCCACGCGCACTGCGCCTCCCGGCCCCTCCCGCGCGCCCCCGACACGTGCGCGCCCCGCCCCGCCCCGCCCCTCAGAGCGGCGGCGGAAGCGCGGGGAGCGGCGGCGCGGGATGGAGCCGCCGGCCAAGGAGGGGCCGCTCTTCGTGCAGCACAGCAACAAGTTCGGCACCAAGGTGCGAACCGCGCGCGCGGTCCGGGCTCTCCGGGGCGTGGGTCGGACCGAGCCGAGCCGAGCCGAGCCGTCCGCGGGCACTGCCGAGCGGGGGCGGCCGGGAATTGCTCTGCTCAGGCGGCCGCGGCGTAGGGCGGGCGGCGGCCGCGCTCCGCCACGGGACGGGGTGAGATGGGACGGGACGGGACGGGATGGGATGGGATGAGATGGGACGGGGCGGCCCCGCGCTGACTCGGTGCCTTGCAGCGGTGGAAGCGGGGCTGGTTCGCGCTGTTCCCGGCCAGCCAGCACGGCGTCGCCCGCCTGGAGTTCTTCGACTGCAAAGAGGCGCCGGGGCCGGCCGGCCGCTCGGGCACGCGGCGCCTGGACAAGACGGTGGTGCGCCTGGCGGACTGCACCAGCGTGGCCCCCGCGCCCTCCGAGAGCGGCCCCCGAGCCGGGACCGCCGCCTTCCGCCTGGAGACCCCCGGCCGCAGCTACCTCCTGGCGGCCGAGCAGCCGCAGCAGAGCGAGGAGTGGGTGGCCAAGCTGTGCGAGATCGCCTTCCCGGTGAGCGGGGACGGGGGTGGCGGTTCCGCGGGCGCTCCCGGGGCGCCCCTCGAAGCGGCCCCGGCAGTGCCCGCGTTGGGCTCGCGGGGCTGCGGGGCTGCGGGGCTCGGCGCGCTGTCCCCACGGGCTCCTGCCCGTGCCCTGCGCTCTGTGACATCCGCTTTGCCGCTGTGCTGCCGCGGAGCCCTGCTCGCCCCCTGCAGACACCTGGTGAGGGCTGGGAGTGTTTCCTGTGGGCCCAGCTGTCTTTGCCTTTCCTGGAGAGGCAGAAGCTGAACCCTGAGCGTGGTGCAGTACCCGACTGTGGGACCTGTCGGGCTCCTGGGGACAGGGCAGCTCCTCACCGATCATAGGGGTCGCTCCCCACTGCTAGCATCAGTGCAGGCCCATGGCACCAGCTTCCCTGCCCTTCCCCAGGCTGGCTGGCTGCTGTCAGCTGTGTCCTCGTGAAGGCACTTCGGGCAGTGGTGTCCTGCGGGTATGGGCATCTGTACGGCTCCATGAGAGCGGTCCCTGCCTGCCTGGTCACACGTGTGCCCTGAGCTCCTTTGGGGTGGGAGGGTTCTTCAGTGCTGGGCAGTGTTCGGCAGTCACAGGCTGTGGGCATAGGGCTGGGCTGCCCTGCAGGACCTCCCCACAGCTGCCAGGGTCTGCCCAGCCCAGAGGCACTGGTGTGGCACTGAGAGACATTTAATGTCTGTGGCCCTGTGTCATGCAGAGTGTTGTGGCCTTGCCCTAAAGAGGGCCTCTGGTGCTCAGCTGGGAGCCCAGCACCCACCTTCAGCACGGGAGCAGTGGTAAGGCAGGGAGCACTTGCTTGCAGCAGTGCTGTGCTCATGCCTTTGTTCACCTGGTAGCTGCCAGTTCCACGCTTGGGCTCCAGAAGCTGTCCAACAGCTTAAGGATGAGTTTGGCAAGGTGCTGTGATATCAAGGAGCTGTGCTGAAGGCCTGACCTGGAGCACAAGGCGTAAGAGCTTCTGCTTGTGGTCTTTGCAAGAAGCTGAAGGTTCTTGGTTGCAATTTCTGCTCATCTTGGAGCATGAGATTTTGTGTTGTGTTTATTGCTGTCCAGAAGGTGAGCAGCTTGGGAATAGGCTGGGGAGGTGATTTGAGCTCAAGATGGGATTTCTTTCAAGATCCTAGGTTGGGGTAATTCCAAGCACAGATACAGGTTGGAGAGAGCATGGCTTGAGAGCAGCTCTGAAGAAAAGGATTTGGGGGTGTTTGTTGATGGAAGGCCATGTCCTGGGCTGCATCCGGAGCAGAGTGCCCAGCAGGGCGAGGGAGGTGATTCTGCCCCTCTGCGCTGCTCCCCTGAGACCCCACCTGGGGTACTGCGTCCAGTTCTGTGGCCCTCAACACAAGAAGGACTTGGAGCTGTTGGAGCGGGTCCAGAGGAGGGCTATGAAGATAATCAGTGATCTGGAGCACCTCCCCTTCGGGAACAGGGTGAAGGAGCTGGGGCTCTTCAGCTTGGAGAAGAAGAGGCTCTAAGGAAACCATATATCGTCCTTCCAGGACCTGAAGGGGGCCTACAGGAAAGCTGGAGAGGGACTTGTGATAAGGGCAGGTAGCGATGAGGTGAGGGGGGGTGGCTTTAAACTTTGAGAAGGTGGGTTTAGTCTCGGGAAGAAATTCTTTACTGTGAGGGTGGTGAGGCACTGGAACAGGTTGCCCACTGTGGTTGTGAATGTCCCCTCCCTGGAAGCACTCGAGGCCGGGCTGGACTGGGCTGTGAGCAGCCTGCTCTAGAGGGAGGTGTCCCTGCCTAGAGCAGGGGGTTGGAACAAGATGATCTGAAAGGTCCCTTCCAACCCAAACCATTCTATGATTCTTTTTCATTTGAAGATGAGGGAAAGCACAGTCCAGCAAAGTTCTCGGCTGCCTAATAGCAGGTTCAGCTCAGCTGTGTCACATACATCAGGAGAGCAGAAGCTGCTGTTCTTGGCTCTTGGATTTGGGGTTTTAGCAGTGTGCATCCTGTTTAGGAGCCAGAGAGAATGTGATGGCCTTCTTTGGGCCTTACTTCTTGCCGGGGAGCTCATGTGACCGGTGTATAAACTGAAACTGCAGCAGCTTGCCTTCTGCAAGATGTGCTGCAGCCCCGGCCACGTGACCCTGGGAAAGTTTCCTCTTGGTCTGAGCTCAGACCCTCATGCAAGAGCACAAAATCTGCTGGAAAGGCCATTGCAGAACATCAGTGGCCTCTGCTTTGCGTGGGGCTGCCCCAGAGGAGGGTCCGTGGGGGCACCGAGGGTGCGGCTCCCACACGGGTCCTCAGGGGACTCTGCTGTAGAGATGTGGCCTCTGGCAGAGTGTTTGCGTTGCACTTTCAGTTCTGCATGTGCTAAAAGTAGAAGTGCTCGCTTCCCTCTGTGGTGTGCGCACTAATCCTGGCGCTGTCTTCCTGGCTGTGCAGAGGTGCTGCTGTGGCTGGGTCATGGCATCTGCTCCCTCCCCTCTCTGTGTGGCTGGGAGAGCGGCCGGGCCAGTGCTGTGCTTTGGGTGCTGGTATCAGCCATGCTGCAGCACATCTGTGTGGGAGTGGGGCTGCTTTTGCCTCTGCACCAGGCAGCTGTGTGCCAAACCCAGGCCGTCCCAGCGGTCAAATGGGCAGCAGTGCCACAGGCACAGGGGTCCCATGAGGAGACTGTGTCAGTGTCTGGAGGGAGGTCTGCTGGGAGAGAAGGGAGAAATTCTTCTTTGAAAGAGTGGTCAGGCATTGGGACAGGCTGCCCAGGGAAGTGGTGGGGTCATGTCCCTGGATGTGTGGAGATGTGGCACTGAGGGACATCGTCGTTGGGAGTGGTGGAGATGAGTTGGGGTTGAGCTTGATGATCTTAGAGGGTTTTTTCATGCTTACAGTTGTGTGATCTGCTCGCAGTCCCATGCACTGGGTCCGGGGCCATGCTAGGAGTTCTGTGCAGCCCCTCCTACCCTGTCCTGTCTGTTACTGTCCTTGGCACTCTGGGTGGGTATGGTTGCTGGCACTGGGTGCGAAGGGGCTTGGCTGAGCTGCACGGGGCTGTGTGGGCTCCTGGGGAGGGCAGTGGGGCAGGGGACAGTGACTCCAAGGAGTCCTTGTGGGGCTGGCACAGGCAGAGGAGCTGGCATTGATCCTCTCTCCCTCATCAGGGGAATGGTCCCAGAAATGCTGCTGTGGCGGTCCAGTATGGTGGTGAGGGCAGCGGGGAGGCACCGGTCCTGGAGATGGCCGTGAACTCTATCTACTATTCGAGAGACGAAGGTGGGGCCTCCTGCTGCATTCCCTTCCCTGCACTGCCCTGCTGCCATCCCTTGCTGGGCTCCTACAGGCAGCGCTGGGAGCAGGAGGTGGGATTTCTCTGCCTCCCCTGAGCACGCCCTGTTCCCGCAGTGAATGCCTTCTGGGTGACAGTGCAGCGGACTGAGGCTGCGGAGCGGTGCGAGCTGCGTGGTTCCTATGTGCTCAAGGCTGAGCGTGACAGCCTCATCCTGAAGGACCCGCGGACCAACGAGACCCTCTACGTCTGGCCCTACCGGCTGCTCCGGAGATACGGCCGGGACAAGGTGGGTGTGTGGATGGCCAGCTACGCGTGCTGCTCGTGCCCCACAGGCTGTCCATGGCTGCTGTGGCATTGTGCTGCAGCCCTCGGTGACCACAGCAGCATCCCCTGGGGACCTGTGACCCTCAGTCTCCCCAGTTCTCAGCAGAGTCACTGTGCAGGAGCCTGAGCTGTGGTGTGCCCACCCCTCCAGAGGGCCTTGCTGCACAGCCCTGCTCCCCGTGGTCCCCAGTCCCGCTGAGGTCATTGGAGCCACTGCCTACCCTTCTTCTCTCCCCAGCACTCCCAGCCCACGCTGCTGGGAGGGCTCGGCACCCTGATGGCCCCCAGCATGTATCTGTTCCTCCTGGGGGATCACACTCGGAGCAGGATGAGCTGTTTGAGACACCTGTTCTGTTCTGGCTGTGTTCACCTTATGGGGCACGCAGCTGTGAGCCTGGCTGACCTGCAGCAGCAGGTGCCCCATCTGTCCTGCTGCTGCACGGACTGCAAGCTGTACCTGCCGTGCTGGGGCGGGAGAAAGTGGGACAGTGGCCTTCTTGGAGCTGTTTACAGAAGTGATGGCATCAGCTACAGCTTGTGAGTGGCATGCTCTGTGGCACTTCACCAAAACAAGTGGAAGCTTAGCTGTTCTCAGGATGCCAGTGCCAGAGGGAGGAGCAGTGCTGCACTCCTGTGTCCCCTGGAGGGGACATGTTGGCTGTGCTTGCGCTTAGCAGAGCTGACCCACGCAAAGGAGTTTGTCATCAGGGGCTCTTACAGCAACCACAGAGACTGCTGCTGCATGCCATACGGCATCAGAAAGACTTTTGGTCTTCCTGGGTTTGGGGATGGAGGTTCAAGAAGGGTCTGTGCATCCTCTGCTGGGAACTTACGCATGAGTGCAATCAGGCCTGCGTAGCACAGCCTTGGTCAAGGCTTCTCTTTACTGTTAATGACATAAAGTACTTTGATGTTTACAAGACAAATGCTTTGCTTGTGTGCATCAGCCTGCATGGCTCCAGGTGTTGCTGAGCAGGATGTGACTCCTGGCTTCTCTTGCAGGTGATGTTCTCCTTTGAAGCTGGCAGGCGCTGTGATTCTGGACCGGGGAACTTCACCTTCGAGACCAAGCAGGGCAATGAGATCTTCCGCCTGGTGGAAGCCTCCATCCGGGAGCAGAAAGCTCAGGTGGAGGAGAACCAGCAGAGCTGCGACTCGCTGGAACCTGAGAGCCCCAGTGTGGTGCTGGTCCGCCAGGCCCTGGCTGACTCGCTGAGCCTGGAGCTGCCCACAGAAGGGGATGATGCTGCAGCACCCAAGGCAGGGCTGGCACCTCGGCCTTCTGCTGCAGCAGAGGAGAGAGATGCGATATCGCTGCTGAAGACCCGGATGCTGCCGGAGCCGCCTGTGCTGCAGGCCAAGCCCCCCATCACCAGCACCCCTCCACGCTCCCCTCTGCCCAAGGCTCCACGGGCTGTCCTGCCAGACAAGGATCCCTCCAGCCTCTACTCAGAGCCTCTGGACTCGGTGAAGGGCTTCCGACCCTGGCCGGACCCGCTGTACGCAGACCCCGTTGACAGCAAGGCTGCGGATGGGGCGAAGCTCCGGGTGCCGTTCTCGGGCAGCTGTGAGCAGCTGCGGGCTGAGGGCTGCGGCCCAGTGCGGAAGGAGCACATCTACGATGAACCCGAGGGCTGCGCGTCCCGCGTGCTGCCGACTGCTGCCAGCATCTATGACGAGGCACGGCCCATAGGGGAGGCCTGGCGCACGCAGGGCCACGATGGCAGGAGCGGCTACGAGTACCCCTACAACCCCAGCACTGACGATTATTCAGTTCCTGCCTTCAAGGCCAAGGGCCCCAAGCCAGTGCCTGCCCCCAAGCCCCCGGCAACGTTCATCCACAAAAGTGCTGAAAGAAGTGAGGACCCTGGCAGGAGGCGAGGGAATCTTGCTCCTGAGAAGGCGGCTGTCAAACCTGCCCTGAACAGCAGCAACAACAACAACACGGAGGTGCTGTACTGCCGGGTGATGAAGGCCCAGCTTGTGAGGAAGGAGCAGTGTGTGGACGAGTGTAGCTTGTCACCTGTCTATGAGGACCTAGGAGAGATATAACGTGCTGCTGCTCTGCACCTGCCTGGGGGGACTTTGGGCCCAGACCCAACATGGAGTGGCACAGGCGGCTGTGCTCCGTGGCCCAGCACGTGACTGGCGGCTGTGTGGGATGGGGCAGAGCCCTCTTACTCATTAGCTCTGAGGGGCTTTGTCTCCTTGGGGCTGTCCCACACACCCAGGGTCAGAGTGCTGCACTGGTGCCGATGCTGCTTGGCTCCAGAGCCAGCCTCACTGACATCTGGTGGGGCATCAGGGTGGGCTCTGCACTGTGCCTTCTGCTTTGTCTCCAGAGGCTTTGGCTGTGCTCTGCCTTCCTCTCTGGGCCAGCCACGGGGCTGAGATGCTCACTGCAGTGCCTGGGGGGCTGCTTGCTGTCAGTCTCCAAAAGTATTTTTATACAAAATTATTTTCATATTAAAATCTGTATGCCTCACGATGAAGTGTTTGCATGTGGCATGCTGGTCACAAAGCTGGGAGGTGCTGGTGCAGTGTCGTGGTGTGTGATGCTCTGCAGAGCAGTGCTCACACTCGTGCTGTCTAAGCCAGAGCAGCTGAGCTAAGGGGAAACCACAGGGATGGTGGGAGGCAGCTCCAGCAGTGGATGGGATGCCCTGATGCCAAGGGATTGAGGGATGTGAGAATCAGTGCTGCTGATACTTCAGTGTGCTAATCAGCACGAGGTGTGTTGGGATGGCCTGAAAAACTGCAGGACTCCCCTTGTCAGGGCTCGAGGGCCATGCTGGAGCTCAGTGGCTGTTGATTGGTTACAGGTTCTCTGCTTAACCTGATGCATCCCTCTGCTAATTCCCCTTTTATCCTCATGTGCTTTTGGAAGGCTGAGGATGGCCCAGTCCGAGTCCCATTGACTTTAATAGAAAATATTGTGGTTGTGCTGTTTGTGAGTGAAAAACTTGGCTATGATTTCTGTGTGGCTAAACTTGGGCAGAAACCTGCAGAGGCAAAAAATGTGTTGCTCTTTGGGTGTTGGTAATGGTTGCGAGAGATTTTGTCTCCTCTGTGGGGCTATGCCAGGCAGCTTGGTGCTGCCTGTCCCTCAGTCTGTCGTGTGCTGCTGATGGCTTCTGCAGGTTCAGCATCCTGCTGGTGGAGGTGGAAGCAGAACGGCCAGCTGGTGAGCAGAAGTCTCAGTATTCCTGTGCAATGGGCTTAGCATGAATTCTGTAGCCCAAGCTCATGCCTGGATTGCTGCAAGCGGGGCAAGGTCTGGAGGGCTCCCAAAGTGGTGAGATGGAAGCAAGCAGTGGGTGGGCTCTGACCGGGTGTGTGGTGTTTGGGCTGCAGGAGGAGCTTCTGTAACAGTACGGCTGTAACTTGAACCGATTTGTCGCTGTTGTCCTGTGCTGTGTCCTGTTCCCTGCTGGGGGTTTGCTGTGAGAAACGAGAAAGCCTCTATGGTGTTTTGGGTACCTGAGAGGGGCTGATGCTGTTCCTGCCCAGGACAGGTGTATGCCTGCTCCCTTTGTGTAGCTGCAGGGTGACCCCATGCAGGTGCTTCAAGTCCCAGGAGTTCTCTTCCTGCCTGCTCAGGGAAGAGCTGTGGGTATTGCAGTGTGGGGACTGCCTCCCTGTAATCCTTCCTCGTGACTCCAGCGTAGGGCTCTAAAACTTGAATGATGAAGTGCAGCCTCCAAGGAGCTGAGTTCTGGGCTCCACCTTACACACTGTGATGAGTACTTGCACGTCTGCATCACTGCAGCTGCTGTGCCTGAGGATATTGAGTTAGCTCCAGAATGTCTGACTCAACTTTCACTAAAAAGGATGGCAGTGAAGCAGTGCTCCGGTGTTTGTGCTGGAAGCAGTGCTCTCCCTGTAGCCCTGCGCTTCTCCTGGGTAGGATAAAAGGATATTTGCTCTTCTTCCTTCAACAATGACATCCTTTCTCTGTTAACTGGCTCAAAACTAAGAGGTAAGCACACAAGACAGCGTCTGTCTTCTGCATTTGTCCTGCTTGCTTTACACACACTGCCACGTGCCTGCAGTGCATGTAGCACAGAGGGCTCTTGCTGATCTGGAGAGCAGTCCCCTTTCTGGCTCAGTGTTGTAGGCCAGGTTTGCCATCTCCTGCAGCTGCTGCTCTGTGCTCCACCTTTTCTTCTTTCTGGCAGCAGTTTGGGGTGCCAGAGGTGCTTTGAGAAAGCATAAGAAATAAGGCAAATACCAAGCGAGCTGTTCATAGCCTTCCTGTAGCCAAAACATGTTTGCAGTGAATTTTAGAAGCAGATGATTTTGCTGAATTTTGTCTGGATTAGGTTTATTCAGTCTGCCTTCTTTAGCTTCCTGTTGCCTTGGCTTCTGCTGTGCCCTTACAACTCATTTCCATGTGCTGAGCAGTGAAGCTGGGTTATAGTGCTATGACTGAATGCAGTCTGCATGCCTGGGGAACAGCATCCTGCCATCCAGTCCTGACTTGAGGCTTTGCTTTGCTGGGCTGTTTGGGGATGCATGGCTTATTCTCGGTGCCTGTCTGTTCTCTTGCACTGAAGAAATGGTCCTGGACAGGGAGCTTTGTTCACTTCTGTCTGGTGCGAGGAGCCAGAGTACGTGGTGCACAGAATGTCATTTGGATACCAGGCTTCCTTGTTTGTGGATGACCTATGAGCCTTCCAGTTCTGTGCTAAAAGCCCAAACCCTGGCTGAGAAATGTTAGAGGGTGCAGCAGGGCTGGCAGCTGTGGCTGAGATGAAGCAGGAGTCCTGGTCTCCATGGGCCAGTGGGCAGTTTAAAAAATCAGGACAAAAACAGTTGGGAACTGCCAAAGCCCAACCACATTTTCCCTTTTGTACTGCCTTTTTCTGTTTCTCGTTCCAGAAATGTCCTTTTCTAACCACTTCCTCCTCCATGTGGGCTCTGAGCACAGTGCAGGTGTGAGACAGCCCTCCTACCCAGTTATTTTTTTCCCATACTGGCGTTAGGAGAGCACTCAAGAACTCTCTGGCTGTAGGGTTATTGCTCTGCTTCACACCAAACACCCCCAGTTCGGTGATTTCTTTCCCTTATAGTCCCTTTCTCCTCTTGTCAAGTTTCCCCTTTATCAGCCCCCTTTCATTCACAGCAAGCCACCAGGTGCTGTTTATTTACCGTTTCCTACTGGTAGAATTGCCAAAGAAATTTCTGTATGGGCCATCAGATCAGATAAGGAGGGAGGGGATTATTTTATCTGCCTGACTTTTCATATTGTCTGGTTAGTGTGCTGCAGGTGAAACCATTTATGTGTGCATTAACGACATTTGTTTCTGGCCACTCCCCAGTTCCTCATCCTCTGAGCTTGTTTGTTAGTCTGGTGAGGACTGGCCATCTGCGTGCATGCACACCCCAGCAAATGCATCTCCCTGTGCTGCTCAGGATGTCTGCCCTTCCCTCCAGGTACCTGCCCCAGCAGCTGCCTGCACACTGCCTCTTGCCCATGCGTGGGGGGCTGCAGGGCCCGGGAAGCTCAGATCCACGCAGGAGAAACCAGCAGCAGAGGCACTCAGGGAAATGGGGAGTGGTGTGCCAGGCTCTGCACGCACCTGGGTCAGCCTGCAGGCAGTTGTTCATGGCACAGCTCCCAGGGACACTGAAACAGCATCTGGTTCATCTCAGCCTCAGCAGCAACTGTGTGATAACTTCCCCTGGCCTCAACACTTGGAAGGGCCCTGTTGCCCCCATCTGAGACTCTACAGCATGCACTGTACGGCAAAGATTCAACTTTCACACGAGACCAGCACTGTCAGAGGTAAACGGGGTCTTTTCCTCTGCTGGCTGCTTTACCATCTCAGTGCACATCTCGTGAAGGGGTAGAGAATAGGGAGCAATGAGAGCCCGATGGTGAGCTGTGATCCTGGAGCAGACAGCTGGCTCTGTCCTGCCGGTGCAGTCCTCCAGGAAGCATGATGCTGCATTGTGCCCTTGGTCAACAGCAGCTGTTTCTCAGGAAATAGAGGTCAGTGCTAGGATTGCCACACACTGTAAGCATTGTAGACCACAGGCAAGTAAGGTAACATTTAGCAAGAGGATTTTATTTTGAAACAGAATCGAACAAACTAAGTGGAACCCAAATCCCTGCTTGTGGGCAGTACCCAGGAAGCCCGGTGACGCTGCCCCCACAGCTCCTGCTCTGCCAGGGCAGCTGTCCTACGTCTGCACTGAAGATCTGGGGCTCACTCAGCTCTCTGGAAAGCTGCAGCCCAGCTCCCTGTATCTGCTAAGCCTCACTAAAATGTACTGGCCGTGCTGGCTTGCAGAGCAGTCCCTGATGTGCAGATGTGCCATAAGGTGGAGTGCTTCCAAGCAACAGCTGCAGCGAGTTCGTGCATTGTGCAGGAGTCAGGCAGGACACTGCTGCAATCCTGGCACCTGCTGCACACCCGTGCATGAGCTTGGGAGTCAGACAGGGAGGCCAACGTGGAAGTAGATAGATCAGTATTGCAATGGATAATACTGCTCTGGGGGACAGCGTTCTCCAAAAGCACTTTTGTGCTTATTCAGAACACTCTGCTGAATCTTCTGCAGGATGAGGGTGGCCTAACATTGCTGTATAGCTTATCTATCTGCCCAACTTCCCCACCACGCTGCCTTGCAGGTTTTCTGCGCTCACTGACGGCAGTCTGTGGTTTGTGGGATGCACTTGTCTGTTCTAAAAAACGTAATCTGAGGCATGTCGGTGTTGTAGGGGACAGCTGAACAGCAAGAGGCCAAGAAACCCTAGAGAAGCAAGCTTCCTGTCAACTGATTTAGTGACAAACAAAACCATAAAACAAGGAGCAACAAACAGTGGGAAGCACCCGTCTGACGTCAGCCAGGCTCAGCGTCTGCCTGTCTGCTTCTGGCTCAGAAGCCAAGGCGTTAACTGCATGAGGGCTGGTGTCAGCAGTGCCCGGGGGTATCTTCAGTGCAGGATCTTCTCATCCTCCTTGGGGAGGAAGGAGTGCACGCAGGAATCTCTCCTCCCCCTGAACGATTGGGCAGGAGAAGGAGCCATCCGAAGTGGTGCCACTGTGGCTCTGGCTCTGCTCTGATGCTGCAACAGAGGGATGAAAAGTCAACAGAATTTGTGGAGGGAGGGGTTTGCTTGTCCAGTACAGCACGCTGCTTCACTGAGTTCGCACAGGTCAGCTGCTCAGCACCCAACTCAACAGCACAAGCTATACTCACCTCTCTGCTTTGACAGCTGAAATGAATGCTGCCCTGCCACATGCCGGCCTCCCTGTCCTGTGAGGCTGTCAGGGAGCTGCCCTCTTCCCTTCTGCAGGAAGGAGGACGGGGTCTATCTACATTACTCAAATTGTTGTACCTGCTTTGGCTGATGCCGCTCCGGCCGCTGGTCCCGGGGCTGGGGCTGCTGCTGCTGTCTGTGCAGTGGTCTGTACAGTGTACTTTTCAGGTATTTGTAGAGGTTGCTTTTCAGGTGTAAGGGATTATAAGTAACTTCCACTTCTAAGCTGTTCAAGGCACTCTGCTTGGACAGAAAAAAGAACCTGGTGGCAATTAGATGCAACAAGTGGAGGACTTATGATTTTTAATATCATCCTTATTAGTGTTTTGTTTTGTTTTTTTTTTTTTCCTGGGGGAGCTCTTTTTGCAGGGATGTTCTTTGGGAAAAACTGTAGGATACATTGTCTGCTGAGAAGAATGTTTTGAGGACTCCATCATATTCCAGTTGTCACTGGACATTTTCACAGCTGTTCCCTCCTCTGTTCATCTGCTATAACCCATACTGAGAACCCTCCCCTTCCTGACATCACCTGAAGCAGAGCCAGAAAACTCCAGAATTGCAGAAGTCTGAATCTATCAGAAGAAACAGAGTACCTTACGTGTTGATTTATCCTACATATAACAAACCTACTGCAGTAAGGGAGATAAATACGTCATCGGTAGCATCTGCATGTTCTGTGCATGAAGGCTGAGCGTTAGCCCGATTCCTGCTTGCACAGCTCTCATTCCTGCTGATGGTTTTTGTGTAGGGTCACCAACAACTTACCTCTATAGGGCCCTGCACTCTCTCAGGATGCTCAGCAAGGAGGGCTGGGAAGGCTGACGGCATCAAGAGCTCTCGGACTGCCACTGGTTTGACCAGCAGAGTGGCAGAGTCAGAAGGGACAATGACGTAGTAGGAATGCACCACAACGTTCCAGCTTGGACAAGTGTTCTGTGGCTCATGTTTGGCCAAAAGCATCCACTTCCTTTTCTAAACAGCAAAAGCCGAAACCAACATGTGAAACGGGTAACAGCTGCTTCCTTCAGCAGAGTCACTGTAAGGTCACTGCTGAGCACGGTGGCTGAGGACACCCCACCTTTCTTAAATGAAAGCAAGACAACTCTTAAAAAAACTTCCAAGTTTAAGACTTGGCAGTGATGGAAAGCCCTCCCCATCCCAAAGCCTTGGTTAACTATTTTCACAGTTAAAAACTTGCCTAACTCCAACCCTGATTTTGCACTTTCTGTCTCCATTTCTGAAAGGCTCGAGGCCCTGTTTGATGTCTTGTAGCTTCTTTCCCGCAGTCACAGTGACTGGAAGGACTTATAAACCCAACCCAGGCTCATGAGATGAAGCCATACATTTTGAAACGTGTTTTCTGGTACAGACAGGAAAGATCTTACTGGATGTACCCCAACAGTTCCTTTCTGTGGCAGTCCCTCTCCACGAGGCTGCGATTTTTACACTCACCAAAAGACTGTGACACAGAGCGTGGAAGCTGTGCTGGTTTAGCTCCAGTTCATCCCAGTCTAGCTGCCAGCAGCTTGTGGGCTTGATGATGAAAGGCAGCCCATACAGTACCGATTCACAGACCCCTTCAGACTTCAGAGCTCTATAAATGAACAGCTCGTGTTAAGAACAGACAGCATAGAACTGCCAAGAAGACTGCGGGGGAAGACAAGCTTAAGGAGCTGTGCTTGTATCAGCTGCAATACTGCTACAGACAATATCTGTAGCCAAAGTGTAGCCCAACTGAAGCAGAGAAAAGTCTGATCGCAGTGGAAGGTGCTGCAGGGCTTTGTTGCTGATAACTCTGAATTTGCATGCTGCCAGATTCCACTGCATTTCTTTTGGCAAGAGTATGCCATGGAGCATATTCAGTCTTCATGCATTTTGAATACAAAACAGACGAGTGGCCTCTTGGGCAATACATCACCGTGGCAGTTAGGTCTCTTCCCAAGTGATTTTAGGCTATTATGGTTATCCTTCACTTCAACTGCTCCTGCATGAAGCTAGCATCCCCCTGTAAATACTACCATATACTTTACACAAGGGAGGCTGAGTTTTTAGACAGTGCCATAGGACAATGGGGAATGGCTTTAGACTAAACTTGGGGATATTTAAGATTGGATGTTGGGAGGAAATTCTTTACTCAGGTACCCAAGGCCAGACTGGATGGGGCTCTGGGTACCCAGAATCAGCCCATGGCTGAAGGAGTTGGAACTGGATGGAGTTTAAGACCCCTTCCAACCCAAGCTATTCTGTGATTCTATAGATCATCACACAGAATTGCTAATCACTCTTCAAACACTGACAAGTTGAGAATCATTTTAAGAACAACTATACAGGAAGAAGTTCAGAAATTGCACAACATTTTTACTAAAAACAAATCTTCCTCTTATTCTCTGTGCCAACCAGCAGAGCCTGCTGATGGGAAAGAAAACCCTTATCTGAAGTCGTGCAGCACTGTGAAGCTTTCACTGCTTTTTTGCCTAGTAGTCAAGTAAAGAGATCAAGTCTAACACAGCTAATTGCTGTGGGCTCATTTAGATAGTGAAACAGTAACACTGGATATTACCTGTAAGGCTTCACACTGGAAGGGATCAACTGTATCGTAAATAAAATCTATGCTTTTAAGCTTATAAAGTGCTAGCATTATGGTAACGTCTTTTTAGACTTTGCACACCTGTCAGCATGTATGGGATGTGCCAATCCACAGTGCCAAGACGTACAACTGGTGGGAATGTTTTAGTGCAGAATTCTGCTCACTCTTTGAGCCCCAGGCACTTTATGTTGCTACTACTCATTGTAATCGCACAAAAAGCGTGAAAGCTATTACACCAGTCTTCCAGTTACTGAGGAAAAGATGTAAGAGCACTTACTTCACAACCTGGAGTTTATACAGCATGGTAGCTGGCCAGGCTGTCATCTGGCAGGGTGAATTCAGATCAGCTGTTCTCATGGTGCCATCAGTTGTCCCAGAAATCAGGGCTGGGTCAAGCAGTCTTTCTTGCAAATCACACTTCAGACACACTGGGGAATGGAGACAGGTTTAGACTGCTGGAAATGGGAATGCATAGCACACCACACGCTCAAGGTACTTGCAAGCAATAAGTTAAATCACAGAAAATCCCCAAGTGATAGTGAACCACAAGGACTTCTACTCCAGGCTCCATTCAGGACTACCTAAAAGTTAAGCCATGTCTCCCTCTCTGGAAGAGCAACAATAAAGCCTGCAAAACAAGGCAGTACATTTTGCCACAGGATGAGCTAGCACGTGGCTGGTACAGTGATGAACCAACAAGTGCCTGGCAACCAGGCAGGCAAGCTCCAGCCTTGCAGATGGGCAGCCAGCTGAAGAGGGAGTAGAATTCACACTGGGTTCAGGGCCTAACTGCTTCCTGTCCATCTCTGTAGCTGATTTATGGACACACCACACTGAAGATTCTCACTGTAGTATAACAGGATGTACAGCTGCATATGATTTCTCTGCCCTTCTACAGACTTATTCAGTATGGGAAGGTGAAAAAAACCTGGCTATAATAATACAGCACATCAAACGTGAAATAAATGTTATGATGAAGCAAAATTCACCTTTGAGAAACAAAAACAGTCTGTGCTGCTCTGGAGGCCAATACGGTGGCTACTGCACAAATAAAAGTCACACTAAGTCTTCTTATCTGCTTGCTGAGTGTGTATCTGCAAGAGCCCCTAGCATCTCTGCACTTTGCTTCCAGACCAGAGCCAGCTTGCAGGCCATTAGCAGAAAACAAGTGTGCTCCTGCTGCCATGGCAATGAGAGGCAGCACATTAGAGACAGTGGAGCAGCTTGGAAGGGACTGCTGGAAGTGCACATACAGATTCCCATGGCAGCACAATCCTAACAGCACAGCCAACAACCACTTACGGCAAGCAACTGCTGCAGCTGTTGGTGTTTTCAGTGTTTACCTACCCAAACCTTAGGAACCAGTTAGGAATTTGGACTTAAAGGGGAAAACACACACACACACACACACACACACACACAAAACAAACCCAAACACCAATAGATAGAAATATGTGTCACACTCCTTTAAAAGACAGCCTTTAAGTGGCCTGGCACAGCCCTTAGTCATCAAGCACAAGGAACAAAATTTCAGAGTCATAAAGCTGAGACAAGAGGTCTCTGGCACTCAGTGAGGCCCCTTTTACTCTGACTCAGTAGCTACAAAGTCACATGCTCTTCAGAGCACATTTTTGCAGCAGAATAGAAACTGTCTAAAGCATCAACAGCCACGGGTCACACCAACCCAGACAGGTTCTAAGCAGGTGGCCAAGAGCCTGAGACAACAGAAACTCTGGAGAGCTTCCAGTGTCACCCTGAGGCCTTCCTTGAGTCTCAAAATGAAGAGGAACATGTCCAGGACAGGCCTGGGTAATCCTTAAGGCTGTGGGAGTCAGCAGCTCCCTGCAGAGAGGGAAAGAAAAGGAAATACTTAGGGCTGGCTTGGGTGCAGTGCCGTGGCTGAGGCCTCCAGATGGAAGGAAGAGATGCAGATGTTCCCTCTCTGAGCCATAGTCATGGAGCCACGTTTTAAACAGCATCTCCAGGCTGATGACATTATCTTCTACAGTTTGCAGATCGATGTCCATTCCAAGGATTGCAATATCTACTGAGAAAAATGTCAAAAATGCACTCATAAGTATTTTCAGTCACAAAAACAAATGTTCCTTTTGTATAGGAAATCAGAGAAACGCAGGCATGTATGAGAAATAAAGGCAAACGCAGGAGGGCAGCGTCAAGAAGGCCATAAGCAAGATGAATCCCACTCAAGAAAGAAAGAAAGAAATGAAAAAAGCAACATTCACAAATAATAACCCAAAGGTGTGTCAAAGTGAGAAGTTGTCACAAAGTCTGACAGATTAAATTCATTTTCAAAAGATAAAAAAAAAAACAAGTTGGAAAAAGTGGAAAAAATGGAGTCTGATGACCAACTTACAAAAACACATACGATGTGTATGAAATACAGGCCTCCATAACCACAGGAGAAACCGAGTCTGGGAGCATTAACTGGGTGTGCAAAACTAAGATGTGAAGCCAGTATTCAGAGCCAACGCATGAGCAGCAGGAAAAGCCTTTTGCAAAAGCACTGATCAGTTCAGCTGATGAAAACAGTGCTACGTTCACATGCAGTGAGAAATCTTTTCTTTATGCATTTGTATTTACTGGCTGCAAATGTAACACTGCACATCCTCTCCTACATTAACAAAAGAGATGGAAATGTATCGATCTCCCCATAATGAATAATATAAAATAGATTAAAGGGCTAAAATAATTACTGTAAAGTAATTCCTCAAATGTCTGCAGATCGCAGTCTGTCGTGTGCCATCCCAGCAGGACAGCTGCTCATGGTTTCCCCTTGCAGCCTGAGGAAGGCACTGGGCTCAAGCAGGGTGTACTTCAGCCACGTAGCATCAGCTTCCACCTCCCACGGGATATGCCTCACATTGTCCTTGGTGCTGAGAGCTTTTCCTCCTCGAAGCCCACTCTGACTGCCCTGGGCTGCAGCTCTTGCTCATACACCTTGCTTAAGAATGTTACTGTGCCTCTTCCCAGTCTTCTCAATGCTTGTGGAAGTTTGAGTTCCTCCCTGGAGCAGTGCTGGAGGATGCCCCGGGGAGGGGGGGGAGGAAATTCCTCATTTTTCTACGGAGACAACTCCCCATGAGCAGAGTTATTACCTCTGTTGGTCTCCAGCCACAATGGCAGGATCCGTAATTTGTGTTCTGGTTTCCCTGCAGAGTGCACTGATACAGAACATGAACCTGGAGAGCTTGCTGGTTGTGCTTCAGCTGTGAGAAAACTAGGGAGTTCCTCACACCTCACTGTCTGCAGATGGCATCAGCAGTACAGAAGACAAAGCACCAGGAAATGTATGTCATTTAATTGGACAAGTGGTGCGTACACAGGTGGCAAGGGGAATTACCTGTGTTCTGAATGACAGTGCTCTGGGGCTGGTGAATACTTCAGTTCTTTACTCAGTATTTTCTCTTATTTTTATATTTCTCTAACAGACATGTAGCCACTTACACATCTTACATCAGCACAATAGATGGCACGTGTAAAAATGAATTCCTTGGGTTCACTGGTGTCTGCAGGAAGATTGGGCTGGGATGCTGACACCTGAGTGTGATGGCTCCTGAAGCCCCTGAACAGCAGGCATGCAATGCCATTTATTGGTCAGCTACCTGCATGGAGCATGTAGGAAAAGCTTCCTTGCTGAAGATAGACTGTGTTCATAAAAAATGCATGGGTGCTTTAGCTTCAGTGCTTGTTTCTTGCTTTCCCAAAGAACACATAGCACCAGCATCTACATGACATAAATATTAACTGTCATTTGCAAGTGGTTTGGCAATATCCAGATGCTTTAAGTGTTCGCAATGGGGTAGAGGAAAGAAAGGCACAGCAATAATTCCTGTGTTCTCCATCAGAGGTCAGTTCACTGCATCACGCTGATTACAGCAACACTCATCGCCCATTGCAAAAGCTTTATGTCTTGGTCTCTTTATGGGATTTATTATCTTTGTTCCAGACTGCTGTCTACCAAGTCCTAATATTCTACCATTGAATAAACAGCATAGATTTAGTCTCTGCCCCACAGAAGACTTGCTTTGCTGCTTTGAAAACCCAGCCCTTCTTGTCACACTGTCTTCACATAGAATTTCTATGTTCTGTATCTCTGTTTATTTTTTCACTCCAGATATTGGGCAAAAGGGTTACACAACTTCACTTTTAGAAACAACAGTGGGAGTCTGCATGCCCTAAAGCAGTCTTGTGGTCAAGAGGCAAACAGCATCTCATTTTGTGGTATCTCATTTCCCAAGGTCTCCCTGCATGGTTCTGCACAGCACCAGCACAGTGCAAAGCCCTGACAATAATGCTCCTCATCTGAGAGATCAGCATCTGCACTGCCTGAAATGATCCTTTCTGTCCATATGGACTTGAACACTATTCACAAAGAACACCTCAGCGTCAGAGCTGTGGGCAGTAGCTCCTTCTGGAACCATTTTGTAACTCACAGTTCTGCTGCTCTTGGGGCTCAGACATACTGAATTAATTCTAAAGCCAAGTCAGTGACGGAACCTTGATCCTCTTCCATGTGACCCAGAGGTGGTGGTGCTGTTGATCAGGTAAAACAAACCTGGTCTTCCAGCAGCAGTGAGGAGAGCTCTCCTCTGAAGCCTCTGATCCAAGCAGGCAGCCTAGAATAAGCAGCTCTGTCTCTGTGAGGGAGTCAGATCTTCCAAGGCAGAAGGCTTTAAGCAGGTAGTAAAAAGGCTGCTATACATCCCAGAACTTGGCTATAAAGCTCAGTGCTGGATTAGGGCTAGCCAGCAGGTTAGTGAGAGGCAGAGGTGGCACAGAGCAATCACTGCGCGTGGCAAAATGCACCTGGTATGTGCTATGAGGAGTGAAAAGCTGCACAAGCTCTTGCTATTCAGGAGTTACTTTATCAGCTTTGAGAAAGAGACTCAATAAGGCTATACTGCACAGGAAGTCAATTTTTAGTAACACCAAGGATAGAGGTGCATGCAACCTACGTGCTAAGCCTGCCCAAACGTGATAAAGCACCAGAGAAGCAGTGTGGTACAAGCTCGTTGTTGCTCTCCAGCCTCAGCAGTTCCCACTCAAGTGAGCGATGCTAAATGGCACAAAGGAAAATGGTAGGCATTGGACAAAGGCAAGAAGCAGTGCTGTCCAAAGCCATGACTTTTGCAAGTACTCACCATTACTGCTCAGCTCTTCCGCTGGTGTGCACTGTTCCACATCCTCAGGCTCCAAAAAGTCTCTCTTCAAAACCTCAATGACTTGTATCCTCCTCAGACTCACAAGGTCTACATCTCTTAATTTCATTTCCAGCTGGTTTACTATTTCTTTACCTGACTGGCTTGTCAAAATTGTGATCTGAAACACAAATCACAGTGCAACAACAATCCTCTGTTGTTAAGTAATGACATTGGGCTGCTGCCTGTTTGAATAACACAGGTACTGATAGGAAGGAAGAAGTATATAATCTAATTTAAAAAAAGACCTAAACGCATTGGGTTCTTTTTTTTAGCCTCAGCTCTTTTGTACACTGCATGGATTCAGAGGTTCACTGTAGGAACACCAACAGCTTTTGTGCTGTTGCTGGAAGATGGAACCCACAGCTATCTTACCGAAACCACTTTGCATGTAAGGGCAGTGAGACCGTGCATGCATAGGAGGGTTTCTCCCCAGGCTCTTCTGAGGGAAAGCACCACTTTCCATTACAGCACCAATTCATGTTTCCAGTAAATTAAATCTGGTTGTCTTACTTAAAGGCTGAACAGGAATTGTATATGGATGTGTGTGTGTGTGTGTGTGTGTGTGTGTGTGTGTGTGTGTGTGTGTGTAATCTATACTAAAAGGTGTTTCCATAGTAAAAAACATCTTCTCTATCCAAATGCAACACTGGTGTTTGGCTCTGAAGTACTGAAAGAGAAGAAAGATTATGGTCTCCTTAGGATATACTGTTAATGACTACCAGGGACTGTTCTAGAAGTGTGGGGAAGCTGAACTGTCTACAAGATGCTATTGTCTTCTGCTGGGTTATAGATAAGCATTTACTATGCTGATGCACCTTTACTTAATTAAAACCATAGGTGCATTTGATCTATAGACTGTCACATCCCCTTTACCCTTTTCACAACCTGAGACACATGAGCAAAGACCACTCAGAAACCAGGGGAAATACGTCCCACAAAAAAAGCTGAGCAAGCTATTATGATTTCCCATTGCCACACTCCCACAAAATAATCTCTTACTACCATTATACTTCCCAGGCTGACAAGAACAGTGTCTGGGGGGACTTGAAGAACTCTTCATCGTAATACAGACTGGCCACACTTCCTGCCCCCATCACTGCGCTCCTGGTTTTGTCCTTGTCCCACTTCATCCGTGAGACCCTCTCCTGTTACAAACAACAAATCGAGGAGGGCACCTTTCCTACTTGGCTCTCCTAGCACCTGTACCAAGAACAACTTACTATCAGTGTGCACAAACATCTGAAAGGGGGGTGTAAAGAGGATGGAGTCAGGCTCCTGTCAGTGGTGCCCAGCACTAGGACAAGAGGCAACAGAACAAACTGGAATAAAAGAGTTTTCACCTAAACATCAGAAAGCACTTCTTTACTGTGCAGGTGATGGAGAAATGGCACAGTGTTCCCCAGCGAGGCTGTAAACCCTTCCCCTGGACACGGGTCCTGGCTATCCCTGCTCCAGCACAGGAACTGGACTAGACAACCTCCAGAGGTGCCTTTCAACCTCAACCATTCTGTGATAGGCTGAAAGGAAAATCACCACCATCCTCCCAGTATTATCTTACCTCAACAGAGCTATTTGCTGAGCCTCCTGCTGCTGTGTGTCTGCTGTATTGTTTGAACTGCTGCAGTCCATCCTGCACAGCCTGCACCACTCCATTTCCCTGCTGTGGGAAGCAGCCTTCTCGTGGCAGTGAGCGGAGCTCTGAAATACAGGCTTGAACTCGTGCAAAGTTCTCCTTCAAGTGCTGCAAAACAATACTCAGTGAAATCATAGGTCTGGAAATGGCAAATTTACCACATGAACTATGTTTCCATAATGTGGAAAGGGGCTTTTGAATTAGCAGCAGTGAGATAAGACTGGGGCCAGGACTTTTGTACTTCTCTGTGGCTCTGTGAAGCCATGCCCAGTGATGGGAATCTAAACCAGCTGATTGTAGCACCACACATGAATATTCCCCAAGTTTTCAGCTGCCCACCTGCTGCCCAGTGATAGCCAAAACACAGGACCTCTCTCTCCTCTGACTCTGGATAACACAGAGGCAGAATTTGAGACATAAACTGATGGATGTGAGCACAGGAACATTTGGGTAGCGTGCTAACCCCTGACAGTGACAATATGTCACCACTGCCATACCCATAGTCCTTCACTCATAGACTTCAGCCTCTGGGACCTGGATCCTTGATGTCAGACTGCATCAATGCTATAAATGCACAGATTATTAACCCCATGTACTCCACTATGCTTCATGTCATTCTTTCATACTAGAGAATACTAGGACATATGCTCCCTGCCTGACTTAGATTACCTCTAGTCCATGGCTGCCAAGCCCTTATGTCATATATCACAGTGAAGAATGATAATGAATGATAGCAAAACTGTTTGGAGCAATATAAGGCACTGCAGCTAGAAGTCACTTTCATCCAACAGCTCCTGAGCACCATGGCTTACAGCACAGCCTCTCAGCGTGAGTTAAGCAGCAGGCAGGCAGAGGTGTGTGCTAACAGGCAGCTCAGAGGGCTCTGCAAACAGGATGAGGCAGAAAGCTGGGGCAGCACAAACCTTTCCTTGGAAAAGTGATGAGCAGGTTTAAAGAAAGTCACCACAGTTTGTATGGGTTATTAAATGCATGTCCAGGAAAGACTGAGAAAAGAGCAGCCATGTATGATGCTTCCTTACGTACTCTCCCAGCCTCTGTTTTCAGCTCTGGAGCTTTCCTGACCTCATATGATTTGTCTAACCAGCAGTCTTCAACATTGCTCTATCTCGGTTTCGCACTGAGAGCAAACAAGTTGTCCTCTAGCTAAATCAGAGAACTGTGTGATAGACAGTACGTGTTGCTGGCACAAAGGAGCAAATTCATCAGTACAGAAAAAGCAATGGATGGAGCCTCAGTATTTCTAGATGAGGGTGAAATGGAACAGATATAAATCTGCTCCTGATGTCAGAAGCTGCAGAGGAACAGATATCGTTATAAACAAAATTAGATCCATCAAAGATAGCCATCCTGCTGTACTTTACGGTCCTAATGGAGAAAGACCAGATCTGGAAAAAACAGCCTTAAGTACCTCAGCAGACATTTACAAAGAGAAGGCTCCGTAGGCAGAACGTCCAGGCAAAGATGGGGAGAAGGGAGCAGGACCTCCAGCAGGACTCATAGAGCCCATGCCCAGAGTGAAGGAGTCCCACACTTACCGCAGGTGTGCAGTACAGCTCGGGACTTCAGATGAGAACTGCCTGCACTGGAGTACAAACTTTGCCAGCTTGGACAAGTCCCAGAGAATCATAACATTATGACAAAAGAGTTGACGGTGTCGTCAACCATGCAGGAAGAAGAGGTGTTCTTAGCTCACCACATAGCATTGCTGAGGTTGGTACCAGAATGTAGCATCCAATCCCAGTGACCACATTTTGAATCAACTTTGAAGAAACCAGAAGAGCAAATAAAGAGAAGGGCTTGGGAGTCAAGGGACTATAAAAATACTCTGCAATTACACTCATATTTTGTTCTCTTTCATTTACCAGTTAAACAATTACAAGGGAAAATGATTATATTTGAGGAAGAAAGAATACAGCATAAGCAGGTTCTTCAATCTAGCCAAAAGAGGAAATACGTGAGTGAACCCCTGGAAGCAAAAGCCAATCAACGCAAATTAGTAACCAGGTGCAAGTTCCACAGCAACAGTGATTAGCTAATGGAATGAGTTGTCAACAGAACCAGTTCATTCTCCACCTTGAAATCTGCATCAACACCCTGAATGCAGGGATATACTTCACCCTCAGCAAGTTTGTGGCACGAAGCTGGGGGAAGTGGCTGGCACCCCAGAAGGCCATGCTGCCATGCATGCACCTGGGCACGCTAAGAATTGAGTGGAGAGGAATCTGATGGGTTCAACAAGAGCTTTGCAGGGCCCTGCACCTGGGGAGGAACAGCTGCAGCAACAAAACAGCCTGGGGCTGAGCTGCTGGAGGGGAGATCCGTGGAGAAAAACCTGAAGGTCTTCATGGCCAATGGTTGATCATGAGCCAGCAGTGTTCCCTGGTGACTAAGAAAGCCAATGGGACTCTGGGGTGTGTGTACAGAGCGTGGCCAGCACGGAAGGGAGGTGCTCGTCCCCTCTGCTCTGCCCTGGGGAGACCACAGCTGGAGCACCCGATGTGGGGCTCCCCAGTTCAGGGCACACTGGGAAAGCCCCGTGGAGCTGATGGGGGCCCAGAGCACCTCCTGATGGGGACAGATGGAGAGCCCCAGGGTGTGCACCTGGAGGAGGGAAGGGGAGGGGATGTGAGCAGAGCTGATGGGTATCTGCAGGGCAGGGGAGGACCGGGCACAGAATGGAGCCCAGGGAGCCCCATCTGACCATTAGGAACAACTGCTGCGCTGGGAGGGTGGAGCAGCCCTGGCACAAAATGCCCAGAGGGACTGGGGAGCTTTCCTGTGCAGCTGTTGTAGGGAACTGCTTTGGTGGGGAGGGTGGCCTAGGGGATCTTCCAGTCCCTGCAGTTCTGTGACTCTGTGATTCTTGGAGAAGTACAGCAATATAGAACAGTAAAAAACAACCCTCATTCATGCACATGGGCAACTTCACAGATCAAAAACATGAGATGCCTCCTCATAAACGTTCTTCCAGAAAGATAACCTCTTCCATTAGGTCTGTGAAGCTTTGCTCTGGGAGACTGATTAATTAGATATAAACGTGCAGTATATTAGAACTTTCTTTAGTGAATTGTATTGCATTCATGTTTGCAAGATCCCAATAGACATAATTTCACACATACCACAAAGGGAAGCAAGCACTCCTGCTGGTTCTGTACCAGGTAGAGACTCAGCAAGGGAATGCGGCAGGGACCTGCCAAACTGCATGCCAGACACAGCGAGTTTTCCAGAGCTTCAGACAGCACGGAGCAGGTGTTGGCCCAGGAAGGCGACGTGACATCCACAATGAGAATCCGTGACGGCTGCTGGCAGCATGCTTTAGTAGCAGGAAACGATCTCCGTGTTTCTGAGAGCAATTTTTTGGAGCTCATGGCTGCTGTACATAGGTAGCTGATATCCATTTACCCATCTGCTCCTGAGAAAAAAATAACAAAATAGTAACGAGCGAGGCTCTTCCCATTCAGCAAAAAGTAACCTGAGATCACAGCAGACGACAGCGAATCAGACTTCTGTATCACTCTTCACTCTTCAAGCATTTGTCCATACTCTGAGACAAATCCACACAAAGAAAAAGGAAAATGCATGAAGTCGGAAAACAAAAGGGTTCAACTAAAAAAAAGAAGCAGACAATACACTCATGCAGATGTAACTGGAGCAGTCAAAAGCTCTGCTAGCAGAGCTGCCCCCAGCCCACGGGTGGGCTGTGTGACACCGCCCCCTGCTCAGCTCAGCTGTGGGGCAGTAACCTCCAGCACAGCAGCGGTCTCCAGGAGCCGCTGAGTAAAGGCTGAATCCCTCCTGCAGTGGCCACATAATCACCCACAGCTATTCAATATGAACTAGAATCAATTCCTTTCTCTTATGGCTGTGCAGCCCTCCCCCCCTAGAAGGCTCCCCAGGTCTTGGCCCTGTCCCTCGGTGTACAGGGACAGGCTGTGGTCAGAACCCAGGGCTGTGTGCACAGCTCTTAACCGCCGTGCTGTACTGAGCTGTGACACACAGCTCTTCTGTTTGCCAAGGAGAAAAGCCACCCCATCTCTGACTGTCCCCAGCGCCTGAATGAAGCAGCATCAGAAAGAGAACTGCATCTCTGGGATGCTCATCAGTGATGGCAAAACAGAGACCACTGATTTAATTTCAAAGTGGAGGCTGTCAGTTCAGAACTGGTGGGGATGTTCGCTGTATCAATGCGCACATCCTGCTGCCACTGGGAACCTGATCCAAAGTACTACAAGGTAAAAAGCTGTCAGCTGCCACTTCGATCACGGCCTCTCCTGGAGCTGTGCACTACCCTGCAGAGTTTACACTTCTTCACTAAATCTCGAACGATGTTTCGCTTGCCTGTATTTTTTGTGTGAAGATTTGTAACTCTGCTGCTTAAACAACAAAACAAAGCTCATCCCACAGTCAGAAGTATACAAAAGTTGGCTCTTTGGTTTGCCTTCATTTCAGATGGAAATCTGAGCCCTGATACAGAAAAACACTCAGTTTTCCCAGTTTGGAATGAATTCTCTCATTCCTGACAACTTGACAGGACGGTGCTTCTTTCAATCTGCTTTAGTAAAACGGATCCCTTAGCAACTGTGGTCTTTATCAGCCGAGGGAACTCCATTTCTCTGTACCTGCGAGGTGTTAATCTCTGCCTGGCAATACCCACACGATGTACGTGCAGTGAGAAGTGCCCATCTCTCAGCCCACGCTGCTCTGTGTGGCTGCGGTGAGCCTGGCGAACCAACTCTGCACTGCACTCTGCAGCTGCTATGGCAGAACACTGCCTCCACAGCAGGTGAACCGCAGGGAGCCCCAGCTAACGGGGCACCAAAACGCAGCGTGCGTGAGTGACAGCTGCTGGTTTCAGCAGCTGCTGTGACACCAACTTGCTGCTCAGTACAACACAGCTCATTAACTGTCACAGCTAATTGCTAAGGGTAATGTGCATTTTGCTCTGTGCAGGAAGATGCACGTTTCTCAAGAGCAGAAAGGAAACGGCACTGCACTGGGTCACCTGTGATTGCTGATGACATCCTATTGATGCACGGTATCCCATGTGCTGTGTTTGCTTTGCTTACACAAAGTCATTAAATAATATCCAAAAGAGTGTGAATGAGAGGGAGCGCCCAAAGCTAAAGAACACAGAGGGGATAAATCTCAGTCTTCTTTCTGAGGTACAAGCAAGTAGAAGCTGCATTTGGCTGTATTCTAAGCAGGAAGAAAAACCCCACACAAATAGAAATGAGTTTAAGTGAATTATGGCACAGTAATTAAGCCCCAGGGCCTCACTTTGATGCGGCCTATTTGCAGAAGCAGACAGTGAAACCAAGAAAACCTCACAGTGTAATACTACTGAATAGGAACTATCGTCAAGGAAAAGCACACAGCGGTGAGCAGAAGGCACCGACACACAGAGACGGCCAGCCAGCCTCAGGAAAACAGGAACTTCTTTATCCTGACAGAAAATGAAAGCTACTGCCTACACACATGGAGAACAAGAGGCAAACTGGAGGTAGCGTAACTCTGGTATTAACTTACAAGCATAGTATTTTATTTAACCGAGCAGAAGAAGCGTTCAATGAGTGTTTTGACATGCATTTGATAAGTGATTAGTCTTTCTTTCATTCGTGGCTGCAGAGGACACCAAGTGCGGCTGCACCTGGAGGAAGACAACTGCTTACTGCGGCTGTACTCGACCTGAGATCTTTTCCAGCCTTGATGACCTCACGTTCTATTTAGAAAGGTCAGCACGGAGAACAAAATCACTAAGTCAGCAAGTAATCAAGCTGCTGAAGCGACCCAAGATCCCACGTATCACAAGATAAGAGCTGCTGAAGCGACCCAAGATCCCACGCACCACAAGATATTGTGCTTTTTCCCCCATACATCAGTGCACACTACAACGAGCTCCGCTCCCCTACGGAACAATCTCCCCTACGGGCCCATCTCCCGTCCCGGCCCCGCCCCGCGCTCCTGAAGCCTCAGACGCCGGGGGGAGGGGGGGGGTTCCCCTCCGGGCGGTACCCCCTCCGGGCGGTGCTGGGGCCGGCAGCCCGCGGCGCGGTGGGACCGGGTGGGCCGTGAAGGCGCATCCTGCGCACGGGGACGTACGGCAGCAGCGTGCCGGGCAGGGGGCACCGGGAGCCCCGCACGGAGCTGTGGAGGATACCTGCACCGCCGTCCTGCGAGCGGAGCCGGGCCAGGACGCGGCGCGCCCGCCGCGCCCACTACGCACACTGCGCCCACTACGCACACTGCGCAAACTGCGCCCAGCCCTGAGAAAACGGCGTAAGAGGCACTGAGTGGAAGGACTCCACTGAGGCTCGAAACAAGGAAACGTTTCCTCGTGCACGGAGCGGCCGCTAGAATTCACGGGCAAAGGGAAGCACAGAGGCCAAACCAATAATCAGTTCCCAACGCTATCGAAGTAACTCGTGAAATTAGATACCTTCACTGGCTGTGAAATGGGAAGGTGCAGGAAACGCCTGTCCTTCGGTTCCCAACCTGAAGAGGGCTGGAAGGAGGGCTGCGTATGTGCTCGGCGCTCACCATCCTGCCCTCAGCATCTCCTCCGGCCCACACCAGGCAGGCGGGCTCAGACCCAGCTCTGCCGCACTGAGTTATGAGAGTGGACCCCATGCTGGGTGTGTCATTTGTGCCGCATAGCTCCCAGGACTCCGGACTGACACCATCCATTGCATCCAGTGAACTGTAAAGAAAACGCAACCCCTCAGCATGAGTGAGCTTTTTGTTTTGTGCACACTGAGAATAAAAGCACAGCACAAGGGGGAAAAATACAACAGCAGAAATAAAATCAACACAAACCCCCCGAGATTGGCTATAGAGGATGCATTTGGAGGTTCGTAAGAACTGGAAGCTGAATGGATTACACTGAATGGGAAAGGGGCAATAAGGGGGGGATGTGCCCAACCCATGTGTATTATAGGAACAAACCCTTTTAGGGGAATGGGAATAAGCATATAAGAGGATGATGCAAAGAGAAGAAACCCATTTTTTTTCCCCAGCAAACAGAGTAAGTCACGTTCGGGTTTGGAGAAAAGCTTTTTCCAATTAATCAGCAGAGAATGTTTGCAGTGCATCACATCTCCAAGAGAAGGAAAGACAACACTCGCCTCTCCTCAGATCCTGGCTGTGCAGTGGCTCTTCCTATGTCGCACATCTGGCAAAAGCCAGGGCTGCAAAAGCTGCAGGTGTCACAAGCGTGATGTTGCTGACTGTCACACGATACAGGAACACGGTGAGAATCTGTCCCACAGCAGCAGCAGCGTCACAACAGAGAAGGAAAATTCCCTCGGTTTACACATAGGCCTCCAATGCTGGCAAAGAGCAGGCGCCTCTGTAAAGCAGTCAGCTTTATTAAGCACAGTAAGGAATCTCTTTTCAGAGCTGCAGTTTCCTACTCCCCACCTAATGAGATTTTACCATGTTTTTACTTTAAGAGCACAGAACCTTCTCATAGAACTGTGAAATATGTGAAGTCCTAAAGGACTCTGCTCATCTAGGAAAGCAGCAGGAGGACTTCACGTGGGCCCTGAGAGGAGGAAACCTGGAGCAGGGGGTGGAGAGGGAGGATTCTGCAACAGCAGAGCAGCAGAAAGGAGCAGTTCTGCAGAAGATGTAATCCTGACCCAAGGAGGTACTTGCCATGTGCCATTCAGGTTATACATTTTCCTTCTCCCAGGGCACCTGTAGCCTTCATGGACCCAGAGGTGCCTTTTATTGTGTCTCTGAGCTTCCTTTTTTCCTCTCTGCTCTCTCAGATCCCTCTTGCTTGCTGTACCACTGCCCCTCTTCACTACCTATTAGTTCTCAGGAGAATGATGGACCCCTCCTCTTCAGACTGAACGTGTCCCAATAACTCCACTTTTCTGCATGAGGCTTTCTGTCTTTTCTTCCACTCAGGATACCCCTGCTCAGACCCCAACGTACTCCATGTTAAATCTGCACTCCCTGCTGATGTTCCCTACCCAGCTGTGCTCCTGCCTCACTCTGTCCCCCTCGTGCTGGGCTTCACAGTGACCAGCCACAGCCACATCCATCGGTCCTTCCCACACTCTGCTGCCCGTGGATGGGCCCTGGCTCTGCAGTGATGGCTCCAGCTGGTGCTGCTCCCACCCCAGGCTCACTGCACAGAGCAGCCCTGTGGGCAGGTCCATGCTGCATGGGTGTCTAGGTGGTGGTGTGCTGCCCGATGTGTGCCTCTCTGTATTGCAAGGAAGCACATACGGATAAAGGACCCATCTCTGCCTCTTGACTGATTCTCTCTACCTTTCTTTCATTTTATCTCATTACACATCTACAGCACACAAAACACTGACAAGATGACATGAATGACATTGACATACATTACTTTATGATCTGTAGTGTGTCATATACTATAAAAATATAGTAGTATAAATATATAAATCTATACCATTCTACATCATATTTGCATTTAATATTCAGATTCCTTACTTTTCTGTCTGAACACTAAATACAAATACATAGCACAGTATTTATATGATATATTAAAATATATCACCACCCAGCATCCACCCTGTATACCACAAACCCAACTTCAGCCTGTCCCACCAGCTCTGTGCCATGGGAGATCTGCATGCAGGCGCTCTGTTGGGGCATCAGCCAACCCCGATGGTGACTGAGCTGCAGACAGCACAGCGCACGCACGCAGAAATGTAGCAGTGGCATATTTTAAATCTGACTGCTCTGCACAGAGAGTTCCCCCCCCATCTCTATGGTCATTGCTCCTCCAAACAGGAGAGTGCCCTGACATACAGGGAGGGGGAAGCCTGAGGGCTGCTCACTCCACAGATCACTCACAAGAGATTTCCGAATAGAGAAAATATTGTCCTTGCTTTTCTATTGCTGCTCTTTGTGTGGTTTAATTGCTGTAGCCAGCTGGGGAGGCTCTGCATACCACCCCATGCCCTCGTGCTCTCTCTCCAGCTGCAGCAGGACTGGAGAAGGGCAGATGAAAAGCTGCAGCTGAACCTGATGGACCTGCAGAACCCTCAGCAGCTGTGAGGCATCAATTCTTTCCATGCAGGTAAATTCATTTTTTCCATCTGTAAATTTAGGTGGAAAAGTGCACTTCTCATTAATCTCTGTGGAACCCCAAGCTTGGAAAAGACGTACAAGATCACCCAGCCCAGCCACCCACCCATCACCAATAGTTCTCTCTAGACCACATCCCTCAACACAACATCTGAATGTTGAACACTTCCAGGGTCAGTGACTCCACCACCCCCCTGTGCAGCCCAGCACTGAGCACCCTCTCAGAGCAGCAGTATTTCGTAACATCCAGCCTGAATCTCCCCTGGTGCAACTTGAAGCCATTCCCTCTCGTCCTATCCCAGTTACATGACAGAAGAGGCTGACCCCCAGCTCAGCACAACCTCCTTCAGGTCGGTATAGAGAGCAATGAGGTCTCCCCTGAGCTCCTCTTCTCCACACTGCCCAATCCCAGCTCCCTCAGCCACTCCCCATAGCCCCATGCTCCAGACCTCTCGCAGCTCCATCACCCTTCTCTACACACACTCCAGGGCCTCAATGTCTTTCCTGCAGCAAGGAGCCCAATATTGAACACAGTACTTGAGGTGCAGCCTCACCAGTGCTGAGTACAGGGGAATGATCACTTCCCTGCTTCTGCTGGCAGCACTATTTCTGATCCAAGCCAGGATACCATTGGTCTTTCTTGGCCACCTGGGCACACTGTGGGCTCATGTGCAGCCTGCCAGCCGCTCTGCCCCACGCCTGTAGCATTGCCTGGGGTTGCTGTGATCAAAGAGCAGGACCCAGCACTTGGTCTTGCTGATCCTCATCCTATTGCCTTCAGCTCAGAGATCCAGGTCACTCTGTAGGTCCTCACTACCCCCAGGCAGATAGACACCTCCAGCCAACTTGGAGTCATCTGCAAACTGACTGAGGGGGCACTCCATGCCCTTGTCCAGGTCATCAATAAATATACTGGAGAGGACGAACTCCAGCACCAACCCCCGGGGAACACAACTGGATTTAAAGTCCATTCACCACCACTCCCTGGGCCCAGCCCTCAGCCAGTTCCTCACCCAGCACAGAACGTATCTGTGCAAGCCACAGGCTGCAGCTCCTGCAGGAGAACACTGATGGAGTCAGCGTTGAAGCCTCTGCTGAAGTCCAGGTAGACCACACGAGCAGCCTGCCCCTCATCCACCAGACAGGTCACACAACCATAGGAGACAGAAACAAAGCGATGGTCCACACGAAGCTCAGAGCTGCAACTCTGTGCAGGGACAGCCTGGGGCTTTGTTAGGGCCTGAAGCCACTCGTTTTCCTTGGTGTCCTCTTTCCTTTTGTTTTCGATCCCGTACCGGGGACCTTCTCCTCTTTCTCCTCTAACGCTGCGCTCTCCGCGTCCAAAGCACAGAACGGGGCGGGCGGCGCTGCGCTGCGCGGCGCTTCGCGCGGTGCGTGCTGCCCCCGCGCGGCCACGGCCCGGAACTGCCGCTGTGGCGGTGCGCGGCCCCGCGGGCGGCAGAGCGCATGCGCACCGCAACGCGGAAGCGGCGCCTCTGAGCTCTGACCGCTCTGTACAGCGATCCGCCGATCTTCACTATGATTACTCCTCCAGGAAGCAGTGCGCATGCGCCCAGCGTTATAAGTAACACGCCTTTCTGTGACGCACACAGGTGCGGGCGAATAGCCGTTCTTAAGCCGCAGTCAGACGTGCTTTCCCTTCTCGCCCTTCAGTGCAGGATAACTGCTGTGGCATCCGCGGTTCTATGCCCGAATCCGCCCCGGGAATGAACCATTTTGGCTCCCAGCGGCCCCTGCGCACATGACGGCATCCTATTGGCCCAGCGCCGCACGTGACCGCCAGCTGCCCCCCCCCCCCCCAGCACTGCGCACGCGCAGTATCGCCGCAATGCTCGCTGCTGCCGCCCATTGATGAGAGCGCGGTACTACGGGCGCGGGGAGGGCTGCGGGCGGCACGGCGCATGCGCGGGGACACGCGGAAGCGACGGAACGCGAGCGGAGCGCCCTGCAGGCGGCAGCGCGTACGCGCCCGGTGACGGACACCAGACAGATCTGCCCCAAGGCGCTGAGGAGCGGGCGAGCGGCGCGGTCCCGCACGTCAGCACCGAGCGAACCTCCCGCGTCTGCTCCGCGGCGTCACATCCATTTCCGCGTGTTTACGCCCGCGCCGTGCGCCGCCGTTTTGGCTCTCGGCTGCCCGTGGGCGCGCCGCGGCACCCGATTGGCTGACGGCGGCGCGGCGCTGACGAGTGCCCGCCCCAAAGCCGCGCACGCGCACTAGCGCCGCGGCGCTCGCTGCTGCCGCCCATTGGAGGGAACTCGGTACTGCGGCGCTGCTCCGGACGCGGCGCTGAGGTGGCGGCGGAGCGGGAAACCCGCCCGCGGCTGAGACCTGCCGGTCACGTGGTCCCGCAGCGCCACAGAGCCCGGCTTCGGTGGCGGTGCCGAGCAGGTGAGGACAGCGTACCCGTACAGACGTTTCCCCATTGCGTAGCATGGGACAGCGCAGCGCTCGCAGCCCGCTGCAGCACCCCCACGCTGCGGCACACCGGGATGCTCCGTGTCACCACGCGCCTCTGGCTCTAAATGGAGGCCGTAGGGACGGGTGGCTGAGTCACCCCCCAGAGTCGCCCCAACAGTAGCACCCCAGCATCACCCCAGCATCACCCCAGCGTAGCTTCTACAGCGTCACCCCCCAGCACCACTCCCCAACACCAGCCCAGTGTCACCTCAACGTCACCGCCCGGTTTCACTCTAAAAACATTACACGCCAGTGGTAGCCCAGCATCACCCCTCAGTGTCACTTCCCAACATCACCCCAGCAAGGCTACCCCAGTGTCAAACCCCAGCATCGCCCAACATAACCCAGCATCACTCCATGCATCACTCGAACTATGTCATCCTGGAGTTGCCCCAAAGTCCAGTAATACAACAACATCACCCTGGAACTTCACCCCCAACATCACCCCAGTGTCACCCCCCAAACAACCTAACTCCCTAATGTCACCACCTGGTGATACTCCAACATCACCCCAACAATGTCACTCCCTGACGACACTCCCAGTGATACCCCAACATCCCCCGTGTTACCTCAGTGTTGCCAGAATATAACCCCCCAGTTTCACGCCATCAATATCACGCCCCAGTGTCACCACCCAACATTGCTCCCTGATCTCATCCCCCAGTGATCCCCCCAACATCACCACAGTGTCACCCTCCAAAGTTACCCCAAAAATGTCACCCTCCAGCAACGTCAACCCAGCATCACTCCCTGACTTCAACACCCAGTGACACCCCAGCAATGTCACCCCAGCAATGTCACCCCAGTGTCTGTCCTTGATGTTAAATGTAATGGTCCCCATAATATCTGCCATAGTGTAAGTGCACTATTACTTTCTGACCCTTGAGAGATGGCAAACTGCAGAAAAGGATAAAGAACATGCCGGCAGTGGATGTGACACGCAGTGCTGGCAGGGCGTCCCCTGCTCCAAAGGGCACTTAATACCCTAATATCACCCCCAGCATCACTCCTCAACATGACCCATGTCACCCTAATGTCACCACCCAGCATCACCCCAACATCATCCCACAGCATCACACCAATATCACCCAAATGTAAACCCCCAGTGTCACCCCAGTGATTCACCTAACACCCCCAACATCTCACCCCAATCTCAACCCAGCGTCACCCCAAAGTAATACCCCAATATGACCCCACAAATTCACTACCCAACAGTGTCACCACCCAGCAATACCAAAACACCCCCCTAATGTCACTCCCCAGTGTCAGCCCAACAATATCACCCCAGTGTCCCCCTCCAGCACCACTCCTTAATGTTAAACCCCAGAGATACCTCAACCTCACCCCACAAGTCCATTCCCCAGCATCACTTTAGTGCCACCTCCCAGCAACCCCAAAAAGACTCCCAAGCATTACCCCAATGTCACACCATCCTCACTCCCCAACATCAACCTTACTGATACCCCAACATAACCCTCCAATTCAGCTGCCTTGTATCACCCCAGTATCACTCTCACAATGTCACTCTAGTATCTCCCCACCATCACTCTTTGATGTTAAACCAGATATGCTCCCTAACAAACAGGCCCTCCCGTGCAAGTGCACTATCGCTTCCCAACCCTTAAGAGACAGCAAACCGCTGGCAAGGAGAAAGAAGGACCATGCCAGCACTGGCCGTCCCCTGCTCCAAAGGGCACTTTTCCTGTCTCCCCCACCGCAGCCTCCCTTCTGCTTTGATTCTCCCCAGGGTCAGCAGGCTTTGTTCCGTTGGCACACTGCATCTGCACGGCCAGTGCGTGATACAGAGCCCAAGAGGAGCACCTGCTTGCAACACAAGTCTTTGTACCCCTGACACAGCTCCGCCCTGCAGCATCACCCCCTCAGTGCTACTCCCTGATTTCCCTGCCAGTGATATCCCAACATCACACCCCAACCTGAACCCAGTGTCACCCCAACATATCCCAAGTGTGCACCCCCAGCATCACCTCCACAACATCACTCCCTGATGTCACCCCCCACTGATACTCAAACATCACTTCCCAACATTACCATGTCACCACATCACCCTAGTGTCACCCACAGCGTCACTCCCCAGTATTACCTCAACATCATTCCTTCATGTCAACCCCCAGTGACACCCCAACATCATCCTACATCACCCCCCACATCACTCTTAACATCACCCCAGGGTTTTCCCACAGCATCCCTTCTTGATGTTAACCCTAGTGATATCCCAACATGACTCCTTGATGTCACTTCCCAACACATCACCCCAACAGCATCACCCCTTGATGTTGAACCTCAGTGACACCCCAACATCATCCCCCAATGTCACTTCCCAACATAACCTCAGTGACACTCCCAATATGGCCCCCTAAAGTCCCTCTTCAACATTACTGCAGTATCACCCTGTTGGGGTGATGCTGTCAGGAAACACTACAATGTCACACCCACCGATGCCCCAAAATCACCCCAATAATGCCCTCAAATTACCCACAACCCCTCTTCCCAACAATGTCCCCCACAACCATCATCCCCCCTAACCCACCATAACTCCTTGATGTTAAACCCCAGAGATAACCCCAGAGATAACATCACCCCTCAACTTCACTCCCCAGCACTATCCCCCCTCCACATCACACCTTGATATCACCCCTCAGTGATCCCCCAACATCTCCTTCCAGCATCACTTGAGTGCCTCCCCCAGCATCACTAGGATGGTAAACCAAATTGAAACCCCAACATCAACCCCTACCCCAACAATGCCACCCCCTGATGTAACACATATCAGATGCCACAGCAGCAACCCAACTACATCAGCCCCCAGCATCTACCCCCAACATCCCTCTATGATGTCAACACCCAGTTTCCCAACAACATCCCTTCCCAGTCTCTCCCCCATGTCACCCCCCAGTGATGCCCCAACACAACCCTGCAGCATCTCTTCCCAGCTGGGCTGCTCCCTGTATCAATACAGAACGCACAGCAGTAACAGCATAATAACCAAGGCCCCAGCTTCAGCAAATAGGGACGTGCTCAAAAGCAGCAGCCCAAACACAAAGAAAACAAACCTGCACCACTTTAAAAGACCTCAAGTAGGCAAGGAACTCCAGCAAAAAGGTGTTACCTCCACTGCCAGCCTTTAAATGAGGGCTGGGAAGGGCTGGGTCCTGGCTCCTCCCCTTCCCGTACTCAGAGGCATTGCATGCACCTGAGCTCCCCTGGATTGGCCCTGCCTTCCCACCACGTGCTCCATCACTTTCAGACTGTGGCTGAGCATTCCCACTGTGACCCCCAGCATCACCCCACCAGCATCACCCCAACAATGTCACCCCAGTGTCACTCCCTAATGTCCCCCCCAGTGATACCCCAGCACTACCCCACAACGTCACTCCCCAGCATCACCCACTGCTGTCACCTGCCTGGAGTCACCTCCCCCAGCATCACCCCAACATCATTCCTTCTTTTGCTCTACAAATCCCCCCATTCCCCCCACTGTCTCTCTCTCCCTCCTTTGTTTCCCTTGTGTCCCTGTCATGAATAACACTGTGACAGCCTATAATGTGCGTCCTTCTGATGCCCTTCATTTCATCTCAGAGGAAGACAAAAGGATTCTCTCCTATTCTTTGGGCTGCTGTTGAAGGGGTTTGCTGTCAACAACACAAGCCACTCATTCATGCACTGCTTGTGTGCAGGAAGGGTTTGGGATGGCTGTGGGAGGATCCCTTAGGGATCAAATGGGGATTACAAGGGGTTCGCCTTGCTCTGCTGGGGTCTGTTCTCCCAGCTTGATAAGCTCCGTGGCTGGCGATCGAGTGAGGTGTGTCTACCAGCACAGGACCTAAGCTTAAGAAAACTCCTGGTGTTGGAAATGCTCTAAGTCAAGAATTTCGGGTTAGGCAAAGGTCTCAGTGATAGCAGCAATTTTGTTCTTTATTGCAATAATTGGGCGCACACCCCCTACTGACAAGGGAGAAATTGCACAACTCGTCAGTGAGATCCATTCCGTTCTATACCCTGGCTTGGAAGAGACCTCTAGAGGTCATGAGACTCCGTTACGTTGCCGGAGTTATGACATGGAAAAAGAGAGAAAACCAGGAGTGCAACGTGGAGGGCGAGAAAGGTGCTTGGAAACACAGATGTTAAAATAGGAATGGGACAAAGGAATGCTGATCAGGCCCTATGCTTTCTACAGACGTGCCTTCATTTCGTTACCATTGAGATTGCTCAGTCGTTAGAATGTGGCGCATGAACGTTTAAAGGCAGTTAATAAATGCCAGCACAAAACAACAACAACAACAACAAAAAAAGGCAAAACCGATGTTTTTTTTTTCTATGCAGATATAGGCAAACACATAGCGCACGTATCATGTGTAAGGAGAGGTTTTCCTTTAATTGTTTTATTTCTATTTTCTTCCCCACTCCTCTTCTGACGCGGCGCTCTCAGCCGCCCAAAGCAGAGAAAGGAACGCGGGGCGCTGCGCTGCGGGAGCGGACGGCGCGGTGTGTGCCGCCCCCGCGCGGCCGATGCTCGGAACTGCAGCAGCCGCGGTTCGGTCCTCCGGGCGGCACTGCGCATGCGCGCCGAAACGCGGAAGCGGCTTACGTAAACTGCGGCCGCTCTGCACAGCGACTCCGCCCATCTCGATGGTGCACGGTCCTCCGAACAATAGTGCGCATGCGCGAGAGAACGTTATAAGTCGCTTAGAGCGCATGCGTTTACTACGGACCCTTACTGCGCATGCGTTTACTACGGACCCTTACTGCGCATGCGTTTACTACGGACCCTTACTGCGCATGCGTTAACTACGGACCCTTACTCCGCATGCGTTAAGTGCGGACCCTTACTGCGCATGCGTTAACGACGGACCCTTACTGCGCATGCGTTATCCGCGGACCCTTACTGCGCATGCGTTAACGACGGACACTTACTGCGCATGCGTTAACTACGGACCCTTACTGCGCATGCGTTAACTACGGACCCTTACTGCGCATGCGTTAACTACGGACCCTTACTGCGCATGCGTTAACTGCGGACCCTTACTGCGCATGCGTTAACCGCGGACCCTTACTGCGCATGCGTTAACTACGGACCCCTAATGCGCATGCGTTAAGTGCGGACCCTTACTGCGCATGCGTGAATTGCGGACCCTTACTGCGCATGCGTTATCCGCGGACCCTTACTGCGCATGCGTTTACTACGGACCCTTACTGCGCATGCGTAAACCGCGGACCCTTACTGCGCATGCGTTAAGTGCGGACCCCTTACTGCGCATGCGTTAACCGCGGACCCTTACTGCGCATGCGTTAAATGCGGACCCTTACTGCGCATGCGTAAACCGCGGACCCTTACTGCGCATGCGTTAAGTGCGGACCCTTACTGCGCATGCGTTAACTCCGGACCCTTACTGCGCATGCGTTAACTGCGGACCCTTACTGCGCATGCGTTAACTACGGACCCTTACTGCGCATGCGTTAACCGCGGACCCTTACTGCGCATGCGTTAACTGCGGACCCTTACTGCGCATGCGTTAAGTGCGGACCCTTACTGCGCATGCGTTAACTACGGACCCTTACTGCGCATGCGTTAACTGCGGACCCTTACTGCGCATGCGTTAACTACGGACCCTTACTGCGCATGCGTTAACTACGGACCCTTACTGCGCATGCGTTAACCGCGGACACTTACTGCGCATGCGTTAACTACGGACCCTTACTGCGCATGCGTTAACTGCGGACCCTTACTGCGCATGCGTAAACCGCGGACCCTTACTGCGCATGCGTTAAGTGCGGACCCTTACTGCGCATGCGTTAACTCCGGACCCTTACTGCGCATGCGTTAACTGCGGACCCTTACTGCGCATGCGTTAACTACGGACCCTTACTGCGCATGCGTTAACTACGGACCCTTACTGAGCATGCGTTAACTACGGACCCTTACTGCGCATGCGTTAACTGCGGACCCTTACTGCGCATGCGTTAACTGCGGACCCTTACTGCGCATGCGTAAACCGCGGACCCTTACTGCGCATGCGTTAACCGCGGACCCTTACTGCGCATGCGTTATCCGCGGACCCTTACTGCGCATGCGTTTACTACGGACCCTTACTGCGCATGCGTAAACCGCGGACCCTTACTGCGCATGCGTTAAGTGCGGACCCTTACTGCGCATGCGTTAACCGCGGACCCTTACTGCGCATGCGTTAACTGCGGACCCTTACTGCGCATGCGTAAACCGCGGACCCTTACTGCGCATGCGTTAAGTGCGGACCCTTACTGCGCATGCGTTAACTCCGGACCCTTACTGCGCATGCGTTAACTGCGGACCCTTACTGCGCATGCGTTAACTACGGACCCTTACTGCGCATGCGTTAACTGCGGACCCTTACTGCGCATGCGTTAACTGCGGACCCTTACTGCGCATGCGTTAACCGCGGACACTTACTGCGCATGCGTTAACTACGGACCCTTACTGCGCATGCGTTAACCGCGGACACTTACTGCGCATGCGTTAACTACGGACCCTTACTGCGCATGCGTTAAGTGCGGACCCTTACTGCGCATGCGTTAACTACGGACCCTTACTGCGCATGCGTTAACTGCGGACCCTTACTGCGCATGCGTTAACTACGGACCCTTACTGCGCATGCGTTAACCGCGGACCCTTACTGCGCATGCGTTAACCGCGGACCCTTACTGCGCATGCGTTAAGTGCGGACCCTTACTGCGCATGCGTTAACTGCGGACCCTTACTGCGCATGCGTTAACCGCGGACCCTTACTGCGCATGCGTTAACTGCGGACCCTTACTGCGCATGCGTTAAGTGCGGACCCTTACTGCGCATGCGTTAACTACGGACCCTTACTGCGCATGCGTTAACTGCGGACCCTTACTGCGCATGCGTTAACTACGGACCCTTACTGAGCATGCGTTAACTACGGACCCTTACTGCGCATGCGTTAACTGCGGACCCTTACTGCGCATGCGTTAACTACGGACCCTTACTGCGCATGCGTTAACTGCGGACCCTTACTGCGCATGCGTTAACCGCGGACCCTTACTGCGCATGCGTTAACTACGGACCCCTAATGCGCATGCGTTAACTACGGACCCTTACTGCGCATGCGTTAACCGCGGACACTTACTGCGCATGCGTTAACTACGGACCCTTACTGCGCATGCGTTAAGTGCGGACCCTTACTGCGCATGCGTTAACTACGGACCCTTACTGCGCATGCGTTAACTGCGGACCCTTACTGCGCATGCGTTAACTACGGACCCTTACTGCGCATGCGTTAACGACGGACCCTTACTGCGCATGCGTTAACTACGGACCCTTACTGCGCATGCGTTAACTACGGACCCTTACTGCGCATGCGTTAACTGCGGACCCTTACTGCGCATGCGTTAACGACGGACCCTTACTGCGCATGCGTTAACTACGGACCCTTACTGCGCATGCGTTAACTACGGACCCTTACTGCGCATGCGTTAACCGCGGACCCTTACTGCGCATGCGTTATCCGCGGACCCTTACTGCGCATGCGTTAACGACGGACCCTTACTGCGCATGCGTTAACGACGGACCCTTACTGCGCATGCGTTTACTACGGACCCTTACTGCGCATGCGTAAACCGCGGACCCTTACTGCGCATGCGTTAAGTGCGGACCCTTACTGCGCATGCGTTAAGTGCGGCCCCTTACTACGCATGCGTTTACTACGGACCCTTACTGCGCATGCGTTATCCGCGGACCCTTACTGCGCATGCGTTAAGTGCGGCCCCTTACTACGCATGCGTTTACTACGGACCCTTACTGCGCATGCGTTATCCGCGGACCCTTACTGCGCATGCGTTAAGTGCGGACCCTTACTGCGCATGCGTTAAGTGCGGACCCTTACTGCGCATGCGTTAACCGCGGACCCTTACTGCGCATGCGTTAAGTGCGGACCCTTACTGCGCATGCGTTAACCGCGGACCCTTACTGCGCATGCGTTAACTACGGACCCTTACTGCGCATGCGTTAAGTGCGGACCCTTACTGCGCATGCGTTAACCGCGGACCCTTACTGCGCATGCGTTAAGTGCGGACCCTTACTGCGCATGCGTTAACGACGGACCCTTACTGCGCATGCGTTAACTACGGACCCTTACTGCGCATGCGTTAACCGCGGACCCTTACTGCGCATGCATTAACTACGGACCCTTACTGCGCATGCGTTAAAACGCGTTGCTCCATAGCCCCTCATCTCCACGTCCCACAGCGCTCCTCCTCGCTCCACATCCCGCCCCACAGCGCCGTTGCTTTTGGGGTCCCCCGCTCTTTTTTGAGAGATTTTTGGGGGATTTTTTTCGGTATTTTTTTGGGGGGGGGGATTTTTTTTGTTTTTCTCTCTGTTTCTTTTTTTTGGAGGGGTTTGGGGTTTCTTGGGATTTTTTGGAATTTTTGTTTTTTTTGTTTGTTTGTTTTCTTTTGGGGGAGGGTTCTCGTTTTTTTGGGGGGCTTTTTTTTGGTGGCTTTTTCTTTGTTTTTTGTTTCTGTTTTTTTGGGGTTTGGGTTTTCTTTTTATGGGTGGGGGTTCAGGTCATTGGGGCCCCACGAAAGCCCTTCTTCTAGGGGCTTTTTCTTGGCTCAGCTGTGGTTTTCTTTTTTTGTTTTTTTTTGGGGGGGGGGTTGGGTGTTTTGGGTTTTTGGGTGGTTTTTATTTTTTTTTGTAGGAGGGGTATTTTAAGGGTAGGTTTTTGGGTTTTTTTTGGGATCTTTTTCGGGTCTCCTTTGGGGCTGCAGCTCTTTTTTGGGGTTGCTCTTTTTTTGGGGTCGTCTCTTTCTTTTTGGAGTCACTCCTCGGATCTTTTTTTTTCAGGTCCGTTTTTTGGTCCCTTTTGGGGTCTCTCACTCTTTTTGGGGTAACTTTTGGGATCTTTTGGGGGTCACTGCTCTTTTTGGGGTCGTCTCTTTCCTTTTGGGGTTGTCTCTTTTAGGATTTTTTTCAGGTCAAATTTGGGGTCAATTTTGGGGTCTGTTTTGGGCTCTGTCACTCTCTTTGGGGTCTGTCACTCGTTTTGGGGTTGCTTTTGGGGTCACATTCAATATGTTTTTGGGGTCCCTTGAAGGGCTTCAGTGTCTGGGCACTGTTACACAGTGTCCTGAAGCAGTGCTGGAGCACATGAGCTGAGCACAGAGTCACCGCAGTGACTCTGCATGGTGGTCTCTATGGAGTTCACATTTGGGGTCTCTTTCACGGTCTTTTTTGGGTTCACATATTTTTTTCTTCTTTTCTGCTTCCCGTGGCCGTGTCCTGGATGCCACGCCGTCTCAGCTCTTACACAGAGCGGTCTGCTGTCTGCGACGGATAATTCCCTCCACACTCCGTGCTGCATCCATCGGGACCGGCGGACCTGTGCATGTTTGGGATCAGGTAGGACTAAGAATGCAATATTGATTTGTTCTCAGTTGCTGTGTGCTGCACAGACATTTGCTCCGTGCAAATTCTCGCTGTTCCACCCCAATCTCTGTCCCTAACTCCTCACTGTTCCACCCTAATATCTTCGCTGTCTCACCACGAATTCCAGAATGATCTCCTCACATCTCACTCTGAACTCCAGCCCCAACTCCTCCCTCTTCTTCCCCAGACTTCATCCCTAAATCCTTGCTATTCCACCCCAAACTCCAGCCCTAAATCCTCGCTATTATGTCCGAAATTCTGGCCCTAAATCCAATTAGATCCTACATCTATTAATCTATTCCCTCTATTATATTTCTATTAGTCTGTTCCCTCTTCTATCTCTTAATCTGTATCCTCCGTTCTATTTCTCTATTAATTTGTTCCCTCCTCTCTCTATCTCTCTCTTAATCTGTCCCCTCTATTAAACTTTTACCAATACTCCTTTCAATTCCACCCCAGCCTCTGTCTTTCAAACCTTGCTATTGCAACTCATACTCCCTCCTTAACTACTCGCTATCTCAGCCCATCTTCTGGCTTCCAATATTTGCCATTCCACCCTAATCTCTGTCCATAACTCCTCGTTGTTCCTCTACAATCTCTGTCCCAACTCTTCACATTTCCACCCCACACTCTGGCCCTAAATCCTCAATGTTACACCCCAAACTCTGGCCCTAAATCCTCACTCTCTCACCCCAAACTCCAGCTTTAAATTCACGCTCTCTCACACCAAACTCTGCCCGTGAATGCTGACTCTCTCGCTCCAAACTCCTACAAAAACTCCTCGCAGTTCCACACCAACCTCTGGCCCTAAATCCTTCCTCTTCCTTGCCAACCTCTGGCCACAGCTCCTCGCTCTTTCTTGCCAAACTGTTTTTGGGGGGAAAGTTCTGGGGGTGAATTTTTGGGGAATTTTTTTTCACTCCAAACTCCTGCAAAAACTCCTCGCAATTCCACACCAATCTCTGGCCCCAACTCCTGGCTCTTCCTTGCCAAACTTTAGATCCAGATCCTCGCTCTCTCATGCCAAACTCCAGCTTTAAATCCTCTCTCTCTCACCCCAAACTCCAACCCCATATCATCGCTATTCCAGCCCCAGCTCTGGACCCAGCTCCTCACTAATCCTCTCAAATTCTGGCCCCTGATCCTTGCTGTCTTGCCCATTTGTCCAGCCCCTGATTTTCACTGTCTCACACAGTTCTCCAGCCCGTGATCCTCGCTGTCTAGTGGACTTCTCTCTCTTATTTATCTCACCCAAATCTCTGGCCCTGATTCCTCATTCTTTCCCACCAACCTCTGATACAAATCCTCACACACTCACCCCAGACTGTGGCCCTTACTCCTCATTCTCACCCTTTAAACTCTGCTCACTCTTCCTCGTCTTCTAATTAAAAAACCCACACCTAAATCCTCGCTATTCCAGCCCTAACTCTTAACCAACTCCTTAGTATTCCTCCCCAGATTCCGGCCCTATATCCTCACTTTCTCACCCTATTTTCCAACACTCGATCATCACTTGCACTCCCTTTTTTCCAACCCCAATCGGCAGCGCTCCTGTGCGTGCAGTACATGCAGTACCTCCCATGGCCACAGGAGGGCGCCAGGAAATGCCTCCGGCCCGTTGCCTGCCCACCGTTGCCCCGATGCTGCTCAGTGTTCAATCCTCACTATTTCTAAATATCCTCCAGCCTCAAACGCTTGCGATTTCTCCCCAAATTCTAGCCCCAAGCCTTCGCTGCCTCAATCTGCAGCCCCAGATCCTCACACTTTCTCGATGGACTCCCGTCCCAACCCCTCAGCATTTTCACCCCCAAGCTCCAGCCTTGAATTCTTGCTCATTCACCTCAAGCTCCAGTCCCTCTTGGTACCCTTGAGACACCTCTATTCCTCCCCATCATCGCTCATCCCAGATGATCTCAGTATGCGTTGGATCTCTGTATGAAGGAAGGCTCACCCTATAGTTCACTTGGTCAGTGGTTCACGCTGTAAAGTGGTGCAGTGGATGGGAACTGTTGAATTGTGGCCTGAAGCACTGATGGATCACCCGAGGTGAGCACAGACTCAGCTGCAGGAGCACAGGTGAAGGCAGTGCACCTGTGGCTGCAAGGGGTGGAGTCAGGCTCCACCTCTCCCAGACCCCACTTAAGGACTGACCTCCGCTGGGGAAGGATTTTTTGTTGGAGATCCCTCCCCTGTGGAGGTCCAGGCATGCCTTGACCATCAGTGGCAGGTGAGCCTTTCCTTATTTACTGGTTGTCTTTATCCCACTTGGACAAACCTTATAAAAATACACTGCCCGCCTTCATTGTTTTGTGTCGGTACTGTTCTTTTGGGGTATTCACTGTACACACCCTAAACTTCAGCTCTTAATCCTTGCTTTTTCACCCCACAGCCTAGCCCCTAGTCCTTGCTATTCCACTCCAAATTCTTGCCCCAAACCTTTCCTATTTCTTTCCAATCAGTAGTCCCAAATCCTCATTATTACCCAATATTAGCAATTAGCAATCTCTATTTCTCCCTTGATTCCAGCCACGACTCCTCGCTATTTGACCCAAGGCTCTAGCAATGAGTTCTTGCTCTTTCTCCCAAATTGAGCCCCAAACTATTACTATTTCCCCCCAGAGTCTAGCCCCTACTCCTTGCTATTCAGCCCTAATTCCTGCCCCAAGCCCTCGCTATTTCCTCCCACACAGTGGTCCCAAACCTTCACTATTTTCTCCCATGCTGTAGTCCCAAATCCTCGCTATTACCCGCAAACTTGAGCCCTAAATCCTGGCTATTTCACCCCGAGCTCCGGTCCTGGATCCTGGCTCTTTCACCTCATTCTTTAATTCCAAATTCTCACTCTTCACTCATAAATTCAGTCCCAAACCCTCACTCTCTCACCCTACACTCCTGCCCTAAACCCTCACTATTTCATCCCAAACTCTAGCAACTTTCCTTCTTATTACACCCCAAAATCCTATCTCAAATCCTAACTATATCCCTCCCATGCAGTAGTTTCTAATCCTCACCATTACTCTCAGTACTTGGCCCTAAATCCTTGCAATTTCACCACCATTCTGCAGGCTCAAATCCTGGCTATTTCACCCCAAGCTCCACTCCTGAATCCTGGCTATTTTACCCCATTCTTTTGTGCCTAATTCTTGCTCCTCACCCATAAATTCAGTCCCAAACCCTCACTATGCCACCCTTCACACCTACCCTAAACACTCACTATTTCACCCCCAAACTCTAACTACTTTCCTTGATATTCCACCCCAAAATCCTGCCCCAAACCCTCACTATTTCCCTCCCATGCAGTAGTTCCTAATCCTCACCATTACCCTCAGTCCCTGGCCCTAAATCCTTGCAATTTCACCCCATTCTGAAGGGCAAAATCCCGTCTATTTCAGCCCAAGCTCCATTCCTGGATCCTGGCTATGTCACCCCAAGCTCCAGTCCTGAATCCTGGCTATTTCACCCCATTTTTTAGTCCTGAAATCTTGCTCTTCGGCCATGAATTCAGTCCCAAACCTTCCCTCTCTCACCCTACACTCCTGCCCCAAAAACTCACTATTTCCCTCCCATGCAATAGTTCCTAATCGTCACTATTATCCTCAATCTCTGGCCCTAAATTCTTGCAGTTTCATCCCATTCTGAAGGGTAAAATCCTGGCTATTTCACCCCAAGCTCCAGTCTTGGATCCTGGCTATTTCACCCCATTCTTTAGTCCCAAATGGTCGCTCTTTGCCCATAAATTCAGTTCCAAACCCTCACTCTCTCCCCTTAAACTCCTGCCCTAATTCCTCATTATTTCACCCCAAACTCTAGCTACTATCCTATTGTTGCATGCCAGAATCCTGCCCCAAAACCTCACTATTTCCCTCCCACGCAGTAGTTCCTAATCCTAACTATTATCCTCAAACTCTGTCCCTAAACCCTTGCAATCTCAGCCCATTCTGAAGGATCAAATCCTGTCTCTTTCACCCCAAGCTCCAGTCCTGAATTCTCGCTCTTCACCCATAAATTCAGTCCCAAACCCTCACTATATCCCCTTAAACTCCTGCCCTAAAGCCTCACTATTTCACCACAATCTCTAGGAACTATCCTTGTTACTGCACCCCAAATCCTGCCGCAAACTCTGGCCTTAAATCCTGCCATTTCCCCCCAGACTGCAGTACCAAATCTGGGCTAATTCATCCAAACTCCATCCCAGCTTCTCTCTCTTTCTGCCCAAACTCCAGCCTCTGACCCTCACTGTTTCATTCCAAACTGCTGACCAAAAGCCTCAGTATCTTGTCTCAAAAATCAGCTCCCAGATCCTCGCTGCCTCAACCCAATCTCTAGCTCCAAATCCTCACACTTTCACAATTAATTCCGGCCCCAAATCACTGCTATTACACATCAGATACCAGTCCCAGCCTCTCAGCATTTCACCTCTGTCTCCAGTCCAAAATCTTCACTGTTTCGCCCCATACTTTATTCCCAAATTCTTGCTCATCACCCATAAATTCAGTCCCGAACCCTCACAATCTCACCCTAAACTCCCGTGCTAATCCCTCACTATTTCACCCCAAGCTCTTGCTACTATCCTTGCTATTCCACCCCAAAATCCTGCTCCAAAACCTCACTATTTCCCTCCCATGCAGTTGTCCCAAATCCTCACTATTACCCTCAAACTCTGGCCCTAAGTCCTTGCAATCTCAGCCCATTCTGAAGGGTCAAATCCTGGCTATTGCACCCCAAGCTCCAGTCCTGAATCCTGGCTATGTCAGCCTGGACCGAAGTGCCAAATTCTGCTTATTTGCCCAAAACTCCATCCCAGTTTCTAGCTATTCCACCCCAAACTCCTGCCCCAAAACCTCACTGATTCATCCCTCGAACTCCTGTCCCATGTCTTCACTTTTTCCCCCCAAACCCTTATGATTTCACCCCAAACTCCAACACTAAATACTCAGTACTTCAGTCTGAATTCTTGCCCCTTCTCCCTCCTATTACATCTCTTGCCCCAAAGCCTCCCTATTTCCTCCCAGACAGTAGTCCCAAATCCTCATTATTACACTCAAGTCCGGCCCTAAATGCTTGCAATTGCACCCTATTCTGAAGGCTCAAATCCTGGCTATTTCTCCCCAAGTTCCAGTCCTGGATCCTGGCTATTTCACCCCATTCTTTAGTCCCAAACCCTCACTCTCTCCCCTTAAATTCCTGCCCTAAATCCTCCCTATTTCACCCCAAACTGCAGCTGCAATCCTTCATATTGTCCTCCCCAAACATGAGTGCAAAGTCTTTCTTATTGCCCTCACAGTCAAGACCTGAGTCCTTGCTTTCCAGCCTGGGCTCAAGTGCCCGATCTAGCTAATTCGCTCAGAACTCCATCCCAGTTTCTCAGTATTCCACACCAGGTCCCAAATCCTCACCATTACCCTCAGTCCCTGACCCTAAATCCTTGCAATTTCACCCCATTCTGAAGGGTCCAGTCCTGGCTATTTCACCCCAAGCTCCAGTCCTGCATCTTGGTTATTTCACCCCATTCTTTACTCCCAAACCCTCGCTCATCGCCTATAAATTCAGACCCAAACCCTCACTCTCTCCCCTTAAACTCCTGCCCTAATCCCTCACTATTTCACCCCAAACTCTAGCAACTATCCTTGTTATTGCACGCCAAAATCCTGCCCCTAAACCTCACTATCCTGGCTATTTCACCCCATTCTTTAGTCCCAAACTCTTGCTCTTCGGCCATGAATTCAGTCCCAAACCATCACTCTCTCACTGTACACTCCTGCCCTAAACCCCCACTACTTCACACCAAACTAGCTACTATCCGTGCTATTCCAGCCCAAAATCCTACCCCAAAACCTCACTATTTCCTTCCCATGCAGTAGTCCCAAATCCTCACCATTACCCTCCATCCCTGGGCCTAAATCCTTGCAATTTCACCATATTCTGAAGGGTCAAATCCTGGCTATTTTACCCCAAGCTCACGTTTCGAATCCTGGCTATTTCACCCGAACCTCCAGTCCCAAATCCTGGCTATGTCAGCCTGGACCGAAGTGCCAAATTCTGCTTATTTGCCCAAAACTCCATCCCAGTTTCTAGCTATTCTACCCCGAACTCCTGCCCCAAAACCTCACCGACTCATCCCCCAAACTCCTGTCCCATGTCCTCACTTTTTCCCCCCAAGCCCTTATGATTTCACCCCAAACTCCCACACTAAATTCTCAGTATTTCAGTCTGAATTCTTGCCCCTTCTCCTTCCTATTACAGCTCAAATTCCTGCCCCAAAGCCTCCCTGTTTCCTCCCAGACGGTAGTCCCAAATCTTCATTATTACACTCAAGTCCGGCCCTAAATGCTTGCAATTGCACCCTATTCTGAAGGCTCAAATCCTGGCTATTTCTCCCCAATTCCAGTCCTGGATCCTGGCTATTTCAGCCCATTCTTAAGTCCCAAACCCTCACACTCTCCCCTTAAACTCCTGCCCTAAATCCTCCCTATTTCACCCCAAACTGCAGCTGCAAACCCTCACTATGTCCTCCCCAAACACGAGTCCAAAGTCTTCCTTATTGCCCTCACAGTCAAGATCTGATTCCTTGCACTTCCAGCCCGGGCTCAAGTGCCCGATCTAGCTGCTTTGCTCAGAACTCCATCCTAGCTTCTCAGTATTCCACACCAGGTCCCAAATCCTCACCATTACCCTCAGTCCCTGACCCTAAATCCCTGCAATTTCACCCCATTCTGAAGGGTCATATCCTGGCTATGTCACCCCAAGCTGCACTCCTGAATCCTGGCTGTGTCACCGCGGGCGCTCTGAGCGCTGCGGGAGAAGCGGTTTCCGCGGTGTGTGCCGCCCCCGCGCGGCCGATGCTCGGAACTGCAGCAGCCGCGGTTCGGTCCTCCGGGCGGCACTGCGCATGCGCGCCGAAACGCGGAAGCGGCTTACGTAAATTGCGGCCGCTCTGCACAGCGACTCCGCCCATCTCGATGGTGCTCGGGCCTCCGAACAATAGTGCGCATGCGCGAGAGAACGTTATAAGACGCTTAGGGCGCATGCGTTTACTACGGACCCTTACTGCGTATGCGTTAACTCCGGACCCTTACTGCGTATGCGTTTACTGCGGACCCTTACTGCGCATGCGTTAACTGCGGACCCTTACTGCGCATGCGTCAACTCCGCACCTTTACAGCGCATGCGTTAAGTGCGCACCTTTACTGCACATGCGTTAACTTCGGACCTTTACTGCGCATGCGTTAACTAAGGACGCTTAGTGCGCATGCGTTAACTGCGGTCTTTTACTGCGCATGCGTTAACTACGGACGCTTAGTGAGCATGCGTTAACTGCGGACCCTTACTGCACGTGCGGTAACTGTGGATCCTTCCTGCGCATGCGTTTACTACGGACCTTTACTGCGCATGCGTTAACTGCGGACCCTTACTGCGCATGCGTTGACTGCGGACCCTTACTGCGCATGCGTTCACTACGGACCCTTACTGCGCATGCGTTCACTACGGACCCTTAATGCACATGCGTTAAGTGCGGACCCTTACTGCGCATGCGTTAACTGCGTACCCTTACTGCGCATGCGTTAACTAAGGACGCTTCGTGCGCATGCGTTAACTCCGGACCCTTACTGCGCATGCGTTAACGACGGACCCTTACTGCGCATGCGTTAACGACGGACCTTTACAGCGCATGCGTTAACGACGGACCCTTACTGCGCATGCGTGAACTACGGACGCTAAGTGCGCATGCCCTGCTTTGCGATTCGCATTGCGCATGCGTACTCTGCTGTTCCCACACATGCGTATTACCGAGATAAGCTCAGCGCATACGCTGCCTTGGTACGCAATGCGCACGCGTCCGCCACAGTGCCCGCGCATGCGCATTGTGTTCGTGCGCTCTGGGCAGTGTCTGCTCTCTAAAATGTAATTAAACACTGTAATTAAGCGCTGTAGTTACAGAGCGAGTCTGTTCCCTGCCCTATAGCACTGCCCCATAGCTCCCCTTCTCTCTCTGCCCTGTAGCTCCGCTCCTTGCCGCATAGTGCCGCCCCATAGCGCGGCTCCCTGCCCCGTAGAGCTTAATTCGTGTCCCATAGCGCTGCCCCATAGCCCCACATCTCCGCGTCCCACAGCGCTCCTCCAAACACCACATCCCACCCCGCAGCGCCGTCACTTTTGGGGTCCCCGCTCTTTTTTAGGGTTTATTTGGAGGGTTTTTTTGTTTTGTTTTGTTTTTTTTCCTCCTCGACCTCGCCGATCCTTCGAGGCGTTCTGCCATCTGAACCCTCATGAGCTGACGACCCCGCTCCGCTTCTCCTGGGGTCGCTGTGGCGTCGCTGGATCTCTATGGTGTCGCTATGTGTTTCTATGGCGGTGCAGTACCTCTATATGGCCACAAGGAGGCGCTATGGAGTTGCAATGCAAAAATACAGCCACTGGGTGTCGCTGTGTCTATGTGTCTGTATGGGGTCGCTATGTATCTCTATGGAGGTGCAGTACCCATATACCACCACTGGGTGTCGCTGTGTCTACGTGTCTCTATGGGGCCACTGTGTCTCTATGTATCTCTATGTGTCTCTATGTGTCTCTACGTATCTGCGCGCCTGTGCCCTTTACAGGGCGGCTTAATTAATTGCGGCTTAATTAATTCATTATTGGCGCCGCAATTAATTCATTCACCGCCGCTGCGTTAATTAACGGCGGCTGATTGCGGGGGCGGAGCGGGGAGGGCTTCAAAAGCGCAGCCCCATAGCGCTGCTGCCCTCCCTATAGTGTTGCCCCACAGCGCTGCTCCATAGCCCCACATCTCCACGTCCCACAGCGCTCCTCCTCGCCCCACATCCCGCCCCACAGCGCCGTTGCTTTTGGGGTCCCCACTCTTTTTTGAGAGATTTTTGGGGGATTTTTTTGGGTGGTTTTTTTGGGGGGGGGATTTTTTTTGTTTTTCTCTCTGTTTCTTTTTTTTGGAGGGGTTTGGGGTTTCTTGGGATTTTTTGGAATTTTTGTTTTTTTTGTTTGTTTGTTTTCTTTTGGGGGAGGGTTCTCTTTTTTTTGGGGGGCTTTTTTTTGGTGGCTTTTTCTTTGTTTTTTGTTTTTGTTTTTTTGGGGTTTGAGGGGGGGGTTTGGGTGTTTTGGGTTTTTTGGGGGTTTTTAGTTTTTTTTGTAGGAGGGGTATTTTAAGTGTTGGTTTTTTTTTTTTTTTTTTTTTTCAAGTTTTCTTGACGGGGTTCAGTTTTGAAGTTTTTGGGGTATTTTCGATTTTTTGGGGGGATTTTGTTTGTGGGATTTTTGGGGGCTCTTTTTTGTTTTTCTTTTAGTGAGGGTGGTCTCTTTCTTTTTGGAGTCACTCCTGGGATCTTTTTTCAGGTCCGTTTTTCGGTCCCTTTTGGGGTCTCTCACTCTTTTTGGGGTAACTTTTGGGATCTTTTGGGGGTCACTGCTCTTTTTGGGGTCGTCTCTTTCCTTTTGGGGTTGTCTCTTTTAGGATCTTTTTCAGGTCTCATTTGGGGTCTTTTTGGGGTCTGTTTTGGGCTCTGTCACTCTCTTTGGGGTCTGTCACTCGTTTTGGGGTTGCTTTTGGGGTCACATTCAATATGTTTTTGGGGTCCCTTGAAGGGCTTCAGTGTCTGGGCACTGTTACACAGTGTCCTGAAGCAGTGCTGGAGCACATGAGCTGAGCACAGAGTCACCGCAGGAGCGCAGGTGAAGGCACTGCACGGTGTGACCAGAAGGGGCAGAGTCTGAGCCCACCTCTCCCAGACCCCATGGGATTTTTGGGGGGGATTTTTTGAGAATTTTTTTTCACTCCAAACTTCTGCAAAAACTCCTTGCAATTCCACACCAATGTCTGGCCCCAGCTCCTCGCTCTTCCTCGCCAAACTTTTTTGGGGGGATTTTTTGGGAATTTTTATGGGAATTTTTTTTGTTTTTTGGGGGGGATTTTTGGGGGGAATTTTTGGGCAGGATTTTTTTGGGGGTGGTCTCTATGGAGTTCACATTTGGGGTCTCTTTCATGGTCTTTTTTGGGTTCACATATTTTTTTCTTCTTTTCTGCTTCCCGTGGCCGTGTCCTGGATGCCACGCCGTCTCAGCTCTTACACAGAGCGGCCTGCTGACTGCGACGGATAATTCCCTCCACACTCCGTGCTGCATCCATCGAGACCGGCGGACCTGTGCATGTTTGGGATCAGGTAGGACTAAGAATGCAATATTGATTTGTTCTCAGTTGCTGTGTGCTGCACAGACATTTGCTCCGTGCAAATCCTCGCTGTTCCTCCCCAATCTCTGTCCCTAACTCCTCACTGTTCCACCATAATGTCTTCGCTATCTCACCACGAATTCCAGAATGATTTCCTCACATCTCACTCTGAACTCCAGCCTGAACTCCTCCCTCTTCTTCCCCAGAATTCATCCCTAAATCCTTGCTATTCCACCCCAAACTCTGGCCCTAAATCCTCGCTATTATGTCTGAAAATCTGGCCCTAAATCCAATTAGATCCTACATCTATTAATCTATTCCCTCTATTATATTTCTATTAGTCTGTTCCCTCTTCTCTCTCTTAATCTGTATCCTCCATTCTATTTCTCTATTAATTTGTTCCCTCCTCTCTCTATCTCTCTCTTAATCTGTCCCCTCTATTAAACTTTTACCACTACTCCTTTCAATTCCACCCCAGCCTCTGTCTTTCAAACCTTGCTATTGCAACTCATACTCCCTCCTTAACTACTCACTATCTCAGCCCATCTTCTGGCTTCCAATATTTGCCATTCCACCCTAATCTCTGTCCATAACTCCTCGTTGTTCCTCTACAATCTCTGTCCCAACTCTTCACATTTCCACCCCACACTCTGGTCCTAAATCCTCAATGTTACACCCCAAACTCTGGCCCTAAGTCCTCACTCTCCCACCCCAAACTCCAGCTTTAAATTCACGCTCTCTCACACCAAACTCTGCCCGTGAATGCTGACTCTCTCGCTCCAAACTCCTACAAAAACTCCTCGCAGTTCCACACCAATCTCTGGCCCTAAATCCTTCCTCTTCCTTGCCAACCTCTGGCCACAGCTCCTCGCTCTTTCTTGTCAAACTGTTTTTGGGGGGAAAGTTCTGGGGGGGAATTTTGGGGGAATTTTTTTTCACTCCAAACTCCTGCAAAAACTCCTCGCAATTCCACACCAATCTCTGGCCCCAACTCCTGGCTCTTCCTTGCCAAACTGTAGATCCAGATCCTCGCTCTCTCATGCCAAACTCCAGATTTAAATCCTCTCTCTCTCACCCCAAACTCCAAACCCATATCATTGCTATTCCAGCCCCAGCTCTGGACCCAGCTCCTCACTAATCCTCTCAAATTCTGGCCCCTGATCCTCGCTGTCTTGCCCATTTGTCCAGCCCCTGATTTTCACTGTCTCACACAGTTCTCCAGCCCGTGATCCTCGCTGTCTAGTGGACTTCTCTCTCTTATTTATCTCACCCAAATCTCTGGCCCTGATTCCTCATTCTTTCCCACCAACCTCTGATACAAATCCTCACACACTCATCCCAGACTGTGGCCCTTACTCCTCATTCTCACCCTTTAAACTCTGCTCACTCTTCCTCGTCTTCTAATTAAAAAACCCACACCTAAATCCTCGCTATTCCAGCCCTAACTCTTAACCAACTCCTTAGTATTCCTCCCCAGATTCCGGCCCTATATCCTCACTTTCTCACCCTATTTTCCAGCACTCGATCGTCACTTGCACGCCCTTTTTTCCAACCCCAATCGGCAGCGCTCCTGTGCGTGCAGTACATGCAGTACCTCCCATGGCCACGGGAGGGCGCCAGGAAATGCCTCCGGCCCGTTGCCTGCCCACTGTTGCCCCGATGCTGCTCAGTGTTCAATCCTCACTATTTCTAAATATCCTCCAGCCTCAAACGCTTGCGATTTCTCCCCAAATTCTAGCCCCAAGCCTTCGCTGCCTCAATCTACAGCCCCAAATCCTCACACTTTCTCGATGGACTCCCGTCCCAACCCCGCAGCATTTTCACCCCCAAGCTCCAGCCTTGAATTCTTGCTCATTCACCTCAAGCTCCAGTCCCTCTTGGTACCCTTGAGACACCTCTATTCCTCCGCATCATCGCTCATCCCAGATGATCTCAGTATGCGTTGGATCTCTGTATGAAGGAAGGCTCACCCTATAGTTCACTTGGTCAGTGGTTCATGTTGTAAAGGGGTGCAGTGGATGGGAACTGTTGAATTGTGGCCTGAAGCACTGATGGATCACCCGAGGTGAGCACAGACTCAGCTGCAGGAGCACAGGTGAAGGCAATGCACCTGTGGCTGCAAGGGGTGGAGTCAGGCTCCACCTCTCCCAGACCCCACTTAAGGACTGACCTCCGCTGGGGATGGATTTTTTGTTGGAGATCCCTCCCCTGTGGAGGTCCAGGCATGCCTTGACCATCAGTGGCAGGTGAGCCTTTCCTTATTTACTGGTTGTCTTTATCCCACTTGGACAAACCTTATAAAAATATACTGTCCACCTTCATTGTTTTGTGTGGGTACTATTCTTTTGGGGTATTTACTGTACACACCCTAAACTTCAGCTCTTAATCCTTGCTTTTTCATCCCAAAGCCTAGCCCCTAGTCCTTGCTATTCCACTCCAAATTCTTGCCCCAAACCTTTCCTATTTCTTTCCAATCAGTAGTCCCAAATCTTCATTTTTACCCTTAAACTCCGGCCCCAAATGCTCGCTATTTCCTTCCAAACTAAACTCTAAAATCCAGGCTCATTCAGCCAAAACTCCATCCCAACTTCTTCCTGTTTCACCCCGAACTTCAGCCTCACAATTTTGAGGCCCAAATCCTCACAATTTTACCCTATATTGCAGCCTTGCTATTTTTCCCCGAATTTCAGTCCCATGTCTGGCTGTCTCACACTAACGTCGAGCCCCCTATCCTCACAATTTCGTCCTAAATTCTAGCCCCTAACCCTTGCTGTTTCTGTGGTAAAGTCCAACCCAGAGCCCTCTTGATTTAGCACTAAACTCCATCCCCAAATTGGAGCTATTTCTCCTCCAATTCCAGCCATAAATCCTCACTATTTCATTGCAAACTTCACTCCCATATCCTCACTATTTCACCTCAAACTTGAGTCCCCAAATCCCTGGTATTTCATTCCATAATTTAGTCCAAAATTCTTGATCTTTACTGAAAAAAGACCCTGCCCCAAATACCTGCTGCTTCACCCCAATCTCCAGCCCCCAATCCTCCAGACTTCAATCCTCATTGTTTCACCCCTGAAATCTTGCTCATTCACCCCAAACTCCAGCCTTACATCCTCACTGTTTCACCTTTGATTCCAGCCACGAGTCCTCACTATTTTGCCTCAAACTTCAGCTCTAAATCCTCGCTTTTTCACCCCAAACTCTAGCTCCTAGTCCTTGATATTTCCTCCAGAACAGTAGTCCCTAATCCTCACTATTACCCACAAACTCAGTCCCTTAATCCTTACAATTTCCCCCCAGGCTCAAGTGCTAAATCCTGGCTAATTCACCCCAAGCTCCAGTCCTGAATCTTTGCTCTTTCACCCCAAGGTCCTGTCCCAAATCCTTGGTATTTTTGCCCAAGCTCCAGTCCTGTGTCTTCTCTATTTCACCCTAAGCTCCTTTCCTGAATCCTCACTATTTCACCCCAGATGGAAGTGCCAACTTCTGGCTAATTCACCCCAAACTCCAGCCTCTAACCCTTTCTATTTCACCCTGAACTGCAGAACAAAACCCTCAGCGTCTCTTCTCAAAAATCAAATCCCCAGTCCTCAGTACTTCTCCCCATCCTTCAGCCCCAAATCCTCACCGTCTCTCCCAAAGTCCATCTGTAATTCCTCTCTATTTCTCTTCAAATCCTATCCCAAAATCCTCGCTATTTCACTTCAAAGTCTAGCCCCAGTCCTTGCTATTCCACCTCACATTTCTGCCCCAAACCCTCACAATTTACCTCTCATACATTAGTCCCTTCTCAGTATTATCCTCAGTCTCAGGCCCTAAATCCTTTCTATTTCACCACAGTCATGAGCACGGAATCCTGGCTTTCACCCCAAGCTCCAGTCCCAGCATCCCTGTTTTTTCACTCTATAATTTAGTACCAAATTCTTGCTATTTACCCCCCCCCCCCCCCCCAAATCCCCTCCCTCCCGAAAATGAAACCAAGCCCCTAATCCTTGCCATCTCACGCCGATCTCGAGAGGCAAATTCTTACTCTTTACCCCCAAATTCAACCCCAAACCCACACTGTCTCACCCTAAACTCTCCTGCCCTAAACCCTCGCTGTTTCCCTTTGATCTCCAGATGCATACCCTCACTATTTGCTCTCAAATATGAGTCAAAAGTTTTCCTCACCCAATTCCTTGCGTTTCCAGCCCAGGCTCACGTGCCAGATCTAGTTCATTCATTCTAGACTCGATGCCAGCTTCTCTTCATTCCACACCAGGCTACAGCCTTACATTTGTATTCTTTCACCCTAAACTGCTGTCCCATATCATCGCTCTTTCACCCCAAATTCGAGTCCCAAACCTACCCTCATTCACCCCAAACTCCAGTCCCAAATCCTCACTGTTCAGCCCCATATTCCAGCCCTCAACCCTCCCTATCTCACCCCAAACTCTGGCTTTAAATCCTTGCTATCTCCCCCTGAACTCTAGATTTGCTATCTCACCTCTAACTGTAGCTTTAGATCCTTGCTATCTCACCCCAAACTCAGGCCCCAAATCCTCATTGCTCCACATCACACTTTTGCCCTTAATTAAGCTTTTGGGCTCCCGTTGATCTCGGCCTGCTGACAGATCGGCATTTCCCGGGGTTGCCTTTTTTGCCCTGGTTGGAAATGGGTGGGACTTTGGTCTTAGGTTCTGCTGCCCGTGGACTTGCCCTGGATGCCACGACGTCTCAGATCTGACTAAGAGCGGCCTGCTGACTGCAGCGGCTGATTCCCTCCGCACATGTTTTTTTGGGGGGGTGTTTTTTTTTGGGGGGGGGGCTGTTTTTTGGGGGGGGGATTTTGGGTGTTAATTATTTCTTCTTTTCTGCTTCCTGTGGCCGTGCCCTGGATGCTACAACATCTCAGCTCTTACACAGAGCAGTCTGCTGACTGCAATGGATAATTCCCTCTGCACTCCGTGCTGCATCCATCGGGACCGGCGGACCTGTGCAAGTTTCGGGGTCAGGTAGGACTAAGAGTGCTCCATGGATTTGGTCTCAGTTGCTGGACGCTGCACAGACAATTGCTCCGTCCGAATCCTCACTGTTCCTCACAAAACTCTGTCCTTAACTCCTCGCTGTTCTACCCTAATATCCTCACTATCTCACCACAAAATCCAGAATGATCTCCTCACATCTCACTCTGAACTCCAGTCCCAACTCCTCCCTCTTCCTCCCCAAACTTCATCCCTAAATCCTCGCTATTCCACCCCAAACTCTGGCCCTAAGTACTATTAGATCCTACATCTATTCATCTCTTCCCTCGACTCCATTTCTCTATGGATCTCTTCCCTCGACTCCATGCGCACAGACGGGGCTGGAGAAAGATGCGCATGCGTAGAAGCAGAGGCTGGAAAATGCTGCGCATGTGCACAGGTAGACGCTAGACAGAAACCACGCATGCGCATAGGGTAAGGATGGGAAAAAGACGCGCATGCGCAGAAATAAACGCTGTGGGAAGCTGCGCATGCACAGAAACGAAAGATAGGAAATATGCGCAAACGCATGAGTTGGGGAAAAGCCCCGCATGTGCACAGGCGGCGGGTGGAAAAAAAAAAACCAAAAAACAACGCCGTGCACACGCAGAGGCATCCTCCCAAACAGCAGCCCCAAATCCTCACTGTTTCCTGGCTATTTCACCCCATTCTTTAGTCCCACACCCTCGCTCTTCGACTATAAATTCAGTCCCAAGCCCTCACTCTCTCCCCTTAAACTCCTGCCCTAAATCCTCCCTATTTCACCCCAAACTGCAGCTGCAATCCCTCACTGTGTCCTCCCCAAATAGGAGTCCAAAGTCTTCCTTATTGCCCTCACACTCAAGACCTGATTCCTTGCATTTCCAGCCCAGGCTCAAGTGCCCGATCTAGCTGATTCGCTCTGAACTCCATCCCAGCTTCTCAGTATTCCACACCAGCTCCCAAATCCTCACCATTACCCTCTGTCCCTGACCCTTAAACTCCAAACTCCATCCCGAAATCCTCGCTATTCTCCCCATGCTGTAGTCCCAAATCCTCGCTATTACCCGCAAACTTGAGCCCTAAATCCTGGCTGTTTCACCCCGAGCTCCGGTCCTGGATCCTGGCTCTTTCACCTCATTCTTTAATTCCAAATTCTCACTCTTCACTCATAAATTCAGTCCCAAACCCTCACTCTCTCACCCTACACTCCTGCCCTAAACCCTCACTATTTCATCCCAAACTCTAGCAATTTTCCTTCTTATTACACCCCAAAATCCTATCTCAAATCCTAACTATATCCCTACCATGCAGTAGTTTCTAATCCTCACCATTACCCTCAGTACTTGGCCCTAAATCCTTGCAATTTCGCCACCATTCTGCAGGCTCAAATCCTGGCTATTTAACCCCAAATTCCACTCCTGAATCCTGGCTATTTTACCCCATTCGTTTGTGCCAAATTCTTGCTCCTCACCCATAAATTCAGTCACAAACCCTCACTATGCCACCCTTCACACCTACCCTAAACCCTCACTATTTCACCCCCAAACTCTAACTACTTTCCTTGATATTCCAACCCAAAATCCTGCCCCAAACCCTCACTATTTCCCTCCCATGCAGTAGTTCCTAATCCTCACCATTACCCTCAGTCCCTGGCCCTAAATCCTTGCAATTTCACCCCATTCTGAAGGGTAAAATCCTGCCTATTTCAGCCCAAGCTCCACTCCTGGATCCTGGCTATGTCACCCCAAGCTCCAGTCCTGAATCCTGGCTATTTCACCCCATTTTTTAGTCCTGAATTCTTGCTCTTCGGCCATGAATTCAGTCCCAAACCTTCCCTCTCTCACTCTACACTCCTGCCCCAAAACCTCACTATTTCCCTCCCATGCAATAGTTCCTAATCGTCACTATTATCCTCAATCTCTGGCCCTAAATTCTTGCAGTTTCATCCCATTCTGAAGGGTAAAATCCTGGCTATTTCACCCCAAGCTCCAGTCTTGGATCCTGGCTATTTCACCCCATTCTTTAGTCCCAAATGGTCGCTCTTTGCCCATAAATTCAGTTCCAAACCCTCACTCTCTCCCCTTAAACTCCTGCCCTAATTCCTCATTATTTCACCCCAAACTCTAGCTTCTATCCTATTGTTGCATGCCAGAATCCTGCCCCAAAACCTCACTATTTCCCTCCCACGCAGTAGTTCCTAATCCTAACTATTATCCTCAAACTCTGTCCCTAAACCCTTGCAATCTCAGCCCATTCTGAAGGATCAAATCCTCTTTCACCCCAAGCTCCAGTCCTGAATTCTCGCTCTTCACCCATAAATTCAGTCCCAAACCCTCACTATATCCCCTTAAACTCCTGCCCTAAAGCCTCACTATTTCACCACAAACTCTAGCAACTATCCTTGTTACTGCACGCCAAATCCTGCCGCAAACTCTGGCCTTAAATCCTGCCATTTCCCCCCAGACTGCAGTACCAAATCTGGGCTAATTCATCCAAACTCCATCCCAGCTTCTCTCTCTTTCAGCCCAAACTCCAGCCTCTGACCCTCACTGTTTCATTCCAAACTGCTGACCAAAACCCTCAGTATCTTGTCTCTAAAATCAGCTCCCAGATCCTCGCTGCCTCAACCCAATCTCCAGCTCCAAATCCTCACACTTTCACAATTAATTCCGGCCCCAAATCACCACTATTACACATCACATACCAGTCCCAGCCTCTCAGCATTTCACCTCTGTCTCCAGTCCAAAATCTTCACTGTTTCGCCCCATACTTTATTCCTAAATTCTTGCTCATCACCCATAAATTCAGTCCCGAACCCTCACAATCTCTCCCTAAACTCCCGTGCTAATCCCTCACTATTTCACCCCAAGCTCTTGCTACTATCCTTGCTATTCCACCTAAAAATCCTGCCCCAAAACCTCATTATTTCCCTCCCATGCAGTTGTCCCAAATCCTCACTATTACCCTCAAACTCTGGCCCTAAATCCTTGCAATCTTAGCCCATTCTGAAGGGTCAAATCCTGGCTATTGCACCCCAAGCTCCAGTCCCGAGTCCTGGCTATGTCAGCCTGGACTGAAGTGCCAAATTCTGCTCATTTGCCCAAAACTCCATCCCATTTTCTAGCTATTCCACCCTAAACTCCTGCCCCAAAACCTCACTGATTCATCCCTTGAACTCCTGTCCCATGTCTTCACTTTTTCCCCCCAAACCCTTATGATTTCACCCCAAACTCCAACACTAAATACTCAGTACTTCAGTCTGAATTCTTGCCCCTTCTCCCTCCTATTACATCTCTTGCCCCAAAGCCTCCCTATTTCCTCCCAGACGGTAGTCCCAAATCCTCATTATTATACTCAAGTCCGGCCCTAAATGCTTGCAATTGCACCCTATTCTGAAGGCTCAAATCCTGGCTATTTCTCCCCAAGTTCCAGTCCTGGATCCTGGCTATTTCACCCCATTCTTTAGTCCCAAACCCTCACTCTCTCCCCTTAAATTCCTGCCCTAAATCCTCCCTATTTCACCCCAAACTGCAGCTGCAATCCTTCATATTTTCCTCCCCAAACATGAGTGCAAAGTCTTTCTTATTGCCCTCACAGTCAAGACCTGAGTCCTTGCTTTCCAGCCCGGGCTCAAGTGCCCGATCTAGCTAATTCGCTCAGAACTCCATCCCAGTTTCTCAGTATTCCACACCAGGTCCCAAATCCTCACCATTACCCTCTGTCCCTCTCCCTAAATCCTTGCAATTTCACCCCATTCTGAAGGGTCCAGTCCTGGCTCTTTCACCCCAAGCTCCAGTCCTGCATCTTGGTTATTTCACCCCATTCTTTACTCCCAAACCCTCGCTCATCGCCTATAAATTCAGACCCAAACCCTCACTCTCTCCCCTTAAACTCCTGCCCTAATCCCTCACTATTTCACCCCAAACTCTAGCAACTATCCTTGTTATTGCACGCCAAAATCCTGCCCCAAAACCTCACTATCCTGGATATTTCACCCCATTCTTTAGTCCCAAATTCTTGCTCTTCACCCATGAATTCAGTCCCAAACCTTCACTCTCTCACCGTACACTCCTGCCCTAAACCCCCACTATTTCACACCATACTAGCTGCTATCCGTGCTATTCCAGCCCAAAATCCTACCCCAAAACCTCATTATTTCCCTCCCATGCTGTAGTCCCAAATTCTCACCATTACCCTCCATCCCTGGCCTTAAATCCTTGCAATTTCACCGCATTCTGAAGGGTCAAATCCTGGCTATTTTACCCCAAGCTCACGTTTTGAATCCTGGCTATTTCACCCTAACCTCCATTCCAGAATCCTGGCTATGTCAGCCTGGACCGAAGTGCCAAATTCTGCTTATTTGCCCAAAACTCCATTCCAGTTTCTAGCTATTCCACCCTAAACTCCAGCCCCACAACCTCACTGATTCATCCCCCAAACTCCTGTCCCATGTCCTCACTTTTCCCCCCCAAAACCCTTATGATTTTACCCCCAACTTCAACACTAAATTCTCACTGCTTCAGTCCGAATTGTTGCTTCTTCTTGCTATTCCAGCCCAAATTCCTGCCCCAAATCCGCCCTGTTTCCTCCCAAATGGTAGTCCCAAATCTTCATTATTACACTCTAACTCTGGCCGTAATTCTTTGCAATTTCACCCCGTTCTGAAGGCTCAAATCCTGCCTATTTCACCACAGCCTCCACTCCTGAATCCTGAGTATTTCATTCCATTCTTTAGTCCCAAACCCTTGCACTTTGCCTACTCCCTCACTCTCTCCCCTTAAACTCCTGCCCTAAATCCTCACTATTTCACCCCAAACTCTAGCTACTATCCTTGCTATTCCACCCCAAAAATCCTGCCCCAAACCCTCACTATTTCCCTCCCATGCAGTAGTTCCTAATCCTCAGTATTACCCTCAAACTCTGGCCCTAAATCCTTGCCATTTCACCCAGTTCTGAAGGGTAAATCCTGGCTATGTCACCCCATGCTCCTGTCCTGGATCCTGGCTTTTTCACCTCATTCTTTAATTCCAAATTCTCACTCTTCACTCATAAATTCAGTCCCAAACCCTCACTCTCTCACCCTACACTCCTGCCCTAAACCCTCACTATTTCATCCCTAACTCTAGCAACTATCCTTGTTATTTCACCCCAAAATCCTACCTCAAATCCTAACTATATCCCTCCCATGCAGTAGTTTCTAATCCTCACCATTACCCTCAGTACTTGGCCCTAAATCCTTGCAATTTCACCACCATTCTGCAGGCTCAAATCCTGGGTATTTAACCCCAAGCTCCACTCCTGAATCCTGGCTATTTTACCCCATTCTTTTGTGCCAAATTCTTGCTCCTCACCCATAAATTCAGTCACAAACCCTCACTATGCCACCCTTCACACCTACCCTAAACCCTCACTATTTCACCCCCAAACTCTAACTACTTTCCTTGATATTCTAACCCAAAATCCTGCCCCAAACCCTCACTATTTCCCTCCCATGCAGTAGTTCCTAATCCTCACCATTACCCTCAGTCCCTGTCCCTAAATCCTTGTAATTTCACCCCATTCTGAAGGGTAAAATCCTGGCTCTTTCACCCCAAGCTCCAGTCCTGAATTCTCGCTCTTCACCCATAAATGCTGTCCCAAACCCTCACTCTCTCACCCTACACTCCTGCCTTAAAGCCTCACTATTTCACCACAAACTCTAGCAACTATCCTTGTTACTGCACGCCAAATCCTGCCGCAAAACCTTACTATCCTGGATATTTCACCCCATTCTTTAGTCCCAAACTCTTGCTCTTCGGCCATGAATTCAATCCCAAACCGTCACTGTCTCACTGTACACTCCTGCCCTAAACCCTCATTATTTCACACCAAACTAACTACTATCCTTGCTATTACAGCCCAAAATCCTACCCCAAAACCTCACTATTTCCCTCCCATACAGTAGTCCCAAATTCTCACCATTACCCTCCATCCTTGGCCCTAAATCCTTGCAATTTCACCATATTCTGAAGGGTCAAATCCTGGCTATTTTACCCCAAGCTCACGTTTTGAATCCTGGTTATTTCACCCCAAGCTCCAGTCCTGGATCCTGGCTATTTCACCCCATTCTTTAGTCCCAAGTGGTCACTCTTTGCCCATAAATTCAGTCCCAAACCCTCACTCTCTCCCCTTAAACTCCTGCCGTAATTCCTCATTATTTCACCCCAAACTCTAGCTGCTATCCTTTTGTTGCATGCCAGAATCCTGCCCCAAAACCTCACTATTTCCCTTCCATGCAGTAGTTCCTAATCCTAACTATTATTCTCAAACTCTGTCCCTAAACCCTTGCAGTCTCAGCCCATTCTGAAGGGTCAAATCCTGGCTCTTTCACCCCAAGCTCCAGTCCTGAATTCTCGCTCTTCACCCATAAATGCTGTCCCAAACCCTCACTCTCTCCCCTTAAACTCCTGCCCTAAACCCCCACTATTTCACACCAAACTAGCTACTATCCTTGCTATTCCTGCCCAAATTCCTGCCCCAAATCCTCCCTGTTTCCTCCCAAACGGTAGTCCCAAATCTTCATTATTACACTCAAACTCTGGCCCTAATTCTTTGCAATTTCACCCCATTCTGAAGACTCAAATCCTGCCTATTTCACCGCAGCCTCCACTCCTGAATCCTGAGTATTTCATTCCATTCTTTAGTCCCAAACCCTTGCACTCTGCCTACTCCCTCACTCTCTCCCCTTAAACTCCTGCCCTAAATCCTCACTATTTCACCCCAAACTCTAGCAGCCATCCTTGTTATTGCACGCCAAAATCCTGCCCCAAAACCTCACTATTTCCCTCCCATGCAGTAGTTCCTAATCCTCACTATTACCCTCAAACTCTGTCCATAAATCCTTGCAATTTCACCCCATTCTGAATGCTCAAATACTGGCTATGTCACCCCAAGCTGCACTCCTGAATCCTGGCTGTGTCACCGCGGGCGCTCTGAGCGCTGCGGGAGAAGCGGTTTCCGCGGTGTGTGCCGCCCCCGCGCGGCCGATGCTCGGAACTGCAGCAGCCGCGGTTCGGTCCTCCGGGCGGCACTGCGCATGCGCGACGAAACCCGGAAGCGGCGTACGTGAATTGCGGCTTACGCAAACTGCGGCCGCTCTGCGCGGCGATGCCGCCCGTCTCGGTGGTGATCTCTGCTCCGAAGCGTAGCGCGCATGCGCGAGGGAGTCCTCTTCCGAGGAGCCCGGCGCTCCTTAGGTGTAGTGGGGGGGCACGGCGACGTTCCCCGTTGTCGCGTTCGAGCTCCGTCCGCCTGCTTCTCCCGCACCGTCAGCCGCGCTCCGCTGCTGCAGGTACGGCCCCGCATCCGCGCCTTTCTGCCCCTGCGATGGGCGCTGCCCCCTCCCCGGCACCTCCCGCTCCTCTCCTTTGCCCCCAATCTCTGCTCCCCCCCGAATCTTCTGTCTCACCCCCGCCCCGGCTCACTGCCCTCGCTATTTCATCCCCCGGTCCAGCCCCTAACTCTAATGCTTTCACCTCCAACTCCACTCTCTTACCATATTTCTTTTCAAACTCCTGTCGATAACCCGCACTCTTTCACCCCACAATCCAGCTTCACATCCTTCTTATTCCACCCATAGTACAGTCCCAGACCCTTGCTGTTTTTCCCTTGATTCCAGCCACGACTCCTCGCTGTTTCACCCCAGGCTCTAGCACTGAATTCTTGCTCTTTCTCCCGAAATTCAGCCCCAAACTCTTGCTGTGTCACTCTGAACTTTCACCATAAATTCCTGCCCCAAAGCCTCCCTGTTTCCTCCTAAATGGCGGTTCCCAGTCCTCATTATTACTCTAAAATTCTGGCCCTACATCCTGCAATTTCACTCCAGACTACAGTACTGAATCTGGGCCAATTCATCCAAAACTCCGTCCCATCTTCTCGCTATTTCACCCAAAACTCCAGCCTGTGACCCTCCCTATTTCATTCCAAAATGCTGACGAATACTCTCAGTATCTTGTCACAATTAATTCCAGCCCCAAATCACCGCTACTACACATCAGGCTCCAGTCCCAACCTCTCAGCATTTCACCTCAGTCTCCAGTCCAGAATCTTCACTGTTTCGCCCTATACTTTATTCCCAAATTCTTGCTCATCACCCATAAATTCAGTCCTGAAACCTCACTATGTCACCCTAAACTCCTCGCTATTTCACCCCAAGCTCTTGCTGCTTTCCTTGCTATTCCACCCCAAAAATCCTGCCCCGAACCCTCACTATTTCCCTCCCATGCTGTAGTTCCTAATCCTCACTATTACCCTCAACCTCTGGCCCTAAATCCTTGCCATTTCACCCAGTTCTGAAGGGTAAATCCTGGCTATGTCATCCCACGCTCCTGTCCTGGATCCTGGCTCTTTCACCTCATTCTTTAATTCCAAATTCTCACTCTTCACTCATAAATTCAGTCCCAAACCCTTACTCTGTCACCCTACACTCCTGCCCTTAACCCTCACTATTTCATCCCAAACTCTAGCAACTATCCTTGTTATTTCACCCCAAAATCCTACCTCAAATCCTAACTATATCCCTCCCATGCAGTAGTTTCTAATCCTCACCATTACCCTCAGTACTTGGCCCTAAATCCTTGCAATTTCACCACCATTCTGCAGGTTCAAATCCTGGGTATTTAACCCCAAATTCCACTCCTGATTCCTGGCTATTTTACCCCATTCTTTTGTACCAAATTCTTGCTCTTCACCGATAAATTCAGTCCCAAACCCTCACTATGTCACCCTTCACACCTACCCTAAACCCTCACTATTTTACCCGCAAACTCTAACTACTTTCCTTGATATTCCAACCCAAAATCCTGCCCCAAACCCTCACTGTTTCCCTCCCATGCAGTAGTTCCTAATCCTCACCATTACCCTCAGTCCCTGGCCCTAAATCCTTGTAATTTCACCCCATTCTGAAGGGTAAAATCCTGCCTATTTCAGCCCAAGCTCCACTCCTGGATCCTGGCTATGTCACCCCAAGCTCCAGTCCTGAATCCTGGCTATTTCACCCCATTTTTTAGTCCCAAATTCTTGCTCTTCGCCCATGAATTCAGTCCCAAACCTTCCCTCTCTCACCCTACACTCCTACCCCAAAACCTCACTATTTCTCTCCAATGCACTAGTTCCTAATCGTCACTATTACCCTCAATCTCTGGCCCTAAATCCTTGCAATTTCATCCCATTCTGAAGGGTAGAATCCTGGCTGTTTCACCCCAAGCTCCAGTCCTGCATCCTGGCTATTTCACCCCATTCTTTAGTCCCAAACGGTCGCTCTTTGCCTATAAATTCAGTCCCAAACCCTCACTCTCTCCCCTTAAACTCTTGCGCTAATTTCTCATTATTTCACCCCAAACTCTAGCTACTATCCTTTTGTTGCATGCCAGAATCCTGCCCCAAAACCTCACTATTTCCCTCCCACGCAGTAGTTCCTAATCCTAACTATTATTCTCAAACTCTGTCCCTGAACCCTTGCAATCTCAGCCCATTCTGAAGGGGCAAATCCTGTCTCTTTCACCCCAAGCTCCAGTCCTGAATTCTTGCTCTTCACCCATAAATGCTGTCCCAAACCCTCACTCTCTCACCCTACACTCCTGCCCTAAAGCCTCACTATTTCACCACAAACTCTAGCAACTATCCTTGTTACTGCACGCCAAATCCTGCCGCAAAACTTTACTATCCGGGATATTTCACCCCATTCTTTAGTCCCAAACTCTTGCTCTTCGGCCATGAATTCAATCCCAAACCGTCACTGTCTCACCCTACACTCCTGCCCTAAACCCCCACTATTTCACACCAAACTAGCTACTATCCTTGCTATTCCAGCCCAAAATCCTACCCCAAAACCTCACTATTTCCCTTCCATGCAGTAGTCCCAAATTCTCACCATTACCCTCCATCCCTGGCCCTAAATCCTTGCAATTTCACCGTATTCTGAAGGGTCAAATCCTGGCTATTTTACCCCAAGCTCACGTTTTGAATCCTGGCTATTTCACCCGAACCTCCAGTCCCGAATCCTGGCTATGTCAGCCTGGACCGAAGTGCCAAATTCTGCTTATTTGCCCAAAACTCCATCCCAGTTTCTAGCTATTCTACCACGAACTCCTGCCCCAAAACCAAACTGATTCATCCCCCGAACTCCTGTCCCATGTCCTCACTTTTTCCCCCCAAAACCCTTATGATTTTACCCCCAACTTCAACACTAAATTCTCACTGCTTCAGTCCGAATTCTTGCCCCTTCTCCTTCCTATTACAGCTCAAATTCTTGCCCCAAAGCCTCCCTGTTTCCTCCCAGACGGTAGTCCCAAATCTTCATTATTACACTCAGGTCCGGCCCTAAATGCTTGCAATTGCACCCTATTCTGAAGGCTCAAATCCTGGCTATTTCTCCCCAATTCCAGTCCTGGATCCTGGCTATTTCACCCCATTCTTTAGTCCCACACCCTCACTCTCTCCCCTTAAATTCCTGCCCTAAATCCTCCTTATTTCACCCCAAACTGCAGCTGCAAATCCTCACTGTGTCCTCCCCAAACACGAGTCCAAAGTCTTCCTTATTGCCCTCACACTCAAGATCTGATTCCTTGCACTTCCAGCCCGGGCTCAAGTGCCCGATCTAGCTGCTTTGCTCAGAACTCCATCCCAGCTTCTCAGTATTCCACACCAGGTCCCAAATCCTCACCATTACCCTCAGTCCCTGACCCTAAATCCCTGCAATTTCACCCCATTCTGAAGGGTCATATCCTGGCTATGTCACCCCAAGCTGCACTCCTGAATCCTGGCTGTGTCACCGCGGGCGCTCTGAGCGCTGCGGGAGAAGCGGTTTCCGCGGTGTGTGCCGCCCCCGCGCGGCCGATGCTCGGAACTGCAGCAGCCGCGGTTTGGTCCTCCGGGCGGCACTGCGCATGCGCGCTGAAACCCGGAAGCGGCGTACGTGAATCGCGGCTTACGTAAATTGCGGCCGCTCGTCTCGATGGTGATCGCTGCTCCGAAGCGTAGCGCGCATGCGCGAGGGAGTCCTCTTCCGAGGAGCCCGGCGCTCCCTAGGATGTAGTGGGGGGGCTCGGCGACGTTCCCCGTTCTCACGTTCGAGCTCCGTCCGCCTGCTTCTCCCGCACCGTCAGCCGCGCTCCGCTGCTGCAGGTACGGCCCCGCATCCGCGCCTTTCTGCCCCTGCGATGGGCGCTGCCCCCTCCCCGGCACCTCCCGCTCCTCTCCTTTGCCCCCAATCTCTGCTCCCCCCCCCCCCCGAATCTTCTGTCTCACCCCAGCCCTTGCTCACTGCCCTTGCTATTTCATGCCCCGCTCCAGCCCCTAACCCTAATGCTTTCATCTACAACTCCACTCTCATACCTTCAGTCCTTCGTCCCTAACTCTCATTAGTTCATCTCCAAATTCCAGCCCCAGTCATCTCTCTAACACGTCAAAATCCAGTTTCAAATCCTTGCTTTCTCACCTGAAGCTCCATCCTCCAGCTGTTACTTTTCACTCCAAACTCCAGTGCCCAATTCTTATTCATTCACCCCAAACCTCTCTCCCATATTCACCATGTTTCACCTTAAACTCTGGTGCCAAATGCTCTCAATTTCACCCTGAATTCTCGTGCCAAATGCTTGCTACCTCACCCACACCTTCACCTGGAAATCCTCACAATTACCTTTCAAACTCCTGTCCCAAACCCTCCTTATTTCACCCAAACTCCAGCTCCAAATTCTTGGTATTCCAACACAAATTCCTGCCCCGAGCCCTCACTATTTTCTCCCAAACAGCTGCCTCAAATCCTCACTATTACCCTCCAACTCAGGTGGTAAATCCTTGCAATTTCACCCCAGACTCAAGTGCCAGATCCTTGCTGTTTCACGCCAGACTCAATTCCCAAACCCTCACTATTTCTCTCCAAACTCCAGCACCAAATCCTTGCTATTTCCCCCAAATTCTAGCCCCCTAGTCTTTGCTATTCCGCCCTAATTCCTGCCCCAAGCCATCACTATTTTCTCCCACACAGTGGTCCCAAACCCTCACTATTTTCTCCCATGCTGTAGTCCCAAATCCTCGCTATTACCTGCAAACTCGGGCCATAAATCCTGGCTATTTCACCCTGAGCTCCAGTCCTGGATCCTGGCTATGTCACCCCATTCTTTAGTCCCGAATTCATGCTCTTTGCCCTTAAATTTAGTCCCTAACCCTCACTCTCTCACCCTACACTCCTGCCCCAAACCCTCTCTGTTTCACCCCAAACTGTAGCAACGATCCTTGTTATTGCACCCCAGAATCCTGCCCCAAATCCTTACTATTTCTCTCCCATGCAGTAGTTCCTAATCCTCACTATTACCATCAAACTGTGGCGCTAAATCCTCGCAATTTCACTTCATTCTGAAGGGTAAATTCCTGGCTATTTCACCCCAACCTCCACTCCTGAATCCTGGCTATTTCATTCCATTCTTTAGTCCCAAACCCTCGCACTTTGCCTACACCCTCACTCTCTCCCCTTAAACTCCTTCCCTAAACCCTCACTATTTCACCCTAAACTCTAGCAGATATCCTTGTTATTGCACCCCAGAATCCTGCCCTGAAACTTCACTATTCCCCTCCCATGCAGTAGTTCCTAATCCTCACTATTACCCTCAAACTCTGGCCCTAAACCCTTGCAATCGCAGCCCATTCTGAAGGGTCAAATCCTGTCTCTCTGACCCCAAGCAAGCTCTAGTCCTGGATCCTGGCTATTTCACCCCTTTCTTTAGTCCCAGATTCTCGCTCTTCACCCATAAATTCAGTCCCAAACCCTCACTATCTCCCCTTAAACTCCTGCTCTAAACCCTCACTGTTTCACCGCAAATTCTAGCTGTTATTCTTGTTATTGCACCCCAAAATCCTACCCCAAATCCTCACTGTTTCCCTCACATGCAGTAGTTTTTAATTCTCACTATTACCCTCTGTCCCTGGCACTAAATCCTTGCAATTTCACCCTATTCTGAAGGGTCCAATCCTGGCTATTTCACCCCAAGCTCCAGTCCTGGATCCTGGCTATTTCACCCCATTCTTTAATCCCAAATTCTTGCTCTTCACCGATAAATTCAGTCCCAAACCCTCACACTCTCACCCTACACTCCTGCCCTTTATCCTCACTATTCATCCTCGGTAAATCCTCGCTATTTCATTCCAAACTGCTGACCAAAACCCTCAGTATCTTGTCTCAAAAATCAGCTCCAAGATCCTTGCTGCCTCAACCCAATCTCCAGCTCTAAATCCTAACACTTTCACAATTATTTTCAGCCCCAAATCACCGCTATTACACATCCATGAATTCAGGCCAAATGCCTCAGCATTTCACCTCAAACTCCAGCCCAAAATCGTCGCTCTTCCACCCCAAACTCTAGCCCCTTTCCTTGCTATTCCATCCCAGATTCCTGCCCCAAACCCTCACTATTTCCCTCCCATGCAGTAGTTCCTAATCCTCACCATTACCCTCAAACTCTTGGCGCTAAATTCTCACAATTTCACCGCATTCTGAATGCTCAAATCCTGGCTATTTCACCCCAAGCTTCACTCCTGAATCTTGCCTGTTTCGCTCCATTCTTTAGTCGCAATCCCTCGCTCTTCTCCTGTCAATTCAGTCCCAAACCCTCACTCTCTCCCCTTTAACTCCTGCCCCAAATCCTCCCTATTTCACCCCAAACTGCAGCTGCAAACCCTCACTGTGTCCTCCCCAAACAGGAGTCCAAGGTCTTCCTTATTGTCCTCACACTCAAGAACTGATTCCTTGCATTTCCAGCCCGGGCTCAAGTGCCCAATCTAGCTTATTTGCTCAGAACTCCATCCTAGCTTCTCAGTATTCCACACCATGCTACAGCCTTCAATGTTCATTATTCCACTCTAAACTACTGGCCCACGTCTTCCCTCTTTCACGCCAAATTCGAGTCCCAACCCTACCCTCTTTCGCCCCAAACTGCAGTCCCGAATCCTTGCTCATTCATCACAAACTCCGGTCCCTGTGAGGTAGGTATCAAATTTAATGATAGAGATGTATTCCTTTCTAAATGATAGTTCAGAGTAAACAGTTGATCAGAAGGGAAGGAGTTAAAATTACACTCAGCTTTTGAATGTTCGAGTTTCCATATCTGACACATGGGGAAAACGTGAAGTTCTGATTATTCATGGAAACAATGCCGGGACACTCTGTGCCTGGAGGATTTTCATTCCCAAGGTTTCTTTCTGTGTCTGTGCTCTGTTTTTAAGAAGATGGAATTTTAAATGGAATTAAAACAGTCCTGGAGTCTGATGGTTCCGTGGGGCTTTGGTGTTTGAAGCTGTGAGGATTCTTGCAGAAATGGACCTTGGGGGTTTAAAGTCAATTGGAAATGTTTGAAGCATTGTTTCTCTGAGTGCTATTCGAAAAACATTGTTGAATAATCTTCCTCTGGCAGACCTACCATAAACATGATGTCCTTCTTTGTTTATTTAAATTGCTTATTGAAGAGTTCATTATCAAGTGAAACAGAGCTCTGGAATGTGCAGCAGTTCAGAGCTATGAATGAAGTATCAGGTGATGTACAGTAACACACAGCTATATCATTTAACTTCATTTGTAATAATTGATAAATATATTTACCTTCCAGGCCTCCAATCCAGAAGACATCGTCAAGTAATATTAGCATCTTCCGAATCAGGCTCAGATTATGGGAAATCTCCGAGACAGAGTAAAAGAAGCAGCAGGAGAACACAGCCAGCATGAAGAAGAGGATCTCTGGAAATCAGAGGTGCTTTTCCATTGCATTTAGGAAGAAGTTCTTTCCTGTGAAGGTGGTGAGACACTGGAGCAGGGTGCCCAGGGCGGCTGTGGGTGTGCCCTGGAAGCACTCCAGGCCGGGCTGGACGGGGCTGTGAGCAATGGGGGCTGGGGCTGGGTGATCTTAAAGGTCCCTGCAAAGCAAAACCATTTTGTGATTCTGTGATTCATTTCTGGATCTCAAGAAACTGAACTGGTATAGTTTGCAGCATTTAGGTACATCCTGAGTATTTGCACATCTCTGCTTGTGCATCTTTTATTTTTTATTTTCCCCTTTGGACTTGGAAAATGCTGCTTAGCTCTCTGTGCCAGTCCTGAAGGCATGGGGAGTGGCTTTTGTTTTCTGAAGGAAGTCAGCTTTCTAATGTCCGACTTCTAAGTGGTAACAGTTGCTCAGCCATTTCAGTCTTCCATTTGACTTACTGCTCATTAAAGGTTAACAAAAACTGAGCACTGAAGTTTTGAATTAACTGTTTTGAAGGCGATGATTTCAAAGTTCCAAAGTCTGTCTTCCTGTACTTTGCTTCTGAGAGAATTCCGCCCTCTTCAGAGGTGGGCATTGGGCCACGTCGCCTTTGCCTCACTTCAGAACAGGAGAGGTAGTGCTGGGGAGGGAATAAGGAGAAGAGATTTGAATAATCTCTGAACTGAGCTGGCAATGAATGCTGTTAGCTCCTTGTTGTTGAGGGTTTTCCTAGTGAGCCGTATGAAGGTACTGGGAAAACAGGTTTCTCTAGCCAAAGACTATGGAGAAAGTCTATACAGATGCAAGAGAACAGTCTTCTAACTGCTCAATCTGAGATACAGAAGTGAAAAAGCAAAGAAAAAAGAAACAACGACAACCCAATGCTGATGTTTTCTCCTAAAAATCTCTCTGCAGGTGAGATGCGGGCAGGAAAGGAGACTGTTACCCACTGCGTTGGGATGCCTGTGATCACAGAGGACAGCTCAGACACAGAAGGTGTGACTGAGATTCCCACAGGCCGTGGCCCGTTCTGCTCACTGCTCTGCACTATGCTGCATTTTTGTTTAACTGAAATTGATACCTCAGGTCACTTTGCTTTCTTGCAAAGTCCAGGTTCGTTTTCTGCCTGTAAATTGATGCATCAGATCTGAAGCTTTGCTCTGACAGTTTGTTGCAAGCACACGATGGCAGAATCCTGGGAGGTGTTGTTTGGATGCAGAGTGATTTCCACTGGCAGTTCATTGATAGTCTGAGACTGATGGGCTGCTTACATAGAGGCAGTCAGACCTGAGGGCTAGACCAGAGATAGTCGGTCTCAGCCTGAAAGAATAGGATTTGATTTGATTATTTAAAGGGGAACAGAGGGTTAAGTGCAACTTCTATAAAAGTCTAATAACGTAGATGAGTGTGAGGAGTACATATTTTGGAGTTAACTACAATCAAAAGCTGCATTTATCAGGAGGTTATTTTTATATGAGGGAGAATAATAACAAAATATGCTCATAGCAAAGTGGGCATCCTCTGATTGCCCGACTGAGCTGTAGACAATTTTAATTCTTTCAACTTTGACACAGTTAGGTTGAAGGCACAGTGCTGTATTTAATATTGTACTTGATTTCATTTGCTCCTCCTTTAAGCTGTCGGGATGTTTTGTCTCTAAATAGATGGCATTCTTCAGTTCTTTGAATAGCTTTACTGGTTAGTTCTGAAGCGTTAAAAATACCCATAAACAATCTTGTGCGTAATCTGGTAAGTATTCCATATGTCAAACTCACAACGAAATGCAAAAGATGTTTATGAGGAGCAGAATGCCCTCAAAGCTGAATAAGTTTGAAAGTTCAGTACTTTGTTCATCAGTGGGATTGCATTTTGAATGACAGTATGCCGTGGAATCTAGAAAGGTTATTTCCATGTTCAAAGTCAGGCAGAGGGGGATTAGAAAGGAATCTCAGGAGCTCACCCAATTCATTTCCTTCTTCTGGGCAGAATCAATTTCGACTTTAATTATTCCCAGGAGGGAAGATGGATTGAAACGTTTGTCAGAAAAATCTCTTTATTTCCTTTCAGAAGTCCCTCTCTCCGAGAGGAGGCGGTGCCGTTAGGATCCAGGTGGAGAGCACCACTGTGAGCTGTGAGAGAACGCCAACGTCAGCTGTAACACCGAGTGCTTGTTTGGATTCCTGCGGGTGGACAGCAGGAATTGCTGGGAGCAGAGCTGCAGGTGACAGCACAGTGCTGGCAGCGACTGCTGGAGCTGAGCAGTCCCATGGTACAGCACCTGGGGCCTCTGCTCACCTGGCTGATGGTTCTGTGAGGGATGAAGTTGCTGTGCACTGTTTGAGATGGGAGAGAGAGAGGAGGTTGTTGCATCTTGTATTTAGTTCATATATGCAAGTAACACTTGGAACTCATGTTGACTTGCAGTGACTTTTTAGCTGATGCTCTTGAAAGAGCTCACAAAATACCTGCCTGTATTTGCACAACAAACTGTTTCTCACAGTTTACCCGCTATGTTTTGTAGCATGCAAATTCAGCAATATTCACTACGGATCTGTAGGTGTGGGACACGAACTTGGCGATGAACCTTTCACTGCATTCAGTCCGCAGCACATCTGGTATATGTTGTGGTATATGTGAATAACACACAGTGTGTGACTTGATGCTTGCAGGTGGCACAGAGCTGTACCGGGACAGGACTGGAATTCAAAACGATCTTTGTCAATTGGAGCAGTGCTGTGGAAGGAGTGAAATAAACACGAAGCTCAGCACTAAGAACAGGTACAGAGTGAGGAAACAACTGCCAGGCAACAGTACTACAGCAAAAGCAGACAGACTGAGAGTCATGAGCTGGAGTGTCTTCTGTGAACAACAACACAGAATGATCCTGCTGCATTTCTGTCACCACTCAGCCCTGCAAAGGCCTGAGGCTGAAATACTCTCTGGCAGTTTGAGGTGTTGTTTTCTGCAAGAAAAAATACCAAAGAAAAATACAACAGATTTTATTTATTTATTTATTTGATGTAAGAAGGGCCCAAATGCAGTGAATTAGTTCAGCCCCTCACTATTTTGTCCCACGCTGTAGTCCCACATCCTCACTATTACCCTCGATCTTGGGCCCTGAATCCTGGAGGGAAATTGCAAGACTCGAGTGCCAAATCCTGATTCATCCCAAACTCAGTCCCAGCTTCTTGCTATTCCGCAGCCCCAATCCCCCGCTATTTCACCCCAAACTGCGGACCAAACCCCTCAGCATCTTGTCTCAAAAATCAGCTCCCAAATCCTCGCTATTCCACCCCGAATTCCAGCCCCAAGCCCTCGCTGCCTCACCCCAATCTGCAGCCCTTCATCCTCACACTATCACAATTGACTCTCAGCATTTCACCCCAAGCTCAAGTCCAAAATCCTCACTGTTTCACCCCATACTTCAGTCCCAAATTCTTGCTCTTCACCCATGAATTCAGTCCCAAACCCTCACTATGTCACCCTAAACTCCTGCCCTAAATCCTCACTATTTCACCCCAAACTCTAGCCCCTTTCCTTGCTATTCCATCCCAGATTCCTACCCCAAAACCTCACTGTTTCCCTCCCATGCAGTAGTTCCTAATCCTCACCATTACCCTCAAACTCTGGCCCTAAATCCTTGCAATCTCAGCCCATTCTGAAGGGTCATATCCTGGCTATGTCACCCCAAGCTGCACTCCTGAATCCTGGCTGTGTCACCCCGGGCGCTCTGAGCGCTGCGGGAGAAGCGGTTTCCGCGGTGTGTGCCGCCCCCGCGCGGCCGATGCTCGGAACTGCAGCAGCCGCGGTTCGGTCCTCCGGGCGGCACTGCGCATGCGCGCCGAAACGCGGGAGCGGCTTACGTAAACTGCGGCCGCACTGCACAGCGACTCCGCCCATCTCGATGGTGCTCGGTCCTCCGAACAATAGTGCGCATGCGCGAGAGACCGTTATAAGACGATTAGGGCGCATGCGTTTACTACGGACCCTTACTGCGCATGCGTTAACGACGGAGCCTTACTGCGCATGCGTTAACTGCGGACCCTTACTGCGCAAGCGTTAACGACGGTCCCTTACTGTGCATGCGTTAACTGCGCACCTTTACTGCGCATGCGTAAACTACGGACCCTTACTGCGCATGCGGTAACTGTGGATCCTTACTGCGCATGCGTTTAGGACGGACCCTTACTGCGCATGCGTTAACTACGGACGCTTACTGCGCATGCGTTTACTGCGGACCCTTACTGCGCATGCGTTTACTTCGGATCTTTACTGCGCATGCGTTAACTGCGGACGGTTAATGCGCATGCGTTTAGGACGGACCCTTACTGCGCATGCGTTAACTACGGACGCAAAGTGCGCATGCGTTGACTGCGGACCCTTACTGCGCATGCGTTAACTACGGACCCTTACCGCGCATGCGTTAACTACGGACCCTTACTGCGCATGCGTTAACTACGGGCGCTTACTGCGCATGCGTTTGCTATTGCCGCTAAATGCGCATGCGTGAACTACGTACGCTAAGTGCGCATGCGTTAACTACGGACGCTTACTGCGCATGCGTTAACTACGGACCCTTACTGCGCATGCGTTAACGACGGACCTTTACTGCGCATGCGTTTACGACGGACCCGTACCGCGCATGCGTTAGCTATTGCCGCTAAATGCGCATGCGTGAACTACGGACGCTAAGTGCGCATGCGTTAACTACGGACGCTTACTGCGCATGCGTTAACTACGGACCCTTACTGCGCATGCGTTAACTACGGACGCTTACTGCGCATGCGTTAACTACGGACCCTTACTGCGCATGCGTTAACTACGGACGCTTACTGCGCATGCGTCAGCTATTGCCGCTAAATGCGCATGCGTGAACTACGGACGCTAAGTGCGCATGCCCTGCTTTGCGATTCGCATTGCGCATGCGTACTCTGCTGTTCCCACACATGCGTATTACCGAGATAAGCTCAGCGCATACGCTGCCTTGGTACGCAATGCGCACGCGTCCGCCACAGTGCCCGCGCATGCGCAGTGTGTTCGTGCGCTCTGGGCAGTATCTGCTCTCTAAAATGTAATTAAACGCTGTAATTAAGCGCTGTAGTTACAGAGCGAGTCTGTTCCCTGCCCTATAGCACTGCCCCATAGCTCCCCTTCTCTCTCTGCCCTGTAGCTCCGCTCCTTGCCGCATAGTGCCGCCCCATAGCGCGGCTCCCTGCCCCGTAGAGCTTAATTCGTGTCCCATAGCGCTGCCCCATAGCCCCACATCTCCGCGTCCCGCAGCGCTCCTCCAAACACCACATCCCAGCCCGCAGCGCCGTCACTTTTGGGGTCCCCGCTCTTTTTTAGGGTTTATTTGGAGGGTTTTTTTGTTTTGCTTTGTTTTTTTCCTCCTCGACCTCGCCGATCCTTCGAGGCGTTCTGCCATCTGAACCCTCATGAGCTGACGACCCCGCTCCGCTTCTCCTGGGGTCGCTGTGGCGTCGCTGGATCTCTATGGGGTCGCTATGTGTTTCTATGGTTGTGCAGTACCTCTATATGGCCACAAGGAGGCGCTATGGAGTTGCAATGCAAAAATACAGCCACTGGGTGTCGCTGTGTCTATGTGTCTGTATGGGGTCGCTATGTATCTCTATGGAGGTGCAGTACCCATATACCACCACTGGGTGTCGCTGTGTCTACGTGTCTCTATGGGGCCACTGTGTCTCTATGTATCTCTATGTGTCTCTATGTGTCTCTATGTATCTGCGCGCCTGTGCCCTTTACAGGGCGGCTTAATTAATTGCGGCTTAATTAATTCATTATTGGCGCCGTAATTAATTCATTCACCGCCGCTGCGTTAATTAACGGCGGCTGATTGCGGGGGCGGAGCGGGGAGGGCTTCAAAAGCGCAGCCCCATAGCGCTGCTGCCCTCCCTATAGTGTTGCCCCACAGCGCTGCTCCATAGCCCCACATCTCCACGTCCCACAGCGCTCCTCCTCGCCCCACATCCCGCCCCACAGCGCCGTTGCTTTTGGGGTCCCCACTCTTTGTTGAGAGATTTTTTGAGGATTTTTTTGGGTGTTTTTTTTGGGGGGGGGGGGATTTTTTTTGTTTCTCTCTCTGTTTCTTTTTTTTGGAGGGGTTTGGGGTTTCTTCGGATTTTGTGGAATTTTTGTTTTTTTTGTTTGTTTGTTTTCTTTTGGGGGAGGGTTCTCGTTTTTTTGGGGGGCTTTTTTTGGTGGCTTTTTCTTTGTTTTTTGTTTTTGTTTTTTTGGGGTTTGAGGGGGGGGTTTGGGTGTTTTGGTTTTTTTGGGGGTTTTTAGTTTTTTTTGTAGGAGGGGTATTTTAAGTGTTGGTTTTTGGTTTTTTTTTTTTTTTTTTTCAAGTTTTCTTGGCGGGGTTCAGTTTTGAAGTTTTTGGGGTATTTTCGATTTTTTGGGGGGGTTTTGTTTGTGGGATTTTTGGGGGCTATTTTTTGTTTTTCTTTTAAGGATTTTTGCGGTTTTTTTTATTTCTTTTTCGCTTTTTTGGGGGGGTTCTTTGGGGCTTAAATGTTTTTTTGTGTGTGTATTTATTTCAGGGATTTTCTTAGTTTTTTCTTAGAGTTTTCTTGGGATTTCTTTTTTCCTTTTTTTTAGTTTTTTTGTTTTTTGTTTTTAGCTATTTGTTTGGAGCTTTTTGGGGTTCTTTTATGGTTATTTGGGATTTTTTTTTTAGGGTTTGTTTTTCAGGTTGTTTTGGTTTTTGTGGGGGGGGTGGGCTTTTCTTGGAGATTTTTTTTTGGGGGGGGTGTTTTGTTTTTTTTAGGGATCTTTTGGGTTTTTTTGGGGGGGCTTGAGGGGGGGGTTATTTTTTTTTTTAAGATTTTTTTAAGGGTTTTTTTTTTTTTGCCTTTATGTTTTTTTTTTTTTTTTTTAGTTTTAGGGTCCCCCAAAACCCCACTGCTGACTCCCGGCTCTGTCACCCCTAAAAGCTGCAGTATTTTATGACTCTCATTTGGGGTTGGCTCTTTTTGGGGTCAATTCTGGGGTCTTTTTCGGGGCTCTTTTTGGGGTTGCTCTTGGGATCCTTTTTCAGTCGATTGCTTTTTGGGGTTCTCTTTTGGGGTTCTCTTTTGGGGTTCTCTTTTGGGGTTCTCTTTTGGGGTTCTCTTTTGGGGTTCTCTTTTGGGGTTCTCTTTTGGGGTTCTCTTTTGGGGTTCTCTTTTGGGGTTGCTTTTTGTGTCTTTTTTGGTTCACTTTTGGGATCTTTTTTGGGTCTCATTTGGGGCTGCAGCTCTTTTTTTGGGGTCGTCTCTTTCTTTTTGGAGTCACTCCTGGGATCTTTTTTCAGGTCCATTTTTCGGTCCCCTTTGGGGTCTCTCACTCTTTTTGGGGTAACTTTTGGGATCTTTTGGGGGTCACTGCTCTTTTTGGGGTCGTCTCTTTCCTTTTGGGGTTGTCTCTTTTAGGATCTTTTTCAGGTCTCATTTGGCGTCAATTTTGGGGTCTGTTTTGGGCTCTGTCACTCTCTTTGGGGTCTGTCACTCGTTTTGGGGTTGCTTTTGGGGTCACATTCAATATGTTTTTGGGGTCCCTTGAAGGGCTTCGGTGTCTGGGCACTGTTGCACAGTGTCCTGAAGCAGTGCTGGAGCACCTGAGCTGAGCACAGAGTCACCGCAGGAGCGCAGGTGAAGGCACTGCACGGTGTGACCAGAAGGGGCAGAGTCTGAGCCCACCTCTCCCAGACCCCATGGGATTTTTGGGGGGGATTTTTTGAGGATTTTTTTTCACTCCAAACTTCTGCAAGAACTCCTCACAATTCCACACCAATGTCTGGCCCCAGCTCCTCGCTCTTCCTTGCCAAACTTTTTTGGGGGGATTTTTTGGGAATTTTTATGGGAATTTTTTTTTGTTTTTTGGGGGGGATTTTTGGGGGGAATTTTTGGGCAGGATTTTTTTGGGGGTGGTCTCTATGGAGTTCACATTTGGGGTCTCTTTCATGGTCTTTTTTGGGTTCACATATTTTTTTCTTCTTTTCTGCTTCCCGTGGCCGTGTCCTGGACGCCACGCCGTCTCAGCTCTTACACAGAGCGGACTGCTGACTGCGACGGATAATTCCCTCCACACTCCGTGCTGCATCCATCGAGACCGGCGGACCTGTGCATGTTTGGGATCAGGTAGGACTAAGAATGCAATATTGATTTGTTCTCAGTTGCTGTGTGCTGCACAGACATTTGCTCCGTGCAAATCCTCGCTGTTCCTCCCCAATCTCTGTCCCTAACTCCTCACTGTTTCACCATAATATCTTCGCTATCTCACCACGAATTCCAGAATGATCTCCTCACATCTCACTCTGAACTCCAGCCTGAACTCCTCCCTCTTCTTCCCCAGACTTCATCCCTAAATCCTTGCTATTCCACCCCAAACTCCGGCCCTAAATCCTCGCTATTATGTCCGAAAATCTGGCCCTAAATCCAATTAGATCCTACATCTATTAATCTATTCCCTCTATTATATTTCTATTAGTCTGTTCCCTCTTCTATCTCTTAATCTGTATCCTCCTTTCTATTTCTCTATTAATTTGTTCCCTCCTCTCTCTATCTCTCTCTTAATCTGTCCCCTCTATTAAACTTTTACCAATACTCCTTTCAATTCCACCCCAGCCTCTGTCTTTCAAACCTTGCTATTGCAACTCATACTCCCTCCTTAACTACTCGCTATCTCAGCCCATCTTCTGGCTTCCAATATTTGCCATTCCACCCTAATCTCTGTCCATAACTCCTCGTTGTTCCTCTACAATCTCTGTCTTCACATTTCCACCCCACACTCTGGCCCTAAATCCTCAATGTTACACCCCAAACTCTGGCCCTAAATCCTCACTCTCCCACCCCAAACTCCAGCTTTAAATTCACGCTCTCTCACACCAAACTCTGCCCGTGAATGCTGACTCTCTCGTTCTAAACTCCTACAAAAACTCCTCGCAGTTCCACACCAACCTCTGGCCCTAAATCCTTCCTCTTCCTTGCCAACCTCTGGCCACAGCTCCTCACTCTTTCTTGCCAAACTGTTTTAGGGGGGAAAGTTCTGGGGGGGAATTTTTGGGGAATTTTTTTCACTCCAAACTCCTGCAAAAACGCCTCGCAATTCCACACCAATCTCTGGCCCCAACTCCTCGCTCTTCCTTGCCAAACTTTAGATCCAGATCCTCGCTCTCTCGTGCCAAACTCCAGCTTTAAATCCTCTCTCTCTCACCCCAAACTCCAAACCCATATCATCGCTATTCCAGCCCCAGCTCTGGACCCAGCTCCTCACTAATCCTCTCAAATTCTGGCCCCTTATCCTCGCTGTCTTGCCCATTTGTCCAGCCCCTGATTTTCACTGTCTCACACAGTTCTCCAGCCCGTGATCCTCGCTGTCTAGTGGACTTCTCTCTCTTATTTATCTCACCCAAATCTCTGGCCCTGATTCCTCATTCTTTCCCACCAACCTCTGATACAAATCCTCACACACTCACCCCAGACTGTGGCCCTTACTCCTCATTCTCACCCTTTAAACTCTGCTCACTCTTCCTCGTCTTCTAATTAAAAAACCCACACCTAAATCCTCGCTATTCCAGCCCTAACTCTTAACCAACTCCTTAGTATTCCTCCCCAGATTCCGGCCCTATATCCTCACTTTCTCACCCTGTTTTCCAACACTCGATCGTCACTTGCACTCCCTTTTTTCCAACCCCAATCGGCAGCGCTCCTGTGCGTGCAGTACATGCAGTACCTCTCATGGCCACGGGAGGGCGCCAGGAAATGCCTCCGGCCCGTTGCCTGCCCACCGTTGCCCCGATGCTGCTCAGTGTTCAATCCTCACTATTTCTAAATATCCTCCAGCCTCAAACGCTTGCGATTTCTCCCCAAATTCTAGCCCCAAACCTTCGCTGCCTCAATCTGCAGCCCCAAATCCTCACACTTTCTCGATGGACTCCCGTCCCAACCCCTCAGCATTTTCACCCCCAAGCTCCAGCCTTGAATTCTTGCTCATTCACCTCAAGCTCCAGTCCCTCTTGGTACCCTTGAGACACCTCTATTCCTCCCCATCATCGCTCATCCCAGATGATCTCAGTATGTGTTGGATCTCTGTATGAAGGAAGGCTCACCCTATAGTTTACTTGGTCAGTGGTTCACGCTGTAAAGGGGTGCAGTGGATGGGAACTGTTGAATTGTGGCCTGAAGCACTGATGGATCACCCGAGGTGAGCACAGACTCAGCTGCAGGAGCACAGGTGAAGGCAATGCACCTGTGGCTGCAAGGGGTGGAGTCAGGCTCCACCTCTCCCAGACCCCACTTAAGAACTGACCCCCACTGAGGAAGGATTTTTTGTTGGAGATCCCTCCCCTGTGGAGGTCCAGGCATGCCTTGACCATCAGTGGCAGGTGAGCCTTTCCTTATTTACTGGTTGTCTTTATCCCACTTGGACAAACCTTATAAAAATATACTGCCCACCTTCATTGTTTTGTGTGGGTACTATTCCTTTGGGGTATTTACTGTACACACCCTAAACTTCAGCTCTTAATCCTTGCTTTTTCACCCCAAAGCCTAGCCCCTAGTCCTTGCTATTCCACTCCAAATTCTTGCCCCAAACCTTTCCTATTTCTTTCCAATCAGTAGTCCCAAATCTTCATTTTTACCCTTAAACTCTGGCCCCAAATGCTCGCTATTTCCTTCCAAACTAAACTCTAAAATCCAGGCTCATTCAGCCAAAACTCCATCCCAACTTCTTGCTGTTTCACCCCGAACTTCAGCCTCACAATTTTGAGGCTCAAATCCTCGCAATTTTACCCTATATTGCAGCCTTGCTATTTTTCCCCGAATTTCAGTCCCATGTCTGGCTGTCTCACACTAACGTCGAGCCCCCTATCCTCACAATTTCGTCCTAAATTCTAGCCCCTAACCCCTGCTGTTTCTGTGGTAAAGTCCAACCCAAAGCCCTCTTGATTTAGCACTAAACTCCATCCCCAAATTGGAGCTGTTTCTCCTCCAATTCCAGCCCTAAATCCTCACTATTTCATTGCAAACTTCACTCCCATATCCTCACTATTTCACCTCAAACTTGAGTCCCCAAATCCCTGGTATTTCATTCCATAATTTAGTCCAAAATTATTGATCTTTACTGAAAAAAGACCCTGCCCCAAATACCTGCTGCTTCACCCCAATCTCCAGCCCCCAATCCTCCAGCCTTCAATCCTCATTGTTTCACCCCTGAAATCTTGCTCATTCACCCCAAACTCCAGCCTTACATCCTCACTGTTTCACCTTTGATTCCAGCCACGAGTCCTCACTATTTTGCCCCAAACTTCAGCTCTAAATCCTCGCTTTTTCACCCCAAACTCTAGCTCCTAGTCCTTGATATTTCCTCCAGAACAGTAGTCCCTAATCCTCACTATTACCCACAAACTCAGTCCCTTAATCCTTACAATTTCCCCCCAGGCTCAAGTGCTAAATCCTGGCTAATTCACCCCAAGCTCCAGTCCTGAATCTTTGCTCTTTCACCCCAAGGTCCTGTCCCAAATCCTTGGTATTTTTGCCCAAGCTCCAGTCCTGTGTCTTCTCTATTTCACCCTAAGCTCCTTTCCTGAATCCTCACTATTTCACCCCAGATGGAAGTGCCAACTTCTGGCTAATTCACCCCAAACTCCAGCCTCTAACCCTTTCTATTTCACCCTGAACTGCAGAACAAAACCCTCAGCGTCTCTTCTCAAAAATCAAATCCCCAGTCCTCAGTACTTCTCCCCATCCTTCAGCCCCAAATCCTCACCGTCTCTCCCAAAGTCCATCTGTAATTCCTCTCTATTTCTCTTCAAATCCTATCCCAAAATCCTCCCTATTTCACTTCAAAGTCTAGCCCCAGTCCTTGCTATTCCACCTCACATTTCTGCCCCAAACCCTGACAATTTACTTCTCATACGTTAGTCCCTTCTCAGTATTACCCTCAATCTCAGGCCCTAAATCCTTTCTATTTCACCACAATCACGAGTACGGAATCCTGGCTTTCACCCCAAGCTCCAGTCTCAGCATCCCTGTTTTTTCACTCTATAATTTAGTACCAAATTCTTGCTATTTACCCCCCCATTTCCCCCCTCCTGAAAATAAAACTGAGCCCTGAATCCTCACCACCTCACCCCGATCTCGAGAGCCAAATTCTTACTCTTTACCCCCAAATTCAACCCCAAACCCACACTGTCTCACCCTAAACTCTCCTGCCCTAAACCCTCGCTGTTTCCCTTTGATCTCCAGCTGCATACCCTCACTATTTGCTCTCAAATATGAGTCAAAAGTTTTCCTCACCCAATTCCTTGCATTTCCAGCCCAGGCTCACGTGCCAGATCTAGTTCATTCATTCCAGACTCAATGCCAACTTCTCTCCGTTCCACACCAGGCTACAGCCTTACATTTGTATTCTTTCACCCTAAACTGCTGTCCCATATTATCGCTCTTTCACCCCAAATTCGAGTCCCAAACCTACCCTCATTCACCCCAAACTCCAGTCCCAAATCCTCGCTGTTCAACCCCATATTCCATCCCTAAATCCTCACTATCTCACCCCAAACTCTGGCTTTAAATCCTTGCTATCTCCCCCTGAACTATAGCTTTGCTATCTCACCTCTAACTCTAGCTTTAAATCCTCACTATCTCACCCCAAACTCAGGCCCCAAATCCTCATTGCTCCACATCACACTTTTGCCCTTAATTAAGCTTTTGGGCTCCTGTAGATCTCGGCCTGCTGACAGATCGGCATTTCCCAGGGTTGCCTTTTTTGCCCTGGTTGGAAATGGGTGGGACTTTGGCCTTAGGTTCTGCTGCCCGTGGACTTGCCCTGGATGCCACGTCGTCTCAGATCTGACTAAGAGTGGCCTGCTGACTGCAGCGGCCAATTCCCTCCGCACATGTTTTTTTTGGGGGGTGTTTTTTTTTTGGGGGGGGAAGGGCTGTTTATTGGGGGGGGGATTTTTTTTGGGGGGGATTTTGGGTATTAATTATTTCTTCTTTTCTGCTTTCTGTGGCCATGCCCTGGATGCTACAACATCTCAGCTCTTACACAGAGCGGTCTGCTGACTGCAATGGATAATTGCCTCTGCACTCCGTGCTGCATCCATTGGGACCGGCGGACCTGTGCAAGTTTCGGGGTCAGGTAGGACTAAGAGTGCTCCATGGATTTGGTCTCAGTTGCTGGACGCTGCACAGACAATTGCTCCGTCCGAATCCTCACTGTTCCTCCCCAATCTCTGTCCCTAACTCCTCACTGTTCCACCCTAATATCCTCACTATCTCACCACAAAATCCAGAATGATCTCCTCACATCTCACTCTGAACTCCAGTCCCAACTCCTCCCTCTTCCTCCCCAAACTTCATCCCTAAATCCTCGCTATTCCACCCCAAACTCTGGCCCTAAGTACTATTAGATCCTACATCTATTCATCTCTTCCCTCGACTCCATTTCTCTATGGATCTCTTCCCTCGACTCCATGCGCACAGACGGGGCTGGAGAAAGATGCGCATGCGTAGAAGCAGAGGCTGGAAAATGCTGCGCATGTGCACAGGTAGACGCTAGACAGAAACCACGCATGCGCATAGGGTAAGGATGGGAAAAAGACGCGCATGCGCAGAAATAAACGCTGTGGGAAGCTGCGCATGCACAGAAACGAAAGATAGGAAATATGCGCAAACGCATGAGTTGGGGAAAAGCCCCGCATGTGCACAGGCGGCGGGTGGAAAAAAAAAAACCAAAAAACAACGCCGTGCACACGCAGAGGCATCCTCCCAAACAGCAGCCCCAAATCCTCACTGTTTCCTGGCTATTTCACCCCATTCTTTAGTCCCACACCCTCGCTCTTCGACTATAAATTCAGTCCCAAGCCCTCACTCTCTCCCCTTAAACTCCTGCCCTAAATCCTCCCTATTTCACCCCAAACTGCAGCTGCAATCCCTCACTGTGTCCTCCCCAAATAGGAGTCCAAAGTCTTCCTTATTGCCCTCACACTCAAGACCTGATTCCTTGCATTTCCAGCCCAGGCTCAAGTGCCCGATCTAGCTGATTCGCTCTGAACTCCATCCCAGCTTCTCAGTATTCCACACCAGCTCCCAAATCCTCACCATTACCCTCTGTCCCTGACCCTTAAACTCCAAACTCCATCCCGAAATCCTCGCTATTCTCCCCATGCTGTAGTCCCAAATCCTCGCTATTACCCGCAAACTTGAGCCCTAAATCCTGGCTATTTCACCCCGAGCTCCGGTCCTGGATCCTGGCTCTTTCACCTCATTCTTTAATTCCAAATTCTCACTCTTCACTCATAAATTCAGTCCCAAACCCTCACTCTCTCACCCTACACTCCTGCCCTAAACCCTCACTATTTCATCCCAAACTCTAGCAATTTTCCTTCTTATTACACCCCAAAATCCTATCTCAAATCCTAACTATATCCCTACCATGCAGTAGTTTCTAATCCTCACCATTACCCTCAGTACTTGGCCCTAAATCCTTGCAATTTCGCCACCATTCTGCAGGCTCAAATCCTGGGTATTTAACCCCAAATTCCACTCCTGAATCCTGGCTATTTTACCCCATTCTTTTGTGCCAAATTCTTGCTCCTCACCCATAAATTCAGTCACAAACCCTCACTATGCCACCCTTCACACCTACCCTAAACCCTCACTATTTCACCCCCAAACTCTAACTACTTTCCTTGATATTCCAACCCAAAATCCTGCCCCAAACCCTCACTATTTCCCTCCCATGCAGTAGTTCCTAATGCTCACCATTACCCTCAGTCCCTGGCCCTAAATCCTTGCAATTTCACCCCATTCTGAAGGGTAAAATCCTGCCTATTTCAGCCCAAGCTCCACTCCTGGATCCTGGCTATGTCACCCCAAGCTCCAGTCCTGAATCCTGGCTATTTCACCCCATTTTTTAGTCCTGAATTCTTGCTCTTCGGCCATGAATTCAGTCCCAAACCTTCCCTCTCTCACCCTACACTCCTGCCCCAAAACCTCACTATTTCCCTCCCAAGCAATAGTTCCTAATCGTCACTATTATCCTCAATCTCTGGCCCTAAATTCTTGCAGTTTCATCCCATTCTGAAGGGTAAAATCCTGGCTATTTCACCCCAAGCTCCAGTCTTGGATCCTGGCTATTTCACCCCATTCTTTAGTCCCAAATGGTCGCTCTTTGCCCATAAATTCAGTTCCAAACCCTCACTCTCTCCCCTTAAACTCCTGCCCTAATTCCTCATTATTTCACCCCAAACTCTAGCTTCTATCCTATTGTTGCATGCCAGAATCCTGCCCCAAAACCTCACTATTTCCCTCCCACGCAGTAGTTCCTAATCCTAACTATTATCCTCAAACTCTGTCCCTAAACCCTTGCAATCTCAGCCCATTCTGAAGGATCAAATCCTCTTTCACCCCAAGCTCCAGTCCTGAATTCTCGCTCTTCACCCATAAATTCAGTCCCAAACCCTCACTATATCCCCTTAAACTCCTGCCCTAAAGCCTCACTATTTCACCACAAACTCTAGCAACTATCCTTGTTACTGCACGCCAAATCCTGCCGCAAACTCTGGCCTTAAATCCTGCCATTTCCCCCCAGACTGCAGTACCAAATCTGGGCTAATTCATCCAAACTCCATCCCAGCTTCTCTCTCTTTCAGCCCAAACTCCAGCCTCTGACCCTCACTGTTTCATTCCAAACTGCTGACCAAAACCCTCAGTATCTTGTCTCTAAAATCAGCTCCCAGATCCTCGCTGCCTCAACCCAATCTCCAGCTCCAAATCCTCACACTTTCACAATTAATTCCGGCCCCAAATCACTGCTATTACACATCACATACCAGTCCCAGCCTCTCAGCATTTCACCTCTGTCTCCAGTCCAAAATCTTCACTGTTTCGCCCCATACTTTATTCCTAAATTCTTGCTCATCACCCATAAATTCAGTCCCGAACCCTCACAATCTCTCCCTAAACTCCCGTGCTAATCCCTCACTATTTCACCCCAAGCTCTTGCTACTATCCTTGCTATTCCACCCCAAAATCCTGCCCCAAAACCTCATTATTTCCCTCCCATGCAGTTGTCCCAAATCCTCACTATTACCCTCAAACTCTGGCCCTAAATCCTTGCAATCTTAGCCCATTCTGAAGGGTCAAATCCTGGCTATTGCACCCCAAGCTCCAGTCCCGAGTCCTGGCTATGTCAGCCTGGACTGAAGTGCCAAATTCTGCTCATTTGCCCAAAACTCCATCCCATTTTCTAGCTATTCCACCCTAAACTCCTGCCCCAAAACCTCACTGATTCATCCCTTGAACTCCTGTCCCATGTCTTCACTTTTTCCCCCCAAACCCTTATGATTTCACCCCAAACTCCAACACTAAATACTCAGTACTTCAGTCTGAATTCTTGCCCCTTCTCCCTCCTATTACATCTCTTGCCCCAAAGCCTCCCTATTTCCTCCCAGACGGTAGTCCCAAATCCTCATTATTATACTCAAGTCCGGCCCTAAATGCTTGCAATTGCACCCTATTCTGAAGGCTCAAATCCTGGCTATTTCTCCCCAAGTTCCAGTCCTGGATCCTGGCTATTTCACCCCATTCTTTAGTCCCAAACCCTCACTCTCTCCCCTTAAATTCCTGCCCTAAATCCTCCCTATTTCACCCCAAACTGCAGCTGCAATCCTTCATATTTTCCTCCCCAAACATGAGTGCAAAGTCTTTCTTATTGCCCTCACAGTCAAGACCTGAGTCCTTGCTTTCCAGCCCGGGCTCAAGTGCCCGATCTAGCTAATTCGCTCAGAACTCCATCCCAGTTTCTCAGTATTCCACACCAGGTCCCAAATCCTCACCATTACCCTCTGTCCCTCTCCCTAAATCCTTGCAATTTCACCCCATTCTGAAGGGTCCAGTCCTGGCTCTTTCACCCCAAGCTCCAGTCCTGCATCATGGTTATTTCACCCCATTCTTTACTCCCAAACCCTTGCTCATCGCCTATAAATTCAGACCCAAACCCTCACTCTCTCCCCTTAAAGTCCTGCCCTAATCCCTCACTATTTCACCCCAAACTCTAGCAACTATCCTTGTTATTGCACGCCAAAATCCTGCCCCAAAACCTCACTATCCTGGATATTTCACCCCATTCTTTTGTCCCAAATTCTTGCTCTTCACCCATGAATTCAGTCCCAAACCTTCACTCTCTCACCGTACACTCCTGCCCTAAACCCCCACTATTTCACACCATACTAGCTGCTATCCGTGCTATTCCAGCCCAAAATCCTACCCCAAAACCTCATTATTTCCCTCCCATGCTGTAGTCCCAAATTCTCACCATTACCCTCCATCCCTGGCCTTAAATCCTTGCAATTTCACCGCATTCTGAAGGGTCAAATCCTGGCTATTTTACCCCAAGCTCACGTTTTGAATCCTGGCTATTTCACCCTAACCTCCATTCCAGAATCCTGGCTATGTCAGCCTGGACCGAAGTGCCAAATTCTGCTTATTTGCCCAAAACTCCATTCCAGTTTCTAGCTATTCCACCCTAAACTCCAGCCCCACAACCTCACTGATTCATCCCCCAAACTCCTGTCCCATGTCCTCACTTTTCCCCCCCAATACCCTTATGATTTTACCCTCAACTTCAACACTAAATTCTCACTGCTTCAGTCCGAATTGTTGCTTCTTCTTGCTATTCCAGCCCAAATTCCTGCCCCACATCCGCCCTGTTTCCTCCCAAATGGTAGTCCCAAATCTTCATTATTACACTCAAACTCTGGCCGTAATTCTTTGCAATTTCACCCCGTTCTGAAGGCTCAAATCCTGCCTATTTCACCGCAGCCTCCACTCCTGAATCCTGAGTATTTCATTCCATTCTTTAGTCCCAAACCCTTGCACTTTGCCTACTCCCTCACTCTCTCCCCTTAAACTCCTGCCCTAAATCCTCACTATTTCACCCCAAACTCTAGCTACTATCCTTGCTATTCCACCCCAAAAATCCTGCCCCAAACCCTCACTATTTCCCTCCCATGCAGTAGTTCCTAATCCTCAGTATTACCCTCAAACTCTGGCCCTAAATCCTTGCCATTTCACCCAGTTCTGAAGGGTAAATCCTGGCTATGTCACCCCATGCTCCTGTCCTGGATCCTGGCTTTTTCACCTCATTCTTTAATTCCAAATTCTCACTCTTCACTCATAAATTCAGTCCCAAACCCTCACTCTCTCACCCTACACTCCTGCCCTAAACCCTCACTATTTCATCCCTAACTCTAGCAACTATCCTTGTTATTTCACCCCAAAATCCTACCTCAAATCCTAACTATATCCCTCCCATGCAGTAGTTTCTAATCCTCACCATTACCCTCAGTACTTGGCCCTAAATCCTTGCAATTTCACCACCATTCTGCAGGCTCAAATCCTGGGTATTTAACCCCAAGCTCCACTCCTGAATCCTGGCTATTTTACCCCATTCTTTTGTGCCAAATTCTTGCTCCTCACCCATAAATTCAGTCACAAACCCTCACTATGCCACCCTTCACACCTACCCTAAACCCTCACTATTTCACCCCCAAACTCTAACTACTTTCCTTGATATTCTAACCCAAAATCCTGCCCCAAACCCTCACTATTTCCCTCCCATGCAGTAGTTCCTAATCCTCACCATTACCCTCAGTCCCTGTCCCTAAATCCTTGTAATTTCACCCCATTCTGAAGGGTAAAATCCTGGCTCTTTCACCCCAAGCTCCAGTCCTGAATTCTCGCTCTTCACCCATAAATGCTGTCCCAAACCCTCACTCTCTCACCCTACACTCCTGCCTTAAAGCCTCACTATTTCACCACAAACTCTAGCAACTATCCTTGTTACTGCACGCCAAATCCTGCCGCAAAACCTTACTATCCTGGATATTTCACCCCATTCTTTAGTCCCAAACTCTTGCTCTTCGGCCATGAATTCAATCCCAAACCGTCACTGTCTCACTGTACACTCCTGCCCTAAACCCTCATTATTTCACACCAAACTAACTACTATCCTTGCTATTACAGCCCAAAATCCTACCCCAAAACCTCACTATTTCCCTCCCATACAGTAGTCCCAAATTCTCACCATTACCCTCCATCCTTGGCCCTAAATCCTTGCAATTTCACCATATTCTGAAGGGTCAAATCCTGGCTATTTTACCCCAAGCTCACGTTTTGAATCCTGGTTATTTCACCCCAAGCTCCAGTCCTGGATCCTGGCTATTTCACCCCATTCTTTAGTCCCAAGTGGTCGCTCTTTGCCCATAAATTCAGTCCCAAACCCTCACTCTCTCCCCTTAAACTCCTGCCGTAATTCCTCATTATTTCACCCCAAACTCTAGCTGCTATCCTTTTGTTGCATGCCAGAATCCTGCCCCAAAACCTCACTATTTCCCTTCCATGCAGTAGTTCCTAATCCTAACTATTATTCTCAAACTCTGTCCCTAAACCCTTGCAGTCTCAGCCCATTCTGAAGGGTCAAATCCTGTCTCTTTCACCCCAAGCTCCAGTCCTGAATTCTCGCTCTTCACCCATAAATGCTGTCCCAAACCCTCACTCTCTCCCCTTAAACTCCTGCCCTAAACCCCCACTATTTCACACCAAACTAGCTACTATCCTTGCTATTCCAGCCCAAATTCCTGCCCCAAATCCTCCCTGTTTCCTCCCAAACGGTAGTCCCAAATCTTCATTATTACACTCAAACTCTGGCCCTAATTCTTTGCAATTTCACCCCATTCTGAAGACTCAAATCCTGCCTATTTCACCGCAGCCTCCACTCCTGAATCCTGAGTATTTCATTCCATTCTTTAGTCCCAAACCCTTGCACTCTGCCTACTCCCTCACTCTCTCCCCTTAAACTCCTGCCCTAAATCCTCACTATTTCACCCCAAACTCTAGCAGCCATCCTTGTTATTGCACGCCAAAATCCTGCCCCAAAACCTCACTATTTCCCTCCCATGCAGTAGTTCCTAATCCTCACTATTACCCTCAAACTCTGTCCATAAATCCTTGCAATTTCACCCCATTCTGAATGCTCAAATACTGGCTATGTCACCCCAAGCTGCACTCCTGAATCCTGGCTGTGTCACCGCGGGCGCTCTGAGCGCTGCGGGAGAAGCGGTTTCCGCGGTGTGTGCCGCCCCCGCGCGGCCGATGCTCGGAACTGCAGCAGCCGCGGTTCGGTCCTCCGGGCGGCACTGCGCATGCGCGACGAAACCCGGAAGCGGCGTACGTGAATTGCGGCTTACGCAAACTGCGGCCGCTCTGCGCGGCGATGCCGCCCGTCTCGGTGGTGATCTCTGCTCCGAAGCGTATCGCGCATGCGCGAGGGAGTCCTCTTCCGAGGAGCCCGGCGCTCCTTAGGTGTAGTGGGGGGGCACGGCGACGTTCCCCGTTGTCGCGTTCGAGCTCCGTCCGCCTGCTTCTCCCGCACCGTCAGCCGCGCTCCGCTGCTGCAGGTACGGCCCCGCATCCGCGCCTTTCTGCCCCTGCGATGGGCGCTGCCCCCTCCCCGGCACCTCCCGCTCCTCTCCTTTGCCCCCAATCTCTGCTCCCCCCCGAATCTTCTGTCTCACCCCCGCCCCGGCTCACTGCCCTCGCTATTTCATCCCCCGGTCCAGCCCCTAACCCTAATGCTTTCACCTCCAACTCCACTCTCGTGCCATATTTCTTCTCAAACTCCTGTCGTAAACCCTCACTCTTTCACCCCAAGATCCGGCTCCAGATCCTTCCTCTTCCACCCATAGTACAGTCCCAGACCCTCGCTATTTCTCCCTTGATTCCAGCCACAACTCCTCGCTATTTCACCCCAGGCTCTAGCACTGAATTCTTGCTCTTTCTCCCAAAATTCAGCCCCAAACTCTTGCTGTCTCACACTAAACTTTGGCCATAAATTCCTGCCTTAAATCCTCCCTGTTTCCTCACAGTCGGCAGTCGCCAGTCCTCATTATTTCCCCTAAACTCTGGCCTTAAATCCTGTGATTTCACCCCAGACTGCAGTACCAAATCTGGGCTAGTTCATCCAAACTCCATCCCAGCTTCTCTCTCTTTCAGCCCAAACTCCAGCCTCTGACCCTCGCTGTTTCATTCCAAACTGCTGACCAAAACCCTCAGTATCTTGTCTCAAAAATCAGCTCCCAGATCCTCGCTGCCTCAACCCAATCTCTAGCTCCAAATCCTCACACTTTCACAATTAATTCCAGCCCCAAATCAGCTATTACACATCAGACTCCAGTCCCAACCTCTCAGCATTTCACCTCAGTCTTCATTCCAAAATCCTCACTGTTTCGCCCCATGCTTTATTCCCAAATTCTTGCTTATCACCCATAAATTCAGTCCCAAACCGTCACTATCTCACCCTAAACTCCCAAGCTAATCCCTCACTATTTCACCCCAAGCTCTTGCTACTATCCTTAACATCCTGCCCCAAACCCTCACTATTTCCCTCCCATGCAGTAGTCCCAAATCCTCACCTTTACCCTCAAACTCTGGCCCTAAACCCTTGCAATCTCAGCCCATTCTGAAGGGTCAAATCCTGGCTCTCTGACCCCAAGCAAGCTCCAGTCCTGCATCCTGGCTATTTCACCCCTTTATTTAGTCCTGAATTCTCGCTCTTCACCCGTAAATTCAGTCACAAACCCTCACTCTCTCTCCCCTTAAACTCCTGTCCTAAACTCTCACTGTTTCACTGCAAATTCTAGCTGTTATTCTTGTTATTGCACCCCAAAATCCTACCCCAAATCCTCACTGTTTCCCTCACATGCAGTAGTTTTTAATCCTCACTATCACCCTCTGTCCCTGGCACTAAATCCTTGCAATTTCACCCTATTCTGAAGGGTCCAATCCTGGCTATTTCACCCCAAGCTCCAGTCCTGGATCCTGGCTATTTCACCCCATTCTTTAATCCCAAATTCTTGCTCTTCACCGATAAATGCAGTCCCAAACCCTCACACTTTCACCCTACACTCCTGCCCTTTATCCTCACTATTCATCCTTGGTAAATCCTCGCTATTTCATTCCAAACTGCTGACCAAAACCCTCAGTATCTTGTCTCAAAAATCAGCTCCCAGATCCTTGCTGCCTCAGCCCAATCTCCAGCTCCAAATCCTCACACTTTCACAATTAATTCCAGTCCTAAATCACCGCTATTACACATCCATGAATTCAGGCCAAACGCCTCAGCATTTCACCTCAAACTCCAGCCCAAAATCGTCGCTCTTTCACCCCAGACTCTAGCCCCTTTCCTTGCTATTCCATCCCAGATTCCTGCCCCAAACCCTCAGTATTTCCCTCCCATGCAGTAGTTCCTAATCCTCACCATTACCCTCGAATTCTGGCACTAAATTCTCACAACTTCACCGCATTCTGAATGTTCAAATACTGGCTATTTCACCCCAAGCTCCACTCCTGAATCTTGCCTGTTTCACCCCATTCTTTAGTTGCAATCCCTCGCTCTTCACCTATCAATTCAGTCCCATACCCTCACTCTCTCCCCTTTAACTCCTGCCCTAAATCCTCCCTATTTCACCCCAAACTGCAGCTGCAAACCCTCACTATGTCCTCCCCAAACAGGAGTCCAAGGTCTTCCTTATTGTCCTCACACTCAAGAACTGATTCCTTGCATTTCCAGCTCGGGCTCAAGTGCCCGATCTAGCTAATTTGCTCAGAACTCCATCCCAGCTTCTCAGTATTCCACACCAGGCTACAGCCTTCAATGTTCATTATTCCACTCTAAACTACTGGCCCACGTCTTCCCTCTTTCACCCCAAATTCAGTCCCAACCCTACCCTCTTTCACCCCAGACTGCAGTCCTGAACTCCGGTCCCTGTGAGGTCGGTATCAAATTTGATGATAGAGATGTATTGCTTTCTAAATGATAGTTCAGAGTAAACAATTGATCAGAAGGGAAGGAGTTAAAATTACACTCAGCATTTGAATGTTCGAGTTTCCATATCTGACACATGGGGAAAATGTGAAGTTCTGATTATTCATGGAAACAATGCCGGAACGCTCTGTGCCTGGAGGGTTTTCATTCCCAAGGTTTCTTTCTGTGTCTGTGCTCTGTTTTTAAGAAGATGGAATTTTAAATGGAATTAAAACAGTCCTGGAGTCTGATGGTTCCGTGGGGCTTTGGTGTTTGAAGCTGTGAGGATTCTTGCAGAAATGGACCTTGGGGGTTTAAAGTCAATTGGAAATGTTTGAAGCGTTGTTTCTCTGAGTGCTCTTTGAAAAACATTGTTGAATTATCTTCCTATGGCAGACCTACCATAAACATGACATCGTTCTTTGTTTGTTTAAATTGTTTATTGAAGAATTCATTATCAAAGGAAACAGAGCTCTGGAATGTGCAGCAGTTCAGAGCTATGAATGAAGCACCAGGTGATGTACAGTAACACACAGCTCTATAATTTAACTTCATTTGTAATAACTGATAAATATATTTACCTTCCAGGCCTCCAAATCCAGAAGACATCGTCAAGTAATGTTTGAATCTTTCGAATCAGGCTCGGATTATGGGAAATCTCCAAGACAAAGTAAAAGAAGCAGCAGGAGAACACAGCCATCAAGAAGAAGAGGATCTCTGGAGATCAGAGGTGCTTTTCCATTGCATTTAGGAAGAAGTTCTTTCCTGTGAAGGTGGTGAGACACTGGAGCAGGGTGCCCAGGGCGGCTGTGGGTGTGCCCTGGAAGCACTCCAGGCCGGGCTGGACGGGGCTGTGAGCAATGGGGGCTGGGGCTGGGTGATCTTAAAGGTCCCTGCAAAGCAAAACCATTTTGTGATTCTGTGATTCATTTCTGGATCTCAAGAAACTGAACTGGTATAGCTTGCAGCATTTAGGAACATCCTGAGTATTTGCACATCTCTGCTTGTGCATCTTTTATTTTTTATTTTCCCCTTTGGACTTGGAAAATGCTGCTTAGCTCTCTGTGCCAGTCCTGAAGGCATGGGCAGTGGCTTTGTTTTCTGAAGGAAGTCAGCTTTCTAATGTCCGACTTCTAAGTGGTAACAGTTGCTCAGCCATTTCAGTCTTCCATTTGACTTACTGCTCATTAAAGGTTAACAAAAACTGAGCACTGAAGTTTTGAATTAACTGTTTTGAAGGCGATGATTTCAAAGTTCCAAAATCTGTCTTCTTGTAATTAGCTTCTGAGAGAATTCCGCCCTCTTCAGAGGTGGGCATTGGGCCACGTCGCCTTTGCTTCACTTCAGAACAGGAGATGTGGTGCTGGGGAGAGAATAAGGAGAAGAGATTTGAATAATCTCTGAACTGAGCTGGTGATGAATACTGTTAGTTCCTTGTTGTTGAGGGCTTTCCTAGTGAGCCGTATGAAGGTACTGGGAAAACAGATTTCTCCAGCCAAAGGCTATGGAGAAAGTCTATACAGATGCAAGAGAACAGTCTTCTAACTGCTCAATCTGAGATACAGAAGTGAAAAAGCAAAGAAAAAAGAAACAACGACAACCCAATGCTGATGTTTTCTCCTAAAAATCTCTCTGCAGGTGAGATGCGGGCAGGAAAGGAGACTGTTACCCACTGCGTTGGGATGCCTGTGATCACAGAGGACAGCTCAGACACAGAAGGTATGACTGAGATTCCCACAGGCCGTGGCCTGTTCTGCTCACTGCTCTGCACTATGCTGCATTTTTGTTTAACTGAAATTGATACCTCAGGTCACTTTGCTTTCTTGCAAAGTCCAGGTTAGTTTTCTGCCTGTAAATTGCTGCATCAGAACTGAAGCTTTGCTCTGACAGTTTGTTGCAAGCACACGATGGCAGAATCCTGGGAGGTGTTGTTTGGATGCAGAGTGCTTTCCACTGGCAGTTCATTGATAGTCTGAGACTGATGGGCTGCTTACATAGAGGCAGTCAGACCTGAGGGCTGGACCAGAGATAATCGGTCTCAGCCTGAAAGAATAGGATTTGATTTGATTATTTAAAGGGGAACAGAGGGTTAAGTGCAACTTCTATAAAAGTCTAATAACATAGATGAGTGTGAGGAATACATATTTTGGAGTTAACTACAATCAAAAGCTGCATTTATCAGGAGGTTATTTTTATATGAGGGAGAATAATAACAAAATATGCTCATAGCAAAGTGGTGCATCCTCTGATTGCCCGACGGAGCTGTAGACAATTTTAATTCTTTCAACTTCGACACAGTTAGGTTGAAGGCACAGCGCTGTATTTAATATTGTATTTGATTTCATTTGCTCCTCCTTTAAGCTGTCGGGATGTTTTGTCTCTAAATAGATGGCATTCTTCAGTTCTTTGAATAGCTTTACCGGTTAGTTCTGAAGCGTTAAAAATACCCATAAACAATCTTGTGCGTAATCTGGTAAGTATTCCATATGTCAGACTCACAACGAAATGCGAAAGATGTTTATGAGGAGCAGAATGCCCTCAAAGCTGAATAAGTTTGAAAGTGCAGTACTTTGTTCATCAGTGGGATTGCATTTTGAATGACAGTGTGCCATGGAATCTAGAAAGGTTATTTCCATGTTTAAAGTCAGGCAGAGGGGGATTAGAAAGGAATCTCAGGAGCTCACCCAATTCATTTCCTTCTTCTGGGCAGAATCAGTTTCAACTTTAATTATTCCCAGGAGGGAAGATGGATTGAAACGTTTGTCAGAAAAATCTCTTTATTTCCTTTCAGAAGTCGCTCTCTCCAAGAGGAGGTGGCACCGTCAGGATCCAGGTGGAGAACACCACTGTGAGCTGTGAGAGAACGCCAACGGCAGCTGTAACACCGAGTGCTTGTTTGGATTCCTGCGGGTGGACAGCAGGAATTGCTGGGAGCAGAGCTGCAGGTGACAGCACAGTGCTGGCAGCGACTGCTGGAGCTGAGCAGTCCCGTGGTGCAGCACCTGCGGCCTCTGCTCACCTGGCTGATGGTTCTGTGAGGGATGAGGTTGCTGTACGCTGTTTGAGATGGGAGAGAGAGAGAAGATTGTTGCATCTTGTATTTAGTTCGTATATGCAAGTAACACTTGGAACTCACGTTGACTTGCAGTGACTTTTTAGCTGATGCTCTTGAAAGAGCTCACAAAATACCTGCCTGTATTTGCACAACAAACTGTTTCTCACAGTTAACCCGCTATGTTTTGTAGCATGCAAATTCAGCAATATTCACCACGGATCTGTAGGTGTGGGAAACGAACTTGGCGGTGAACCTTTCACTGCATTCAGTCCGCAGCACATCTGGCTTTGTGGTATATGTGAATAACACACAGTGTGTGACTTGATGCTTGCAGGTGGCACAGAGCTGTACCGGGACAGGACTGGAATTCAAAACGATCTTTGTCAATTGGAGCAGTGCTGTGGAAGGAGTGAAATAAACACGAAGCTTAGCACTAAGAACAGGTACAGAGTGAGGAAACAACTGCCAGGCAACAGTACTACAGCAAAAGCAGAGAGACTGAGAGTCATGAGCTGGAGTGTCTTCTGTGAACAACACAGAATGATCCTGCTGCATTTCTGTCACCACTCAGCCCTGCAAGGCCCGAGGCTGAAATACTCTCTGATGAGTGTGTGATTATTATTATTCTCTGTGCTATTTTCTCCAGTTGAACACAGCTGGAAAAAACATACCCTGAGGAGACAGGCAGTTTGAGGTGTTGTTTTCTGCAAGAAAAAATACCAAATAAAAATACTACAGATTTTATTTATTTATTTATTTATTTTATGTAAGAAGGGCCCAAATGCAGTGAATTAGTTCAGCTCCTCACTATTTTGTCCCATGCTGTAGTCCCACATCCTCACTATTACCCTCGATCTTGGGCCCTGAATCCTGGAGGGAAATTGCAAGACTCGAGTGCCAAATCCTGATTCATCCAAAACTCAGTCCCAGCTTCTTGCTATTCCGCAGCCCCAAGCCCTTGCTATTTCACCCCAAACTGCGGACCAAACCCCTCAGCATCTTGTCTCAAAAATCAGCTCCCAAATCCTCGCTATTCCACCCCGAATTCCAGCCCCAAGCCCTCGCTGCCTCACCCCAATCTGCAGCCCTTAATCCTCACACTATCACAACTGACTCTCAGCATTTCACCCCAAGCTCCAGTCCAAAATCCTCACTGTTTCACCCCATACTTCAGTCCCAAATTCTTGCTCTTCATCCATGAATTCAGTCCCAAACCCTCACTATGTCACCCTAAACTCCTGCCCTAAATCCTCACTATTTCACCCCAAACTCTAGCTATTATCCTTGTTATTCCACCCCAAAATCCTGCCCCAAACCCTCACTGTTTCCCTCCCATGCAGTAGTTCCTAACCCTCACCATTACCCTCAAACTCTGGCCCTAAATCCTTGCAATCTCAGCCCATTCTGAAGGGTCAAATCCTGGCCATTTCACCCCAAGCTGCAGTCCAAAATCCTGCCTGTTTCACTCCATACTTTAGTCCCAAATTCTTGCTCTTCGCCTATAAAAATTCAGTCCCAACCCTGCCCTCTTCACCCCAAACTGCAGTCCCGAATCCTCGCTCATTGGTCACAAACTGCGGTCCCTGTGAAGGAGTGATTACAGAGAGTCTCTGTCCATAGTTGTCCTCGGTTTAATTAAGGAATGAGCGTTGGTTTGTTTTCCCCTCGTGTGGTGCTTGTGACTCGGCGCTGTTCCGCTGCCGTGGGAAGGAAGAGAGGACGGAACGCGCGGGCGTGGGGTGCGGGCGCTCTGAGCGCTGCGGGAGAAGCGGTTTCCGCGGTGTGTGCCGCCCCCCGCGCGGCCGATGCTCGGAACTGCAGCAGCCGCGGTTCGGTCCTCCGGGCGGCACTGCGCATGCGCGCCGAAACCCGGAAGCGGCTTACGTAAATTGCGGCCGCTCTGCACAGCGACTCCGCCCATCTCGATGGTGCTCGGGCCTCCGAACAATAGTGCGCATGCGCGAGAGAACGTTATAAGACGCTTAGGGCGCAAGCGTTTACTACGGACCCTTACTGCGTATGCATTTACTGCGGACCCTTACTGCGCATGCGTTAACTGCGGACCCTTACTGCGCATGCGTTAACTACGGACCCTTACTGCGCATGCGCTAACTACGGACCTTTACTGCGCATGCGTTAACTGAGCACCTTTACAGCGCATGCGTTAACTGCCGACGCTTACTGCGCATGCGTTAACTAAGGACGCTTAGTGCGCATGCGTTAACGACGGACCCTTACTGCGCATGCGTTAACTTCGGAACCTTACTGCGCATGCGTGAAGTGCGGACCCTTACTGCGCATGCGTTAACTGCGGACCCTTACTGCGCATGCGTTAACTGCGGTCCCTTACTGCGCATGCGTTAACTACGGACCTTTACTGCGCATGCGTTAACTGGAGACCCTTACTGCGCATGCGTTAACTGCGGTCCCTTACTGCGCATGCGTTAACTACGGACCTTTACTGCGCATGCGTTAACTGGAGACCCTTACTGCGCATGCGTTAACTATGGACCCTTTCTGCGCATGCGTTAACTACGGACCCTTACTGCGCATGCGTTCACTACGGACCCTTACTGCGCATGCGTTAACTACGGACCCTTACTGCGCATGCGTTAACTTCGGAACCCTACTGCGCATGCGTGAAGTGCGGACCCTTACTGCGCATGCGTTAACTACGGACCCTTACTGCGCATGCGTTAACTGCGGACCCTTACTGCGCATGCGTTAACCGCGGACCCTTACTGCGCATGCGTTAACTGCGGACCCTTACTGCGCATGCGTTAACTACGGACCCTTACTGCGCATGCGTTAACTACGGACCCTTACTGCGCATGCGTTAACTACGGACCCTTACTGCGCATGCGTTAACTGCGGACCCTTACTGCGCATGCGTTAACTGCGGACCCTTACTGCGCATGCGTTAACTACGGACCCTTACTGCGCATGCGTTAACTGCGGACCCTTACTGCGCATGCGTTAACCGCGGACCCTTACTGCGCATGCGTTAACTGCGGACCCTTACTGCGCATGCGTTAACTACGGACCCTTACTGCGCATGCGTTCACTACGGACCCTTACTGCGCATGCGTTAACTACGGACCCTTACTGCGCATGCGTTAACTTCGGAACCTTACTGCGCATGCGTGAAGTGCGGACCCTTACTGCGCATGCGTTAACTGCGGACCCTTACTGCGCATGCGTTAACTGGGGACCCTTACTGCGCATGCGTTAACTGCGGACCCTTACTGCGCATGCGTTAACCGCGGACCCTTACTGCGCATGCGTTAACTACGGACCCTTACTGCGCATGCGTTAACTGCGGACCCTTACTGCGCATGCGTTAACTGCGGACCCTTACTGCGCATGCGTTAACTACGGACCCTTACTGCGCATGCGTTAACTGCGGACCCTTACTGCGCATGCGTTAACCGCGGACCCTTACTGCGCATGCGTTAACTGCGGACCCTTACTGCGCATGCGTTAACTACGGACCCTTACTGCGCATGCGTTCACTACGGACCCTTACTGCGCATGCGTTAACTACGGACCCTTACTGCGCATGCGTTAACTTCGGAACCTTACTGCGCATGCGTTAACTGCGGACCCTTACTGCGCATGCGTTAACTGCGGACCCTTACTGCGCATGCGTTAACTACGGACCCTTACTGCGCATGCGTTCACTACGGACCCTTACTGCGCATGCGTTAACTACGGACCCTTACTGCGCATGCGTTAACTTCGGAACCTTACTGCGCATGCGTGAAGTGCGGACCCTTACTGCGCATGCGTTAACTGCGGACCCTTACTGCGCATGCGTTAACTGGGGACCCTTACTGCGCATGCGTTAACTGCGGACCCTTACTGCGCATGCGTTAACTGCGGACCCTTACTGCGCATGCGTTAACTACGGACCCTTACTGCGCATGCGTTAACTGCGGACCCTTACTGCGCATGCGTTAACTACGGACCCTTACTGCGCATGCGTTCACTACGGACCCTTACTGCGCATGCGTTAACTACGGACCCTTACTGCGCATGCGTTAACTTCGGAACGTTACTGCGCATGCGTTAACTACGGAGCCTTACTGCGCATGCGTTAACTACGGACCCTTACTGCGCATGCGTTAACTGCGGACCCTTACTGCGCATGCGTTAACCGCGGACCCTTACTGCGCATGCGTTAACTACGGACCCTTACTGCGCATGCGTTAACTGCGGACCCTTACTGCGCAAGCGTTAACTTCGGAACCTTACTGCGCATGCGTTAACCGCGGACCCTTACTGCGCATGCGTTTACTGGGGACCCTTACCGCGCATGCGTTAACTACGGACCCTTACCGCGCATGCGTTAACTACGGACCCTTACTGCGCATGCGTTAAATACGGACCCTTACTGCGCATGCGTTAATGACGGACCTTTACAGCGCATGCGTTAACGACGGACCCTTACTGCGCATGCGTTAACTACGGACGCTTACTGCGCATGCGTTTGCTATTGCTGCTAAATGGGCATGCGTTAACTGCGGACCCTTACTGCGCATGCGTTAACTGGGGACCCTTACTGCGCATGCGTTAACTACGGACCCTTACTGCGCATGCGTTAGCTATTGCCGCTAAATGCGCATGCGTGAACTACGGACGCTAAGTGCGCATGCCCTGCTTTGCGATTCGCATTGCGCATGCGTACTCTGCTGTTCCCACACATGCGTATTACCGAGATAAGCTCAGCGCATACGCTGCCTTGGTACGCAATGCGCACGCGTCCGCCACAGTGCCCGCGCATGCGCAGTGTGTTCGTGCGCTCTGGGCAGTATCTGCTCTCTAAAATGTAATTAAACGCTGTAATTAAGCGCTGTAGTTACAGAGCGAGTCTGTTCCCTGCCCTATAGCACTGCCCCATAGCTCCCCTTCTCTCTCTGCCCTATAGCTCCGCTCCTTGCCGCATAGTGCCGCCCCATAGCGCGGCTCCCTGCCCCGTAGAGCTTAATTCGTGTCCCATAGCGCTGCCCCATAGCCCCACATCTCCGCGTCCCGCAGCGCTCCTCCAAACACCACATCCCACCCCGCAGCGCCGTCACTTTTGGGGTCCCCGCTCTTTTTTAGGGTTTATTTGGAGGGTTTTTTGTTTTGCTTTGTTTTTTTCCTCCTCGACCTCGCCGATCCTTCGAGGCGTTCTGCCATCTGAACCCTCATGAGCTGACGACCCCGCTCCGCTTCTCCTGGGGTCGCTGTGGCGTCGCTGGATCTCTATGGGGTCGCTATGTGTTTCTATGGCGGTGCAGTACCTCTATATGGCCACAAGGAGGCGCTATGGAGTTGCAACGCAAAAATACAGCCACTGGGTGTCGCTGTGTCTATGTGTCTGTATGGGGTCGCTATGTATCTCTATGGAGGTGCAGTACCCATATACCACCACTGGGTGTCGCTGTGTCTATGTGTCTCTATGGGGCCACTGTGTCTCTATGTATCTCTATGCGTCTCTATGTGTCTCTATGTATCTGCGCGCCTGTGCCCTTTACAGGGCGGCTTAATTAATTGCGGCTTAATTAATTCATTATTGGCGCCGCAATTAATTCATTCACCGCCGCTGCGTTAATTAACGGCGGCTGATTGCGGGGGCGGAGCGGGGACGTCTTCAAAAGCGCAGCCCCATAGCGCTGCTGCCCTCCCTATAGTGTTGCCCCACAGCGCTGCTCCATAGCCCCACATCTCCACGTCCCACAGCGCTCCTCCTCGCCCCACATCCCGCCCCACAGCGCCGTTGCTTTTGGGGTCCCCACTCTTTGTTGAGAGATTTTTGGGGGATTTTTTTGGGTGTTTTTTTTTGGGGGGGGGATTTTTTTTTTTGTTTTTCTCTCTGTTTCTTTTTTTTGGAGGGGTTTGGGGTTTCTTGGGATTTTTTGGTGGCTTTTTCTTTGTTTTTTGTTTTTGTTTTTTTGGGGTTTGAGGGGGGGGTTTTGGGTGTTTTGGGTTTTTTGTGGGTTTTTAGTTTTTTTTTGTAGGAGGGGTATTTTAAGTGTTGGTTTTTTTTTTTTTTTTTTTTTCAAGTTTTCTTGACGGGGTTCAGTTTTGAAGTTTTTGGGGTATTTTCGATTTTTTGGGGGGGTTTTGTTTGTGGGATTTTTGGGGGCTCTTTTTTGTTTTTCTTTTAGGGATTTTTGCGTTTTTTTTTTAATTTCTTTTTCGCTTTTTTTGGGGGGGCTTCTTTGGGGCTTAAATGTTTTTTTTGTGTGTGTATTTTTTTATTAGTTTATTCTTAGAGTTTTCTTGGGATTTCTTTTTTACGTTTTTTCAGTTTTTTTGTTTTTTTGTTTTTAGCTATTTGGAGTTTTTTGGGGTTCTTTTATGGTTATTTGGGATATTTTTTTTTAGGGCTTGTTGTTCAGGATGTTTTGGTTTTTGTGGGGGGGGTGGGCTTTTCTTGGAGATTTTTTTTGGGGGGGGTGTTTTGTTTTTTTTAGAGATCTTTTGGTTTTTTTGGGGGGGGCTTGGGGGGGTTTAAATTTTTTTAAGTTTTTTTTTTAAGGGCGTTTTTTTTTTGTGCCTTTATGTTTTTTTTTTTTTTTTTTTAGTTGTAGAGTCCCCCAAAACCCCACTGCTGACTCCCGGCTCTGTCACCCCTAAAAGCTGCAGTATTTTATGACTCTCATTTGGGGTTGGCTCTTTTTGGGGTCAATTCTGGGGTCTTTGTCGGGGCTCTTTTTGGGGTTGCTCTTGGGATCCTTTTTCAGTCGATTGCTTTTTGGGGTTCTCTTTTGGGGTTCTCTTTTGGGGTTCTCTTTTGGGGTTCTCTTTTGGGGTTCTCTTTTGGGGTTCTCTTTTGGGGTTCTCTTTTGGGGTTCCTTTTTGTGTCTTTTTTGGTTCACTTTTGGGATCTTTTTCGGGTCTCATTTGGGGCTGCAGCTCTTTTTTGGGGTCGCTCTTTTTTTGAGGTCGTCTCTTTCTTTTTGGAGTCACTCCTGGGATCTTTTTTCAGGTCCGTTTTTCGGTCCCTTTTGGGGTCTCTCACTCTTTTTGGGGTAACTTTTGGGATCTTTTGGGGGTCACTGCTCTTTTTGGGGTCGTCTCTTTCCTTTTGGGGTTGTCTCTTTTAGGATCTTTTTCAGGTCTCATTTGGGGTCAATTTTGGGGTCTTTCTGGGGTCTATTTTGGGCTCTGTCACTCTCTTTGGGATCTGTCACTCGTTTTGGGGTTGCTTTTGGGGTCACATTCAATATGTTTTTGGGGTCCCTTGAAGGGCTTCAGTGTCTGGGCACTGTTGCACAGTGTCCTGAAGCAGTGCTGGAGCACCTGAGCTGAGCACAGAGTCACCGCAGGAGCGCAGGTGAAGGCACTGCACGGTGTGACCAGAAGGGGCAGAGTCTGAGCCCACCTCTCCCAGACCGCATGGGATTTTTGGGGGGGATTTTTTAAGGATTTTTTTTCACTCCAAACTTCTGCAAAAACTCCTCACAATTCCACACCAATGTCTGGCCCCAGCTCCTCGCTCTTCCTTGCCAAACTTTTTTGGGGGGTTTTTTTGGGAATTTTTATGGGAATTTTTTTTGTTTTTTGGGGGGGATTTTTTGGGGGAATTTTTGGGCAGGATTTTTTTGGGGGTGGTCTCTATGGAGTTCACATTTGGGGTCTCTTTCACGGTCTTTTTTGGGTTCACATATTTTTTTCTTCTTTTCTGCTTCCCGTGGCCATGTCCTGGACACCACGCCGTCTCAGCTCTTACACAGAGCGGCCTGCTGACTGTGACAGATAATTCCCTCCACACTCCGTGCTGCATCCATCGAGACCGGCAGACCTGTGCATGTTTGGGATCAGGTAGGACTAAGAATGCAATATTGATTTGTTCTCAGTTGCTGTGTGCTGCACAGACATTTGCTCCGTGCAAATCCTCGCTGTTCCTCCCCAATCTCTGTCCCTAACTCCTCACTGTTCCACCATAATATCTTCGCTATCTCACCACGAATTCCAGAATGATCTCCTCACATCTCACTCTGAACTCCAGCCTGAACTCCTCCCTCTTCTTCCCCAGACTTCATCCCTAAATCCTTGCTATTCCACCCCAAACTCCGGCCCTAAATCCTCGCTATTATGTCCGAAAATCTGGCCCTAAATCCAATTAGATCCTACATCTATTAATCTATTCCCTCTATTATATTTCTATTAGTCTGTTCTCTCTTCTATCTCTTAATCTGTATCCTCCGTTCTATTTCTCTATTAATTTGTTCCCTCCTCTCTCTATTTCTCTCTTAATCTGTCCCCGCTATTAAACTTTTACCAATACTCCTTTCAATTCCACCCCAGCCTCTGTCTTTCAAACCTTGCTATTGCAACTCATACTCCCTCCTTAACTACTCGCTATCTCAGCCCATCTTCTGGCTTCCAATATTCGCTATTCCACCCTAATCTCTGTCCATAACTCCTCGTTGTTCCTCTACAATCTCTGTCCCAGCTCTTCACATTTCCACCCCACACTCTGGCCCTAAATCCTCAGTGTTACACCCCAAACTCCGGCCCTAAATCCTCACTCTCCCACCCCAAACTCCAGCTTTAAATTCACGCTCTCTCACACCAAACTCTGCCCGTGAATGCTGACTCTCTGGCTCCAAACTCCTACAAAAACTCCTCGCAGTTCCACACCAATCTCTGGCCCTAAATCCTTCCTCTTCCTTGCCAACCTCTGGCCACAGCTCCTCGCTCTTTCTTGCCAAAGTGTTTTTGGGGGGAAAGTTCTGGGGGGGAATTTTTGGGGAATTTTTTTTCACTCCAAACTCCTGCAAAAACGCCTCGCAATTCCACACCAATCTCTGGCCCCAACTCCTCGCTCTTCCTTGCCAAACTTTAGATCCAGATCCTCGCTCTCTCATGCCAAACTCCAGCTTTAAATCCTCTCTCTCTCACCCCAAAATCCAAACCCATATCATCGCTATTCCAGCCCCAGCTCTGGACCCAGCTCCTCACTAATCCTCTCAAATTCTGGCCCCTGATCCTCGCTGTCTTGCCCATTTGTCCAGCCCCTGATTTTCACTGTCTCACACAGTTCTCCAGCCCGTGATCCTCGCTGTCTAGTGGACTTCTCTCTCTTATTTATCTCACCCAAATCTCTGGCCCTGATTCCTCATTCTTTCCCACCAACCTCTGATACAAATCCTCACACACTCACCCCAGACTGTGGCCCTTACTCCTCATTCTCACCCTTTAAACTCTGCTCACTCTTCCTCGTCTTCTAATTAAAAAACCCACACCTAAATCCTCGCTATTCCAGCCCTAACTCTTAACCAACTCCTTAGTATTCCTCCCCAGATTCCGGCCCTATATCCTCACTTTCTCACCCTATTTTCCAACACTCGATCATCACTTGCACTCCCTTTTTTCCATCCCCAATCGGCAGCGCTCCTGTGCGTGCAGTACATGCAGTACCTCCCATGGCCACGGGAGGGCGCCAGGAAATGCCTCCGGCCCGTTGCCTGCCCACCGTTGTGCCGATGCTGCTCAGTGTTCAATCCTCACTATTTCTAAATATCCTCCAGCCTCAAACGCTTGCAATTTCTCTCCAAATTCTAGCCCCAAGCCTTCGCTGCCTCAATCTGCAGCCACAAATCCTCACACTTTCTCGATGGACTCCCGTCCCAACCCCTCAGCATTTTCACCCCCAAGCTTCAGCCTTGAATTCTTGCTCATTCACCTCAAGCTCCAGTCCCTCTTGGTACCCTTGAGACACCTCTATTCCTCCCCATCATCGCTCATCCCAGATGATCTCAGTATGCGTTGGATCTCTGTATGAAGGAAGGCTCACCCTATAGTTTACTTGGTCAGTGGTTCACGCTGTAAAGGGGTGCAGTGGATTGGAACTGTTGAATTGTGGCCTGAAGCACTGATGGATCACCTGAGGTGAGCACAGATTCAGCTGCAGGAGCACAGGTGAAGGCAATGCACCTGTGGCTGCAAGGGGTGGAGTCAGGCTCCACCTCTCCCAGACCCCACTTAAGGACTGACCTCCGCTGGGGAAGGATTTTTTGTTGGAGATCCCTCCCCTGTGGAGGTCCAGGCAAGCCTTGACCATCAGTGGCAGGTGAGCCTTTCCTTATTTACTGGTTGTCTTTATCCCACTTGGACAAACCTTATAAAAATATACTGTCCACCTTCATTGTTTTGTGTGGGTACTATTCTTTTGGGGTATTTACTGTACACACCGTAAACTTCAGCTCTTAATCCTTGCTTTTTCACCCCAAAGCCTAGCTCCTAGTCCTTGCTATTCCACTCCAAATTCTTGCCCCAAACCTTTCCTATTTCTTTCCAATCGGTAGTCACAAATCTTCATTTTTACCCTTAAACTCTGGCCCCAAATGCTCGCTATTTCCTTCCAAACTAAACTCTAAAATCCAGGCTCATTCAGCCAAAACTCCATCCCAACTTCTTGCTGTTTCACCCCGAACTTCAGCCTCACAATTTTGAGGCCCAAATCCTCACAATTATACCCTATATTTCAGCCTTGCTATTTCTCCCTGAATTTCAGTTCCATGTTTGGCTGTCTCACACTAACATCGAGCCCCCTATCCTCACAATTTCGTCCTAAATTCTAGCCCCTAACCCTTGCTTTTTCTGTGGTAAAGTCCAACCCAAGGCCCTCTTGATTTAGCACTAAACTCCATCCCCAAATTGGAGCTGTTTCTCCTCCAATTCCAGCCCTAAATCCTCACTATTTCATTGCAAACTTCACTCCCGTATCCTCACTATTTCACCTCAAACTTGAGTCCCCAAATCCCTGGTATTTCATTCCATAATTTAGTCCAAAATTATTGATCTTTACTGAAAAAAGACCCTGCCCCAAATACCTGCTGCTTCACCCCAATCTCCAGCCCCCAATCCTCCAGCCTTCAATCCTCATTGTTTCACCCCTGAAATCTTGCTCATTCACCCCAAACTCCAGCCTTACATCCTCACTGTTTCACCTTTGATTCCAGCCACGAGTCCTCACTATTTTGCCCCAAACTTCAGCTCTAAATCCTCGCTTTTTCACCCCAAACTCTAGCTCCTAGTCCTTGATATTTCCTCCAGAACAGTAGTCCCTAATCCTCACTATTACCCACAAACTCAGTCCCTTAATCCTTACAATTTCCCCCCAGGCTCAAGTGCTAAATCCTGGCTAATTCACCCCAAGCTCCAGTCCTGAATCTTTGCTCTTTCACCCCGAGGTCCTGTCCCAAATCCTTGGTATTTTTGCCCAAGCTCCAGTCCTGTGTCTTCTCTATTTCACCCTAAGCTCCTTTCCTGAATCCTCACTATTTCACCCCAGATGGTGCCAACTTCGGGCTAATTCACCCCAAACTCCAGCCTCTAACCCTTTCTATTTCACCCTGAACTGCAGAACAAAACCCTCAGTGTCTCTTCTCAAAAATCAAATCCTCATTCCTCAGTACTTCTCCCCATCCTTCAGCCCCAAATCCTCACCGTCTCTCCCAAAGTCCATCTGTAATTCCTCTCTATTTCTCTTCAAATCCTATCCCAAAATCCTCGCTATTTCACTTCAAAGTCTAGCCCCAGTCCTTGCTATTCCACCTCACATTTCTGCCCCAAACCCTCACAATTTACTTCTCATACGTTAGTCCCTTCTCAGTATTACCCTCAATCTCAGGACCTAAATCCTTTCCACCACAATCACGAGTACGGAATCCTGGCTTTCACCCCAAGCTCCAGTCCCAGCATCCCTGTTTTTTCACTCTATAATTTAGTACCAAATTCTTGCTGTTTACCCCCCCATTTCCCCCCTCCCGAAAATAAAACTGAGCCCTGAATCCTCACCACCTCACTCCGATCTCGAGAGCCAAATTCTTACTCTTTACCCCCAAATTCAACCCCAAACCCACACTGTCTCACCCTAAACTCTCCTGCCCTAAACCCTCGCTGTTTCCCTTTGATCTCCAGCTGCATACCCTCACTATTTGCTCTCAAATATGAGTCAAAAGTTTTCCTCACCCAATTCCTTGCATTTCCAGCCCAGGCTCACGTGCCAGATCTAGTTCATTCATTCCAGACTCGATGCCAACTTCTCTCCATTCCACACCAGGCTACACCCTTACATTTGTATTCTTTCACCCTAAACTGCTGTCCCATATTATCGCTCTTTCACCCCAAATTCGAGTCCCAAACCTACCCTCATTCACCCCAAACTCCAGTCCCAAATCCTCGCTGTTCAACCCCATATTCCATCCCTAAATCCTCACTATCTCACCCCAAACTCTGGCTTTAAATCCTTGCTATCTCCCCCTGAACTCTAGCTTTGCTATCTCACCTCTAACTCTAGCTTTAAATCCTCACTATCTCACCCCAGCCTCAGGCCCCAAATCCTCATTGCTCCACATCACACTTTTGCCCTTAATTAAGCTTTTGGGCTCCCGTTGATCTCGGCCTGCTGACAGATCGGCATTTCCCAGGGTTGCCTTTTTTGCCCTGGTTGGAAATGGGTGGGACTTTGGCCTTAGGTTCTGCTGACCGTGGACTTGCCCTGGATGCCACAACGTCTCAGATCTGACTAAGAGCGGCCTGTTGACTGCAGCGGCTGATTCCCTCCGCATGTGGTATTTTTGGGGGGATTGTTTTGTTTTTTTTGGCGGGGGGGATTTTAGGTGTTAATTATTTCTCCTTTCTGCTTCCCGTGGCCATGCGCTGGACGCCACGCCGTCTCAGCTCTTACACAGAGCGGTCTGCTGACTGCGACGGATAATTCCCTCTGCACTCCGTGCTGCATCCATCGGGACCGGTGGACCTGTGCATGTTTGTGGTCAGGTAGGACTAAGAGTGCTCCATGGATTTGGTCTCAGTTGCTGGACACTGCACAGACAATTGCTCCGTCCGAATCCTTACTGTTCCTCACAAAACTCTGTCCTTAACTCCTCGCTGTTCCACCCTAATATCCTCACTATCTCACCACAAAATCCAGAATGATCTCCTCACATCTCACTCTGAACTCCAGCCCCAACTCCTCCTTCTTCCTCCCCAAACTTCATCCCTAAATCCTCGATATTCCACCCCATACTCTGTCCCTAGGTCCTATTAGATCCTACATCTATTCATCTCTTCCCTCTGTTCCATTTCTCTATGGATCTCTTCCCTCTGTTCCATTTCTCTGTGGATCTCTTCCCTGTGTTCCATTTCTCTATTTATCTGTTCCGTCTACTCCCTATTAATCTATTCCCTCTATTCAATTTCTTTATTAATATATTACCTCTTCTCTATATAATTCTTTTTCCTCTATTCTATATCACTATTTATATGTTCCCTCGATTTTATTTCTCTATTTTTTATTCCTTCTATTCTATTTCTTTAAATTTCTGTTCTCACTATTCTATTTCTCTATTTCTGTTCCCTCTTCTTTCTATTTCTCTATTTTTCTGTTCCCTCATATATCTATTTCCCTATTTTTGTATTCCCGATATTCGACTTCTCTATTTATCTGTTCTGTCTGCTTTCTATTTCTCTATTTATCTCTTCCCGCTATTCTATTTCTCTATTTTTCTGTTCTCTCGATTCTATTTCTCTATTAATCTGTACCTTCTTCTTTCTATCGCATTATTAATCTGTTCCCTCTTCTCTCTATAAATCTATTAATTTATTCCCTCTTTTACTTCTCTCTTTGTCCGTTCCCTTGGTACTATTCTTCCCTTTGTCTCTTCCCTCTTCTCTCCATTCCTCTCGTTACTTCTTCCCTCTTCTCCCTATTAATTTATTCCCTCAATTTTATTCCTATATTAATCTATACCCTCTTCTCTCTATTAATCTTTTCTATTCTTATTTTTCTATATTAATCTGTATCTTCTATGCTATTTCTCTCTTAACCTATTCCCTCTGATCTATTTCCCTATTTATCTCTACCTGCTATTTTATTTCTCTCTGTATCTGTTCCCTAGATTCTATTTCTCTATTAAACAGTCCCCTCATCTCACTATTAATCGCTTCCCTTGATTCTATTTCCCCATACAACTGTTCCCATCGATTCTATTTCTCTCTACAACTACTCCCTCTGTTATACGTGTGAAGAGAGCAATACACACCGATCGTTGCCAGTAGTAAGGAATTTATTGAGTAAGCAATAAATGAGCGAAACAGCACTGGGCAGCCGGGAGTCTGCGCTCCACCAGATAATTGGAACCAGAAAACACTGTCTGAAACAATTGAAAGGAAAAGGTCACGTTTTAGGCCAGGATGCGGTGATATGGCTTGATGAACAAGATGAGAAAAGGAAAAGGAGTGATTGTGATAGAAAATGAGTTCTGTACTTTCTATACTCGTTAATCAAACCGACTCAAGACAGATGGGTCAGTGTTTTTCAGCTTGTATTTTTCTTAGAACTGTGTAGTTTGTAGAAGTCTTAAAATAGATGTAGAAATGTTTTTGTAAATTGGAGCCATAGCATCTCATTCTAAAACCTGGACAATGAACAACAGATAGCAGTGACCTTCTAAGGAACTGCAAAAGGAAAAGAAGTGGGAATCTCCTCTTAAGTGTGCGTAATTGGAGCTGAAGAGGACCGCAGTCTTCATCTCTTCTCTGCGAGCAGACAGAGAATGACTCCCGAATAGCAGCCAGCGCAGCCCAGGAAGAAAAGAGAAACCATGAATGCAGAGATAAGAGCCAATAAAAAGAGGGGTCGGGAGGTCCCCTGGTGCGTGCCTCTGGTGGAGAGCAGACTCCTGGCCGCCCAGCGCTGTTCCACTCCTTCATTGCTTGCTCAATAAATTCCTTACTGTTGGCAACGATCGGTGTGTATCATTCTTCACACCTAAAACACCTCTTCTTGCTATTTATCTGTTCCCTCGATTCTATTTCTCTAGTTATCTGTTCCCTCAATTCTTTTTCTCTAGTTATTAGTTACGTCTTCTCACTATGAATTTATTCCCTCAATTTTATTTCTCCCTTGATCAGTTCCCTCCATTCTATTCCTCTCGTTATCTGTTCCCTCTTCTCTCTATTATTTTTTTCCCTCTATTCTATTTCTCTATATGTGTTTCCTGAATTTTATCCCTCCATTAATCTATACCCTGGATTCTATTTCTCTATTTATCTGTTCCCTCGATTCATTCCTCTATTTATCTGTTCCCTCAGTTCCATTCCTCTATTTCCCTGTGCCCTCAATTCCATTTCTCTATTAATCAGTTCCCTCTTCTTTCTATAAAATTATTACTTTATTTCCTCTTATATCTATTTCTTTATTAATCAGTTCCCTCAATTCTATTTCTCAGATTATCTGTTCCCTCTTCTTTCTATTTCCCTATTTATCCGTTCCCTCGATTCAATTTCTCTCTATCTGTTCTCTCGATGCTATTTCTCTATTCCTCTATTCATTTATTCCCATTAATTCTGATTATCTAATCATCTATTCCCTAATCTATATTTATATCATTCTTTTCTCCTTATAAATCTATTAATTTACCCCCTCTTCTATTTCTCTCTTTATCTTGTCCCGCTGTTCTGTTTCCCTATTTATCCGTTCCCTCTTCTTTCTATGTCCCTATTTCTCTGTTCCCGCTCTTCTATGTCCCTATTTCTCTGTTTCCCCTATACTATTTCCCTATTTACCTGTTCCCTTTTCTTTCTCTTTCCATATTATTTTTTTCTCTCTATTCTATTTCTTTCTTTATCTGTTCTCTCACTTCTATTTCTCTATTCATCTGTTCCCATAGATTCTGATTATCTATTCATCGATTCTGATAATCTAATCTTCTGTTCCCGCTTATCTATTTCTCTATTAATCTGTCCCCACTAATCTATTCCTCTATTTATCTGTTCCCTCAATACTATTTCACTATCCTTCTGTTTACTCTATTCCATTCCTCTATTAATCTGTGCCCAATATTTTATTTATCTGTTAATCTTTTCCCTCTTCTCTATACTAATCAAATAATCTGTTCCAACTTCTCTCTATAAATTTATTAATTTACTCCCTCTTCTGTCTATTTCTGTATTTATCTGTTCCCGGTAGTAAATTTCTCTATTTATCTGTTCCCCTGATTCTATTTCTCCATTTATTCTGTTCCCTCTAATAGATTTCTCTCTTTATCTGTTGCCTCTATTCATTTTCTCTAGTTAATCTGCTTCCTCTTCTCACTATTAATTTATTCCCTCCATCCTATTTCACTGTAAATCTGTTCCCGCTATTCTATTTCCATATTTATATGTTCTCTTCTCTTTATCTCTTCCCGCTCTTCTGTTTCTCTCTTTATCTCTTCCCTCTTCTTTCTATGCCCCTATTTATCTGTTCCCTCGATTCTATTTTTCTATTTATCTGTTCCCTCTTCTGACTATTAATCTGTTCCCTTGATTTTACTTCCCTATACATCTTTTCCCTCGATTCTCTTTCCCTATACAACTGTTCCCATAAATTCTTTTTCTCTATAAATCTGTTCCCATCGATTCTATTTCTCTATTCATCTGCTCCCGCTAATCAATGTATCTATTAATCTGTTCCCGCTAATCTATTTCTCTATTTATTTCTTCCCGCTACATTCTCTCTCTACTTATCCGTTCCCACTATTCTATTTCTCTACTTATCATTTGCCTCAATACTATCTCTCTATTTATCTGTTCCCTCAATACTATTTCTCTATTTATCTACTCTCTCAATTCCATTCCTCTATTAAACTATTCCCTTGATTCCATTCCCCTATTAAACGGTTTGCATTATTCTATTTATCTTATAATGCGTTCCCTCTACTCTCTATAGATCTAATAATCTGTTCCAACTTCTCTCTATATATCTATTAAATTCTTTTAAATTCTTTCTACTTCTGTATTTACCTGTTCCCGCTATTCTTTTGCACTTTTTATCTGTCCTCTCTTTAGACTTTTTCTCTTTTTATCTGTTCCCTCTTCATTCTCTTTCCATATTAATCTTTTCCCTCGATTCTATTTCTCTCCTTATCTGTTCCCGTGATTCCATTACTTCGTTTATTCCGTTCCCTCTAATCGATTTCTCTATGTATCTGTTCCCTTCTTCTCACTATTAATTTATTCCCTTCATTCTATTTCTCATTTAATCTGTTCCCTCAATTTTTTTCTATATTTATCAGTTCCCCCAAACCTATTTCTCTCTTTGTGTTTTCTCGATTCTATTTCTCTGTTCATCTGTTCCTTCTAATCTATATCTCAGTTGATCTGTTCCCTCTTCTCCCTATCGATTTATTCCCTCAATTTTATTTCTCTATTAATCTGTTCCCTCTTCTCCCTATCGATTTATTCCCTCAATTTTATTTCTCTATTAATCTATACCCTCTTCTCTCTATTAATCCTTTCATTCTGTTCTTACTTTTCTCTATTAATCTGTATCCTCTATGTTATATCTCTCTTAACCTATTCCCTCTGATCTCTTTCCCTATTTATCTCTACCCGCTCTTCCATGTCTCTGTTTATCTGTTCCCTCTTCTCTCTGTCATTCCGATCCCTCTCGGCTTTTTCTCTGCAGCCGTTGGGGTTTTCTCTTTGGAGAGACTTCCCGAGCTGATCCCTGTTCGCTGCTGCCCCTCTCGGGGTTGACTCCCTCGCTGCTTCTCCGGTGCTGACCCCTCGCTGCTTCTCCAGGACAACCGCTCACTGCCCTTAACAGTGTCCCCCTTCCCCATCTCCCTGCTCAATATTGATAATAAACTGCTCGGACCAACATCTGAAACGTTGTTTCTTAATCTCACGCCAGGTGTGCACGTAATCTGAAGAGCCTCGTCTGCCTCCTTTGTATTGGAGCGTGACTGGGGTCTCTGTGGGGTTCACGTTTGGGGTCTCTATGGAGGTGCAGTACCCATATCCACCACGGGGTGGCGCTGTGTCTGAGTGTCTTTATGGGGTCACTGTGTCTCTATGTGTCTCTATGTGTCTCTATGTATCTCTGCGCATGTGCCCTTTATAGGGCAGCTTAATTAATTAATTGTGGCTTAATTAATTCATTAATGGCGGCTGATTGAGGGGACCGATAGGGGAGGGCTTCAAAAGCACGGCTTCAGAGTGCCACTGCCCTCCCTATAGTACTACCTCACAGCGCTGCCCCATTTTGGGGGGATTTTTGGGGGGGAATTTTTTGGGGTGAATTTTGGAGATATTTTTGGAGATATTTTTTGAGAAATTTTGGGGGGATTTTTCGGGATTTTTTGGGGTGATTTTGTGTGTTCCTGATTTCTTGTTTCCGCTTCCTGTGGCCGTGTGTTGGCCGCCATGCCGTCTCAGCTCTTGCCCAGAGCGGCCTGCTGAGCGCAACGGAGAATTCCCTCGGCACTCCGTGCTGCATCCATCGGGACCGGCGGAGCTGTGCGTGTTCGGGGTCAGGTAGGACTAAGAGTGCTCCATGGATTTGGTCTCAGCTGCTGGACGCTGCACAGACAATTGCTCCGTCCAAATCCTCGCTGTTCCTCCCCAATCTCTGTCCCTAACTCCTCACTGTCCCACCCCAATATCCCGCTGTTCTATTGCTCTATTCATCCGTTCCCTCATATTTCTATTTCTCTCTTTATCTGTTCCCTCAATTGTATTTCCGTACACATCTGTTCCCATTGATTCTGATTATCTAATCATCTGTTTCTGCTAATCTATATATCCATTCATCTTTTCCCAGTATTATATTTTATCTCTTCCCTCTAATCTATTTCTCTATTAATCTGTCCCCACTAATCTATTTCTCTATTTATCTCTTCCCTCAATACTATTTCACTATTTATCTGTTTATTCATTTCCTCTATTCATCTGTGCCCAATATTTTATTTATCTATTAATCTGTTCCCTTTTCTCTATTAATGAAATAATCTGTTCCAACTTCTCTATATAATTCTATTAATTTACTCTCTTCTTTCTATGTCCCTATGCATCTGGTCCCTCTTCTATGATGTCCCTATACATCTGTTCCCGCTATCCTATGTCCTTGTACATCTGTTCCCGCTATTCTGTTTGTCTATTAACCTGTTTCCTCTTTATTCTCTTTCTCTATTTACCTCTTCCCTCTTTATTCTACTGCTCTATTTACCTGTTCCCTCCCTATTCTATTTCTCTATCTATCTGTTCCCTCTTCTTTCTCTTTCCATATTAATCTTTTCCCTCGATTCTATAAATCTATAAATTTACTCCCTCTTCTATCTATTTCTGTATTTATCTGTTCCCGCTAGTTAATTTCTCTATTTATCTGACCCCGCCATTCTATTTATGTATCTCTTCCCGCAATTCTATTTCTCAGTTTATTCTGTTCCCCCTAATCAATTTCTCTCTTGATCTGTTCTTTCTAATTGATTTCTCTATTAATCTGTTTTCCTCTTCTCACTATTAATTTATTCCCTCTCTTCTATTTCACTGCTAATCTGTTCCCACTATTCTATTTCCATATTTATATGTTTCCCCTATAGTATTTCTCTCTTGATCTGTTCCCATCGGTTCCATTTCTCTATTTATCTCTTCCTGCTTCTTTCTCTATCTCTAATTATCCGTTCCCGCTATTCTGTTTCTCTACTCATCCTTTTCCTCAATACTATTTCTCTATTTATCCGTTCCCTCGATTCCATTCCTCCATTCATCTGTTCCCAATATTCTATTTATCTAATAATCTGTTCCCTCTTCTCTCTATAGATCTAATCATCTGTTCCAACATTTCTCTATAAATCTATTAAATTATTCCCACTTCTTTCTACTTCTCTATTTATCAGTTCCCTCGATTCATTTTCTCTATGTATCTCGACCCGCTGTTCTATTTTCCTATATAACAATTCCCTCATTACTGTTTCTCTATTTATCTGTGCCCTCAATTCCATTCCTCTTCTCATCTGTTTCCTCTTCTCTCTATAAAATGATGACTTTATTCCCTCTTATATCTATTTCTCTGTTCACCTGTTCTCTCCCTTCTATTTTTCTCTTTATGTGTTCCCACCATTCTGTTCCTCTCATTATCTGTTCCCTCTTCTCACTATTAATTTATTCCCTCATTCTGTTTCTCATTTAATCTGTTCCCTCGATTCTTTTTCTCTATCAATCTCTTCCCTCTAATCTCTTTCTCTATTTATCTGTTCCCTCTTTTTTCTATTTCTCCATTTTTCTATTCCCTCATAATTCTATTTCTCTGTTTCTTTTCCATCTACTCCCCATTAATCTATTCCCTCTATTCAATTTCCCTATTAATATCTTAACTCTTCTCTCTATTCATCTTTACCTTCTATTCTATTTCTCTGTTTATTTGTTCCCTCGATTTTATTTCTCTGTTTTTGTATTCCCGATATTCTACTTCTCTATTTATCTGTTCTGTTTTCTATTTCTATATTTATCTGTACCCTCTGTTCTATTTCTTGATGAATCTGTTCCCTCGCTTCTATTCCTCCCTTTGTCTCTTCCCTCTTCTCTCCATTCCTCTCATTATCTGTTCCCTCTTCTCTCTATGAATTTATTCCCTCTATTCTATTTCTCTCTATATCTGTTTCCTGAATTCCATTTCTCTATTAATCTCCACCCTCGATTCTATTTCTCTGTTTATCTCTTCCCTCTGTTATATTTCTCTGCTTATCCGTGCTCTCCGTTCCATTCCTCTATTTATCCGTTCCCCCGATTCCATTCTTCCATTTCTCTGTTCCAACTTCTCTCTATAGATCTATTAAATTATTCCCACTTCTTTCTGCTTCTCTATTTATCTGTTCCCACTATTTAATTTCTGTTTCTCTGTTCACTCTTTTCACTCTTAATCAGTTCTATCTATACTATTTCTCTATTTATCAGTTCCCTCGATTCAATTTCTCTATGTATCTCGACCCGCTATTCTATTTTCCTATATAGAAGTTCCCTCATTACTGTTTCTCTATTTATCTGTGCCCTCAATTCCATTCCTCTTCTCTTCTGCTTCCTCTTCTCTCTATAAAAATTATTTATTCCCTCTTATATCTATTTCTCTTTTTATTTGTTCCTTCGATTCTATTCCTCTATTAATCAGTTCCCACTATTCTATTTCTCTATTTATCTTTTCCCTCAGTTCTATTTCTCTATTTGACTCTTCCATTTATTCTAGCTCTCTTTTTATCTGTTCCCTCTCCTCCCTATCATTCTATTCCCTCGATTCTATTTCTCTATTAATCTGTTCACTCTTTTTGCTCTGCATCTGTTCCCGCAATACTATTTCTCTTTTTATTCTGTTCCCTCTTCTTCATATTTCTCTATTTCTCTTTCCTCGATTCTATTTCTCTATTTATCTCTTCCTTCAATTCTATTTCTGTTTATCTCTTCCCTCTGATTTATTTCTCTATATATCTTTTTAATCTCCTCCCTATTAATCTGTTCCCTCGATTCAATTTTTGGATTAATATATTACTTCCTCTCTTCAATTCTTTTACCTGTGCTCTATTTCTCTATTTATCTGCTCCTGCTATTTTATTTCTCTATTTTTCTGTTCCCTCTTCTATCTATTTCTCTATTTATCCGTTCCCTCTTCTATTTTTCAATTTATCCGTTCCCCCTATTCTGTTTCTCAATTTATCTATTCCCTCTGTTCAATTTCACTATTAATATATTGACTCTTCTCTCTATTAATCTTTTTTCTCTATTCTATTTCTCTATTTATCTGTTCCCTCCATTCTATTCCTCTCGTTATCTGTTCCCTCTTCTATCCATTTCTCTTCTCGATATTCTGTTTCTCTATTTATCTTTTCCATCTACTCATATAAATCTATTCCCTCTATCCAATTTCTCTATTCATATATTCCCTCTTCTCTGTATTATTCTTTTCCCTCCATTCTGTTTCTCTGTTTCTCTGTTCCCTGGATTTTATTTCTCTCTTTTTCTATTCCCAATATTCTACTTCTCTTTTTATCAGTTCTGTCTGCTTTCTATTTCTCTATTTATCTGTTCCCACTATTCTGTTTCTCTATTTTCCTGTACTCTCATTTCTATTTCTCGATTAAACTGTTCCTTCTTCTTTCTATTTCTTTATTCATCTGTTTCCTATTCTCTCTATAAATCTAATAATCTAATCTCCCTTCTCTCTATAAATCTATTAAATTATTCCTGGTTCTTTCTACTTCTCTATTTATCTGTTCCAGATTCTTCCTATTTCCATATTAGTCAGTTCCCTCTATTCTATTTCTCTCTTATTCTGTTCCCTCTAATCTACTTCTCAATTAATCTGTTCCCTCTATTCTATTGCTCTATTTCTGTTCGCTCTTTTTTCTATTTCTCTATTTATCTCTTCCCGTTATTCTATTTCTTTCATCTTTACCATCTACTCCCGATAAATCTTTTCCCTCTGTTCCATTTCTCTATTAAGATATTAACTCTTCGGTCTATTAATCTTTTCCTTGTATTCTATTCCTCTTTTTTTTCTCTTTCCTCGATTTTATTTATTTATTTATTTATTTATTTTTGGTTCTCATTTCTATTTCTCTGTTTTTGTGTTCACTCGATTCTATTTCTGTATCTGTTCCCACTGTTCTTTTTCTCAATGAAGGTGTTCTTTCAACCCTATTCCTCCCTTCCTCTCTTCTCCCTATTAATTTATTCCCTCCATTTTATTTCTCCATTAATCTTTTCCCTTTATTCTCTTATTTCTCTCTTGATCAGTTCCCTCCATTCTATTTCTCTCTTTATCTGTTCTCTTCACTCTGTTTCTCTATTATCTGTTCTTTCCACTGTTCCTCTCGTTATCTGTTCCCTCTTCTCTCTATTAATTTATTCCCTCTCTTCTATTTCTCTGTATATCTGTTTCCTGAATTCTATTCCTCCATGAATCTCTACCCTTGATTCTGTTTCTCTATTTATCCGTTCCGTCTCTGTGCCCTCAATTCCATTCCTCTATTCATCTGTTCCTTCTCTCTATTAATTTTTTGTTTAATCCCCCTTATATCTATTAGTCTATCAATCATTTCCCTCGATTCTATTTCTCTATTTATTGGTTCCCTGGATGATATTTATCTTTTAATCTGTTCCCTCGATTCCATTCCTCTATTTCTCTGTTCCCTCTCTATAGATCCAATCTTCTGTTCCAACTTCTCTCTATACCTACTAAATTGTTCCCTCTTCTTTCTACTTCCCCTCATTCTATTTGCATATTAATCACTTCCCTCTGTTTTACTTGCATATTAATCAGCCCCCTCGATTCAATTTCTCTATTTATCTCGACCCGCTATTCTATTTTCCTATATAACAATTCCCTCAATACTCTCTATTTATCTGTGCCCTCAATTTTATTTTTCTATAATCAGTTCCCTCTTCTCTCTACAAAATTATTACTTTATTTCCTCTTATATCTATTTCTCAATTTCTCTGTTCTCTCCATTCTATTTTTCTCTTTATGTGTTCCCTCCATTCTGTTCCTCTCGTGATCTGTTCCCTCTTCTCCCTATGAATTTATTCCCTCCATTCTATTTCTCATTGAATCTGTTCCCTCGATTCTTTTTCTCTATCAATCTCTTCCCTCTAATCTCTTTCTCTATTCATCTGTTCCCTCTTTTTTCTATTTCTCCATAATTCTATTTCTCTATTTCTTTTCCATCTACTCCCCATTAATCTGTTCCCTCTATTCAATTTCCCTATTAATATCTTAACTCTTCTCTCTATTCATCTTTACCTTCTATTCTATTTCTGTTTATTTGTTCCCTCAATTTTATTTCTCTGTTTTTGTATTCCCGATATTCTACTTCTCTATTTATCTGTTCTGTTTTCTATTTCTATATTGATCTGCACCCACTGTTCTATTTCTTGATGAATCCGTTCCCTCGCTTCTATTCCTCCCTTTGTCTCTTCCCTCTTCTTTCCATTCCTCTCGTTATCTGTTCCCACTTCTCTCTATGGATTTATTCCCTCTCTTCTATTTCTCTATATCTGTTTCCTGAATTCTATGTCTCTATTAATCTCCACCCTCGATTCTATTTCTCTGTTCCTCTGTTCCCTCTAATCTATATCTCAGTTGATCTGTTCCCTCTTCTCCCTATCAATTTATTCCCTCAATTTTATTTCTCTATTAATCTATACCCTCTTCTCTCCATTAATCCTTTCATTCTCTTCTTCTTTTTCTCTATTAATCTGTATCCTCTATGCTATTTCTCTCTTCACCTATTCCCTCTGATCTCTTTCCCTAATTATCTCTACCCGCTCTTCCATTTCTCTCTTTATCTGTTCCTGCTAATCCCTTTCTCCGTTCATCTGTTCCCAATGCAGTATTTCTCTATTCATCTCTTCCCTCTTTTCTCTATCAGACAAATAATCTGTTCCAACTTCTCTCTATAAATCTATTAAATTATTCCCTCTTCAATCTATTTCTGTCTTAATCAGTTCCCTCAATTCTATTTCTCTGTTCATCTCTCCTCTCTTCTTTCTGTTTCTTTACCTGTGGCGTGGCTTTATGATTTCTGGCCTTGCTATTCCACACCATAACATCCCGTAGTGCACTCAGAGTGAAAGAATTAGTGCTCCAGCTCCACGGATCACCGATAGCTCCGGGTGTACCTGTCTCAGAAGAGAAGAACAACTCCATTCCCCAGAGGACTCGCCTTCAGCGTTAGCGTCAGGCCTTCGCTTTACCCGACACTCTCTCTTGCTCATCTCATTTCCTTCGTTAGCCTCAATTGAGATTGGATTCTCTCGTGTTACTTTGCTTTCCGAGATCTTCTTTAGTCCATCAGCTTTCCTCCTCGGATCGTCGCCGCTGTCTTGTTCCTAGGCCCATCTCCCTTTCCCCCTTCCCCTTTCCTGGGTCCCCCGCAGCGATGCTCTGGGGGATGGAGTTCTTCTTCTCTTCTGAGACAGGTACACCCGGAACTATCAGTGATCCACGGAGCTGCAGCATTGACTCTTTCGCTCTGAGTGCACTACGGGATGCTATGGTGTGGAATACCAAGGCCAGAAATCGCAAAGCCATGACACCTCTTCATTCTGTTTCTCTATTCAACTGTTCCCATCAATTCTGATTATCTAATCATCTGTTCCCTCTGTTCTATTATCTATTAATCTGTCCCCACTAATCTATTTCTCTATTTATCTGTTCCCTCAATTCCATTTCTCTATTCATCTATTCCCATCGATTCTATTTCTGCCTTCATCTGTTCCCTCGATTCTATATCTCAATTTATCTGTTCCCTCAATACAATTTCACTCTTTATCAGTTTACTCTATTCCATTCCTCTGTTCATCTGTGCCCAATGTCTCTTTTGGGGTCATTATTCTTGGGGTCAATTTTGGGGTCTCTATGGGGTCGCTATGTATCGCTCTGGAGGTGCAGTATTTCTATACGGCCACAAGGCGGCGCTATGGCGTTGCAGTACCCATATCCCACCACGGGGTGTCGCTGTCTCTATGTGTCTCTATGGGGTAGCTAGGTATCTCTATGGAGGTGCAGTACCCATATCCACCACTGGGTGTCGCTGTGTCTCCGTACCTCTATGGGGTCACTGTACTTCACTATTTATCTGTTTACTCCATTCCATTCCTCTCTTCATCTGTGCCCAATATTTTATTTATCTATTAATCTGTTCCCTCTTCACTCTATTAATGAAATAATCTGTTCCACCTTCTCTGTATAAACCTTTTAATTTTCTCCCTCTTCCATTTCTCAATACATCTGTTCCCTCTTCTTTCTTGATTTATCCGTTCCCGCCTATTTCTCTTTCTCTGCTTATCTGTTCCCTCGATTCCGTTCCTCTATTAATCAGTTCCTAATATTAGATTTTTCTAATCATCTGTTCCCTCTTCACTCTCTGTATCCAATAATCTGTTCCAACTTCTCTCTACATATCCACTAAATTATTCCCTCTTCTTTCTATTTCCCCTCATTCTGTTTGCATGTTAATCAGCTCCCTCAGTTCTAATTGCATATTAATCACTTCCCTGTATCCTATTAGCATATCGACCCGCCCCCTCTGTCCTATTTGCATATGTACCCGCCCCCTCTGTCCTATTTGGATATCGACCCGCCCCCTTTGTCTTACTTGCATATGTACCCGCCCCCTCTGTCCTATTTGCATATCGACACGCCCTTTCTGTCCTATTTGCATATGTATCCGCCCCCTCTGTCCTATTTGGATATCGACACGCCCTTTCTGTCCTATTTGCATATCGTCACGCCCCCTCTGTCCTATTTGCATATCGACACGCCCCCTCCGTCTTCGAACCGCCCCCATGTCTTATTTGCATATGTACCCGCCCCCTCTGTCCTATTTGGATATCGACCCGCCCCATGTCTTATTTGCATATGCACCCGCCCCCTCTGTCCTATTTGCATATCAACCCGCCCCCTCTGTCCTATTCGCATATCGCCCCGCCCCCTCTGTCTTATTTGCATATCGCCCCTCACCCTCTGGCCTACTTGGATTTCGCCCTGCCCCTTCTGTCGTATTTGCATATCGAACCGCCCCCTCTGTCCTATTTGCATATGTACCCGCCCCCTCTTTCCTGTTTGCATACATACCCGCCCTTTCTGTCCTATTTGCATAATGTATTCTATTTCTCTCTTTATCTTTTCTCTATGCATCTGTTCCCATAGATTCTGATCATCTAATCATCTTTTCCCGCTATTATATTTTTCTATTCATCTGTTCCCTCCAATCTATTTCTCTGTTGATCTGTTCACTCCATTCCATTCCTCTCTTCATCTCTGCCCAATATTTTATTTATCTAATAATCTGTCCCCCTTTCTTTTTATCAATCAAATAATCTGTGCCAACTTCTCTCTATAAATCTATTCATTTACTCAATATATCAATTAATCTGTTCCCACTAATCTATTTCTCTATTTATCTCTTCCCATTTCTTTCTCTATCTCTACTTATCCGTTCCCTCGATACTATTTCTCTATTTATCCGTTCCCTCGATTCCATTCCTCTATTCATCTGTTCCCAATAATCAATAAATGTAACAATCTGTTCCCTCTTCTCCCTATCAATTTCTTCCCTCAATTTTATTTCTCTATTAATCTATACCCTCTTCTCTCCATTAATCCTTTCATTCTCTTCTTCTTTTTCTCTATTAATCTGTATCCTCTATGCTATTTCTCTCTTCACCTATTCCCTCTGATCTCTTTCCCTAATTATCTCTACCCGCTCTTCCGTTTCTCTCTTTATCTGTTCCCGCTAATCCCTTTCTCCGTTCATCTGTTCCCAATGTAGTATTTCTCTATTCATCTCTTCCCTCTTTTCTCTAGCAGACAAATAATCTGTTCCAACTTCTCTCTATAAATCCATTAAATTATTCCCTCTTCTTTCTATTTCTCTATTAATCACTTCCCTCTTCTCACTATTAATCCGTTCCCTCAATGATATTTCCCTATCAATCTGTTCCCTCTTCTATTTCCCTATTACTCTGTTCCCTCTTCTTCCTATTTCCGTATTGATTTGTTCCGCCTGCTTTCCATGTCCCTCTACCTCTCTCCCCTCGATTCTATTTCCCCGTCCATCTGTTCCCATCGGTTCTGTTTCTCTCTACATCCACTCCCTCTGTTATAGGTGTGCAGAGAGCGATACACACCGATCGTTGCCGGCAGTGAGGAATTAATTGAGCAAGCAATAAACGAGCGGAGCAGCGCTGGGCGGCCGGGAGTCTGCGCTCCACCGGATAACGGGAACCAGAAAACACTGTCGGAAACAACTGGAAGGAAAAGGTCACCTTTTAGCCCAGGGTGCGGTGATACAGTTTGATGAACGAGGTGATCAAAGGAAAAGGGGGGATTGTGATAGGAAACGAGGTCTGTGCTTTCTATTCCCGTTCATCAAACCGACTCGAGATGGATGGGGCAGTGTTTGGCAGCGCTTATTTTTCTTAGAACTGTGTGGTCGGTAGAAGTCTATAAGTGGATGGAGAGATGGTTTTGTAAATCGGAGCCACAGCGCTTAGTTCTGACACCTGGGCAATGAACATAACATAGCAGCGACCTTCTGAGGAACCGCAGAAGGAAAAGAAGTGGAAATCTCCTCTTGAGCGCACGCGATCGGAGCTGAAGAGGACCGCAGCCTTCATCTCTTCTCTGCGAGGAGGCAGAGAACGACTCCCAACTAGCAGCCGGCGCAGCCCAGGAAGGAAAGAGAACCACGAATATAGAGATAAGAGCCGATAAGAAGAGGGGTCGGCTCCTCTGTTTCCCTACACAACTGTTCTCATTGATTCTTTTACGCTGTGCATCCGTTCCCATCGGTTCTATCTCTCTATCCATCTCTTCCCGCTAATCAATAGATCTATTCATCTGTTCCCGCTAATCTATTTCTCCATTTATCTCTTCCCGCAACGTTCTCCATCTCTACTTATCCCTTCCCGCTATTCTATTTCTCTACTTATCCTTTGCCTCAGTACTCTCTCTCTATTTATCTGTTCCCTCAATACTATTTCTCTATTTATCCGCTCCCTCGATGCCATCCGTCTGTTCTTCTGTTCCCAATATCCCATTTATCTAATAATCCGTTCCAACTTCTCTCTATAAATCTATGAAATTATTCTTTCTTCCTCTCTGTTTATCTGCTCCAGCTGCTCTATTGCTCTCTTTACTTATTCCTTCTTTATTCTCTTTCTCTATTTACCAGTTCCCTCTTTATTCTATTACTCTATTTATCTCTTCCCTCTTCTTATTTTTTTCCTATCAGTCTCTTCCCTCTACTTGACATTTCTCTCTTGATCTGTTCCATCGATTCTATTTCTTTCTTTATCCGTTCTCTCTATTCCATTTCTCTCTCAGTGCCCTGGATTCTAGTTCTCTGTTCAACAGTTCCCTCTCCTTTCTATGTCTCTGTTTTCATGTTCCCTCCATTCTGTGTTTTCTCTTTGTGTTCCCTCCATTCTATTCCTCTCGTTATCTGTTCCCTCTTCTATCCGTTTCTCTCTTCCCGATATTCTATTTCTCTATTTATCTTTTCCGTCTCCTCCCTATAAATCCATTCCCCCTATTCCATTTCTCTGTTCATATATTCCCTCTTCTCTCTATCAATCTCTTCCATCAATGCTATTCCTCTTTTTATTTGTTCCCTCATATTTCTATTTCTTTCTTTATTTATTTCTGTCTCCTATTTCTGTTTATTTCTTCCCTGGATTTTCTTTCTCTATTTTTGTATTCCCGATATTCTCCTTCTTTATTTATCTGTTCTGCCTGTTTTCTATTTCTCTATTTACCCGTTCCCGCTGTTCTATTTCTCGACGAACGCGTTCCCTCATTTCTATTCCTTCCTTCCTCTCGTCTCCCTAGTAATTTCTTCCCTCAATTTTATTTCTCTATTAATCTTTCCCCTTTATTCTATTTCTCCCTTAATCATTTCCCTCCGTTCTATTTGTCTCTGTAACTGTTCCCTCCGTTCTGTTTCTCTTCATCCGATCCCTCTTCTCACTATTTATTATTTCCCTCTGTTCTGTTTCTTATTCACCTGTTCCATCTGATCTATTTCTCCGTTAATCAGTTCCCACTGTTCTGTTTCTCTTTTAATCCATTCCCTCCATTCCATTCCTCTTCTAATCTGTTACCTCTTCTCTCTATAAAATTATTATTTATTCCCTCTTATATCTATTTCTCTATTAATCTGTCCCCACTAATCTATTTCTCTATTCATCTGTTCCCTCAATACTATTTCACTCTTTATCAGTTTACTCTATTCCATTCCTCTGTTCATCTGTGCCCAATATCTCTTTTGGGGTCGTCGTTCTTGGGGTCTATTTTGGGGTCGCTATGGGGTCGCTATGTATCGCTCTGGAGGTGCAGTATTTCTATACGGCCACAAGGCGGCGCTATGGCGTTGCAGTACCCATATCCACCACTGGGTGTCGCTGTGTCTCTGTATCTCTATGGGGTCACTGTGTTTCACTATTTATCTGTTTACTCTATTCCAGTCCTCTATTTATTTATGCCCAGTATTTTATTTATCTATTGATCTGTTCCCTCTTCTCTATTAATCAAATAATCTGTTCCAACTTCTTTCTATAACTCTATTAAATTATTCCCTCTTCTATCCATTTCTCTATTTATTTCTTTCTGCTCTTCCGTTTCTCTCTTTATCTGTTCCCTCGATTCTATTTCTCTATATATCCGTTCCCTCTTCTCCCTATTATTCTATTCCCTCTATTCTGTTTCTCCATTTCTCTGTTTCCGTGACTCCATTCCTCCGTTTATCTGTTAATAATAATCTGTTCCCTCTTCTCTCTATAAATCCATTATATAATTCCCTCCTCTTTCTATTTCTCTATTTATCCGTTCCCTCTTCTCCCTGTTAATCTGTTCCCTTTATTCTATTCCTCTATTTTTCTGCTCTCTCTAATCTAATTCTCTATTTATATGTACACTCATCTTTCCATTTCTCTGTTTATCTGTCCCCTCGATTCTATTTCACTATTTATCTGTTCTCTCTTCTTTCTCTATTTATCTCTTCCCACTATTCTGCTTTGCTATTTATCTTTTCTGTCTACATCCTATAAATCTTTTCCCTCTATTCCATTTCTCTATTAATATCTTTCCACTTCTGTTCTCTCTTCTTTCTATTTCTCTATTTACACGTTCCCTCTTTCATCTATTTTTCTGCTCCCGCTATTCTATTTCTCTTTTTATCTTTTCCGTCTACTCCCTATAAATCTGTTCCCTCTCTTCCATTTCTCTATTCATATTTTCCCTCTTCTTTCTTTTACTCTTTTTCCTCTGTTCTATTTCTCTATTAATGTTTCCTCTTCTAACTTTTAATCTGTTCCCTCGATTCCATTTCTCTGTTTCTCTGTTCCCTCTTCGCACCGTGAATCTGTTCCCTCTATTGTATTTCTCTGTTGATCTGTTCCCTCCATTCTGTTCCTCTCGTTATCTGTTCCTCTCGTTATTCCTTCTATTTATCTGTTCCCACTCTTCTATTTCTCTGTTTTCCTGTACTCTCGATTCTATTTCTCGATTAAACTCTACCTTCTTCTTTCTATTTCTTTATTCATCTCTTCACTCTTCTCTTTATAAATCTATTACATGATTCCCACTTCTTTCTCCTTCTCTATTTATCCGTTCCCGCTTCTTTCTATTTCCATAGTAATCAATTCCCTCGAATCTATTTCTCTCTTATTCTTTCCCCTCTTCTCACTATTAATCTGTTCCCTCTCACCCATGTCCCTGTTGATCTGTTCCCTCGGTTCTCTTTCCGTATACATCTGATCCCATCCATTCTATTTCTCTATCAATCCATTCCCTGTTCTTTCTATTCCTCTCCTGATCCGTTCCGCTGTTCCATTCCTCTATTTATCCGTTCCCTCGATTCCATTCCTCTATTAGTCTGTTCCCAATATTCTATTTATCTACTTTTATCCGTTCCCACTATCAATTTAATAAGATGTCCCCTGTTCTCTCTACAAATCTCAAACTCTGTTCCAACTCCACTCTATAACTATGGAATTATTCCCGCTTCTATTTCCACATTAATCAGTTCCCTCTTCTATGTCTCTATTCCTCTGTTCCCTCTTCTCTCTATTAATCCATTCCCTCTATTCTCTTTCTCTCTTAATCTGTCCCCTCTAATCTATTTCTCTCTCAACCTGTTTGCTCTATTTCTCTCTTATTCTATTCCCTCTCTTCCATTTCTCTATTCATCTCTTCCCTCTATTCAATTTCTCTATTTATATATTACCTCTTCTCTCTATAATTCTTTTCCCTCTCTTCTATATCACTTTTTATACGTTCCCTCCACTTTATTTCTCTATTTTTTATTCCCTCTATTCTATTTCTTTAATTCCCGCTATTCTATGTCTCTGTTTCTGTCCCCTCTTCTTTCTATTTCTCTATTTACGTTCCCTCAGCTCTTTTTCTCTCTGTTCCGTCCATTCTATTTCTCTATGAATGTGTTCCCCCTACACTACTTCTCATTAATCTGTTCCCTCGATTCTATTTCTCTATTCATCTGTTCCCTCCAATCTATTTCTCTATGAATCTGTCCCCACCAATCTATTGTTCTATTTATCTGTTCCCTCAATACAATTTCACTATTTATCTGTATACTTTATCCCATTCCTCTATTTATTTATCTGTGCCCAATATCTCTTTTGGGGTCGTCGCTATGGGGTCGCTATGTATCGCTTTGGAGGTGCAGTATTTCTATACGGCCACAAGGCGGCGCTATGGCGTTGCAGTACCCATATCCACCACTGGGTGTCGCTGTCTCTATGGGGTGGCTATGTATCGCTACGGAGGTGCAGTACCCACATATCACCACAGGGTGTCGCTGTGTCACTGTCTATGCATCTCTATGTGTCACTATGTATCTCTGTGCATGCGCCCTTTACAGGGCGGCTTAATAAATTAATTGCGGCTTAATTAATTCATCAGTGGCGGCTGATTGCGGGGGCGGAGCGGGGAGGGCTTCAAAAGCGCGGCCCCATAGCGCAGCTGCCCTCCCTATAGTATTGCCCCACAGCACTGCAACAGTTTGGGGGATTTTTTGGGGAATTCTTTGTAGCTTTTGGGGGGATTTTTATGGGGATTTTTTTTGAGATTTTTTTGTGCGAATTTTTTTTTTTTTGGGGGGGAGGGGGATTTTTTGGAGGAGAATTTGTTTCTTTTTTTTTCGGATTTTTTTTTGTTTTTTTTCTTTTCGTTTTTTTTTTTTTTTTTTTTTTTTTGATATTTTTGGGGTATAGTTTTGGTGGATTTTTTTGGCATTTTTGGGGGAGTTTTTTAGGGTTTTTTTGGAGGCATTTTTTGGGTTCACGTATTTTTTTTCTTCTCTCCTTCTTCCCGTGGCCGTGCGCTGGCCGCCACGCCATCTCAGCTCTTGCACAGAGCGGCCTGCTGAGCGCAACGGAGAATTCCCTCGGCACTCCGTGCTGCATCCATCGGGACCGGCGGAGCTGTGCATGTTCGGGGTCAGGTAGGACTAAGAGTGCTCCATGGATTTGGTCTCAGCTGCTGGACGCTGCACAGACAATTGCTCCGTCCAAATCCTCGCTGTTCCTCCCCAATCTCTGGCCCTAACTCCTCGCTGTCCCACCCCAACCTCCGGCCCTCAGTCCTATTCGATCCTACATCTCTTCATCTCTTCCCTCCATTCTATTTCTCTATGGATCTCTTCCCTCGAATCTATTCCTCCCTTTGTCACTTCCCTCTCTTTTCCATTCCTCTCGTTATCTGTTCCCTCTTCTCTCTATTAATTTATTCCCTCCATTCTATTTCTCTATATATCTGTGTCCTGAATTCCCTTCCTCCATTAATCTCTCCCCTCGGTTCTATTCCTCTTTTTATCCATGCCCTCAGTTCCATTCCTCTATTCACCTGTTCCCAATATAAAATCCATCTATTAATCTCTTCCCTCCTCTCTCTGTTAATCAAAACTCTGTTCCAACTTCTGTCTATATACCCCTTAATTTCTTCCCTCTTCCATCTACTTCTCTTTTTATCATTTCCCAAAGTTCTATTTCTCTATTTGACTCTTCCATTTATTCTAGCTCTCTTTTTATCTGTTCCCTCTCCTCCCTATCATTCTATTCCCTCGATTCTATTTCTCTATTAATCTGTTCACTCTTTTTGCTCTACATCTGTTCCCGCAATACTATTTCTCTTTTTATTCTGTTCCCTCTTCTTCATATTTCTCTATTTCTCTTTCCTCGATTCTATTTCTCTATTTATCTCTTCCTTCAATTCTATTTCTCTGTTTATCTCTTCCCTCTGATTTATTTCTCTATATATCTTTTTAATCTCCTCCCTATTAATCTGTTCCCTCGATTCAATTTTTGTATTAATATATTACTTCCTCTCTTCAGTTCTTTTACCTCTGTTCTATTTCTCTATTTTTCTGTTCCCGCTATCTTATTTCTTTAATTTTCTATTCCCACTATACTATTTCTCCATTTTTCTTTTCCCTCTATTCTACTTTTCTATTTACCTGTTCCCTTCTCTTTCTGTTTCTCTGTTTATCTGCTCCCACTATTCTATTTCTCTATTTTTCAGTTCCCTCTTCTATCTATTTCTCTATTTATCCGTTCCCTCTTCTATTTTTCAATTTATCCGTTCCCCCTATTCTGTTTCTCAATTTATCTATTCCCTCTGTTCAATTTCACTATTAATATATTGACTCTTCTCTCTATTAATCTTTTCTCTCTATTCTATTTCTCTACTCATCTGTTCCCTCCATTCTCTTCCTCTCGTTATCTGTTCCCTCTTCTATCCTTTTATCCCTTCCCGATATTCTATTTCCCTATTTATCTTTACCATCTACTCCCCATAAATCTATTCCCTCTATTCAATTTCTCTATTCATATATTCCCTCTTCTCTCTAATAATTTATTCTCTCGGTTATATTTCTCTTTTAATCTGTTCCCGCGATTCTATTTCTCTATTTATCTGTTCCCTCTTCTCCCCATTCCTCACTTCCCACTACTCCGTGTCTCTCTTTATTTGCCTCTTTTGTTTGGTTCTCATCTCCGTGGGGAGACGGCCATCTCAGGAGACGCTTGCCTGGCACACAGCACGGGATTTGTGACGGGGTTTGTCACGTAGACCGGAGGAATCTGGAAGATAAATAGAGGGATCCCGCAGCCACAGAGTTGGGGTTTTCTCTTTGGAGAGCCTTCCCGAGCTGATCCCTGTTGGCTGCTGCCCCTCTCGGGGTTGACTCCCTCGCTGCTTCTCCGGTGCTGACCCCTCGCTGCTTCTCCAGGACAACCGCTCGCTGCCCTTCACAGTGTCCCCCTTCCCCATCTCCCTGCTCAATATTGGTAATAAACTGCTCGGACCGACACCTGAACCGTTGTTTCTGAATCTGACGCCGGGTGTGCACGTCATCTGAAGAGCCTCGTCTGCCTCCTTTGTAATGGAGCATGACTGGGGTCTCTGTGGGGTTCACATTTGGGGTCGCTGTGTATCTCTATGGAGGTGCAGTACCCACATCCCACCACTGGGTGTCGCTGTGTCTCTATGGGGTCACTATGTCTCTATGGGAACCCATAGGGACCCACAGAGACCCCATATTAATTAATTAACGGCGCACTAATTAACTCATTATTGGCGCCTTAATTAATTCGCTCACTGCCTCTGCGTTAATTAATGGCGGCTGATTGCGGGGGCGGAGCGGGGAGGGCTTCAAAAGCGCGGCCCCATAGCGCCGCTGTGTTCTCTATAGTGCGGCCCCACCGCGCTGCGTTGGGCGGGAGTTTTGGCGGGAAGTTCTGAGGTGATTCTTGGCGGGAATTTCTGTGGGATTTTTGGGGGGATTTTTTGGGGATTTTTTCGGGATTTTTTTGGGGGATTTTTTCGGGATTTTTTTGGGGGATTTTTTTGGGGGGATTTTTGGGGGGATTTTTTGAGGGATTTTTTGAGGGATTTTTTGGGTTTTTTTTGTGGGGATTTTTTGAGGGATTGTTTAGAAATTTTTTGGGGGATTTTTTGGGGGATTTTTTGGGGGATTTTTTGGGGGATTTTTTGGGGGAGTTTTTGGGGGAGTTTTTGGGGGAGTTTTTGGGGGAGTTTTTGGGGGAGTTTTTGGGGGAGTTTTTGGGGGAGTTTTTGGGGGAGTTTTTGAGGGAGTTTTTGAGGGAGTTTTTGAGGGAGTTTTTGAGGGAGTTTTTGAGGGAGTTTTTGAGGGAGTTTTTGAGGGAGTTTTTGAGGGAGTTTTTGAGGGATTTTTTGAGGGATTTTTTGAGGGATTATTTGAGGGATTTTTGAGGGATTTTTGAGGGATTTTTGAGGGATTTTTGAGGGATTTTTGAGGGATTTTTGAGGGATTTTTGAGGGATTTTTTTTTGGATTTTTGAGGGATTTTTTTTTGGATTTTTGAGGGACTTTTTGGTGGATTTTTTGGGGATTTTTTGGGGGCATTTTTGGGGTTTTTTTTGTGATTTTTTGGGTTTTTTTTTTTGTGATTTTTTGGGGGATTTTTTTGGGATTTTTTGAGGGATTTTTCGGGGATTTTTTGAGGAATTTTTTGGTAGAATTTTTGGGGGATTTTTTTGTGTTTTTTTTGGGGATTTTTTTGTGGATTTTTTGAGGGATTTTTTGGGGGGATTTTTTGGGGGATTTTTTTTCTGGATTTTTTGGGGGTATTTTTTTCTTTTTTTGGCGATTTTTTTTTGAGGGATTTTTTGAAGGATTTTGTTGGGATTTTTTTGATTTTTTGGGGGGATTTTTGGTGGGATTTTTGGGGGATTTTTTGAGGGACTTTTTTTGGGGTTTTTGGGGGGATTTTTTAGGGATTTTCTGAGGGATTTTTTGAGGGATTTTTTTGGGAATTTTTAGGGGATTTTTTGGAGGAGTTTTTGAGGGATTTTTTGAGGGATTATTTAGGGGATTTTTTTGAGTTTTTTATGGGGATTTTTGGGGGATTTTTTGGCAGGATTTTTTGAGGGATTTTTTGGGGGTTTTTGGGGGGATTTTTGGGGGATTTTTTGGCAGGATTTTTTGAGGGATTTTTTTGTGGGATTTTTTGGCTTTATTTTTTGAGGGATTTTTGGGTGATTTTGTGTGTTCCCGATGTGTCCTCTTGCCCAGAGCGGCCTGCTGAGCGCAACGGAGAATTCCCTCGGCACTCCGTGCTGCATCCATCGGGACCGGCGGAGCTGTGCATGTTCGGGGTCAGGTAGGACTAAGAGTGCTCCATGGATTTGGTCTCAGCTGCTGGACGCTGCACAGACAATTGCTCCGTCCAAATCCTCGCTGTTCCTCCCCAATCTCTGGCCCTAACTCCTCGCTGTCCCACCCCAACCTCCGGCCCTCAGTCCTATTCGATCCTACATCTATTCATCTCTTCCCTCCATTCTATTTCTCTGTGGATCTCTTCCCTCGAATCTATTCCTCTCGTTATCTGTTCCCTCTTCTCTCTATGAATTTACTCCCTCTATTCTATTTCTCTATATCTGTTTCCTGAATTCCATTTCTCTATTAATTTCCACCCTCGATTCTATTTCTCTGTTTATCTGGTCCCTCCAATATATCTCAGTTGATCTGTTCCCTCTTCTCCCTATTAATTAATTCCCTCCATTTTATTTTTCTATTCATCTTTTCCCTCTATTCTATTTCTCTCTTGATCAGTTCCCTCTGTTCTGTTTTTTATCACTCTATTCTCTCCATTCTATTCCTCTCTTTATCTGTTCCCTCGACTCTGTTTCTCTAGTTATGTTCCCATCGATTCTATTTGTCTATTCATCTGTTCCCAATATTCTATCTGTCTAATAATCTCTTCCTACTTCTCTCTCTATATATCTATTAAATTATTCCCTCTTCTTTCTCCCTAGTTTATCTGTTCCCTCTTCTCTCTTGAATTTATTCCCTCTCTTCTATTTCTCCATATATCTGTTTCCTAATTTCTAGTTTTCTATTAATCTCTACACCCTCGATTCTATTTCTCTGTTTATCCGTGCTCTCAATTCCATTCCTCTTTTAATCTCTTCACTCTTCTCACTATAAATTTATTACTCGATTCTCTCTTATATTTATTTCTCTATTAATCAGTTCCCTCAATTCCATTCCTCTATTCACCTGTTCCCAATATAAAATTCATCTATTAATCTCTTCCCTCTTCTCTCTGTTAATCAAAACTCTGTTCCAACCTCTCTCTATATTCCCCTTAATTTATTCCCTCTTCCATCTCTTACTCTATTAATCAGTTCCCTCAGTTCTATTTCTCTATTTGACTCTTCCATTTATTCTAGCTCTCTTTTTATCTGTTCCCTCTCCTCCCTATCATTCTATTCCCTCGATTCTATTTCTCTATTAATCTATTCACTCTTTTTGCTCTACATCTGTTCCCGCAATACTATTTCTCTTTTTATTCTGTTCCCTCTTCTTCATATTTCTCTATTTCTCTTTCCTCGATTCTATTTCTCTATTTATCTCTTCCTTCAATTCTATTTCTGTTTATCTCTTCCCTCTGATTTATTTCTTTATATATCTTTTTAATCTCCTCCCTATTAATCTGTTCCCTCGATTCAATTTTTGTATTAATATATTACCTCTTCTCTCTTCAATTCTTTTACCTCTGTTCTATTTCTCTATTTATCTGCTCCCACTATTTTATTTCTCTATTTTTCAGTTCCCTCTTCTATCTATTTCTCTCTTTATCCGTTCCCTCTTCTATTTTTCAATTTATCCGTTCCCCCTATTCTGTTTCTCAATTTATCTATTCCCTCTGTTCAATTTCACTATTAATATATTGACTCTTCTCTCTATTAATCTTTTCTCTCTATTCTATTTCTCTACTCATCTGTTCCCTCCATTCTCTTCCTCTCGTTATCTGTTCCCTCTTCTATCCATTTATCCCTTCCCGATATTCTATTTCCCTATTTATCTTTACCATCTACTCCCCATAAATCTATTCCCTCTATTCAATTTCTCTATTCATATATTCCCTCTTCTCTCTAATAATTTATTCCCTCGGTTCTATTTCTCTTTTAATCTGTTCCCGCGATTCTATTTCTCTATTTATCTGTTCCCTCTTCTCCCCATTCCTCACTTCCTACTACTCCGTGTCTCTCTTTATTTGCCTCTTTTGTTTGGTTCTCATCTCCGTGGGGAGACGGCCATCTCAGGAGACGCTTGCCTGGCACACAGCACGGGATTTGTGACGGGGTTTGTCACGTAGACCGGAGGAATCTGGAAGATAAATAGAGGGATCCCGCAGCCACAGAGTTGGGGTTTTCTCTTTGGAGAGCCTTCCCGAGCTGATCCCTGTTGGCTGCTGCCCCTCTCGGGGTTGACTCCCTCGCTGCTTCTCCGGTGCTGACCCCTCGCTGCTTCTCCAGGACAACCGCTCGCTGCCCTTCACAGTGTCCCCCTTCCCCATCTCCCTGCTCGATATTGGTAAGAAACTGCTCGAACCGACACCTGAACCGTTGTTTCTGAATCTGACGCCGGGTGTGCACGTCATCTGAAGAGCCTCGTCTGCCTCCTTTGTATTGGAGCGTGACTGGGGTCTCCGTGGGGTCCCTATGGTTTCTCTGTGGGGTCACTGTATCTCTATGGGGTCGCGATGTATCGCTATGGAGTTGCAGTACCCATATCCCACCACTGGGTGTCGCTGTCTCTATGCGTCTCTATGGGGTCGCTCTGTATCTCTATGGAGGTGCAGTACCCATATCCCACCACTGGGTGTCGCTGTGTCGCTGTGTCTCTATGGGGTCACTATGTCTCTATGGGAATCCATAGGGATCCATAGAGACACAGAGACCCCATATTAATTAACGGCGCCCTAATTAACTCATTATTGGCGCCTAATTAATTCGCTCACTGCCGCTGCGTTAATTAATGGCGGCTGATTGCGGGGGCGGAGCGGGGAGGGCTTCAAAAGCGCGGCCCCATAGCGCCGCTGTGTTCTCTATAGTGCGGCCCCACCGCGCTGCGTTGGGAGGGAGTTTTGGCGGGAATTTCTGAGGTGATTCTTGGCGGGAATTTCTGTGGGGTTTTGGGGGATTTTTCTGTGGGATTTTTCTGTGGGATTTTTTGAGGGATTTTTTGAGGGATTTTTGAGGGATTTTTGAGGGATTTTTTGAGGGATTTTTTGAGGGATTTTTTGAGGGATTTTTTGGGGGATTTTTTGGGGGATTTTTTGGGGGATTTTTTGGGGGATTTTTTGGGGGATTTTTTGGGGGATTTTTTGGGGGATTTTTTGAGGAGTTTTTTGGGGGATTTTTTGAGGAGTTTTTTGAGGAGTTTTTTGGGGGATCTTTTGGGGGATCTTTTGGGGGATCTTTTGGGGGATCTTTTGGGGGATCTTTTGGGGGATCTTTTGGGGGATCTTTTGGGGGATCTTTTGGGGGATCTTTTGGGGGATCTTTTGGGGGGATTTTTTTGAGGGATTTTTTTGAGGGATTTTTTTGAGGGATTTTTTTGAGGGATTTTTTTGGGGGATTTTTTTGGGGGATTTTTTCGGGGGATTTTTCGGGGGATTTTTCGGGGGATTTTTCGGGGGATTTTTCGGGGGATTTTTCGGGGGATTTTTCGGGGGATTTTTCGAGGGATTTTTCGAGGGATTTTTTTGAGGGATTTTTGAGGGACTTTTTTTTTTTTTGAGGGATTTTTGTGGTGATTTTGTGTGTTCCCGATGTGTCCTCTTGCCCAGAGCGGCCTGCTGAGCGCAACGGAGAATTCCCTCGGCACTCCGTGCTGCATCCATCGGGACCGGCGGAGCTGTGCATGTTCGGGGTCAGGTAGGACTAAGAGTGCTCCATGGATTTGGTCTCAGCTGCTGGACGCTGCACAGACAATTGCTCCGTCCAAATCCTCGCTGTTCCTCCCCAATCTCTGGCCCTAACTCCTCGCTGTCCCACCCCAACCTCCGGCCCTCAGTCCTATTTGATCCTACATCTATTCATCTCTTCCCTCCATTCTATTTCTCTATGGATCTCTTCCCTCGAATCTATTCCTCCCTTCGTCACTTCCCTCTCTTTTCCATTCCTCTCGTTATCTGTTCCCTCTTCTCTCTATTAATTAATTCCCTCTATTCTATTTCTCTATATATCTGTTTCCTGAATTCTACTCCTCCATTACTCTCTACCCTCGGTTCTGTTTCTCTATGTATCCGTGCCCTCGATTCCATTCCTCTATTCATCTGTTCCCAACATTCTATTTATCTAATAATCTGTTCCAACTTCTCTCTATAAATCTATTAATTTTCTCCCTCTTCTATCTATTTCTCTGCTTATCTGTTCCCGCTGTTAAATTTCCCTATTGATCTGCTCCCTCTTTTCACTCTCATCTGTTCTATCTATACTTTTTCTCTATTAATCTGTGCCCTCAATTCTATTTATCTATTTATGTCTTCCCTCTATTCTTTTTCTCTATTAATCTGTTCCCTCGATTCTGTTTCTCAATTTATCTATTCCCTCTTCTTTCTATCACTCTATTTATCTCTTCCCTCTCTTCTATTTCACCATTTATCTGCTCTGTCTACACCCTATTAATCTGTTCCCTCTATTCAATTTCTCTATTCATATATTCCCTCTCCTATTCATCGGTTCCCTCTGTTCTATTTCTCTCTAAACCTGTTCCCTCTGATCTATTTTTCTCTCATTCTGTTCCCTTTATGCTATTTTTCACTTAACCTGCTTCCCCTTTTCTATTTCTCTATTTATCTGATCCCTGTTCTGTTACTCTGTTAATCTGATCCCTGTTCTCTCTATCGATCTGTCAATCTCGTCGCTCTCTTCTATTTCTCTATTAATCTGTTCCCTCGAATCTATTTCTTTATTTATGTGTACCCTCATCTTTCTATTTCTCTATTTTTCTGTCCCCTCGATTTTATTTCTCTCTTGTTTGCTCCCTCTCCTTTCTATTTCTCTGTTTATTTGTTCCCTCGATTTTATTTCTCTATTTTTCTATACCTGATATTCTTCTTCTCTGTTTATCTGTTCTGTCTGCTTTCTATTTCCATATTTATCAGTTCCCTCTATTCTATTTCTCTGTTTTTCTGTTCACTCGATTCTATTTCTCGATCTGTTCCCACTGTTCTATTTCTCGATGAATGTGTTCCCTCGTTTCTATTCCTCCCTTCGTCTCTTCTCCCTATTCATTTCTTCCCTCAATTTTATTTCTCTATTAATCTTTTCCCTTCGTTCTATTTCTCTCTCAATCAGTTCCCTCTATTCTCTTTCTCTCTTTATCTGTTCCCTTCTCTCTGTTTCTCTATTATCTGTTCTGTCGACTGTGTTCCTCTCGTGATCTGTTCCCTCTTCTCTCTATTAATTTATTCCCTCTATTCTATTTCTCTGTATATCTGTTTCCTGAATTCATCTCCATTAATCCTTGGTTCTATTTCTCTTTTTATCCTTGCCCTCGATTCCTCTATTCATCTGTTCCCAAGATTTTGTTTATCTAATAATCTGTTCCAACTTCTCCCTATAAATCTATTAAATAATTCCCGCTTGTATCTACTTCTCTATTTATCTGTTCCCGCTTCTTTCTATTTCCATATTAATCATTTCCCTCTCTTCTTTTTCTCTCTTATTCTGTTCCCTCTTCTCACTCTGAATTTTATCTATGCATTCTATTTCTCATTTCATCTGTTCCCTCAGTTCTTTTTCAATGTTTATCACTTCCCTCGATTCTATTTCTCTCTTTCTGTTCTCTCGATGCTATTTCTCCGTTCATTTATTCCCATCGATTCTGATTATCTGTTTGCCTGGTCCCTCGATTCTGTTTTCCCACTTCATACTGTTTTTCTGTTTACCTCTTCCCTCTTTATTCTGTTTCTCTATTTATCTGTCCCCGCTTCTTTCTCTTTCCATATTAATCTTTTCCCTTGGTTCTATTTCTGTTCTCTCTTTTTACTATTTCACCATAACTCTGTAATCTCTTCTTTATATTTCTCTCTTTATCTATTCCCTCAATCCCATTTCTCTTTTCATCAGTTGATTTTGATTATCTATTCATCTAGTCCCATCGATTCTGATTATCTAATCATCTGTTCCCACTAATCTATAGATCTATTCATCTTTTCCTGCTATTATATTTTTTCTTTTTTTTTCTGTTCCCTCCAATCTCTTTCTCTATTAATCTGTCCCCACTAATCTACTTCTCTATTTCTCTGTTTACCTGTTCTCTCCATTGTATTTTTTTCTCTTTGTGTTCCCTCCATTCTGTTCCTCTCATTACCTCTTCCCTCTTCTCACTATTAATTTGTTCCCTCCATTCTAATTCTCATATAATCTGTTCCCTCTGTTCCATTCCTCTGTTAATCTCTTCCCTCTGTTTTATTTCTCTGTTTATCCGTTCCCTATATTCTATTTCTCTATTTCTCTGTTCCCTCAATACTATTTCACTATTTATCTGTTTACTCTATTCCATTCCTCTATTCATCTGTGCCCATTATTTTATCTATCAATCTGATCCCTCTTCTCTCTATTATTGAAATAATCTGATCCAACTTCTCTCTATAAACCTATTAATTTACTCCCTCTTCCATCTGATTCTCTCTTTATCTCTTCCCGTTTTTCTTTTTCTCTCTTTTTCTGTTCCCTACGCTTTTCTATGTCCCTATTTACCTCTTCCCTCCAATCTATTTCTCTAGTTATCTGTTCCCTCGATTCTATTTCTCTCTTCATCTCTTCCCGCTAATCAATATATCTATTAATGTGTTCCCGCTAATCTATTTCTCTGTCCCTTCCCGCTTCTTTCTCTGTCTCTACTTATCTGTTCCCGCTATTCTGTTTCTCTACTTATCCGTTCCCTGGATTCACGTCCTCTATTAATCTGTTCCCAGTATTCCATTCCTCTATTAATCTCTTTTCTCACTGTAAATGTTTTAGTTTAATCCCTCTTATATCTATTACTCTATTAATCAGTTCCCTTGATTCTATTTCTCTATTTATGGGTTCCCTCCATTATTTTTATCTTTCTGTCTGTTCCCTCGATTCTGTTTCTTAATATCCCTGTTCCCTCTTTTCCCCATTAATTTGTTCCCTCTGATCTATTTCTCTGTTAATCAGTTCCCTTTGTTCTGTTTCTCTGTTCATCAGTTCCCGCTATTCTGTTTCTCTTTTCATCCGTGCCCTTGATTCCATTCCTTTCTTAATCTGTGCCCAATATTTTATTTATCTATCCATTGGATTAAGAGGGAGAAGAGGGAGCAGATTCTCTGTTCCACCTTCTCTCTATAAATCTATGAATGTACTCCCTCTTCTTTCCGTATCCCTATTTGCCCGTTCCCTCTTTATTCCATTGCTCTATTTACCCATTCACTCTTCTTTCTCTTTCCACATTCATCTTTTCCTTGATGCTATTTCTCTTTTTCTCTCTTCTCTCTTCTCTTTCTCTCCTTACCTGTTCCCTCGATTCTGTTTCTTTATTCATCGGTTCCCATTGATTCTGATTATCGATGCATCTATTCCCATATATTCTGATTATCTAATCATCTTTTCCCGCTAATATATTTTTCTATTTTTCTCTTCCCATCGATTCCGTTTCTCTATTCATCTGTTCCCCTAATCTGTTTCTCTATTTCTCTCTCCCCGCAACATTCTCTCTCTACTTATGCGTTCCCGCTATTCCATGTCTCTGCACATTCTTTGCCTCAGTTCTCTCTCTATTTCTCCACTCCCTCGATTCCATTCCTCTATGGAACTCTTCGCAATATTCTGTTTATCTTATCATCTGTTCCCTCCTCTCTCTATCAATCTGTTTAGTCCCTCTTCTGTTTCTTTTTTTTAACACTTCCCACAATTTATTTCTCACTTCATCTATCCGCCCTTCTTTCTATTTCCCTATTTACATGCTCCCTCTTTTTTCTGTGCCCCTCTTTATCAGTTCCCGCTATTCTATGTCCCTATTTCTCTGTTACCATTCTCCTATGTCCCCATTTCTCTGTATCTCTTATACTATTTCCCTATTCACCTGTTCCCTCTTCTTTCTCTTTCCATATTAATCTTTTCCCTCCATTCTTTCTCTCTCTTTACCCGTTCCCTCTTCTTTCTCTTTCTCTCCTTATCTGTTCCCTCGATTTTCTTTCTCTATGTGTTCCCATTGATTTTGATTATCTATTCGTCTATTCTCATCCATTCTGATTATCTAATCATCTGTTCCTGCTAATCTATAAATCTATTCATCATTTCCCGCTATTATATTTGTCTATTTTTCTGTTCCCTCTAATCTCTATTATTATTTTATTTATGTATTAATGTTCCCTCTTCTCTCTATTAATTATATAATCTGTTCCAACATCTCTCTATAAATCTATTAATTTACTCCCTCTTCTATTTCTCCATTTATCTCTTCCTGCTTTTCTGTTTCTCTCTTTATCTCCTCCCTCTGCTTTCTATGTATGTCCCTATACATCTCTTCCCTCTGCTTTCTATGTCCCTATACAACTGTTCCCTCTTTTTTCTCTTTTTCTGTTTACCTGTTCCCCCTTTATTTTTTTCTGTTTACCACTTCCCTCTTTATACGATTTCTCTATTTATCTGTTCCCTCTTATTTCTCTTTCCATATACATCATTTCCCTCAATTCTATTTCTCCATAAATTTTTTCTCTCTTTGTAATATTTCTCTATTTATCTGTTCTCTCTTCTTTCTGTTTCTCTATTTATCTGTTCCATCGATTCTCTTTCTCTATTTATCTGTTCCCTCTTCTTTCTATATCGGTACTTATCCATTCCCTCTCTTCCATTTCTCTCTTTATCCATTCCCTCGATTCCGTTTCTCTGTTTTTCTGTGCCCTCTACTCCCTATTAATCTATTTCCACTGATCCATTTCTCTATTAATCTATACCCTCTCATCTATTTCCTAATAAGTCTGTACCCTTTTCTTTCTATTTCCTTATTATTCCGTGCCCTCAATACTATTTCCTTATTTTTCTGTGCTCTCGATTCTATTTCTCTGTTTATCTGTTCCCTCTGTTATATTTCTCTGCTTATCCGTGCTCTCCGTTCCATTCCTCTATTTATCCGTTCCCCCGATTCCATTCTTCCATTTCTCTGTTCCAACTTCACTCTGTAAATCTATTAAATTATTCCCACTTCTTTCTGCTTCTCTATTTATCTGTTCCTGCTATTTAATTTCTGTTTCTCTGTGCCCTCTTTTCACTCTTAATCAGTTCTATCTATACTATTTCTCTATTTATCAGTTCCCTCGATTCAGTTTCTCTATTTATCTCGACCCGCTATTCTGTTTTCCTATGTAACGGTTCCCTCATTACTCTTTCCCTATTAATCTGTTCCCTCGATTCTATTTCTCTATTTATTGGTTCCCTCGATTGTATTTATATATTATCTGTTCCCACTGATCTATTTCTCTGTGTATCTGTTCCCTTTGTTCTGTTTCTCTTTTAATCTGTGCCCGCAATTCCATTCCTCTATTCATCTGTTCCCAGTATTCTATTTGTTCCCTCTTCTCTCTATACATTTATTAATTTATTCCCTCTTATATCTGTTTCTCTATTAATCTGTTCCCTCTAATCTGTATCCCTATTAATCTGTTCCTGCTATTCTTTCTCTGTTTCTGTTCTCTCTTCTCTGTATAAATCTATTAATCTGTTCCCTCGATTCTATGTCTCTATCTGTTCCCGCTATTCTATTTCTCTATGAACGTGTTCCCTCTATAATACTTCTCATTCATCTCTTCCCTCGCTTCTGATCCTCCCTTTATCTCTTCCCTCATCTTGTTTTTCCTCTCGTTTCCTCATCCTTTCTCGTTAACTCTTCTCTGTTTATCTGTACCCTCTTCTCTCTGTCATTCTGAATCCTCTTGACTTTCTTTATCTATTCCCTCTAGACTTTTTCTCTATTAATCTGCTCTGGCTATTCTATTTCTCTATTCATCTGTTCCCGTTAATCTGTTTCTCTCTTTATCTTTTCCCTCAATTCTATTTCCCTATACATCTCTTCCCATCGATTCTGTTTCTCTCTTTATCTGTTCCTTCTTCTCACTATTTATCTGTTCCCTCTGTTCTATTCCTCTCTGATTCTCTGCACTCGTTTGTATTTCTCTATACATCCGTTCCCTCGATTCCATTCCTCTATTTATCTGTTCCAACTTCTATTAATCCATTAAATTATTCCCACTTCTTTCTACTTCTCTATTGATCGGTTCCCTCTTTTCACTCTGATCTCTTTGATCTATACTTTTTCTCTATTTCTGTTCCCTTTTCTTTCTCTTTCCGTATCAATCTCTTCCCTCGATTCTGTTTCTCTGTTTATCTGCTCCCGCAATTCTATTTCTCTATTAAACTGTTCCCTAAAATCTCTTTCCCTATTAATCTGTTCCCTCTTCCTTCTATTTCCCTATTTATCTCTTCCATGTACTTTCTAATTCCCTATAAATCTTTTCCCTCTATACTCCTTCTCTATAAATCAGTTCACTCTTCTTTCCTTTTCTCTATTTATCTGTTCCCTCTAATCTATTTCTCAATTAATCTCTTCGCAGTATTCTATTTCTCTTATCTGTTCCCTCTCATTTCTGTTTCTCAATTTACCTGTTCTCTCTTTATTCTATTGCCCCATTTGTCTGTTCCCTCAATTCTATTTCTCTCTTTATCTGTTCCCATCGATTCTGATTATCTAAGCATCTGTTCCCACTAATCTATATATCCATTCATCTTTTCCCGCTGTTTTATTTTTCTATTTGCTCCCACTAATCTATTTCTCTATTTATCTGTTCCCTCAATACTATTTCACTCTTTATCTGTTTGCTCTATTCCATTCCTCTGTTCATCTGTGCCCGATATCTCTTTTGGGGTCGTCGTTCTTGGGGTCTATTTTGGGGTCGCTATGGGGTCGCTATGTATCGCTCTGGAGGTGCAGTATTTCTATACGGCCACAAGGCGGCGCTATGGCGTTGCAGTACCCATATCCACCACTGGGTGTCGCTGTCTCTATGTGTCTCTATGGAGTCGCTATGCATCGCTACGGAGGTGCAGTACCCACATATCACCACAGGGTGTCGCTGTGTCACTGTCTATGCATCTCTATGTGTCACTATGTATCTCTGTGCATGCGCCCTTTACAGGGCGGCTTAATAAATTAATTGCGGCTTAATTAATTCATCAGTGGCGGCTGATTGCGGGGGCGGAGCGGGGAGGGCTTCAAAAGCGCGGCCCCATAGCGCCGCTGCCCTCCCTATAGCATTGCCCCACAGCACTGCAACAGTTTGGGGGATTTTTTGGGGAATTCTTTGTAGCTTTTTGGGGGATTTTTAGGGGGATGTTTTTTGGAGATTTTTTTGTGGGAATTTTTTTTTTTTTTTTTGGGGGGAGGGGGATTTTTTGGAGGAGAATTTGTTTCTTTTTTTCGGATTTTTTTTCGTTTTTTTTTTTTTTTTAATATATTTTTGGGGTATAGTTTTGGTGGATTTTTTTGGCATTTTTGGGGGAGTTTTTTGGGGTTTTTTTGGAGGCATTTTTTGGGTTCACGTATTTTTTTTCTTCTCCTGCTTCCCGTGGCCGTGCGCTGGCCGCCACGCCGTCTCAGCTCTTGCCCAGAGCGGCCTGCTGAGCGCAACGGAGAATTCCCTCGGCACTCTGTGCTGCATCCATCGGGACCGGCGGAGCTGTGCATGTTCGGGGTCAGGTAGGACTAAGAGTGCTCCATGGATTTGGTCTCAGCTGCTGGACGCTGCACAGACAATTGCTCCGTCCAAATCCTCGCTGTTCCTTCCAAATCTCTGGCCCTAACTCCTCGCTGTCCCACCCTAATATCCTGCTAATCTGTTTCTCTCTTTATCTGTTCCCTCGATTGTATTTCTTTATTCATCTATTCCCATCGATTCTGATTATCTAATCATCTCTTCCCGCTAATCTATGTATCTATTCATCTATTCCTGTTATTATATTTCTCTATTCATCTGTCCCCACTAATCTATTTCTCTATTTATCTCTTCCCTCAATACTATTTCACTATCTGTTTACTCTGTTCCATTCCTCTATTAATCTGTGCCCAATCTTTTATTTATCTATTAATCTGTTCCCTCTTCTCTCTATTAATCAAATAATCTGTTCCAACTTCTCTCTAGAAATCTATTGTTCTACACCTTCTTCTATTTTTCTCTTTATCTGTCCTCTCTTCTTACTATTTCAATATAATTGTGTTCACTCTTCTTTCTATTTCTCTCTTTCTCTATTCCCCCAATCGATTTCTCTTCTTTCCTTCTCTATTCCCCCAATCTATTTCTCTTCTCTCCTTCTCTGTTCCCCCTAATCGATTTCTCTTCTCTCTTTCTCTATTCCCCCTAATCGATTTCTCTCTTATTAGTCTGCTCCCTCTTCTCACTATTAATCTGTTCCCTCGACTCTCTGTCCCTATACACCCGTTACCTCTTCCCTCTTCTTTCTCTGGTTACCTCTTCCCTCTTCTTTCTCTTTCCAAATTAATCTTTTCCCTCAATTCTGTTTCTCTCTTTATTTGTGCTCTCTTCTTTCTATTTCTCTCTTTATCTGTTCCCTCGATTCTATTTCTTTATTCATCTGTCCCCATCTATTTTGATTATCTATTTGTCTATTCCCATCGATTTTGATTATCTAATCATCTGTTCCCGCTAATCTGTTTCTCTAGTAATCTCGTCCCTCTAATCTATTTCTCTTTTCTTCTGTTTTCTTATCTATTTCTCTATTTATCTGTTCCCTCAATACTCTTTCACTATTTCTGTTTACTCTATTTCATTCCTCTATTAGTCTGTGCCCAATATTTTATATATCTATTAATCTGTTCCCTCTTCTCTCTATTAATCAAATAATCTTTTCCAACTTCTCACTATAAAGTTATTGTTTTACTCCCTCTTCTATGTCCCCGTTTATCCATTCCCTCAACTCTATGTCCCTACACACCCGTTCCCTCTTTATTCTAGTACTCTATTTTCCTTTTCCCTCTTTATTCTGTTTCTATTAACCTGTTCCCTCTTTATACTATTTCTCTATTCATCAGTTCCCTCTTCTTTCTCTTTCCATAATATTCTTTTCCCTCGATTCTATTTCTCTTTATCTGCTCTCTCTTCTTACTATTTCATTTAAGTCTGTTCCCTCTTCTTTCTATTTTGCTCTTTATCTGTTCCTTCGATTCTGTCTTTATCTGTTCCCTCTATCTATTTCTCTATTAATCTGTCCCCACTAATCTATTTCTCTATTTATCTGTTCCCTCAGTACTATCTCACTATTTATCTGTTTACTCTATTCCCTAGTCTATACCCTATTTGTGTGTTCCCTCTTCTTCCTATGTCCATATTTATGTTTCCTCTTATTTCTGTGTCTTTCTTTATCTATTCCCTATTATTTCTATGTCCCTATTCACGTTTCCCCTATTCTATTTCCCTATTTATCTGTTCCCTCTTCTTTCTCTTTCCATATTAATCTTTTCCCTCGATTCTATAAATCTATAAATGTACTCCCTCTTCTCTCTATTTCTGTATTTATCTGTTCCCGCTAGTTAATTTCTCTATTTATCTGATCCCGCCATTCTATTTATGTATCTCTTCCCGCAATTCTATTTCTCAGTTTATTCTGTTCCCCCTAATCAATTGCTCTCTTGATCTGCTCCCTCTAATTGATTTCTCTATTAATCTGTTTTCCTCTTCTCACTATTGATTTATTCCCTCCATTCTATTTCACTGTTAATCTGTTCCCGCTATTCTATTTCCATATTTATGTTTCCCCTATACTATTTCTCTCTTGATCTGTTCCCATCGATTCCCTTTCTCTATTTATCTCATCCCGCTTCTTTCTCTATCTTTACTTATCCGTTCCCTCTATTCTATTTCTCTACTCATCCTTTTCCTCAATACTATTTCTCTATTTATCCGTTCCCTCGATTCCATTCCTGTATTAAACTTTTCTTTCGACTCCATTCCTCCATTCATCTGTTCCCAATATTCTATTTATCTAATAATCTGTTCCCTCTTCTCTCTATAGATCTAATCATCTGTTCCAACATTTCTCTATAAATCTAATAATTATTCCCACTTCTTTCTACTTCTCTATTTATCAGTTCCCTCGATTCATTTTCTCTATGTATCTCGACCCGCTATTCTATTTTCCTATATAACAGTTCCCTCATTACGGTTTCTCTATTTATCTGTGCCCTCAATTCCATTCCTCTTCTCATCTGTTTCCTCTTCTCTCTATAAAATGATGACTTGATTCCCTCTTATATCTATTTCTCTGTTCACCTGTTCTCTCCCTTCTATTTTTCTCTTTATGTGTTCCCACCATTCTGTTCCTCTCATTATCTGTTCCCTCTTCTCACTATTAATTTATTCCCTCATTCTGTTTCTCATTTAATCTGTTCCCTCGATTCTTTTTCTCTATCAATCTCTTCCCTCTAATCTCTTTCTCTATTCATCTGTTCCCTCTTTTTTCTATTTCTCCATTTTTCTATTCCCTCATAATTCTATTTCTCTATTTCTTTTCCATCTACTCCCCATTAATCTGTTCCCTCTATTCAATTTCCCTATTAATATCTTAACTCTTCTCTCTATTCATCTTTACCTTCTATTCTATTTCTGTTTATTTGTTCCCTCAATTTTATTTCTCTGTTTTTGTATTCCCGATATTCTACTTCTCTATTTATCTGTTCTGTTTTCTATTTCTATATTGATCTGTACCCACTGTTCTATTTCTTGATGAGTCTGTTCCCTCGCTTCTATTCCTCCCTTTGTCTCTTCCCTCTTCTTTCCATTCCTCTCGTTATCTGTTCCCTCTTCTCTCTATGAATTTATTCCCTCTCTTCTATTTCTCTCTATATCTGTTTCCTGAATTCCATTTCTCTATTAATCTCCACCCTCGATTCTATTTCTCTGTTCCTCTGTTCCCTCTAATCTATATCTCAGTTGATCTGTTCCCTCTTCTCCCTATCAATTTATTCCCTCAGTTTTATTTCTCTATCAATCTATACCCTCTTCTCTCTATTAATCCCTTCATTCTCTTCTTCTTTTTCTCTATTAATCTCTATCCTCTATGCTATTTCTCTCTTCACCTATTCCCTCTGATCTATTTCCCTAATTATCTCTACCCGCTCTTCCATTTCTCTCTTTATCTGTTCCCGCTAATCCCTTTCTCCGTTCATCTGTTCCCAATGTAGTATTTCTCTATTCATCTCTTCCCTCTTTTCTCTATCAGACAAATAATCTGCTCCAACTTCTCTCTATAAATCCATCAAATTATTCCCTCTTCTTTCTATTTCTCTATTAATCACTTCCCTCTTCTCACTATTAATCCGTTCCCTCAATGATATTTCCCTATCAATCTGTTCCCTCTTCTATTTCCCTATTAGTCTGTTCCCTCTTCTTCCTATTTCCGTATTGATTTGTTCCGCCTGCTTTCCATGTCCCTCTACCTCTCTCCCCTCGATTCTATTTCCCCGTCCATCTGTTCCCATCGGTTCTGTTTCTCTCTACACCCGCTCCCTCTGTTATAGGTGTGCAGAGAGCGATACACACCGATCGTTGCCGGCAGTGAGGAATTAATTGAGCAAGCAATAAACGAGCGGAGCAGCGCTGGGCGGCCGGGAGTCTGCGCTCCACCGGATAACGGGAACCAGAAAACACTGTCGGAAACAACTGGAAGGAAAAGGTCACCTTTTAGCCCAGGGTGCGGTGATACGGTTTGATGAACGAGGTGATCAAAGGAAAAGGGGGGATTGTGATAGGAAACGAGGTCTGTGCTTTCTATTCCCGTTCATCAAACCGACTCGAGATGGATGGGGCAGTGTTTTTCAGTGCTTATTTTTCTTAGAACTGTGTGGTCGGTAGAAGTCTGAAAGTGGATGGAGAGATGGTTTTGGAAATCGGAGCCACAGCGCTTAGTTCTGACACCTGGGCAATGAACATAACATAGCAGCGACCTTCTGAGGAACCGCAGAAGGAAAAGAAGTGGAAATCTCCTCTTGAGCGCACGCGATCGGAGCTGAAGAGGACAGCAGCCTTCATCTCTTCTCTGCGAGGAGGCAGAGAACGGCTCCCAACTAGCAGCCGGCGCAGCCCAGGAAGGAAAGAGAACCACGAATATAGAGATAAGAGCCGATAAGAAGAGGGGTCGGCTCCTCTGGTGGAGCGCAGACTCCCGGCCGCCCAGCGCTGCTCCGCTCCTTTATTGCTTGCTCAATAAATTCCTTACTATTGGCAGCGATCGGTGTGTATGGTTCTTCACGCCTATAACCCCTCCTCTCGCTATCGATCTGCTCCCTCGGTTCCATTGCTCTGTTTATCTGTTCCCTCTTCTCACTATTCATCTGTTCCCTCGATTTTACATCCCCGTACATCTTTTCCCTCCATTCTGTTTCCCTACACAACTGTTCTCATTGATTCTTTTACGCTGTGCATCCGTTCCCATCGGTTCTATCTCTCTATCCATCTCTTCCCGCTAATCAATAGATCTATTCATCTCTTCCCCCTAATCTATTTCTCCATTTATCTCTTCCCGCAACGTTCTCCATCTCTACTTATCCCTTCCCGCTATTCTATTTCTCTACTTATCCTTTGCCTCAGTGCTCTCTCTCTATTTATCTGTTCCCTCAATCCTATTTCTCTCTTTATCCGCTCCCTCGATGCCATCCGTCTGTTCATCTGTTCCCAATATCCCATTTATCTAATAATCCATTCCAACTTCTCTCTATAAATCTATTAAATTATTCTTTCTTCCTCTCTATTTATCTGCTCCAGCTGCTCTATTGCTCTCTTTACTTATTCCTTCTTTATTCTCTTTCTCTATTTACCAGTTCCCTCTTTATTCTATTACTCTATTTATCTCTTCCCTCTTATTTTTTTCCTATCAGTCTCTTCCCTCTACTTGACATTTCTCTCTTTATCTGTTCCATCGATTCTATTTCTTTCTTTATCCGTTCTCTCTATTCCATTTCTCTCTCAGTGCCCTGGATTCTATTTCTCTGTTCAACAGTTCCCTCTCCTTTCTATGTCTCTGTTTTCATGTTCCCTCCATTCTGTGTTTTCTCTTTGTGTTCCCTCCATTCTGTTCCTCTCGTTATCTGTTCCCTCTTCTATCCATTTCTCTCTTCCCCATATTCTATTTCTCTATTTATCTTTTCCGTCTCCTCCCTATAAATCCATTCCCCCAATTCCATTTCTCTGTTCATATATTCCCTCTTCTCTCTATCAATCTCTTCCATCAATGCTATTCCTCTATTTATTTGTACCCTCATATTTCTATTTCTCTATTTATTTATTTCTGTCTCCTATTTCTGTTTATTTCTTCCCTGGATTTTCTTTCTCTATTTTTGTATTCCCGATATTCTTCTTTATTTATCTGTTCTGCCTGCTTTGTATTTCCCTATTTACCCGTTCCCACTGTTCTATTTCTCGACGAACGCGTTCCCTCGTTTCTATTCCTTCCTTCCTCTCTTCTCCCTAGTAATTTCTTCCCTCAATTTTATTTCTCTATTAATCTTTCCCCTTTATTCTATTTCTCCCTTAATCATTTCCCTCCGTTCTATTTGTCTCTGTAACTGTTCCCTCCGTTCTGTTTCTCTCCATCCGATCCCTCTTCTCACTATTTATTCTTTCCCTCTGTTCTGTTTCTCTGTTCACCTGTTCCATCTGATCTATTTCTCCGTTAATCAGTTCCCACTGTTCTGTTTCTCTTTTAATCCGTTCCCTCACTTCCATTCCTCTTCTAATCTGTTACCTCTTCTCTCTATAAAATTATTATTTATTCCCTCTTATATCTTTTTCTCTATTAATCTGTCCCCACTAATCTATTTCTCTATTCATCTGTTCCCTCAATACTATTTCACTCTTTATCTGTTTACTCTATTCCGTTCCTCTGTTCATCTGTGCCCAATATCTCTTTTGGGGTCGTCGTTCTTGGGGTCTCTATGGGTTCACTATGGGGTCGCTATGTATCGCTCTGGAGGTGCAGTATTTCTATACGGCCACAAGGCGGCGCTATGGCGTTGCAGTACCCATATCCACCACTGGGTGTCGCTGTGTCTCTGTGTCTCTATGGGGTCACTGTGTCTCTATGTATCTCTGCGCATTCGCCCTTTAAGGGGCGGCTTAATTAATTAATTGCGGCTTAATTAACTCATTATTGGCGCCTTAATTAATTCATTCACCGCCGCTGCGTTAATGAATGGCGGCTGATTGCGGGGGCGGAGCGGGGAGGGCTTCAAAAGCGCGGCCCCATAGCGCCGCTGCCCTCCCTGTAGTATTGCCCCACTGCGCTGCCCCATAGCGCTGCCATAGCTCCGCTCCCTGCCCCATAGCGCTGCCCCATAGCTCCGCTCCCTGCCCCATAGCGCTGCCACATTGGGGGGATTTTTTGGCGGGATTTTTCTGTGGGATTTTTTCAGGGATTTTGGGGGATTTTTTGAGGGATTTTTTTTGGGAATTTTTGAGGGATTTTTTGAGGGATTTTTGCGGAATTTTTAGGGGATTTTTGGGGGGATTTTTTGGGATTTTTTGAGTTTATTTGGGGTGATTTTTGGGGGATTTTTGGGGGATTTTTTGGGGGATTTTTTGAGGGAGTTTTTGAGGGAGTTTTTGGGGATTTTTTGAGGGATTTTTGTGGGATTTTTGAGGGATTTTTTGAGGGATTTTTTGAGGGGTTTTTTGGGGGATTTTTGGGGGAATTTTTTGGAGGATTTTTTTGGGTTTTTTTTTGAGGGATTTTTTGAGGGATTTTTGGGGAATTTTTGGGGGATTTTTGAGGGATTTTTTGGGGGATTTTTTGAGGGATTTTTTGGGGGATTTTTTGAGGGATTTTTTGGGGGATTTTTTGAGGGATTTTTTGGGGGATTTTTGAGAGATTTTTTGGGGGGATTTTTTGGGGCATTTTTTGAGGGATTTTTTGAGGGATTTTTGAGGGATTTTTGGGGGGGATTTTTTTGAGGGTTATTTGGGGGTTTTTTGGAAGGATTTTTTGGGGAATTTTGGGGGGATTTTTTGAGGATTTTTTGAGGGATTTTTGAGGATTTTTTGTGGGATTTTTTGAGGGATTTTTTTGGGATTTTTTGAGGGATTTTTTGGGGATTTTTTTGATAGGTTTTTTGAGGGATTTTTTAGGGCATTTTTTGAGGGATTTTTTTGGGATTTTTTTGGGATTTTTTTGAGGGATTTTTTGAGAGATTTTTTGGGGGATTTTTTGGGGGATTTTTTGGGGGATTTTTTGGGGGATTTTTTGGGGGATTTTTTGGGGGATTTTTGGGGGATTTTTTTGTTTTTTTGGGGGGGGATTTTTTGGGGGGATTTTTGGGGGGATTTTTTTGGGTTTTTGCGGTGATTTTGTGTGTTCCCGATGTCTCCTCTTGCCCAGAGCGGCCTGCTGAGCGCAACGGAGAATTCCCTCGGCACTCCGTGCTGCATCCATCGGGACCGGCGGAGCTGTGCATGTTCGGGGTCAGGTAGGACTAAGAGTGCTCCATGGATTTGGTCTCAGCTGCTGGACGCTGCACAGACAATTGCTCCGTCCAAATCCTCGCTGTTCCTCCCCAATCTCTGGCCCTAACTCCTCGCTGTCCCACCCCAACCTCCGGCCCTCAGTCCTATTCGATCCTACATCTCTTCATCTCTTCCCTCCATTCTATTTCTCTATGGATCTCTTCCCTCGAATCTATTCCTCCCTTTGTCACTTCCCTCTCTTTTCCATTCCTCTCGTTATCTGTTCCCTCTTCTCTCCATTAATTTATTCCCTCTATTCTATTTCTCTATATATCAGTGTCCTGAATTCCATTCCTCCATTAATCTCTACCCTCGGTTTTATTCCTCTTTTTATTCGTGCCCTCGGTTCCATTCTTCTATTCATTTGTTCCCAAAATTCTGTTTATCTAATAATCTGTTCCAACTTCTCTCTCTATATATCTATTAAATTATTCCCTCTTCTTTCTCTTTCTCAATTAATCTGTTCCCTCTTCTTTCTATTTCCCTATAAAACCTTTTTCCCTCGATTCTATTTCTCTATCAATCTGTTCTCTCTTCTTTCGATTTCTCCATAAAACGGTGCCCTCGATTCTGTTTCTCTGCTCCCGCTCTTCTATTTCTCAATTAATCTATTTCCTCTGTTCAATTTCTCCATCAGTCTGTTCCCTCTTCTCACTGTGAATCTGTTCCCTCCGTTCTATTTCACTGTTTCTATCTTCTATCTTCTTTCCATTTCTCTCTTTATCTTTTCCCTCTAATCTATGTCTCTCTTTATCCGTTCCCTCGATTCTATTTCTCTCTATTTCTTCTCTCTAGTTTATCTGTTCCCTCTTCTCTCTATGAATTTATTCCCTCTCTTCTATTTCTCTATATATCTGTTTCCTAATTTCTGTTTTTCTTTGAGTCTCTGCACTCTCGATTCTCTTCCCCTGTTTATCTGTGCCCTCAATTCCATTCCTCTATTCATCTGTTCACTCTTCTCACTATGAATTTATTACTTGATTCTCTCTTATATTTATTTCTCTATTAATCAGTTCCCTCGATTCTATTTCTCTGTTTATCAGTTCCCTCGATTCCATTCCTCTATTCATCTGTTCCCAATTTCTTCCCTCTTAATTTCTCTATTAATTTCTTCCCTCTTCCCACTATTTCCTTATTATTCTGTGTCCTCAGTACTATTTCTTTATTTTTCTGCACCCTCAATTCTATTTCCCTCTAAGTCTGTTCCTTCTTCTTTCTATTTCTCTATCAATCTATTCTCTCAATAATACTTTTCAGTTTATCTGTGCCCTCGATTCTATTCCTCTATTAATCTGTTCCCAGTATTCCATTCCTCTATTAATCTCTTTTCTCTTCTCACTGTAAATGTTTTAGTTTAATCCCTCTTATATCTATTACTCTATTAATCAATTCCCTTGATTCTATTTCTCTATTTATGGGTTCCCTCGACTATACTGATCTTTCTGTCTGTTCCCTCGATTCTGTTTCTTAATATCCCTGTTCCCTCTTTTCCCCATTAATCTGTTCCCTTTGTTCTGTTTCTCTGTTCATCAGTTCCCGCTATTCTGTTTCTCTTTTCATCCGTGCCCTTGATTCCATTCCTTTATTAATCTGTGCCCAATATTTTATTTATCTATCCATTGGATTAAGAGGGAGAAGAGGGAGCAGATTCTGTGTTCCACCTTCTCTCTATAAATCTATGAATGTACTCCCTCTTCTTTCCGTATCCCTATTTGCCCGTTCCCTCTTTATTCCATTGCTCTATTTACCCATTCCCTCTTCTTTCTCTTTCCACATTCATCTTTTCCTTGATTCTATTTCTCTTTTTCTCTCTTCTCTCTTCTCTTTCTCTCCTTACCTGTTCCCTCGATTCTGTTTCTTTATTCATCGGTTCCCATTGATTCTGATTATCGACGCATCTATCCCCATATATTCTGATTATCTAATCATCTTTTCCCGCTAATATATTTTTCTATTTTTCTCTTCCCATCGATTCCGTTTCTCTATTCATCTGTTCCCCTAATCTGTTTCTCTATTTCTCTCTCCCCGCAACATTCTCTCTCTACTTATGCGTTCCCGCTATTCCATGTCTGCACATTCTTTGCCTCAGTTCTCTCTCTATTTATCCACTCCCTCGATTCCATTCCTCTATGGAACTCTTCGCAATATTCTGTTTATCTTATCATCTGTTCCCTCCTCTCTCTATCAATCTGTTTAGTCCCTCTTCTGTTTCTTTTTTTTAACACTTCCCACAACTTATTTCTCACTTCATCTATCCGCCCTTCTTTCTATTTCCCTATTTACATGCTCCCTCTTCTTTCTGTGCCCCTCTTTATCAGTTCCCGCTATTCTATGTCCCTATTTCTCTGTTACCATTCTCCTATGTCCCCATTTCTCTGTATCTCTTATACTATTTCCCTATTCACCTGTTCCCTCTTCTTTCTCTTTCCATATTAATCTTTTCCCTCCATTCTTTTTCTCCCTTTCCCCGTTCCCTCTTCTTCCTTTCTCTCTTTACCCGTTCCCTCTTCTTTCTCTTTCTCTCCTTATCTGTTCCCTCGATTCTCTTCCTTTATCTATCTGTTCCCATTGATTTTGATTATCTATTCATCTATTCCCATCGATTCTGATTACCTAATCATCTGTTCCCGCTATTCTAGATATCTATTCATCATTTCCCGTTATTATATTTATATATTTTTCTGTTCCCTCTACTCTCTTCCCTCTAATCTATTTCTCCATTAATCTGTCCACACTAATGTTTCACTCTTTATCTGTTTACTCTATTCCATTCTTCTATTAATCTGTGCCCAATATTTTATTTATCTATTAATCCGTTCCTTTTTCTTGATTCTATTTCCCTGTTAAACAGTTCCCTCTCCTTTCTATTGCTGTGTTCACCTGTTCTCTCCATTCTCTTCCTCTAGTTATCTCTTCCCTCTTCTCTCTATTACTCTATTCTATTTCTCTCTATATCTGTTTCCTGAATTCTCTTCCTCCATTAATCTCTACCCTCGGTTGTGTTTCTCTTTTTATCCGTGCCCTCGAATTCATTCCTCTGTTCATCTGTTCCCAATATCCTATTTGTCTAATCATCTGTTCCAACTTCTCCCTATGCATCTATTAAATTATTCCCGCTTTTTTCTACTTCTCAATTTTTCTATTCCGTCTTCTTTCTATTTCCATATGAATCAGTTCCCTCGAGTCTCTTTGCATATTAATCTGTTCCCTCTTCTCACTATTAATCTGTTCCCTCAATAATATCTCTCTATAAATCTGTTCCCTCAGATCTATTTCTCTCTTTCTCTGTTCTCTCTTCTTTCTGTTCCTCTATTCATCTGTTCCCATCGATTCTATTTCCCTGTTAATCTGTTCCCGCTAATCTATTTCTCTATTTATCTCTTCCCATTTCTTTCTCTATCTCTACTTATCCGTTCCCTCGATACTATTTCTCTATTTATCCGTGCCCTCGATTCCATTCCTCTATTCATCTGTTCCCAATAATCTATAAATGTAATAATCTGTTCCCTCTTATCTCTATGAATCTATTAAATTCTTACTGCTTCTATTTCTCTATTTATCTGTCCCCTCTTCTTTCTGTGTCCCAATTAATGTGTCCCCTCGTCTTTCTATTTCCCTATAGATTCCCCCCTCGATTCTCTTTCTCTATAAATCTGTTCTATTTTCTTCCTATTTCTGTATGAATCTGTTCTCTCTTTTTTCTATTTCTCTATGAAACAGTTCCCACAGTTCTGTTTCACTATTCATCTGTTCCCTCGATTCTATTCCTCCCTTTGTCTCTTCCCTCTTCTCTCTATTCCTCTCGTTATCTGTTCCCTCTTCTCTCTATGAATTTATTCCCTCTCTTCTATTTCTCTCTATATCTGTTTCCTGAATTCCATTTCTCTATTAATCTCCACCCTCGATTCTATTTCTCTGTTCATCTGTTCCCTCTAATCTATATCTCAGTTGATCTGTTCCCTCTTCTCCCTATCAATTTCTTCCCTCAGTTTTATTTCTCTATTAATCTATACCCTCTTCTCTCTATTAATCCTTTCATTCTGTTCTTATTTTTCTCTATTAATCTGTATCCTCTATGCTATTTCTCTCTTCACCTATTCCCTCTGATCTATTTCCCTAATTATCTCTACCCGCTCTTCCGTTTCTCTCTTTATCTGTTCCCGCTAATCCCTTTCTCCGTTCATCTGTTCCCAATGTAGTATTTCTCTATTCATCTCTTCCCTCTTTTCTCTATCAGACAAATAATCTGTTCCAACTTCTCTCTATAAATCTATTAAATTATTCCTCCTTCTTTCTATTTCTGCCTTAATCAGTTCCCCCGATTCTATTTCTCTGTTCATCTCTCCTCTCTTCTTTCTGTTTCTTTCTTTACCTGTGGCGTGGCTTTATGATTTCTGGCCTTGCTATTCCACACCATAACATCCCGTAGTGCACTCAGAGTGAAAGAATTACTGCTCCATCTCCATGGATCACTGATAACTCCGGGTGTACCTGTCTCAGAAGAGAAGAACAACTCCATTCCCCAGAGGACTCGCCTTCAGCGTTAGCGTCAGGCCTTCGCTTTACCCGACGCTCTCTCTTGCTCATCTCATTTCCTTCGTTAGCCTCAGTTCCGATGAGATTGGATTCTCTCGTGTTACTTTGCTTTCCGAGATCTTCTTTAGTCCATCAGCTTTCCTCCTCGGATCGTCGCCGCTGTCTTGTTCCTAGGCCCATCTCCCTTTCCCCCTTCCACTTTCCTGGGTCCCCCGCAGCGATGCTCTGGGGGATGGAGTTCTTCTCTTCTGAGACAGGTACACCCGGAACTATCAGTGATCCACGGAGCTGCGGCATTGACTCTTTCGCTCTGAGTGCACTACGGGATGCTATGGTGTGGAATACCAAGGCCAGAAATCGCAAAACCATGACACCTCTTCATTCTCTTTCTCTATTCAACTGTTCCCATCAATTCTGATTATCTAATCATCTGTTCCCTCTGTTCTATTCTCTATTAATCTGTCCCCACTAATCTCTTTCTCTATTTATCTGTTCCCTCGATTTCATTTCTCTATTCATATATTCCCATCGATTCTATTTCTGCCTTCATCTGTTCCCTCAATTCTATATCTCAATTTATCTGTTCCCTCAATACAATTTCTCTATTTATCTGTTTACTCTATTCCATTCCTCTGTTCATCTGTGCCCAATGTCTCTTTTGGGGTCGTCGTTCTTGGGGTCTATTTTTGGGTCTCTATGTATCGCTCTGGAGGTGCAGTATTTCTATACGGCCACAAGGCGGCGCTATGGCGTTGCAGTACCCATATCCACCACGGGGTGTCGCTGTCTCTATGGGTCTCTATGGGGTCGCTATGTATCTCTATGGAGGTGCAGTACCCATATCCACCACTGGGTGTCGCTGCGTCTCCGTACCTCTATGGGGTCACTGTGCTTCACTATTTATCTGTTTACTCTATTCCATTCCTCTATTCATCTGTGCCCAATATTTTATTTATCTAATAATCTGTTCCCTCTTCTCTCTATCAATCAAATAATCTGTTCCAACTTCTCTCTATAAATCTATTAATTTACTCCCTCTTCTATTTCTCTATTCATCTTTCCCGCTAATCAATCTATCTATTAATCTGTTCCCGCTAATCCATTTCTCTATTTATCTCTTCTGGCTTCTTTCTCTATCTCTACTTATCCATTCCCTCGATACTATTTCTCTATTTATCTGTTCCCTCTGATCCATTTCTCTATTCCTCTGTTCCCTCTTCTCTCTGTAAATCCGATCATCTGTTCCAACTTCTCTCTCTGTATCTACTAAATCATTCCCTCTTCTTTCTTCTTCTCATTTGATCAGTTCCCTCGATTCTGTTTCCATATTTATCTGTTCCCTCGATTCCATTCCTCTATTTCCCTGTGCCCTCAATTCCATTTCTCTGTTAATCAGTTCCCTCTTCTCTCTAGAAAATTATTACTTTATTCCCTTTTATATCTATTTCTCTATTCATCTGTGCTCTCGATTCCATTTCTGTTTATCTGTGCCCTCTGAACTATTTCTCTGTTAAACAGTTCCCTCTTCTTTCTATTTCTGTTTAGCTGTTCCCTCTTTCTTCTTTCTATTTCTCGATTAATCTATTACCTCAAAACTATTTCTCATATTATCTGTGCCCTGGATTCTATTTCTCTATTTATCCGTTCCCTTGATTCATTCCTCTAATTATCTCTCTATAAGTCTATTAAATTATTCTCAGTTCTTTCTACTTCTCTATCTACCTGTTCCCTCTACTTTCTCTTCCCATAATAATTTTTTCCCTAGATTCTATTTCTCTCTTTATCTGTTCCCTCTAATCAATTTGTCTATTAATCCATTCCTTCTTCTCACTATTAATTTGCTCCCTCCATTCTATTTCTCAGTTTATCTGTTCCCTCTGTTCTATTCCTATGTTAATCTCTTCTCTCGATTCTGTTTCTCTATTCATCTGTTCCCTTTTCTCACTATTAATTTATTCCCTCTGTTCTATTCCTCTGTTAATCTGTTTCCCCCTATACTATTTCTCTCTTTATCTGTTCCCGCGATTCTATTTCTCTCGTAATCCGTTCCCTCTTCTCTCTATTAATCTGTTCCCTCTATACCGTTTCTCTTTTTATTTGTCCCCTCTATTCTATTTCTCTATTCTATTTATCTCTTACTCTTCTCCCTGTATTCTATTTCTCTCATAATCTGTTTCCCTCTTCTCTGTATTTCTCTCTTAATCTGGTCCCTCCATTCTATTTCTCTCTTCATCTGTTCCCTCTTCCCTCTCTTCATCTGTTCCCTCTCTTCTATTTCTCTTTTAATCTGTTCGCTCTATTCTATATCTCTCTTCATCTGTTCCCTCTTCACTCTCCATCTCTCCTAATCGGTTCCCTCCATTCTTTTTCTCTCATTACATGTTTCCTCCATCCCATTTGTCTCTTAATCTCTTCCCTCTGTTATATTTCTCTGCTTATCCGTGCTCTCCGTTCCATTCCTCTATTTATCCGTTCCCCCGATTCCATTCTTCCATTTCTCTGTTCCAACTTCACCCTATAAATCTATTAAATTATTTCCTCTTCTATCTGTTTCTCTAATTCTCTGTTCCCGCTATTAAATTTCTCCATTGCTCTGCTCCCTCTTTTCACTCTCATCTGTTCTATCTATACTTTTTCTCTCTTAATCTGTGCCCTCAATTCTATTTATCTATTTATGTCTTCCCTCTGTTCTTTTTCTCTATTTATGTGTTCCCTCGATTCTCTTTCTCAATTTATCTATTCCCTCTTCTTTCTATTTCTCTGTTTATCCCTTCCTTCTCTTCTATTTCACTATTTACGTTCTGTCTACACCCTATTAATCTATTCCCTCTGTTCAATTTCCCTATTAATATATTCCCTCTTCTCTCTATTAATCTTTATCTTCTATTTATTTTTCTCTAAACCTGTTCCCTCTGATCTATTTTTCTCTCATTCTGTTCCCTTTATGCTATTTTTCACTTAACCTGCTTCCCCTTTTCTATTTCTCTATTTATCTGATCCCTGCCCTGTTACTCTGTTAATCTGATCCCTGTTCTCTCTATCGATCTGTCAATCTCGTCGCTCTCTTCTATTTCTCTATTAATCTGTTCCCTCGAATCTATTTCTTTCTTTATGTGTACCCTCATCTTTCTATTTCTCTCTTTATCTGTCCCCTCGATTCTATTTCTCTTGTTTGCTCTCTCCCCTTTCTCTTTCTCTGTTTCTTTGTTCCATCGATTTTATTTCTCTATTTTTCTATTCCTGATATTCTTCTTCTCTATCTATCTGTTCTGTCTGCTTTCTATTTCCATATATCTCTGTTCCCACTGTTCTATTTCTCTATTTTTCTGTTCACTCGATTCTATTTCTCTATCTGTTCCCGCTCTTCTATTTCTCGAGGAATGTGTTCCCTCATTTCTATTCCTCCCTTCATCTCTTCTCCCTATTTATTTCTTCCCTCCATTTTATTTCTCCATTAATCTCTTCCCTTCGTTCTATTTCTCTCTTAATCAGTTCCCTCTATTCTATTCCTCTCTTTATCTGTTCCCCCCACTCTGTTTCTCTATTATCTGTTCTGTCGACTGTGTTCCTCTCGTTATCTGTTCCCTCTTCTCTCTATGAATTAATTCCCTCTATTCTATTTCTCTGTATATCTGTTTCCTGAATTCATCTCCATTAATCCTTGGTTCTATTTCTCTTTTTCTCCTTGCCCTCGATTCCTCTATTCATCTGTTCCCAATATCCTATTTATCTAATAATCTGTTCCGACTTCTCCCTATAAATCTATTGAATTATTCCCGCTTGTGTCTCCTTCTCTATTTATCTGTTCCCGCTTCTTTCTATTTCCATATGAATCATTTCCCTCTCTTCTTTTTCTCTCTTATTCTGTTCCCTCTTCTCACTCTGAATTTTATCCCTGCATTCTATTTCTCATTTCATCTGTTCCCTCAGTTCTTTTTCTCTGTTTATCACTTCCCTCGATTCTATTTCTCTCTTTCTGTTCTCTCGATGTTATTTCTCCGTTCGTTTATTCCCATCGATTCTGATTATCTGTTTGCCTGGTCCCTCGATTCTATGTCCCTATGCACCCGTTCCCTCTTTATGCTATTACTCTATTTTCCTGTTCCCTCTTTATTCTGTATCTCCATTTACCTATACTCTTAGTTGTTCCATCCCGATTCTATTTCTTTTTATCTGCTCTTTTTACCATTTCTCTCTTCATCTGATCTCTCTTCTTTCTATTTCTCTCTTTATATGTCCTCTCTTCTCTTCTTTCACTAGAATAATTCTCTTCCCTCTTCTTTCTATTTCTCCGTCTATCTTTCCCCTCGATTCTATTTCTCTCTTTGTGTTCCCCATGATTTATTTCTCTATTAGTCTGTTCCCTCGTCTCACTATTATGTTATTCCCTCTGTTCTATTTCACTGTTCATCTGTTCCCGCTAGTCTTTGTCCCCGTTCATCTCTTCCCGCTCCTCTGTGTCCCTATACAAGTGTTCCCTCTTTATCCTATTGCTCTATTTACCTTTTCCCACTTCATACTGTTTTTCTGTTTACCTCTTCCCTCTTTATTCTGTTTCTCTATTTATCTGTCCCCGCTTCTTTCTCTTTCCATATTAATCTTTTCCCTTGGTTCTGTTTCTGTTCTCTCTTTTTACTATTTCACCATCAATCTGTAATCTCTTCTTTATATTTCTCTCTTTATCTATTCCCTCAATCCCATTTCTCTTTTCATCAGTTCCCATTGATTTTGATTATCTATTCATCTAGTCCCGTCGATTCTGATTATCTAATCATCTGTTCCCACTAATCTATATATCTATTCATCTTTTCCTGCTATTATATTTTTTCTTTTTTATTCTGTTCCCTCCAATCTATTTCTCTATTAATCTGTCCCCACTAATCTACTTCTCTATTTCTCTGTTTACCTGTTCTCTCCATTGTATTTTTTTCTCTTTGTGTTCCCTCCATTCTATTCCTCTCATTACCTCTTCCCTCTTCTCACTATTAATTTGTTCCCTCCATTCTAATTCTCATATAATCTGTTCCCTCTGTTCCATTCCTCTGTTAATCTCTTCCCTCTGTTTTATTTCTCTATTTATCCGTTCCCTATATTCTCTTTCTCTATTTCTCTGTTCCCTCAATACTATTTCACTATCTATCTGTTTGCTCTATTCCATTCCTCTATTCATCCCTGCCCATTATGTTATCTCTCTATCAATCTGATCCCTCTTCTCTCTATTATTGAAATAATCTGATCCAACTTCTCTCTATAAACCTATTAATTTACTCCCTCTTCCATCTGATTCTCTCTTTATCTCTTCCCGTTTTTCTTTTTCTCTCTTTTTCTGTTCCCTACACTTTTCTATGTCCCTATTTACCTCTTCCCTCCAATCTATTTCTCTAGTTATCTGTTCCCTCGATTCTATTTCTCTCTTCATCTCTTCCCGCTAATCAATATATCTATTAATGTGTTCCCGCTAATCTATTTCTCTGTCCCTTCCCGCTTCTTTCTCTGTCTCTACTTATCTGTTCCCGCTATTCTGTTTCTCTACTTATCCGTTCCCTGGATTCACATCCTCTATTAATCTGTTCCCAGTATTCCATTCCTCTATTAATCTCTTTTCTCACTGTAAATGTTTTAGTTTAATCCCTCTTATATCTATTACTCTATTAATCAGTTCCCTTGATTCTATTTCTCTATTTATGGGTTCCCTCCATTATTTTTATCTTTCTGTCTGTTCCCTCGATTCTGTTTCTTAATATCCCTGTTCCCTCTTTTCCCCATTAATTTGTTCCCTCTGATCTATTTCTCTGTTAGTTCCCTTTGTTCTGTTTCTCTGTTCATCAGTTCCCGCTATTCTGTTTCTCTTTTCATCCGTGCCCTTGATTCCATTCCTTTATTAATCTGTGCCCAATATTTTATTTATCTATCCATTGGATTAAGAGGGAGAAGAGGGAGCAGATTCTGTGTTCCACCTTCTCTCTATAAATCTATGAATTTACCCCCTCTTCTTTCCGTATCCCTATTTGCCCGTTCCCTCTTTATTCCATTGCTCTATTTACCCATTCCCTCTTCTTTCTCTTTCCACATTCATCTTTTCCTTGATTCTATTTCTCTTGTTCTCTCCTCTCTCTTCTCTTTCTCTCCTTACCTGTTCCCTCGATTCTGTTTCTTTATTCATCGGTTCCCATTGATTCTGATTATCGATGCATCTATTCCCATATATTCTGATTATCTAATCATCTTTTCCCGCTAATATATTTTTCTATTTTTCTCTTCCCATCGATTCCGTTTCTCTATTCATCTGTTCCCCTAATCTGTTTCTCTATTTCTCTCTCCCCGCAACATTCTCTCTCTACTTATGCGTTCCCGCTATTCCATGTCTCTGCACATTCTTTGCCTCAGTTCTCTCTCTATTTCTCCACTCCCTCGGTTCCATTCCTCTATGGAACTCTTCGCAATATTCTGTTTATCTTATCATCTGTTCCCTCCTCTCTCTATCAATCTGTTTAGTCCCTCTTCTGTTTCTTTTTTTAACACTTCCCACAATTTATTTCTCACTTCATCTATCCGCCCTTCTTTCTATTTCCCTATTTACATGCTCCCTCTTCTTTCTGTGCCCCTCTTTATCAGTTCCCGCTATTCTATGTCCCTATTTCTCTGTTACCATTCTCCTATGTCCACATTTCTCTGTATCTCTTATACTATTTCCCTATTCACCTGTTCCCTCTTCTTTCTCTTTCCATATTAATCTTTTCCCTCCATTCTTTTTCTCCCTTTCCCCGTTCCCTCTTCTTCCTTTCTCTCTTTACCCGTTCCCTCTTCTTTCTCTTTCTCTCCTTATCTGTTCCCTCGATTCTCTTCCTTTATCTATCTGTTCCCATTGATTTTGATTATCTATTCATCTATTCCCATCGATTCTGATTACCTGATCATCTGTTCCCGCTATTCTAGATATCTATTCATCATTTCCCGTTATTATATTTATATATTTTTCTGTTCCCTCTACTCTCTTCCCTCTAATCTATTTCTCCATTAATCTGTCCACACTAATGTTTCACTCTTTATCTGTTTACTCTATTCCATTCTTCTATTAATCTGTGCCCAATATTTTATTTATCTATTAATCCGTTCCTTTTTCTTGATTCTATTTCCCTGTTAAACAGTTCCCTCTCCTTTCTATTGCTGTGTTCACCTGTTCTCTCCATTCTCTTCCTCTAGTTATCTCTTCCCTCTTCTCTCTATTACTCTATTCTATTTCTCTCTATATCTGTTTCCTGAATTCTCTTCCTCCATTAATCTCTACCCTCGGTTGTGTTTCTCTTTTTATCCGTGCCCTCGAATTCATTCCTCTGTTCATCTGTTCCCAATATCCTATTTGTCTAATCATCTGTTCCAACTTCTCCCTATGCATCTATTAAATTATTCCCGCTTTTTTCTACTTCTCAATTTTTCTATTCCGTCTTCTTTCTATTTCCATATGAATCAGTTCCCTCGAGTCTCTTTGCATATTAATCTGTTCCCTCTTCTCACTATTAATCTGTTCCCTCAATAATATTTCTCTATAAATCTGTTCCCTCAGATCTATTTCTCTCTTTCTCTATCTCTCTCTTTCCTCTATTCATCTGTTCCCATCGATTCTATTTCCCTGTTAATCTGCTCCCGCTAATCTATTTCTCTATTTATCTCTTCCCGTTTCTTTCTATATCTCTACTTATCCGTTCCCTCGATACAATTTCTCTATTTATCTGTGCCCTCGATTCCATTCCTCTATTCATCTGTTCCCAATAATCAATAAATATAACAATCTCTTCCCTCTTATCTCTATGAATCTGTTAAATTCTTCCCGCTTCTGTTTCTCTATTTATCTGTCCCCTCTTCTTTCTGTGTCCCAATTAATGTGTCCCCTCGTCTTTCTATTTCCCTATAGATTCCCCCCTCGATTCTCTTTCTCTATAAATCTGTTCTATTTTCTTCCTATTTCTCTATGAATCTGTTCTCTCTTTTTTCTATCTCTCTATGAAACAGTTCCCACAATTCTGTTTCACTATTCATCTCTTCCCTCGATTCTATTCCTCCCTTTGTCTCTTCCCTCTTCTCTCTATTCCTCTCGTTATCTGTTCCCTCTTCTCTCTATGAATTTATTCCCTCTCTTCTATTTCTCTCTATATCTGTTTCCTGAATTCCATGTCTCTATTAATCTCCACCCTCGATTCTATTTCTCTGTTCCTCTGTTCCCTCTAATCAATATCTCAGTTGATCTGTTCCCTCTTCTCCCTATCAATTTATTCCCTCAATTTTATTTCTCTATTAATCTATACCCTCTTCTCTCAAGTAATCCCTTCATTCTCTTCTTATTTTTCTCTATTAATCTGTATCCTCTATGCTATTTCTCTCTTCACCTATTCCCTCTGATCTATTTCCCTAATTATCTCTACCCGCTCTTCCATTTCTCTCTTTATCTGTTCCCGCTAATCCCTTTCTCCGTTCATCTGTTCCCAATGTAGTATTTCTCTATTCATCTCTTCCCTCTTTTCTCTCTCAGACAAATAATCTGTTCCAACTTCTCTCTATAAATCTATTAAATTATTCCCTATTCAATCTATTTCTGCCTTAATCAGTTCCCTCGATTCTATTTCTCTGTTCATCTCTCCTCTCTTCTTTCTGTTTCTTTCTTTACCTGTGGCGTGGCTTTATGATTTCTGGCCTTGCTATTCCACACCATAACATCCCGTTACCTCTTCATTCTATTTCTCTATTTATCTGTTCCCTCCAATCTATTTCTCTACTAGACTCTTCCCTCTAATTTACTTCTCTATTAGTCTGTCCCCACTAATCTCTTTCTCTATTTATCTGTTCCCTCAATACTATTTCACTCTTTATCTGTTTACTCTATTCCATTCCTCTCTTCATCTCTGCCCAATATTTTATTTATCTATTAATCTGTTCCCTCTTTATTAATCAAATAATCTGTTCCAACTTCTCTCTATGAATCCATCAAATTATTCCCTCTTCTTTCTATTTCTCTATTAATCACTTCCCTCTTCTCACTATTAATCCGTTCCCTCAATGATATTTCCCTATCAATCTGTTCCCTCTTCTATTTCCCTATCAGTCTGTTCCCTCTTCTTCCTATTTCCGTATTGATTTGTTCCGCCTGCTTTCCATGTCCCTCTACCTCTCTCCCCTCGATTCTATTTCCCCGTCCATCTGTTCCCATCGGTTCTGTTTCTCTCTACATCCGCTCCCTCTGTTATAGGTGTGCAGAGAGCGATACACACCGATCGTTGCCGGCAGTGAGGAATTAATTGAGCAAGCAATAAACGAGCGGAGCAGCGCTGGGCGGCCGGGAGTCTGCGCTCCACCGGATAACGGGAACCAGAAAACACTGTCGGAAACAACTGGAAGGAAAAGGTCACCTTTTAGCCCAGGGTGCGGTGATACGGTTTGATGAACGAGGTGATCAAAGGAAAAGGGGGGATTGTGATAGGAAACGAGGTCTGTGCTTTCTATTCCCGTTCATCAAACCGACTCGAGATGGATGGGGCAGTGTTTGGCAGCGCTTATTTTTCTTAGAACCGTGTGGTCGGTAGAAGTCTGAAAGTGGATGGAGAGATGGTTTTGGAAATCGGAGCCACAGCGCTTAGTTCTGACACCTGGGCAATGAACATAACATAGCAGCGACCTTCTGAGGAACCGCCGAAGGAAAAGAAGTGCAAATCTCCTCTTGAGCGCACACGATCGGAGCTGAAGAGGACCGCAGCCTTCATCTCTTCTCTGCGAGGAGGCAGAGAACGGCTCCCAACTAGCAGCCGGCGCAGCCCAGGAAGGAAAGAGAACCACGAATATAGAGATAAGAGCCGATAAGAAGAGGGGTCGGCTCCTCTGGTGGAGCGCAGACTCCCGGCCGCCCAGCGCTGCTCCGCTCCTTTATTGCTTGCTCAATAAATTCCTTACTATTGGCAGCGATCGGTGTGTATCGTTCTTCACGCCTATAACCCCTCTTCTCGCTATCGATCTGCTCCCTCGGTTCCATTGCTCTGTTTATCTGTTCCCTCTTCTCAGTATTAATCTATTCCCTCGATTTTACATCCCCATACATCTTTTCCCTCGATTCTGTTTCCCTATACAACTGTTCTCATTGATTCTTTTACGCTGTGCATCCGTTCCCATCGGTTCTATCTCTCTGTTCATCTCTTCCCGCTAATCAATAGATCTATTCATCTGTTCCCGCTAATCTATTTCTCCATTTATCTCTTCCCGCAACGTTCTCCATCTCTACTTATCCCTTCCCGCTATTCTATTTCTCTACTTATCCTTTGCCTCAGTACTCTCTCTCTCTATTTATGTGTCCCCTCAATCCTATTTCTCTCTTTATCCGCTCCCTCGATGCCATCCGTCTGTTCATCTGTTCCCAATATCCCATTTATCTAATAATCCCTTCCAACTTCTCTCTATAAATCTATTAAATTATTCTTTCTTCCTCTCTGTTTATCTGCTCCAGCTGCTCTGTTGCTCTCTTTATTTATTCCTTCTTTATTCTCTTTCTCTATTTACCAGTTCCCTCTTTATTCTATTACTCTATTTCTCTCTTCCCTCTTCTTATTTTTTTCCTATCAGTCTCTTCCCTCTACTTGACATTTCTCTCTTTATCTGTTCCATCGCTTCTATTTCTTTCTTTATCCGTTCTCTCTATTCCATTTCTCTCTCAGTGCCCTGGATTCTATTTCTCTGTTCAACAGTTCCCTCTCCTTTCTATGTCTCTGTTTTCATGTTCCCTCCATTCTGTGTTTTCTCTTTGTGTTCCCTCCATTCTATTCCTCTCGTTATCTGTTCCCTCTTCTATCCGTTTCTCTCTTCCCGATATTCTATTTCTCTATTTATCTTTTCCGTCTCCTCCCTATAAATCCATTCCCCCTATTCCATTTCTCTGTTCATATTTTCCCTCTTCTCTCTATCAATCTCTTCCATCAATGCTATTCCTCTTTTTATTTGTTCCCTCATATTTCTATTTCTTTATTTATATTTTTTCTGTCTCCGATTTCTTTTTATTTCTTCCCTGGATTTTCTTTCTCTATTTTTGCATTCCCAATATTCTCCTTCTTTATTTCTCTGCTCTGCCTGCTTTCTATTTCTCTATTTACCCGTTCCCGCTGTTCTATTTCTCGACGAACGCGTTCCCTCGTTTCTATTCCTCCCTTCATCTCTTCTCCCTAGTAATTTCTTCCCTCAATTTTCATTCTCTCTGAATCTTTCCCCTTTATTCTATTTCTCCCTTAATCATTTCCCTCCGCTCTATTTGTCTCTGTAACTGTTCCCTCCGTTCTGTTTCTCTTCATCCGATCCCTCTTCTCACTATTTATTATTTCCCTCTGTTCTGTTTCTCTGTTCACCTGTTCCATCTGATCTATTTCTCCGTTAATCAGTTCCCACTGTTCTGTTTCTCTTTTAATCCGTTCCCTCCATTCCATTCCTCTTCTAATCTGTTACCTCTTCTCTCTATAAAATTATTATTTATTCCCTCTTATATCTATTTCTCTATTAATCTGTCCCCACTAATCTATTTCTCTATTCATCTGTTCCCTCAATACTATTTCACTCTTTATCTGTTTACTCCCTTCCATTCCTCTGTTCATCTGTGCCCAATATCTCTTTTGTGGTCGTCGTTCTTGGGGTCAATTTTGGGGTCGTCGCTATGGGGTCGCTATGTATCGCTCTGGAGGTGCAGTATTTCTATACGGCCACAAGGCGGCGCTATGGCGTTGCAGTACCCATGTCCACCACTGGGTGTCGCTGTGTCTCTGTGTCTCTATGGGGTCACTGTGTCTCTGTGTATCTCGGCGCATTCGCCCTTTAAGGGGCGGCTTAATTAATTAATTGCGGCTTAATTAACTCATTATTGGCGCCTTAATTAATTCGCTCACCGCCGCTGCGTTAATGAATGGTGGCTGATTGCGGGTGCGGAGCGGGGAGGGCTTCAAAAGCGCGGCCCCATAGCGCCGCTGCCCTCCCTATAGTATTGCCCCACTGCGCTGCCCCATAGCGCTGCCCCATAGCTCCGCTCCCTGCCCCATAGCGCTGCCACATTGGGGGATTTTTTGGGGGATTTTGTGAGGGGATTTTTGGCGGGAATTTTTTGAGGGATTTTTTGAGGGATTTTTGGGGAATTTTTAGGGGACTTTTGGGGGGATTTTTTGAGGGATTTTTTGAGGGATTTTTGAGGGATTTTTGAGGGATTTTTGAGGGATTTTTTGAGGGATTTTTGGGGAATTTTTAGGGGATTTTTGGGGGGATTTTTTGGGATTTTTTGAGGGATTTTTTTGAGGGATTTTTTGGGGGATTTTTTTGTGGATTTTTTGAGGGATTTTTTTGAGGGATTTTTTGAGGGATTTTTGGGGGGATTTTTTGAGGGATTTTTTGGGTGGAATTTTTGGGGGATTTTTTTGGTTTTTTGGGGATTTTTTGAGGGATTTTTTGGGATTTTTTTGTAGATTTTCTGGGGGATTTTTGGGGGATTTTTTTAGGGATTTTTTGTGGGATTTTTGAGGGATTTTTTGTTTTTTTTTTTTTTGATGGATTTTTGAGGGAATTTTTTGAGGGGTTTTTTGAGGGTTTTTTTGGGGTTTTTTTTTGGGGGGGGTTTACAGGGATTTTTGGGGGATTTTTTTGGGGATTTTTTTGGGGATTTTTTTGGGGATTTCTTGGGGGATTTCTTTGGGGATTTCTTGGGGGATTTTTTGGTGGATTTTTTGGAGGGATTTTTTGAGGGATTTTTTGAGGGATTTTTTGAGGGATTTTTGAGGGATTTTTTGAGGGATTTTTTGGGATTTTTTGAGGGATATTTTGAGGATTTTTTGGGGGATTTTTTGAGGGATTTTTTGAGGGGTTTTTAAGGGATTTTTTTGAGGGATTTTTTTGAGGGATTTTTTTGGGGATTTTTTGGGGGATTTTTTTTTGAGGGATTTTTTGGGGATTATTTTTTGGGGGATTTTTTGGGGATTTTTTGGGGATTTTTTTGGTTTTTTTTTGCATGGATTTTTTGAGGGGATTTTTTGAGGGAATTTTTGGGGGATTTTTTGGGGGATTTTTTGAGGGATTTTTTTCGGTTTTTTTGAGGGATTTTATTGAGGATTTTTGGGGATTTTTTGGGGGATTTTTTTGTGGAATTTTGGAGGATTTTTGGAGGGATTTTTTTGGGATTTTTTGGAGGGATTTTTTGGGGACTTTTTGAGGGATTTTTTGGTTTTTTTTTTTTTTTGAGGGGTTTTTTGAGGGGTTTTTGGGGGATTTTTTTGTTTTTTTTGGGGTGGGGGTTGGGTTTTTTTTTTGCGATTTTTTAGAGATTTTTTGGGGGATTTTTTGAGGAATTTTTTGAGGGATTTTTTTGGAGGGATTTTTGAGGGATTTTTTTTTTTTTTTTTTGAGGGATTTTTGGGGTGATTTTGTGTGTTCCCGATGTCTCCTCTTGCCCAGAGCGGCCTGCTGAGCGCAACGGAGAATTCCCTCGGCACTCCGTGCTGCATCCATCGGGACCGGCGGAGCTGTGCATGTTCGGGGTCAGGTAGGACTAAGAGTGCTCCATGGATTTGGTCTCAGCTGCTGGACGCTGCACAGACAATTGCTCCGTCCAAATCCTCGCTGTTCCTCCCCAATCTCTGGCCCTAACTCCTCGCTGTCCCACCCCAACCTCCGGCCCTCAGTCCTATTTGATCCTACATCTCTTCATCTCTTCCCTCCATTCTATTTCTCTGTGGATCTCTTCCCTCGAATCTATTCCTCTCGTTATCTGTTCCCTCTTCTCTCTATGAATTTACTCCCTCTATTCTATTTCTCTATATCTGTTTCCTGAATCCCATTTCTCTATTAATCTCCACCCTCGATTCTATTTCTCTGTTTATCTGTTCCCTCTAATCTATATCTCAGTTGATCTGTTCCCTCTTCTCCCTATTAATTAATTCCCTCCATTTTATTTTTCTATTCATCTTTTCCCTCTATTCTATTTCTCTCTTGATCAGTTCCCTCTGTTCTGTTTTTTATCACTCTATTCTCTCCATTCTATTCCTCTCTTTATCTGTTCCCTCGACTCTGTTTCTCTAGTTATGTTCCCATCGATTCTATTTGTCTATTCATCTGTTCCCAATATTCTATCTATCTAATAATCTCTTCCTACTTCTCTCTCTATATATCTATTAAATTATTCCCTCTTCTTTCTCCCTAGTTTATCTGTTCCCTCTTCTCTCTATGAATTTATTCCCTCTCTTCTATTTCTCCATATATCTGTTTCCTAATTTCTAGTTTTCTATTAATCTCTACACCCTCGATTCTATTTCTCTGTTTATCTGTGCTCTCAATTCCATTCCTCTTTTAATCTCTTCACTCTTCTCACTATAAATTTATTACTCGATTCTCTCTTATATTTATTTCTCTATTAATCAGTTCCCTCAATTCCATTCCTCTATTCACCTGTTCCCAATATAAAATTCATCTATTAATCTCTTCCCTCTTCTCTCTGTTAATCAAAACTCTGTTCCAACCTCTCTCTATATACCCCTTAATTTATTCCCTCTTCCATCTCTTACTCTATTAATCAGTTTCCTCAGTTCTATTTCTCTATTTGACTCTTCCATTTATTCTAGCTCTCTTTTTATCTGTTCCCTCTCCTCCCTATCATTCTATTCCCTCGATTCTATTTCTCTATTGATCTATTCACTCTTTTCTCTCTACATCTATTCCCGCAATACTGTTTCTCCCTTTATTCTGTTCCCTCTTCTTCATATTTCTCTATTTCTCTTCCCTCTGCTCTATTTCTCCATATATCTTTTTAATCTCATCATCATTTATCTTTTTAATCTAATAATCTGTTCCCTCTTCTCTCTAGAAATCTATTCACTCTTCTCACTATCAATGTGTTCCCGCTATTCTATTTCTTTATATATCCGTTCCCTCTTCTCCCTATTATTCTATTCCCTCTATTCTTTTTCTCCATTTCTCTGTTTCCGTGACTCCATTCCTCCGTTTATCTGTTAATAATAATCTGTTCCCTCTTCTCTCTATAAATCCATTATATAATTCCCTCCTCTTTCTATTTCTCTATTTATCCGTTCCCTCTTCTCCCTGTTATTCTATTCCCTCTGTTCTATTCCTCTATTTTTCTGCTCCCTCTAATTTAATTCTCTATTTCTATGTACCCTCTTTTTTCTATTTCTCTGTTTATCTGTCCCCTCGATTCTATTTCACTATTTCTGTTCTCTCTTCTTTCTATTTCTCGATTTGTCTGTTCCCTCTTTTATCTATTTTTCTGCTCCCGATATTCTATTTCTCTTTTTATCTTTTCCGTCTACACCCTATTTATTTATTCCCTCTATTCAAATTCTCTATTCATATATTCCCTCTTCTCTCCATTAATCTTTTCCATCGATTCTGTTTCTCTATTTATTTGTTCCCTCATAATTCTATTTTTCTATTTATCTGTGCCCTCGATTTTATTTCTATATTTATATTTTCCCGCTATTCTGTTTCTCTGTTTATCCCGCCCCCTCTGTCTTATTTGCATATCGACACGCCCCCTCTGTCTTATTTGCATATCGACACGCCCCCTCTGTCTTCGAACCGCCCCCTGTCCTATTTGCATATCGACCCGCCCCCTCTGTACTATTTGCATACCGACCCGCCCCCTCTGGCCTTTTTGGATATCGACAAGCCCTTTCTGTCCTATTTGCATATCGTCACGCCCCCTCTGTCCTATTTGCATATGTACCCTCCCTTTCTGTCCTATTTGCATATGTACCCGCCCCCTCTGGCCTATTTGCATATCGACCCGCCCCCTCTGTCTTATTTGCATATCTACCCGCCCCCTCTGTCCTATCTGCCTATCGACACCCCCCTTCGTCTTCGAACCGCCCCCATGTCTTATTTGCATATCGCCCCGCCCCCTCTGTCCTAATTGCATATCGACCCACCCCCTCTGTCCTATTTGCATATGTACCCGCCCCCTCTGTCCTATTCGCATATCGCCCCGCCCCCTCTGGTTTATTTGCATATCGACACGCCTCCTGTGTTCTATTTGCATATCGACCCGCCCCCTCTGTCCTATTTGCATATCGACCCGCCCCCTCTGTCCTATTTGCATATCGACCCGCCCCCTCTTTCCTGTTTGCATATCGACCCGCCCTTTCTGGCCCATTTGCATATCGACACGCCTCCTGTGTTCTATTTGCATATCGACCCGCCCCCTCTGGCCTATTTGCATGTGTACCCGCCCCCTCTTTCCTGTTTGCATATGTACCCGCCCTTTCTGTCCTATTTGCATAATGTATTCTATTTCTCTCTTTATCTTTTCTCTATGCATCTGTTCCCATAGATTCTGATCATCTAATCATCTTTTCCCGCTATTATATTTTTCTATTAATCTGTTCCCTCCAATCTATTTCTCCATTGATCTGTTCACTCCATTCCATTCCTCTCTTCATCTGTGCCCAACATTTTATTTATCTAATAATCTGTTCCCTCTTCTCTCTATCGATCAAATAATATGTGCCAACTTCTCTCTATAAATCTATTAATTTACTCCCTCTTCTATTTTTCTATTCATCTCTTCCCGCTAATCAATATATCAATTAATCTGTTCCCGCTAATCTATTTCTCTATTTATCTCTTCTGGCTTCTTTCTCTATCTCTACTTATCCGTTCCCTCGATACAATTTCTCTATTTATCCGTGCCCTCGATTCCATTCCTCCATTCATCTGTTCCCAATAATCTATAAATGTAATCATCTGTTCCCTCTTATCTCTATGAATCTGTTAAATTCTTCCCGCTTCTATTTCTCTATTTATCTGTCCCCTCTTCTTTCGGTGTCCCAATTAATGTGTCCCCTCGTCTTTCTATTTCCCTATAGATTCCCCCCTCGATTCTCTTTCTCTATAAATCTGTTCTATCTTCTTCCTATTTCTGTATGAATCTGTTCTCTCTTTTTTCTATTTCTCTATGAAACAGTTCCCACAATTCTGTTTCACTATTCATCTCTTCCCTCGATTCTATTCCTCCCTTTGTTTCTTCCCTCTTCTCTCTATTCCTCTCGTTATCTGTTCCCTCTTCTCTCTATGAATTTATTCCCTCTCTTCTATTTCTCTCTATATCTGTTTCCTGAATTCCATTTCTCTATTAATCTCCACCCTCGATTCTATTTCTCTGTTCCTCTGTTCCCTCTAATCTATATCTCAGTTGATCTGTTCCCTCTTCTCCCTATCAATTAATTCCCTCAATTTTATTTCTCTATTAATCTATACCCTCTTCTCTCTATTAATCCTTTCATTCTCTTCTTCATTTTCTCTATTAATCTGTATCCTCTATGCTATTTCTCTCTTCACCTATTCCCTCTGATCAATTTCCCTAATTATCTCTATCCGCTCTTCCATTTCTCTCTTTATCTGTTCCCGCTAATCCCTTTCTCCATTCATCTGTTCCCAATGTAGTATTTCTCTATTCATCTCTTCCCTCTTTTCTCTATCAGACAAATAATCTGTTCCAACTTCTCTCTATAAATCTATTAAATTATTCCCTCTTCAATCTATTTCTGTCTTAATCAGTTCCCTCGATTCTATTTCTCTGTTCATCTCTCCTCTCTTCTTTCTGTTTCTTTACCTGTGGCGTGGCTTTATGATTTCTGGCATTGCTATTCCACACCATAACATCCCGTTACCTCTTCATTCTATTTCTTTATTTATCTGTTCCCTCCAATCTATTTCTCTACTAGACTCTTCCCTCTAGTTTATTGCTCTATTAATCTGTCCCCACTAATCTCTTTCTCTATTTATCTGTTCCCTCAATACGATTTCACTCTTTATCTCTTTACTCTATTCCATTCCTCTCTTCATCTCTGCCCAATATTTTATTTATCTATTAATCTTCTCCCTCTTCTCTCTATTAATCAAATAATCTGTTCCAACTTCTCTCTATGAATCCATTAAATTACTCCTTCTTCTTTCTATTTCCCTATTAATCACTTCCCTCTTCTCACTATTAATCCGTTCCCTCAATGATATTTCCCTATCAATCTGTTCCCTCTTCTATTTCCCTATTAGTCTGTTCCCTCTTCTTCCTATTTCCGTATTGATTTGTTCCGCCTGCTTTCCATGTCCCTCTACCTCTCTTCCCTCCATTCTATTTCCCCGTCCATCTGTTCCCATCGGTTCTGTTTCTCTCTACATCCGCTCCCTCTGTTATAGGTGTGCAGAGAGCGATACACACCGATCGTTGCCGGCAGTGAGGAATTAATTGAGCAAGCAATAAACGAGCGGAGCAGCGCTGGGCGGCCAGGAGTCTGCGCTCCACCGGATAACGGGAACCAGAAAACACTGTCGGAAACAACTGGAAGGAAAAGGTCACCTTTTAGCCCAGGGTGCGGTGATACGGTTTGATGAACGAGGTGATCAAAGGAAAAGGGGGGATTGTGATAGGAAACGAGGTCTGTGCTTTCTATTCCCGTTCATCAAACCGACTCGAGATGGATGGGGCAGTGTTTGGCAGCGCTTATTTTTCTTAGAACCGTGTGGTCGGTAGAAGTCTGAAAGTGGATGGAGAGATGGTTTTGGAAATCGGAGCCACAGCGCTTAGTTCTGACACCTGGGCAATGAACATAACATAGCAGCGACCTTCTGAGGAACCGCAGAAGGAAAAGAAGTGGAAATCTCCTCTTGAGCGCACGCGATCGGAGCTGAAGAGGACCGCAGCCTTCATCTCTTCTCTGCGAGGAGGCAGAGAACGGCTCCCAACTAGCAGCCGGCGCAGCCCAGGAAGGAAAGAGAACCACGAATATAGAGATAAGAGCCGATAAGAAGAGGGGTCGGCTCCTCTGGTGGAGCGCAGACTCCCGGCCGCCCAGCGCTGCTCCGCTCCTTTATTGCTTGCTCAATAAATTCCTTACTATTGGCAGCGATCAGTGTGTATCGTTCTTCACGCCTATAACCCCTCCTCTCGCTATCGATCTGCTCCCTCGGTTCCATTGCTCTGTTTATCTGCTCCCTCTTCTCAGTATTCATCTGTTCCCTCGATTTTAATCCCTATACATCTTTTCCCTCCATTCTGTTTCCCTATACAACTGTTCTCATTGATTCTTTTACGCTGTGCATCCGTTCCCATCGGTTCTATCTCTCTTCATCTCTTCCCGCTAATCAATAGATCTATTCATCTGTTCCCGCTAATCTATTTCTCCATTTATCTCTTCCCGCAACGTTCTCCATCTCTACTTATCCGTTCCCGCTATTCTATTTCTCTACTTATCCTTTGCCTCAGTACTCTCTCTCTATTTATCTGTTCCCTCAATCCTATTTCTCTCTTTATCCGCTCCCTTGATGCCATCCGTCTGTTCTTCTGTTCCCAATATCCCATTTATCTAATAATCCGTTCCAACTTCTCTCTATAAATCTATTAAATTATTCTTTCTTCCTCTCTGTTTATCTGCTCCAGCTGCTCTATTGCTCTCTTTACTTATTCCTTCTTTATTCTCTTTCTCTATTTACCAGTTCCCTCTTTATTCTATTACTCTATTTATCTCTTCCCTCTTCTTATTTTTTTCCTATCAGTCTCTTCCCTCTACTTGACATTTCTCTCTTGATCTGTTCCATCGCTTCTATTTCTTTCTTTATCCGTTCTCTCTGTTCCATTTCTCTCTCAGTGCCCTGGATTCTATTTCTCTGTTCAACAGTTCCCTCTCCTTTCTATGTCTCTGTTTTCATGTTCCCTCCATTCTGTGTTTTCTCTTTGTGTTCCCTCCATTCTATTTCTCTCGTTATCTGTTCCCTCTTCTATCTGTTTCTCTCTTCCCCATATTCTATTTCTCTATTTATCTTTTCCGTCTCCTCCCTATAAATCCATTCCCCCAATTCCATTTCTCTGTTCATATATTCCCTCTTCTCTCTATTAATCTCTTCCATCAATGCTATTCCTCTATTTATTTGTTCCCTCATATTTCTATTTCTCTATTTATTTATTTCTGTCTCCTATTTCTGTTTATTTCTTCCCTGGATTTTCTTTCTCTATTTTTGTATTCCCGATATTCTCCTTCTTTATTTATCTGCTCTGCCTGCTTTCTATTTCTCTATTTACCCGTTCCCGCTGTTCTATTTCTCGACGAACGCGTTCCCTCGTTTCTATTCCTTCCTTCCTCTCTTCTCCCTAGTAATTTCTTCCCTCAATTTTCATTCTCTCTGAATCTTTCCCCTTTATTCTATTTCTCCCTTAATCATTTCCCTCCGCTCTATTTGTCTCTGTAACTGTTCCCTCCGTTCTGTTTCTCTTCATCCGATCCCTCTTCTCACTATTTATTCTTTCCCTCTGTTCTGTTTCTCTGTTCACCTGTTCCATCTGATCTATTTCTCCGTTAATCAGTTCCCACTGTTCTGTTTCTCTTTTAATCCATTCCCTCCATTCCATTCCTCTTCTAATCTGTTACCTCTTCTCTCTCTAAAATTATTATTTATTCCCTCTTATATCTATTTCTCTATTAATCTGTCCCCACCAATCTATTTCTCTATTCATCTGTTCCCTCAATACTATTTCACTCTTGATCTGTTTACTCTATTCCATTCCTCTATTCATCTGTGCCCAATATCTCTTTTGGTGTCGTCGTTCTTGGGGTCTCTATGGGGTCGCTATGTATCGCTCTGGAGGTGCAGTATTTCTATACGGCCACAAGGCGGCGCTATGGCGTTGCAGTACCCATATCCACCACTGGGTGTCGCTGTGTCTCTGTGTCTCTATGGGGTCACTGTGTCTCTATGTATCTCTGCGCATTCGCCCTTTAAGGGGCGGCTTAATTAATTAATTGCGGCTTAATTAACTCATTATTGGCGCCTTAATTAATTCGCTCACCGCCGCTGCGTTAATGAATGGTGGCTGATTGCGGGTGCGGAGCGGGGAGGGCTTCAAAAGCGCGGCCCCATAGCGCCGCTGCTCTCCCTATAGTATTGCCCCACTGCGCTGCCACATTGGGGGGGATGTTGTGGGGGATTTTTTGGGGGATTTTTCGGGAGATTTTTTGAGGGATTTTTTGGGGGATTTTTTGGGGGATTTTTTGGGGGATTTTTTGGGGGATTTTTTGGGGGATTTTTTGGGGGATTTTTTGGGGGATTTTTTGGGGGATTTTTTGAGGGATTTTTTGAGGGATTTTTTTGAGGGATTTTTTGAGGGATTTTTTGGGGGATTTTTTGGGGGATTTTTTGGGGGATTTTTTGAGGGATTTTTTGAGGGATTTTTTTGAGGGATTTTTTGAGGGATTTGTCGGGGATTTTTGGGGGGATTTTTTGAGGGATTTTTTGGGTGGAATTTTTGGGGGATTTTTTTGGGTTTTGGGGATTTTTTGAGGGATTTTTTGGGATTTTTTTGTAGATTTTCTGGGGGATTTTTGAGGGATTTTTTTCGGGATTTTTTGTGGGATTTTTGAGGGATTTTTTTTTTTTTTGATGGATTTTTGGGGGAATTTTTTGAGGGGTTTTTTGAGGGTTTTTTGGGGTTTTTTTTGGGTTTTTTTTTGGGGGGGTTTACAGGGATTTTTTGGGGATTTTTTTGGTTTTTTTTGCAGGGATTTTTTGAGGGAATTTTTTGGGGATTTTTTGGGGATTTTTGGGGGATTTTTTTAGGATTTTTTTTTCGTTTTTTTTTGAGGGATTTTTTGGGGGATTTTTGGGGATTTTTTGAGGGATTTTTTTGTGGAATTTTGGAAAATTTTTTGAGGGATTTTTTGGGGATTTTTTGGAGGGATTTTTTGGGGACTTTTTGAGGGATTTTTTGGGTTTTTTTTTTTGAGGGGTTTTTGGGGGATTTTTTTGGTTTTTTGGGGGGGGATTTTTTGGGATTTTTTTTTGCGATTTTTTAGAGATTTTTTGGGGGGATTTTTGGGGGGATTTTTTGAGGAATTTTTTGAGGGATTTTTTTGGAGGGATTTTTTTTACTTTTTTGGGGGATTTTTTGGGGGATTTTTTTTAGGGATTTTTTGGAATTTTTTGGTTTTTTTTTGAGGGATTTTTGTGGTGATTTTGTGTGTTCCCGATGTCTCCTCTTGCCCAGAGCGGCCTGCTGAGCGCAACGGAGAATTCCCTCGGCACTCCGTGCTGCATCCATCGGGACCGGCGGAGCTGTGCATGTTCGGGGTCAGGTAGGACTAAGAGTGCTCCATGGATTTGGTCTCAGCTGCTGGACGCTGCACAGACAATTGCTCCGTCCAAATCCTCGCTGTTCCTCCCCAATCTCTGGCCCTAACTCCTCGCTGTCCCACCCCAACCTCCGGCCCTCAGTCCTATTCGATCCTACATCTATTCATCTCTTCCCTCCATTCTGTTTCTCTATTAAACTATTCCCTCGAATCTATTTCTCTCTTAATCCGTTCTCTCCATTCGATTTCTCTTTTAATCGGTTCTCTCCCATATATTTCTTAATAGCATCCCTCTTCTCTCTCTTTCTCTATTAATCCATTCCCTCATCTCTCTTTCTCTCTATTAATCGGTTCCCTCTCTTCTATTTCTCTCTTACTCTAATTCCATCTTCAGTCTATTAAACTTTTAATCTGTTCCCACGATTCTATTTCTCTCGTAATCCGTTCCCTCTGCTCTCTACTGATCTGTTCCCTCTATACTGTCTCTCTTTTTATTTGTCCCCTCTATTCTATTTCTCTATTCTATTTCTCTCTTACTCTTCTCCCTGTATACTGTATCTCTCGTAATCTGTTTCCCTCTTCTCTGTATTTCTCTCTTAATCTGGTCCCTCCATTCTGTTTCTCTCTTCATCTGCTCAATCCATTCTTTCTCTCTTCATCTGTTCCCTCTCTTCTATTTCTCTTTTAATCTGTTCCCTCTATTCTATATCTCTCTTCATCTGTTCCCTCTTCACTCTCCATCTCTCCTAATCGGTTCCCTCCATTCTTTTTCTCTCATTACATGTTTCCTCCATTCCCATTTGTCTCTTAATCTCTTCCCTCTGTTATATTTCTCTGCTTATCCGTGCTCTCCATTCCATTCCTCTATTTATCCGTTCCCCCGATTCCATTCTTCCATTTCTCTGTTCCAACTTCTCTCTATAAATCTATTAAATTATTCCCACTTCTTTCTACTTCTCTATTTATCTGTTCCCGCTATTTCATTTCTCTATTTCTCTGTGCCCTCTTTTCACTCTTAATCAGTTCTATCTATACTATTTCTCTATTTATCAGTTCCCTTGATTCAGTTTCTCTATTTATCTCAACCCGCTATTCTATTTTCCTATATAGAAGTTCCCTCATTACTGTTTCTCTATTTATCAGTGCCCTCAATTCCATTCCTCTTCTCATCTGTTTCCTCTTCTTTCTATAAAATTATTATTTATTCCCTCTTTTATCTATTTCTTCGCTTACTGTGCTCTCCCTTCTATTTTTCTCTTGATGTGTTTCCTCCCTTCTATTCCTGTATTAAACTGTTCTTTCGATTCCATTCCTCTATTCATCGGTTCCCAATATTCTATTTATTTTATAATCGGTTCCCTCTTCTCTCTATAGATCAAACAATCAGTTCCCACTTCTCTCTATTAATCTATTAATTTATTCCCACTTCTTTCTACTGCTTTATTTATCTTTTACCGCTCTTCTGTTTCTCTCTTTATCGGTTCTTTCTTCTTAATATTTCTCTCCTTATCTGTTCACTCCATTCTGTTTCTCTGTTCATCTGTTCCCATCGATTCTGATTATCTAATCATCTGTTCCAGCTAATCTATATATCTATTCATCTTTGCCCGCTATTATATTTCTCTATTAATCTGTTCCCACTAATCTATTTCTCTATTTATCTGTTCCCTCAATACTATTTCACTATTTCACTGTTCACCTGTTCCCTCTTCTCCCTATTAATTTATTCCCTCAATTTTATGTCTCTATTCATCTCTTCCCTCCATTCCATTCCTCTCGTTATCTGTTCCCTCTTCTCTCTATTAATTTATTCCCTCCATTCTATTTCTCTGTATATCTGTTTCCTGAATTCTCTCTATTAATCTCCACCCTCGATTCTATTTCTCTGTTCATCTGTTCCCTCCGATCTGTATCTCAGTTGATCTGTTCCCTTTTCTCACTACTAATTTATTCCCTCAATTTTATTTCTCTATCAATCTATACCCTCTTCTCTCTACTAATCCTTTCATTCTGTTCTTCTTTTTCTCTATTAATCCGTATCCTCTATGCCATTTCTCTCTCCACCTATTCCCTCTGATCTCTTTCCCTATTTATCTCTACCCGCTCTCCCATGTCTCTGTTGATCCGTTCCCTCTCCTCTCTGTCATTCCGATCCCTCTCGGCTTTTTCTCTGCAGCCGTTGGGGTTTTCTCTTTGGAGAGCCTTCCCGAGCTGATCCCTGTTGGCTGCTGCCCCTCTCGGGGTTGACTCCCTCGCTGCTTCTCCGGTGCTGACCCCTCGCTGCTTCTCCAGGACAACCGCTCGCTGCCCTTCACAGTGTCCCCCTTCCCCATCTCCCTGCTCAGTGTTGGTAAGAAACTGCTCGGACCGACACCTGAACCGTTGTTTCTGAATCTCACGCTGGGTGTGCACGTAATCTGAAGAGCCTCGTCTGCCTCCTTTGTATTGGAGCGTGACTGGGGTCTCCGTTGGGTCCCTATGGTTTCTCTGTGGGGTCACTGTATCTCTATGGGGTCGCGATGTATCGCTATGGAGGTGCAGTACCCATATCCCACCACTGTGTGTCGCTGTCTCTATGTGTCCATATGGGGTCACTATGTCTCTATGGGAACCCATAAGGACCCACAGAGACCCCATATTACTTAATTAACGGCGCCTTAATTAACTCATTATTGGCGCCTAATTAATTCGCTCACCGCCGCTCAGTTAATGAATGGCGGCTGATTGCGGGGGCGGAGCGGGGAGGGCTTCAAAAGCGCGGCCCCATAGCGCCGCTGCCCTCCCTATAGCATTGCCCCACAGCACTGCCCCATAGCGCTGCCCCACAGCTCCGCTCCCTGCCCCATAGCGCTGCCACATTAGGGGGATTTTTTGAGGGATTTTTTGGGGATTTTTTGAGAAATTTTTCGGGGATTTTTTGAGGGATTTTTTGGGGAATTTTTTTTTGAGTTTTTGGGGGATTTTTGGGGGGATTTTTGGGGGATTTTTTGAGGGATTTTTTTGGATTTTTTGAGGGATTTTTGGGGATTTTTTGAGGGATTTTTGAGGGATTTTTTGGGGGGATTTTTTGGGGGGATTTTTCTGTGGGATTTTTCTGTGGGATTTTTCTGTGGGATTTTTCTGTGGGATTTTTCTGTGGGATTTTTCTGTGGGATTTTTCTGTGGGATTTTTCTGTGGGATTTTTCTGTGGGATTTTTGAGGGGAATTTTTGAGGGGATTTTTTGAGGGATTTTTTGAGGGATTTTTTGAGGGAATTTTTGGGGGATTTTTTTGGGGGATTTTTTGGGGGGATTTTTTGGGGGGATTTTTTGGGGGGATTTTTTGGGGGATTTTTGGGGGATTTTTTTGGGGGATTTTTTGGGGGATTTTTTGGGGATTTTTGGGGGATTTTTGGGGGGATTTTTGGGGGGATTTTTGGGGGGATTTTTGGGGGATTTTTTGAGGGATTTTTTGAGGGATTTTTGAGGGATTTTTTGAGGGATTTTTTTATTTTTTGAGGGATTTTTTGAGGGATTTTTTTGGGATTTTTTGAGGGATTTTTTTGAAGGATTTTTTTGGGGGATTTTTTGGGGGGATTTTTTGAGGGTTTTTTCAGGGGATTTTTTGAGGGATTTTTGGGGCGATTTTTTGGGGGATTTTTGGGGGATTTTGGGGGGATTTTTTGGGGGATTTTTGGTTTTTTTTTTTGTTTTTTTTTTTGAGGGATTTTTGTGGTGATTTTGTGTGTTCCCGATGTCTCCTCTTGCCCAGAGCGGCCTGCTGAGCGCAACGGAGAATTCCCTCGGCACTCCGTGCTGCATCCATCGGGACCGGCGGAGCTGTGCATGTTCGGGGTCAGGTAGGACTAAGAGTGCTCCATGGATTTGGTCTCAGCTGCTGGACGCTGCACAGACAATTGCTCCGTCCAAATCCTCGCTGTTCCTCCCCAATCTCTGGCCCTAACTCCTCGCTGTCCCACCCCAACCTCCGGCCCTCAGTCCTATTCGATCCTACATCTATTCATCTCTTCCCTCCATTCTATTTCTCTATGGATCTCTTCCCTCGAATCTATTTCTCTCTTAATCCGTTCTCTCCATTCGATTTCTCTTTTAATCGGTTCTCTCCCATATATTTCTTAATAGTGTCCCTCTTCTCTCTATTTCTCTATTAATCCATTCCCTCATCTCTCTTTCTCTCTATTAATCGGTTCCCTCTCTTCTATTTCTCTCTTACTCTAATTCCATCTTCAGTCTATTAAACTTTTAATCTGTTCCCGCGATTCTATTTCTCTCATAATCCGTTCCCTCTTCTCTCTATTAATCTGTTCCCTCTATACCGTTTCTCTTTTTATTTGTCCCCTCTATTCTATTTCTCTATTCTATTTCTCTCTTACTCTTCTCCCTGTATACTGTATCTCTCGTAATCTGTTTCCCTCTTCTCTGTATTTCTCTCTTAATCTGGTCCCTCCATTCTGTTTCTCTCTTCATCTGCTCAATCCATTCTTTCTCTCTTCATCTGTTCCCTCTCTTCTATTTCTCTTTTAATCTGTTCGCTCTATTCTATCTCTATCTTCATCTGTTCCCTCTTCACTCTCTGTCTCTCTTAATCGGTTCCCTCCATTCTTTTTCTCTCATTACATGTTTCCTCCATCCCATTTGTCTCTTAATCTCTTCCCTCTGTTATATTTCTCTGCTTATCCGTGCTCTCCGTTCCATTCCTCTATTTATCCGTTCCCCCGATTCCATTCTTCCATTTCTCTGTTCCAACTTCTCTCTACAAATCTGTTAAATTATTCCCACTTCTTTCTGCTTCTCTATTTATCCGTTCCCGCTATTTAATTTCTCTGTTCACTCTTTTCACTCTTAATCAGTTCTGTCTATACTATTTCTCTATTTATCAGTTCCCTCGATTCAGTTTCTCTATGTATCTCGACCCGCTATTCTATTTTCCTATATAGAAGTTCCCTCATTACTGTTTCTCTATTTATCTGTGCCCTCAATTCCATTCCTCTTCTCATCTGTTTCCTCTTCTCTCTATAAAATTATTATTTATTCCCTCTTATATCTATTTCTCTGTTTACCCGTTCTCTCCATTCTATTTTTTTTCCCTCTATGTGTTTCCTCCATTCTGTTCCTCTTGTTACCTCTTCCCTCTTCTCACTATTAATTGATTCCCTCTATTCTATTTCTCTATATATCTGTTTCCTGAATTCTATTCCTCCATTAATCTCTCCCCTCGGTTCTGTTTCTCTATGTATCCGTGCCCTCGATTCCATTCCTCTATTCATCTGTTCCCAACATTCTATTTATCTAATAATCTGTTCCAACTTTTCTCTATAAATCTATTAATTTTCTCCCTCTTCTATCTATTTCTCTGCTTATCTGTTCCCGCTGTTAAATTTCCCTATTGATCTGCTCCCTCTTTTCACTCTCACTCTTCTATCTATACTTTTTCTCTATTAATCTGTGCCCTCAATTCTATTTATCTATTTATGTCTTCCCTCTATTCTTTTTCTCTATTAATCTGTGCCCTCGATTCTATTTCTCAATTTATCTATTCCCTCTTCTTTCTATCACTCTATTTATCTCTTCCCTCTCTTCTATTTCACCATTTATCTGTTCTGTCTACACCCTACTAATCAGTTCCCTCTATTCAATTTCTCTATTCATATATTCCCTCTCCTATTCATCGGTTCCCTCTGTTCTATGTCTCTCTAAACCTGTTCCCTCTGATCTATTTTTCTCTCATTCTGTTCCCTTTATGCTATTTTTCACTTAACCTGCTTCCCCTTTTCTATTTCTCTATTTATCTGATCCCTGTCCTGTTACTCTGTTAATCTGATCCCTGTTCTCTCTATCGATCTGTCAATCTCGTCGCTCTCTTCTATTTCTCTATCAATCTGTTCCCTCGAATCTATTTCTTTATTTATGTGTACCCTCATCTTTCTATTTCTCTCTTTATCTGTCCCCTCGATTCTATTTCTCTCCTGTTTGCTCTCTCCCCTTTCTCTTTCTCTGTTTATTTGTTCCCTCGATTTTATTTCTCTATTTTTCTATTCCTGATATTCTTCTTCTGTATTTATCTGTTCTGTCTGCTTTCTATTTCCATATTTATCAGTTCCCACTATTCTGTTTCTCTGTTTTTCTGTTCACTCAATTCTATTTCTCTATCTGTTCCCACTATTCTATTTCTCGATGAATGTGTTCCCTCGTTTCTATTCCTCCCTTCGTCTCTTCTCCCTATTCATTTCTTCCCTCCATTTTATTTCTCTATTAATCTTTTCCCTTCGTTCTATTCCTCTCTCAATCAGTTCCCTCTATTCTCTTTCTCCCTTTATCTGTTCCCCCCACTCTGTTTCTCTATTATCTGTTCTGTCGACTGTGTTCCTCTCGTTATCTGTTCCCTCTTCTCTCTATTAATTTATTCCCTCTCTTCTATTTCTCTATATCTGTTTCCTGAATTCCATTTCTCTATTAATCTCCACCCTCGATTCTATTTCTCTGTTCCTCTGTTCCCTCTAATCTATATCTCAGTTGATCTGTTCCCTCTTGTCCCTATTAATTTCTTCCCTCAATTTTATTTCTCTATTAATCTATACCCTCTTCTCTCTATTAATCCTTTCATTCTATTCTTATTTTTCTCTATTAATCTGTATCCTCTATGCTATTTCTCTCTTAACCTATTCCCTTTGATCTTTTTCCCTATTTATGCTATTTTAATTTTTCGTTCATCTGTTCCCACTCTTCCATTTCTCCGTTTATCTATTCCCTCTAGACTTTTTCTCTATTAATCTGTTCTGGCTATTCTATTTCTCCATTAATCTGCTCCTGCTAATCTGTTTCTTTCTTTATCTATTCCCCCTGATCTATTTCTCTATCAATCTGTGCCCTTTAATCTATTTCCCTATAGGTCTGTAACCTCTTCTTTCTATTTCCTTATTTTTCTGTGCCCTCAAAACTATCTCTTTATTTTCCCGTGCCCTTGATTCTGTTTCTCAGTTGATATCTTCCCGCTATTCTTTTTCTCTATTTATCTTTTTCCCCGTACTATTTCTCTATTTATCTGTTCCCTTGATTCTATTTCCCTTTCTATGTGTTCCCTCTTCTTTCTCTTTCCATCTTCATCTTTTCAACGATTCTATTTCTCTCTTTATCAGTTCCCGCTATTCTATTTCTCTAATTATCTTTTACTTCAATCCTCTTTCTCTATTTATCTGTTCTTTCGATTCTCTTTTTTTATGTTCCCTCTTCTCCCTATTGATCTATTCCCTCTATTCTATTTCCCTATTAATCTGTTCCCTCTTCTCACTATTAATTTATTCCCTCTATTCTATTTCTCTATATATCTGTGTCCTGAATTCTATTCCTCCATTAATCTCTACCCTCTATTCTATTTCTCTATTTATCCGTGCCCTCGATTCCATTCCTCTATTCATCTGTTCCCAATATCCCATTTATCTAATAATCTGTTCCTGCTTCTCCCTATAAATCTATGAAATTATTGCTGGTTCTTTCTACTTCTCTATTTATCTGTTTCCACTTCTTTCTATTTCCATATTAATCATTTCCCTCGGTTCTATTTCTCTCTTATTCTGTTCCCTCTTCTCACTATTAATCTGTCCCCTCAGTACTATTTCTCTATTGATCTGTGCCCTCTTCTTTCTGTTTCTCTATTTTCCTATTCCCGCTATCCTATTTTGCTATAGATCTGTTCCTGCCATCCTTTTTCTCTATTTACCTTTTCCCTCTTCTATCTATTTCTCAGTTTTTCTGTTTCGTTATGCTATTTCTCAGTTGTTCTGTTCCCGATATTCTGCTTCTCAATTGATCTGTTCCCTCTTATTTCTATTCATCTATTTGTCTCTTCCTGCTATTCTGTTTCTCTGTTTATCTGTTTCTATTTCTCTCTGTATCTCTTCTGTCTAATTAGTTTCTCTATTAATCAGTTCCCTCAATACTATGTCACTATTTATCTGTTTATTCCATTCCTCTATTCATCTGTGCCCGATATTTTATTTATTAATCCGTTCCCTTTTCTCTCTATTAATCAAATAATCTGTTCCAACATCTCTCTATAAATCCATTAATTTACTCCCTCTTCTATTTCTCTTTATCTCTTCCCACTCTTCTTTTATCTCCTCCCTCTTCTTTCTATTTCCCTATTTACATGCTCCCTCTTCTTTCTGTGCCCCTCTTAATCTGTTCCCACTCTTCAATGTCCCTATTTATCTGTTTCCCCTATACTATTTTCCTATTTCTCTCTTTCCTCTATACAATTTCTCTTTTTATCTGTTCCCTCTTCTTCCCAATTCTCTGTTTCTCTGTGCCCTCTTTATTCTCCTTCTCTATTTCTCTGTGCCTTCTTTATTCTCTTTCTCTATTTATCTGTTCCCTCTTCTTTCTATATCGGTACTTATCCGTTCCCTCTCTTCCATTTCTCTCTTCATCCGTTCCCTCGATTCCATTTCTCCGTGTATCTGTGTCCTCTACTCCCTATTAATCTATTCCCACTGATCTATTTCTCTATTAATCTCTGCCCTCTCATCTATTTCCCTCTAAGTCTGTACCCTCTTCTTTCTATTTCCTTATTTTTCTGTGCTCTCGATTCTCTTTCTCTGTTTATCTGTTCCCTCTGTTATATTTCTCTGCTTATCCGTGCTCTCCATTCCATTCCTCTATTTATCCGTTCCCCCGATTCCATTCTTCCATTTCTCTGTTCCAACTTCTCTCTATAAATCTATTAAATTATTCCCACTTCTTTCTGCTTCTCTATTTAACTGTTCCCGCTATTTAATTTCTCTATTTCTCTGTTCGCTCTTTTCACTCTCAATCAGTTCTATCTATACTATTTCTCTATTTATCTGTTCCCTCGATTCAGTTTCTCTATGTATCTCGACCCGCTATTCTATTTTCCTATGTAACAGTTCCCTCATTACTGTTTCTCTATTTATCTGTGCCCTCAATTCCATTCCTCTTCTCATCTGCTTCCTCTTCTCTCTATAAAAATTATTTATTCCCTCTTATATCTATTTCTCTTTTTATTTGTTCCTTCGATTCTATTCCTCTATTAATCAGTTCCCTCTATTCTATTTCTCTATTTATCTTTTCCCTCAGTTCTATTTCTCTATTTGACTCTTCCATTTATTCTAGCTCTCTTTTTATCTGTTCCCTCTCCTCCCTATCATTCTATTCCCTCGATTCTATTTCTCTATTAATCTGTTCACTCTTTTTGCTCTGCATCTGTTCCCGCAATACTATTTCTCTTTTTATTCTGTTCCCTCTTCTTCATATTTCTCTATTTCTCTTTCCTCGATTCTATTTCTCTATTTATCTCTTCCTTCAATTCTGTTTCTCTGTTTATCTCTTCCCTCTGTTCTATTTCTCTATATATCTTTTTAATCTCCTCCCTATTTATCTGTTCCCTCGATTCAGTTTTTGTATTAATATATTACCTCTTCTCTCTTCAATTCTTTTACCTCTGTTCTATTTCTCTATTTATCTGCTCCCACTATTTTATTTCTCTATTTTTCTGTTCCCTCTTCTATCTATTTCTCTATTTATCCGTTCCCTCTTATAGCTATTTTTCAATTTATCTATTCCCTCTATTCAAATTCTCTATTAATCTATTTCCTCTTCTCTCTATTAATCTTTTCCTTCAGTTCTGTTTCTCTATTTATCTGTTCCCTCTTCACACTGTTAATCTTTTCTCTCTATTCTATTTCTCTATTCATCTGTTCCCTCCATTCTGTTCCTCTCGTTATCTGTTCCCTCTTCTATCCATTTATCCCTTCCCGATATTCTATTTCTGTATTTATCTGTTCCGTCTCCTCCCTATAAATCCATTCCATCTATTCAATTTCTCTATTAACATATTCCCTCTTCTCTCTATTAATCTTTTTTTTTATTCTGTTTCTCTATTTCTCTGTTCCCTCTTTGCACTGTTAATCTGTTCCCTCCATCCTATTCCTCCCTTCATCTCTTCCCTCAATTCCATTCCTGCCTTCATCTCTTCCCTCTTCTCTCCATTCCTCTCGTTACCTGTTCCCTCTTCTCACTATTAATTTATTCCCTCGATTCCCTTTCTCTATCAATCTGTTCTCTCTTCTTTCAATTTCTCCATAAAAGTGTGCCCTCGATTCTGTTTCTCTGCTCCCGCTCTTCTATTTCTCAATTAATCTATTTCCTCTGTTCAATTTCTCTATCAGTCTGTTCCCTCTTCTCACTGTTAATCTGTTCCCTCCGTTCTATTTCACTGTTTCTATCTTCTGTCTTCTTTCCATTTCTCTCTTTATCCGTTCCCTCGATTCTATTTCTCTCTATTTCTTCTCTCTAGTTTATCTGTTCCCTCTTCTCTCTATGAATTTATTCCCTCTCTTCTATTTCTCTATATGTTTCCTAATTTCTGTTTTTCTTTGAATCTCTGCACTCTCGATTCTATTCCCCTGTTTATCTGTGCCCTCAATTCCATTCCTCTATTCATCTGTTCGCTCTTCTCACTATGAATTTATTACTTGATTCTCTCTTATATTTATTTCTCTCTTAATCAGTTCCCTCGATTCCATTCCTCTATTCATCTGTTCCCAATTTCTTCCCTCTTAATTTCTCTATTAATTTCTTCCCTCTTCTCACTATTTCCTCATTATTCTGTGTCCTCAGTACTATTTCTTTATTTTGCTGCACCCTCAATTCTATTTCCCTCTAAGTCTGTTCCTTCTTCTTTCTATTTCTCTATCAATCTATTCTCTCAATAATACTTTTCAGTTTATCTGTGCCCTCGATTCTATTCCTCTATTAATCTGTTCCCAATATTCCATTCCTCTATTAATCTCTTTTCTCACTGTAAATGTTTTAGTTTAATCCCTCTTATATCTATTACTCTATTAATCAGTTCCCTCGATTCTATTTCTCTATTTATGGGTTCCCTCCATTATTTTTATCTTTCTGTCTGTTCCCTCGATTCTGTTTCTTAATATCCCTGTTCCCTCTTTTCCCCATTAATTTGTTCCCTCTGATCTATTTCTCTGTTCATCAGTTCCCTTTGTTCTGTTTCTCTGTTCATCAGTTCCCGCTGTTCTGTTTCTCTTTTCATCCGTGCCCTTGATTCCATTCCTTTATTAATCTGTGCCCAATATTTTATTTATCTATCCATTGGATTAAGAGGGAGAAGAGGGAGCAGATTCTCTGTTCCACCTTCTCTCTATACATCTATGAATGTACTCCCTCTTCTTTCCGTATCCCTATTTGCCCGTTCCCTCTTTATTCCATTGCTCTATTTACCCATTCCCTCTTCTTTCTCTTTCCACATTCATCTTTTCCTTGATTCTATTTCTCTTGTTCTCTCTTCTCTCTTCTCTTTCTCTCCTTACCTGTTCCCTCGATTCTGTTTCTTTATTCATCGGTTCCCATTGATTCTGATTATCGATGCATCTATTCCCATATATTCTGATTATCTAATCATCTTTTCCCGCTAATATATTTTTCTATTTTTCTCTTCCCATCGATTCTGTTTCTCTATTCATCTGTTCCCCTAATCTGTTTCTCTATTTCTCTCTCCCCGCAACATTCTCTCTCTACTTACGCGTTCCCGCTATTCCATGTCTCTGCACATTCTTTGCCTCAGTTCTCTCTCTATTTCTCCACTCCCTCGGTTCCATTCCTCTATGGAACTCTTCGCAATATTCTGTTTATCTTATCATCTGTTCCCTCCTCTCTCTATCAATCTGTTTAGTCCCTCTTCTGTTTCTTTTTTTAACACTTCCCACAATTTATTTCTCACTTCATCTATCCGCCCTTCTTTCTATTTCCCTATTTACATGCTCCCTCTTCTTTCTGTGCCCCTCTTTATCAGTTCCCGCTATTCTATGTCCCTATTTCTCTGTTACCATTCTCCTATGTCCCCATTTCTCTGTATCTCTTATACTATTTCCCTATTCACCTGTTCCCTCTTCTTTCTCTTTCCATATTAATCTTTTCCCTCCATTCTTTTTCTCCCTTTTCCCGTTCCCTCTTCTTCCTTTCTCTCTTTACCCGTTCCCACTTCTTTCTCTTTCTCTCCTTATCCGTTCCCTCGATTCTCTTCCTTTATCTATCTGTTCCCATTGATTTTGATTATCTATTCATCTATTCCCATCGATTCTGATTACCTGATCATCTCTTCCCGCTCTTCTAGATATCTATTCATCATTTCCCGTTATTATATTTATATATTTTTCTGTTCCCTCTACTCTCTTCCCTCTAATCTATTTCTCCATTAATGTTTCACACACTAATGTTTCACTCTTTATCTGTTTACTCTGTTCCATTCTTCTATTAATCTGTGCCCAATATTTTATTTATCTATTAATCTGTTCCTTTTTCTTGATTCTATTTCCCTGTTAAACAGTTCCCTCTCCTTTCTATTGCTGTGTTCACCTGTTCTCTCCATTCTCTTCCTCTAGTTATCTCTTCCCTCTTCTCTCTATTACTCTATTCTATTTCTCTCTATATCTGTTTCCTGAATTCTCTTCCTCCATTAATCTCTACCCTCGGTTGTGTTTCTCTATTTATCCGTGCCCTCGAATTCATTCCTCTATTCATCTGTTCCCAATAATCAATAAATGTAATAATCTGTTCCCTCTTATCTCTATGAATCTGTTAAATTCTTCCCGCTTCTGTTTCTCTATTTATCTGTCCCCTCTTCTTTCTGTGTCCCAATTAATGTGTCCCCTCGTCTTTCTATTTCCCTATAGATTCTCCCCTCGATTCTCTTTCTCTATAAATCTGTTCTATTTTCTTCCTATTTCTCTATGAATCTGTTCTCTCTTTTTTCTATTTCTCTATGAAACAGTTCCCACAATTCTGTTTCACTATTCATCTCTTCCCTCGATTCTATTCCTCCCTTTGTCTCTTCCCTCTTCTCTCTATTCCTCTCGTTATCTGTTCCCTCTTCTCTCTATGAATTTATTCCCTCTCTTCTATTTCTCTCTATATCTGTTTCCTGAATTCCATGTCTCTATTAATCTCCACCCTCGATTCTATTTCTCTGTTCCTCTGTTCCCTCTAATCTATATCTCAGTTGATCTGTTCCCTCTTCTCCCTATCGATTTATTCCCTCAGTTTTATTTCTCTATTAATCTATACCCTCTTCTCTCCATTAATCCTTTCATTCTCTTCTTCTTTTTCTCTATTAATCTGTATCCTCTATGCTATTTCTCTCTTCACCTATTCCCTCTGATCTATTTCCCTAATTATCTCTACCCGCTCTTCCATTTCTCTCTTTATCTGTTCCTGCTAATCCCTTTCTCCGTTCATCTGTTCCCAATGCAGTATTTCTCTATTCATCTCTTCCCTCTTTTCTCTCTCAGACAAATAATCTGTTCCAACTTCTCTCTATAAATCTATTAAATTATTCCCTCTTCAATCTATTTCTGTCTTAATCAGTTCCCTCGATTCTATTTTTCTGTTCATCTCTTCTCTCTTCTTTCTGTTTCTTTCTTTACCTGTGGCGTGGCTTTATGATTTCTGGCATTGCTATTCCACACCATAACATCCCGTTACCTCTTCATTCTATTTCTCTATTTATCTGTTCCCTCCAACCTATTTCTCTACTAGACTCTTCCCTCTAATTATTTCTCTATTAATCTGTCCCCACTAATCTCTTTCTCTATTTATCTGTTCCCTCAATACGATTTCACCATTTATCTCTTTACTCTATTCCATTCCTCTCTTCATCTCTGCCCGATATTTTATTTATCTATTAATCTGTTCCCTCTTTATTAATCAAATAATCTCTTCCAACTTCTCTCTATGAATCCATTAAATTATTCCCTCTTCTTTCTATTTCTCTATTAATCACTTCCCTCTTCTCACTATTAATCCGTTCCCTCAATGATATTTCCCTATCAATCTGTTCCCTCTTCTATTTCCCTATCAGTCTGTTCCCTCTTCTTCCTATTTCCGTATTGATTTGTTCCACCTGCTTTCCATGTCCCTCTACCTCTCTTCCCTCCATTCTATTTCCCCGTCCATCTGTTCCCATCGGTTCTGTTTCTCTCTACATCCGCTCCCTCTGTTATAGGTGTGCAGAGAGCGATACACACCGATCGTTGCCGGCAGTGAGGAATTAATTGAGCAAGCAATAAACGAGCGGAGCAGCGCTGGGCGGCCGGGAGTCTGCGCTCCACCGGATAACGGGAACCAGAAAACACTGTCGGAAACAACTGGAAGGAAAAGGTCACCTTTTAGCCCAGGGTGCGGTGATACGGTTTGATGAACGAGGTGATCAAAGGAAAAGGGGGGATTGTGATAGGAAACGAGTTCTGTGCTTTCTATTCCCGTTCATCAAACCGACTCGAGATGGATGGGGCAGTGTTTGGCAGCGCTTATTTTTCTTAGAACCGTGTGGTCGGTAGAAGTCTGAAAGTGGATGGAGAGATGGTTTTGGAAATCGGAGCCACAGCGCTTAGTTCTGACACCTGGGCAATGAACATAACATAGCAGCGACCTTCTGAGGAACCGCAGAAGGAAAAGAAGTGCAAATCTCCTCTTGAGCGCACGCGATCGGAGCTGAAGAGGACCGCAGCCTTCATCTCTTCTCTGCGAGGAGGCAGAGAACGGCTCCCAACTAGCAGCCGGCGCAGCCCAGGAAGGAAAGAGAACCACGAATATAGAGATAAGAGCCGATAAGAAGAGGGGTCGGCTCCTCTGGTGGAGCGCAGACTCCCGGCCGCCCAGCGCTGCTCCGCTCCTTTATTGCTTGCTCAATAAATTCCTTACTATTGGCAGCGATCGGTGTGTATCGTTCTTCACGCCTATAACCCCTCCTCTCGCTATCGATCTGCTCCCTCGGTTCCATTGCTCTGTTTATCTGTTCCCTCTTCTCAGTATTCATCTGTTCCCTCGATTTTAATCCCCGTACATCTTTTCCCTCGATTCTGTTTCCCTACACAACTGTTCTCATTGATTCTTTTACGCTGTACATCCGTTCCCATCGGTTCTATCTCTCTATTCATCTCTTCCCGCTAATCAATAGATCTATTCATCTGTTCCCGCTAATCTATTTCTCCATTTATCTCTTCCCGCAACGTTCTCCATCTCTACTTATCCGTTCCCGCTATTCTATTTCTCTACTTATCCTTTGCCTCAGTGCTCTCTCTCTATTTATCTGTTCCCTCAATACTATTTCTCTCTTTATCCGCTCCCTCGATGCCATCCGTCTGTTTTCTGTTCCCAATATCCCATTTATCTAATAATCCGTTCCAACTTCTCTCTATAAATCTATTAAATTATTCTTTCTTCCTCTCTATTTATCTGCTCCAGCTGCTCTATTGCTCTCTTTACTTACTCCTTCTTTATTCTCTTTCTCTATTTACCAGTTCCCTCTTTATTCTATTACTCTATTTCTCTCTTCCCTCTTCTTATTTTTTTCCTATCAGTCTCTTCCCTCTACTTGACATTTCTCTCTTTATCTGTTCCATCGATTCTATTTCTTTCTTTATCCGCTCTCTCTATTCCATTTCTCTCTCAGTGCCCTGGATTCTATTTCTCTGTTCAACAGTTCCCTCTCCTTTCTATGTCTCTGTTTTCCTGTTCCCTCCATTCTGTGTTTTCTCTTTGTGTTCCCTCCATTCTATTCCTCTCGTTATCTGTTCCCTCTTCTATCCGTTTCTCTCTTCCCCATATTCTATTTCTCTATTTATCTTTTCCGTCTCCTCCCTATAAATCCATTCCCCCTATTCCATTTCGCTGTTCATATATTCCCTCTTCTCTCTATCAATCTCTTCCATCAATGCTATTCCTCTTTTTATTTGTTCCCTCATATTTCTATTTCTTTCTTTATTTATTTCTGTCTCCTATTTCTGTTTATTTCTTCCCTGGATTTTCTTTCTCTATTTTTGTATTCCCGATATTCTCCTCTTTATTTATCTGCTCTGCCTGCTTTCTATTTCTCTATTTACCCGTTCCCGCTGTTCTATTTCTCAACAAACGCGTTCCCTCGTTTCTATTCCTTCCTTCCTCTCTTCTCCCTAGTAATTTCTTCCCTCAATTTTATTTCTCTATTAATCTTTCCCCTTTATTCTATTTCTCCCTTAATCATTTCCCTCCGTTCTATTTGTCTCTGTAACTGTTCCCTCCGTTCTGTTTCTCTTCATCCGATCCCTCTTCTCACCATTTATTCTTTCCCTCTCTTCTGTTTCTCTGTTCACCTGTTCCATCTGATCTATTTCTCCGTTAATCAGTTCCCACTGTTCTGTTTCTCTTTTAATCCGTTCCCTCGATTCCGTTCCTCTCTTCATCTGTTCCCAATATTCCGTTGATCTCATAATCTGTTCCCTCTTCTCTCTATAAATCCATTATATAATTCCCTCCTCTTTCTATTTCTCTATCTATCCGCTCCCTCTTCTCCCTGTTAATCTATTCCCTTTATTCTATTCCTCTATTTTTCTGCTCCCTCTAATCTAATTCTCTATTTATATGTACCCTCATCTTTCCATTTCTCTGTTTATCTGTCCCCTCGATTCTGTTTCACTATTTATCTGTTCTCTCTTCTTTCTCTATTAATCTCTTCCCACTATTCTGCTTTGCTATTTATCTTTTCTGTCTACATCCTATGAATCTTTTCCCTCTATTCCATTTCTCTGTTAATATATTCCCACTTCTGTTCTCTCTTCTTTCTATTTCTCTATTTACACGTTCCCTCTTTCATCTATTTTTCTGCTCCCGCTATTCTATTTCTCTTTTTATCTTTTCCGTCTACTCCCTATAAATCTGTTCCCTCTCTTCCATTTCTCTATTCATATTTTCCCTCTTCTTTCTTTTACTCTTTTTCCTCTGTTCTATTTCTCTATTAATGTTTCCTCTTCTAACTTTTAATCTGTTCCCTCGATTCCCTTTCTCTGTTTCTCTGTTCCCTCTTCGCACCGTGAATCTGTTCCCTCTATTGGATTTCTCTATTGATCTGTTCCCTCCATTCTGTTCCTCTTGTTATCTGTTCCTCTCGTTATTCCTTCTATTTATCTGTTCCCACTCTTCTATTTCTCTGTTTTCCTGTACTCTCGATTCTATTTCTCGATTAAACTCTACCTTCTTCTTTCTATTTCTTTATTCATCTCTTCACTCTTCTCTTTATAAATCTATTACATGATTCGCACTTCTTTCTCCTTCTCTATTTATCCGTTCCCGCTTCTTTCTATTTCCATAGTAATCAATTCCCTCGGATCTATTTCTCTCTTATTCTTTCCCCTCTTCTCACTATTAATCTGTTCCCTCTCATCCATGTCCCTGTTGATCCGTTCCCTCGGTTCTCTTTCCGTATACATCTGATCCCATCCATTCTATTTCTCTATCAATCCATTCCCTGTTCTTTCTATTCCTCTCCTGATCCGTTCCGCTATTCCATTCCTCTATTTATCCGTTCCCTCGATTCCATTCCTCTATTAGTCTGTTCCCAATATTCTATTTATCTACTTTTATCCGTTCCCGCTATCAATTTAATAATATGTCCCCTGTTCTCTCTACAAATCTCAAACTCTGTTCCAACTCCACTCTATAACTATCAAATTATTCCACTTCTATTTCCACATTAATCAGTTCCCTCTTCTATGTCTCTATTCCTCTGTTCCCTCTTCTCTTTATTAATCTATTCCCTCTATTCCCTTTCTCTCTTAATCTGTACCCTCTAATCTATTTCTCTCTCAACCTGTTTGCTCTATTTCTCTCTTATTCTATTCCCTCTGTTCCATTTCTCTATTCATCTCTTCCCTCTATTCAGTTTCTCTATTTATATATTACCTCTTCTCTCTATAATTCTTTTCCCTCTCTTCTATATCACTTTTTATACGTTCCCTCCACTTTATTTCTCTATTTTTTATTCCCGCTATTCTATTTCTTTAATTCCCGCTATTCTATGTCTCTGTTTCTGTCCCCTCTTCTTTCTATTTCTCTATTTACGTTCCCTCAGCTCTTTTTCCCTCTGTTCCCGCTATTCTATTTCTCTATTCATCTGTTCCCTCCAATCTATTTCTCCATGAATCTGTCCCCACCAATCTATTGTTCTATTTATCTGTTCCCTCAATACAATTTCACTATTTATCTGTATACTTTATCCCATTCCTCTATTTATTTATCTGTGCCCAATATCTCTTTTGGGGTCGTCGCTATGGGGTCGCTATGTATCGCTCTGGAGGTGCAGTATTTCTATACGGCCACAAGGCGGCGCTATGGCATGCAGTACCCATATCCACCACTGGGTGTCGCTGTGTCTCTATGTGTCTCTATGGGGTCGCTATGCATCGCTACGGAGGTGCAGTACCCATATATCACCACAGGGTGTCGCTGTGTCACTGTCTATGCATCTCTATGCGTCACTACGTATCTCTGTGCATGCGCCCTTTACAGGGCGGATTAATAAATTAATTGCGGCTTAATTAATTCATTAGTGGCGGCTGATTGCGGGGGCGGAGCGGGGAGGGCTTCAAAAGCGCGGCCCCATAGCGCAGCTGCCCTCCCTATAGTATTGCCCCACAGCGCTGCAACAGTTTGGGGGATTTTTTGGGAATTCTTTGTAGCTTTTTGGGGGATTTTTAAAGGGATTTTTTGGGAGATTTTTTTTTTTTTTGGGGGGGGGGGAGGGGGATTTTTTGGAGGAGAATTTGTTTCTTTTTTTTTCGGATTTTTTTTCGTTTTTTTTTTTTTTTTATATATTTTTGGGGGATAGTTTTGGTGGATTTTTTTGGCATTTTTGGGGGAGTTTTTTGGGGTTTTTTTGGAGGCATTTTTTGGGTTCACGTATTTTTTTTCTTCTCTCCTGCTTCCCGTGGCCGTGCGCTGGCCGCCACGCCGTCTCAGCTCTTCCACAGAGCGGCCTGCTGAGCGCAACAGAGAATTCCCTCGGCACTCCGTGCTGCATCCATCGGGACCGGCGGAGCTGTGCATGTTCGGGGTCAGGTAGGACTAAGAGTGCTCCATGGATTTGGTCTCAGCTGCTGGACGCTGCACAGACAATTGCTCCGTCCAAATCCTCGCTGTTCCTCCCCAATCTCTGGCCCTAACTCCTCGTTGTTCCACACTAATATCCCACTGTTCTATTGCTCTATTCATCCATTCCCTCATATTTCTATTTCTCTTCTTACCTGTTCCCTTAATTGTATTTCCATATACATCTATTCCCATCGATTCTGATTATCTAATCATCTGTTTCTGCTAATCTATATATCCATTCATCTTTTCCCACTATTATATTTTTTTTATCTCTTCCCTCTAATCTATTTCTCTATTAATCTGTCCCCACTAATCTATTTCTCTGTTTATCTCTTCCCTCAATACTATTTCACTATTTATCTGTCTATTCCATTCCTCTATTCATCTGTGACCAATATTTTATTTATCTATTAATCTGTTCCCTCTTCTCTATTAATCAAATAATCTGTTCCAACTTCTCTCTATAAATCTATAAATGTACTCCCTCTTCTCTCTATTTCTGTATTTATCTGTTCCCACAAGTTAAGTTCTCTATTTATCTGATCCCGCCATTCTATTTATGTATCTCTTCCCGCAATTCTATTTCTCAGTTTATTCTGTTCCCCCTAATCAATTTCTCTCTTGATCTCTTCCCTCTAATTGATTTCTCTATTAATCTGTTTTCCTCTTCTCACTATTAATTTATTCCCTCCATTCGATTTCACTGTTAATCTGTTCCCGCTATTCTATTTCCATATTTATGTTTCCCCTATACTATTTCTCTCTTTATCTGTTCCCATCGATTCCATTTCTCTATTTATCTCTTCCCGCTTCTTTCTCTATCTCTACTTATCCGTTCCCGCTATTCTATTTCTCTACTTATCCTTTTCCTCAAAACCTTTTCTCTACCCGTTCCCTCGATTCCATTCCTGTATTAACCTTTTCTTTCGACTCCATTCCTCCATTCATCTGTTCCCAATATTCTATTTATCTAATAATCTGTTCCCTCTTCTCTCTATAGATCTAATCATCTGTTCCAACATTTCTCTATAAATCTATTAAATTATTCCCACTTCTTTCTACTTCTCTATTTATCAGTTCCCTCGATTCAGTTTCTCTATTTATCTCGACCCGCTGTTCTATTTTCCTATATAACAATTCCCTCATTACTGTTTCTCTATTTATCTGTGCCCTCACTTCCATTCCTCTTCTCATCTGTTTCCTCTTCTTTCTATAAAATTATTATTTATTCCCTCTTTTATCTATTTCTTTGCTTACTGTTCTCTCCATTCTATTTTTCTCTTGATGTGTTTCCTCCCTTCTATCCCTGTATTAAACTGTTCTTTCGATTCCATTCCTCTCTTCATCTGTTCCCAATATTCTATTTATTTTATAATCGGTTCCCTCTTCTCTCTATAGATCAAACAATCAGTTCCCACTTCTCTCTATTAATCTATTAATTTATTCCCACTTCTTTCTACTTCTTTATTTATCTTTTACCGCTCTTCTGTTTCTCTCTTTATCGGTTCTTTCTTCTTAATATTTCTCTCCTTATCTGTTCACTCCATTCTGTTTCTCTGTTCATCTCTTCCCATCGATTCTGATTATCTAATCATCTGTTCCAGCTGATCTATTTATCTATTCATCTTTACCCGCTATTATATTTCTTCATTAATCTGTTCCCACTAATCGATTTCTCTATTTATCTGTTCCCTCAATCCTATTTCACTATTTCACTGTTCACCTGTTCCCTCTTCTCCCTATTAATTTATTCCCTCAATTTTATGTCTCTATTCATCTCTTCCCTCCGTTCTCTTCCTCTCGTTATCTGTTCCCTCTTCTCTCTATTAATTTATTCCCTCCATTCTATTTCTCTGTATATCTGTTTCCTGAATTCTTTCTCTCTATTGATCTATACCCTCGGTTCTATTTCTCTGTTTATCTGCTCCCTCTAATCTATATCTCAGTTGATCTGTTCCCCCTTCTCCATATTACTCTCATTATCTGCTACCTCTTCTCACTATTAATTGATTCTCTTGGTTCGATTTCTCTATTTATCCGTGCCCTCAATTCCATTCCTCTATTCATCTGTTCCCAACATTCTATTTATCTAATAATCTGTTCCCTCTTCTTTCTATAAATCTATTAATTTTCTCCCTCTTCTATCTATTTCTCTACTTATCTGTTCCCGCTGTTAAATTTCTCTATTGCTCTGCTCCCTCTTTTCACTCTCATCTGTTCTATCTATACTTTTTCTCTATTTATCTGTGCCCTCGATTCTATTTATCTATTTATGTCTTCCCTCTATTCTTTTTCTCTATTTATCTGTTCCCTCGATTCTATTTCTCAATTTATCTATTCCCTCTTCTTTCTATCACTCTATTTATCTCTTCCCTCTCTTCTATTTCACCATTTATCTGCTCTGTCTACACCCTATTAATCTGTTCCCTCTATTCAACTTCTCTATTCATATATTCCCTCTCCTATTCATCGGTTCCCTCTGTTCTATGTCTCTCTAAACCTGTTCCCTCTGATCTATTTTTCTCTCATTCTGTTCCCTTTATGCTATTTTTCACTTAACCTGCTTCCCCTTTTCTATTTCTCTATTTATCTGATCCCTGTTCTGTTACTCTGTTAATCTGATCCCTGTTCTCTCTATCGATCTGTCAATCTCATCGCTCTCTTCTATTTCTCTATTAATCTGTTCCCTCGAATCTATTTCTTTATTTATGTGTACCCTCATCTTTCTATTTCTCTCTTTATCTGTCCCCTCGATTTTATTTCTCTCTTGTTTGCTCTCTCCCCTTTCTATTTCTCTATTTATTTGTTCCCTCGATTTTATTTCTCTATTTTTCTATACCTGATATTCTTCTTCTCTATTTATCTGTTCTGTCTGCTTTCTATTTCCATATTTATCAGTTCCCACTATTCTATTTCTCTGTTTTTCTGTTCACTCGGTTCTATTTCTCTATCTGTTCTTGCTCTTCTATTTCTCGAGGAATGTCTTCCCTCGTTTCTATTCCTCCCTTCGTCTCTTCTCCCTATTCATTTCTTCCCTCCATTTTATTTCTCTATTAATCTTTTCCCTTCGTTCTATTTCTTAATCAGTTCCCTCTATTCTCTTTCTCTCTTTATCTGTTCCCCCCACTCTGTTTCTCTGTTATCTGTTCTGTCGACTGTGTTCCTCTCGTTATCTGTTCGCTCTTCTCTCTATGAATTTATTCCCTCTCTTCTATTTCTCTCTATATCTGTTTCCTGAATTCCATTTCTCTATTAATCTGTATCCTCTATGCTATTTCTCTCTTCACCTATTCCCTCTGATCTCTTTCCCTAATTATCTCTACCCGCTCTTCCGTTTCTCTCTTTATCTGTTCCCGCTAATCCCTTTCTCCGTTCATCTGTTCCCAATGCAGTATTTCTCTATTCATCTCTTCCCTCTTTTCTCTATCAGACAAATAATCTGCTCCAACTTCTCTCTATAAATCTATTAAATTATTCCCTCTTCAATCTATTTCTGCCTTAATCAGTTCCCTCGATTCTATTTCTCTGTTCATCTCTCCTCTCTTCTTTCTGTTTCTTTCTTTACCTGTGGCGTGGCTTTATGATTTCTGGCATTGCTATTCCACACCATAACATCCCGTTACCTCTTCATTCTATTTCTCTATTTATCTGTTCCCTCCAATCTATTTCTCTACTAGACTCTTCCCTCTAATTTATTTCTCTATTAATCTGTCCCCACTAATCTCTTTCTCTATTTATCTGTTCCCTCAATATGATTTCACTATTTATCTCTTTACTTTATTCCATTCCTCTCTTCATCTCTGCCCAATATTTTATTTATCTATTAATCTGTTCCCTCTTCTATTAATCAAATAATCTGTTCCAACTTCTCCCTATGAATCCATTAAATTATTCCCTCTTCTTTCTATTTCTCTATTAATCACTTCCCTCTTCTCACTATTAATCCGTTCCCTCAATGATATTTCCCTATCAATCTGTTCCCTCTTCTATTTCCCTATCAGTCTGTTCCCTCTTCTTCCTATTTCCGTATTGATTTGTTCCGCCTGCTTTCCATGTCCCTCTACCTCTCTCCCCTCGATTCTATTTCCCCGTCCATCTGTTCCCATCGGTTCTGTTTCTCTCTACATCCGCTCCCTCTGTTATAGGTGTGCAGAGAGCGATACACACCGATCGTTGCCGGCAGTGAGGAATTAATTGAGCAAGCAATAAACGAGTGGAGCAGCGCTGGGCGGCCGGGAGTCTGCGCTCCACCGGATAACGGGAACCAGAAAACACTGTCGGAAACAACTGGAAGGAAAAGGTCACCTTTTAGCCCAGGGTGCGGTGATACGGTTTGATGAACGAGGTGATCAAAGGAAAAGGGGGGATTGTGATAGGAAACGAGGTCTGTGCTTTCTATTCCCGTTCATCAAACCGACTCGAGATGGATGGGGCAGTGTTTGGCAGCGCTTATTTTTCTTAGAACCGTGTGGTCGGTAGAAGTCTGAAAGTGGATGGAGAGATGGTTTTGGAAATCGGAGCCACAGCGCTTAGTTCTGACACCTGGGCAATGAACATAACATAGCAGCGACCTTCTGAGGAACCGCCGAAGGAAAGGAAGTGGAAATCTCCTCTTGAGCGCACGCGATCGGAGCTGAAGAGGACCGCAGCCTTCATCTCTTCTCTGCGAGGAGGCAGAGAATGACTCCCAAATAGCAGCCGGCGCAGCCCAGGAAGGAAAGAGAACCACGAATATAGAGATAAGAGCCGATAAGAAGAGGGGTCGGCTCCTCTGGTGGAGCGCAGACCCCCGGCCGCCCAGCGCTGCTCCGCTCCTTTATTGCTTGCTCAATAAATTCCTTACTATTGGCAGCGATCGGTGTGTATCGTTCTTCACGCCTATGACCCCTCCTCTCGCTATCTCTCTTGATCTGTTCCATCGATTCTATTTCTTTCTTTATCCGTTCTCTCTATTCCATTTCTCTATCAGTGCCCTGGATTCTATTTCTCTGTTCAACAGTTCCCTCTCCTTTCTATGTCTCTGTTTTCCTGTTCCCTCCATTCTGTGTTTTCTCTTTGTGTTCCCTCCATTCTATTCCTCTCGTTATCTGTTCCCTCTTCTATCTATTTCTCTCTTCCCCATATTCTATTTCTCTATTTATCTTTTCCGTCTCCTCCCTATAAATCCATTCCCCCTATTCCATTTCTCTGTTCATATATTCCCTCTTCTCTCCATCAATCTCTTCCATCAATGCTATTCCTCTATTTATTTCTTCCCTCATATTTCTATTTCTTTCTTTATTTTTTTCTGTCTCCTATTTCTGTTTATTTCTTCCCTGGATTTTCTTTCTCTATTTTTGTATTCCCGATATTCTTCTTCTTTATTTATCTGTTCTGCCTGCTTTCTATTTCTCTATTCCCACTGTTATATTTCTCGACAAACGCGTTCCCTCGTTTCTATTCCTTCCTTCCTCTCTTCTCCCTAGTAATTTCTTCCCTCAATTTTATTTCTCTATTAATCTTTCCCCTTTATTCTATTTCTCCCTTAATCATTTCCCTCCGTTCTATTTGTCTCTGTAACTGTTCCCTCCGTTCTGTTTCTCTCCATCCGATCCCTCTTCTCACTATTTATTCTTTCCCTCTGTTCTGTTTCTCTGTTCACCTGTTCCATCTGATCTATTTCTCCGTTAATCAGTTCCCACTGTTCTATTTCTCTTTTAATCCATTCCCTCACTTCCATTCCTCTTCTAATCTGTTACCTCTTCTCTCTATAAAATTATTATTTGTTCCCTCTTATATCTATTTCTCTATTAATCTGTCCCCACTAATCTATTTCTCTATTCATCTGTTCCCTCAATACTATTTCACTCTTTATCTGTTTGCTCTATTCCTTTCCTCTGTTCATCTGTGCCCAATGTCTCTTTTGGGGTCGTCGTTCTTGGGGTCTATTTTGGGGTCTCTATGGGGTCGCTATGTATCGCTCTGGAGGTGCAGTATTTCTATACGGCCACAAGGCGGCGCTATGGCGTTGCAGTACCCATATCCACCACTGGGTGTCGCTGTCTGTGTTTCTCTATGGGGTCACTGTGTCTCTATGTATCTCTGCACATGAGCCCTTTACGGGGCGGCTTAATTAATTAATTGCGGCTTAATTAACTCATTATTGGCGCCTTAATTAATTCACTCACCGCCGCTGCGTTAATGAATGCCGGCTGATTGCGGGGGCGGAGCGGGGAGGGCTTCAAAAGCGCGGCCCCATAGTGCCGCTGCCCTCCCTATAGCATTGCCCCACTGTGCTGCCACATTGGGAGGGATGATTTGGGGGATTTTTGGGGGGATTTTTTGTAGGATTTTTGGGGGGATTTTTGGGGGGATTTTTTGGGATTTTTTGTTTTTTTTTGAGGGATTTTTGGGGTGATTTTGTGTGTTCCCGATGTCTCCTCTTGCCCAGAGCGGCCTGCTGAGCGCAACGGAGAATTCCCTCGGCACTCCGTGCTGCATCCATCGGGACCGGCGGAGCTGTGCATGTTCGGGGTCAGGTAGGACTAAGAGTGCTCCATGGATTTGGTCTCAGCTGCTGGACGCTGCACAGACAATTGCTCCGTCCAAATCCTCGCTGTTCCTCCCCAATCTCTGGCCCTAACTCCTCGCTGTCCCACCCCAACCTCCGGCCCTCAGTCCTATTCGATCCTACATCTATTCATCTCTTCCCTCCATTCTATTTCTCTATGGATCTCTTCCCTCGATTCTATTCCTCTCTTTGTCACTTCCCTCTCTTTTCCATTCCTCTCGTTACCTGTTCCCTCTTCTCTCTATTAATTTATTCCCTCTATTCTATTTCTCTATATATCTGTGTCCTGAATCCTATTCCTCCATTAATCTCTCCCCTTGCTTCTATTTCTCTTTTTATCCGTGCCCTCGATTCCATTCCTCTATTCATCTGTTTCCAATATCTTATTTATCTAATAATCTGTTCCTACTTCTCCCTATAGATCTATTAAATAATTCCCTCTTTTTTCTACTTCTCTATTTATCTGTTCCCGCTTCTTTCTATTTGCATATTAATCAGTTCCCCTGAATCTATTTCCATATTAATCATTTCCCTCGGTTCTATTTCTCTCTTATTCTGTTCCCTCTTCTCACTATTAATCAGTCCTCTCAGTACTATTTCTCTATCGATCTGTGCCCTCTTCTTTCTGTTTCTCTATTTTCCTATTCCCGCTATCCTATTTTGCTATAGATCTGTTCCTGCCATCCTTTTTCTCTCTTTACCTGTTCCCTCTTCTATCTATTTCTCAGTTTTTCTGTTCCGTTATTCTATTTCTCAATTTTTCTGTTCCCGATATTCTACTTCTCAATTGATCTGTTCCCTCTTATTTCTCTTCATCTATTTGTCTCTTCCTGCTATTCTGTTTCTCTGTTTATCTGTTTCTATTTCTCTCTGTATCTGTTCTCTCTAATTAGTTTCTCTATTTATCAGTTCCCTCAATATTATGTCACTATTTATCTGTTTATTCCATTCCTCTATTCATCTGTGCCCGATATTTTCTTTATTAATCCGTTCCCTTTTCTCTCTATCAATCAAATAATCTGTTCCAACATCTCTCTATAAATCCATTAATTTACTCCCTCTTCTGTTTCTCTTTATCTCTTCCCACTCTTCTGTTTCTTTTATCTCCTCCCTCTTCTTTCTATTTCCCTGTTTAACAGTTCCCTCTTCTTTCTACGTCCCCATACATCTGTTCCTGCTCTTCTATGGCCCTGTACATCTGTTTCCCCTATACCATTTTTCTATTTATCTCTTTCCTCTATACAATTTCTCTTTTTTCTGTTCCCTCTTCTTTCTCTTTCCTATTAATCTTTTCCCTCGATTCTATTTCTCTCTTTACCTGTTCCCACGATTCTATTTCTCCGTTCATTCTGTTCCCTCTAATCAATTTCTCTATTGATCTGTTCTCTCTTCTTTCTATTTCTGTAGTTATCTATCCCCTCTAAGAGATTTCTCAATTTATCTGTTCCCTTTTCTCACTATTAATTCCCTCCATTCTATTTCTCAGTTAACCTCTTCCCGCTCTTCTGTTTCCCTCTTTATCAGTTCCCTCTTCTTTCTGTGTCCCTCTTTATCAGTTCCCGCTATTCTATGTCCCTATTTCTCTGTTACCATTCTACTATGTCCCCATTTCTCTGTATCTCTTATACTATTTCCCTATTCACCTGTTCCCTCTTCTTTCTCTTTCCATACTAATCTTCTCCCTCGATTCTCTTTCTCCCGTTACCCGTTCCCTCTTCATCCTCTTTCTCTCCTTATCTGTTCCCTCGATTTTCTTTCTCTATGTGTTCCCATTGATTTTGATTATCTATTCGTCTATTCCCATCCATTCTGATTATCTAATCATCTGTTCCTGCTAATCTATAAATCTATTCATCATTTCCCGCTATTATATTTGTCTATTTTTCTGTTCCCTCTAATCTCTATTATTATTTTATTTATCTATTAATGTTCCCTCTTCTCTCTATTAATTATATAATCTGTTCCAACATCTCTCTATAAATCTATTAATTTACTCCCTCTTCTATTTCTCCATTTATCTCTTCCTGCTTTTCTGTTTCTCTCTTTATCTCCTCCCTCTGCTTTCTATGTATGTCCCTATACATCTCTTCCCTCTGCTTTCTATGTCCCTATACAACTGTTCCCTCTTTTTTCTCTTTTTCTGTTTACCTGTTCCCCCTTTATTTTTTTCTCTGTTTACCACTTCCCTCTTTATACGATTTCTCTATTTATCTGTTCCCTCTTATTTCTCTTTCCATATACATCATTTCCCTCAATTCTATTTCTCCATAAATTTTCTCTCTTTTTAATATTTCTCTATTTATCTGTTCTCTCTTCTTTCTGTTTCTCTATTTATCTGTTCCATCGATTCTCTTTCTCTATTTATCTGTTCCCTCTTCTTTCTATATCGGTACTTATCCATTCCCTCTCTTCCATTTCTCTCTTTATCCATTCCCTCGATTCCATTTCTCTGTTTTTCTGTGCCCTCTACTCCCTATTAATCTATTTCCACTGATCTATTTCTCTATTAATCTATACCCTCTCATCTATTTCCCTATAAGTCTGTACCCTTTTCTTTCTATTTCCTTATTATTCCGTGCCCTCAATACTATTTCCTTATTTTTCTGTGCTCTCGATTCTATTTCTCTGTTTATCTGTTCCCTCTGTTATATTTCTCTGCTTATCCGTGCTCTCCATTCCATTCCTCTATTTATCCGTTCCCCCGATTCCATTCTTCCATTTCTCTGTTCCAACTTCACTCTGTAAATCTATTAAATTATTCCCACTTCTTTCTGCTTCTCTATTTATCTGTTCCTGCTATTTAATTTCTGTTTCTCTGTGCCCTCTTTTCACTCTTAATCAGTTCTATCTATACTATTTCTCTATTTATCAGTTCCCTCGATTCAGTTTCTCTATTTATCTCGACCCGCTATTCTGTTTTCCTATGTAACGGTTCCCTCATTACTCTTTCCCTATTAATCTGTTCCCTCGATTCTATTTCTCTATTTATTGGTTCCCTCGATTGTATTTATATATTATCTGTTCCCGCTGATCTATTTCTCTGTGTATCTGTTCCCTTTGTTCTGTTTCTCTTTTAATCTGTGCCCGCAATTCCATTCCTCTATTCATCTGTTCCCAGTATTCTATTTGTTCCCTCTTCTCTCTATACATTTATTAATTTATTCCCTCTTATATCTGTTTCTCTATTAATCTGTTCCCTCTAATCTGTATCCCTATTAATCTGTTCCTGCTATTCTTTCTCTGTTTCTGTTCTATCTTCTCTGTATAAGTCTATTAATATGTTCCCTCGATTCTATGTCTCTATCTGTTCCCGCTATTCTATTTCTCTATGAACGTGTTCCCTCTATAATACTTCTCATTCATCTCTTCCCTCGCTTCTGATCCTCCCTTTATCTCTTCCCTCTTCTTGTTTTTCCTCTCGTTTCCTCGTCCTTTCTCGTTAACTCTTCTCTGTTTATCTGTACCCTCTTCTCTCTGTCATTCTGAATCCTCTTGACTTTCTTTATCTATTCCCTCTAGACTTTTTCTCTATTAATCTGCTCTGGCTATTCTATTTCTCTATTCATCTGTTCCCGTTAATCTGTTTCTCTCTTTATCTTTTCCCTCAATTCTATTTCCCTATACATCTCTTCCCATCGATTCTGTTTCTCTCTTTATCTGTTCCTTCTTCTCACTATTTATCTGTTCCCTCTGTTCTATTCCTCTCTGATTCTCTGCACTCGTTTGTATTTCTCTATACATCCGTTCCCTCGATTCCATTCCTCTATTTATCTGTTCCAACTTCTATTAATCCATTAAATTATTCCCACTTCTTTCTACTTCTCTATTGATCGGTTCCCTCTTTTCACTCTGATCTCTTTGATCTATACTTTTTCTCTATTTCTGTTCCCTTTTCTTTCTCTTTCCGTATCAATCTCTTCCCTCGATTCTGTTTCTCTGTTTATCTGCTCCCGCGATTCTATTTCTCTATTAAACTGTTCCCTAAAATCTCTTTCCCTATTAATCTGTTCCCTCTTCCTTCTATTTCCCTATTTATCTCTTCCATGTACTTTCTAATTCCCTATAAATCTTTTCCCTCTATACTCTTTCTCTATAAATCAGTTCACTCTTCTTTCCTTTTCTCTATTTATCTGTTCCCTCTAATCTATTTCTCAATTAATCTCTTCGCAGTATTCTATTTCTCTTATCTGTTCCCTCTCATTTCTGTTTCTCAATTTACCTGTTCTCTCTTTATTCTATTGCCCCATTTGTCTGTTCCCTCAATTCTATTTCTCTCTTTATCTGTTCCCGTCGATTCTGATTATCTAAGCATCTGTTCCCACTAATCTATATATCTATTCATCTTTTCCCGCTATTATATTTTTCTATTTATTTGCTCCCACTGATCTATTTCTCTGTTTATCTGTTCTCTCAATACTATTTCACTCTTTATCTGTTTACTCCATTCCATTCCTCTGTTCATCTGTGCCCAATATTTTATTTATCTATTAATCTGTTCCCTCTTCACTCTCTGTATCCAATAATCTGTTCCAACTTCTCTCTACATATCCACTAGATGATTCCCTCTTCTTCCCCTCATTCTATTTGCATGTTAATCACTTCCCTCGGTTTTATTTGCATGTTAATCAGCTCCCTCAGTTCTAATTGCATATTAGTCACTTCCCTGTATCCTACTAGCATATCGACCCGCCCCCTCTGTCTTATTTGCATACGTACACGCCCCCTCTTTCCTATTTGCATATCGACACGCCCTCTCTGTCTTCGAACCGCCCCCCTCTCCTATTTGCATATGTACCCGCCCACTCTGTCCTATTTGCATATCAACCCGTCCCCTCTGTCTTCGAACCGCCCCCGTCCTATTTGCATATGTACCCGCCCCCTCTGTCCTATTTGCATATGTACCCGCCCCTTCTGTCCTATTTGGATATCGACCCGCCCCCTCTGTCTTTTTTGCATTTCGACCCGCCCCCTCTGTCTTATTTGCATATGTACCCGCCCCCTCTGACCTATTTGCATATCGACCCGCCCCCTCTGTCATATTTGCATATGTACCCGCCCCTTCTGTCCTATTTGGTTATCGACCCGCCCCCTCTGTCTTTTTTGCATTTCGACCCGCCCCCTCTGTCTTATTTGCATATGTACCCGCCCCCTCTGACCTATTTGCATATCGACCCGCCCCCTCTGTCATATTTGCATATGTACCCACCCCCTCTGACCTATTTGCATATCGACCCGCCCCCTCTGTCCTATTTGCATATCGACCCGCCCCATCTGGCCTATTTGCATATCGACACGCCTCCTGTGTTCTATTTGCATATCGACCCGCCCCCTCTGGCCTATTTGCATATGTACCCGTCCCCTCTTTCCTGTTTGCATATGTACCCGCCCTTTCTGTCCTATTTGCATAATGTATTCTATTTCTCTCTTTATCTTTTCTCTATGCATCTGTTCCCATAGATTCTGATCATCTAATCATCTTTTCCCGCTATTATATTTTTCTATTAATCTGTTCCCTCCAATCTATTTCTCTGTTGATCTCTTCACTCTATTCCATTCCTCTCTTCATCTGTGCCCAATATTTTATTTATCTAATAATCTGTTCCCCCCTTTTCTCTACCAATCAAATAATCTGTTCCAACTTCTCTCTATAAATCTATTAATTTACTCCCTCTTCTATTTCTCTATTCATCTCTTCCCGCTAATCAATATATCAATTAATCTGTTCCCACTAATCTATTTCTCTATTTATCTCTTCCCATTTCTTTCTCTATCTCTACTTATCCGTTCCCTCGATACTATTTCTCTATTTATCCATTCCCTCTGATCCATTTCTCTATTCCTCTGTTCCCTCTTCTCTCTGTAGATCCGATCATCAGTTCCAACTTCTCTCTCTCTATATCTACTAAATCATTCCCTCTTCTTTCTTCTTCTCATTTGATCAGTTCCCTCGATTCCATTCCTCTATTTCCCTGTGCCCTCAATTCCATTTCTCTGTTAATCAGTTCCCTCTTCTCTCTAGAAAATTATTACTTTATTCCCCCTCATATCTATTTCTCTATTAATCCGTTCCCTTGATTCTCTTTCTCTGATTATCTGTACCCTCTTCTTTCTATTTCCCTATTTATCCGTACCCTCGACTCTATTTCTCTGTTTGTCCGTGCCATCGATCCCATTTATGTTTATCCATTCTCTCAATTCCAATCCTCTGTTTATCCGTTCCCTCAATCCCATTCCTCTATTCATCCGTTCCCTCGGTTCTATTTCTCCGTTCATCTGTTCCATCTTCTCACCGTTCATCCATGCTCTCGATTCCATTTCTCTCTTTATCTGTGCCCTCCATTTTGTTTCTCTGTTCATCTGTGCCCTCTACTCCCTATTAATCTCTTCCCACTGATCTATTTCTCTATTAATCTGTACCCTCTCATCTATTTCCCTCTAAGTCTGTACACTCTTCTTTCTCTTTCCTTATTTTTCTGTGCTCTCGATTCTATTTCTCTCTTTATCTCTTCCCTCTGTTATATTTCTCTGCTTATCCATGCTCTCCGTTCCATTCCTCTATTTACCCGTTCCCCCGATTCCATTCTTCCATTTCTCTGTTCCAACTTCTCTCTATAAATCTATTAAATTATTCCCACTTCTTTCTACTTCTCTATTTATCTGTTCCCTCGATTCAGTTTCTCTATGTATCTCGACCCGCTATTCTATTTTCCTATATAGAAGTTCCCTCATTACTGTTTCTCTATTTATCTGTGCCCTCACTTCCATTCCTCTTCTAATCTGCTTCCTCTTCTCTCTATAAAATTATTACTTGATTCCCTCTTATATCTATTTCTCTGTTTATTTGTTCCTTCGATTCTATTCCTTATTAATCAGTTCCCTCTATTCTATTTCTCTATCTATCTTTTTCCTCAGTTCTATTTCTCTATTTGACTCTTCCATTTATTCTAGCTCTCTTTTTATCTGTTCTCCTCCCTATTATACTATTTCCTCGATTCAATTTTTGTATTAATATATTTCTCTGCTTATCCATGTTCTCCATTCCATTCCTCTATTTATCCGTTCCCTCGATTCCGTTCCTCTATTTATCTGTTCTAACTTCTCTCTATAAATCTATTAAATTATTTCCTCTTCTATCTATTTCTCTAATTCTCTGTTCCCGCTATTAAATTTCTCTATTGCTCTGCTCCCTCTTTTCACTCTCATCTGTTCTATCTATACTTTTTCTCTATTAATCTGTTCCCTCAATTCTATTTATCTATTTATGTCTTCCCTCTATTTAATTTCTCTATTAATCTGTTCCCTCGAATCTATTTCTTTATTTATGTGTACCCTCATCTTTCTATTTCTCTCTTTATCTTTCCCCTCGATTCTATTTCTCTTTTTTGTTCTCTCTCCTTTCTCTTTCTCTGTTTCTTTGTTCCATCGATTTTATTTCTCTATTTTTCTATTCCTGATATTCTTCTTTGTTTATCTGTTCTGTCTGCTTTCTATTTCCATATTTATCAGTTCCCACTATTCTATTTCTGTTTTTCTGTTCACTCAATTCTATTTCTCTATCTGTTCTTGCTCTTCTATTTCTCAAGGAATGTGTTCCCTCGTTTCTATTCCTCCCTTCGTCTCTTCTCCCTATTCATTTCTTCCCTCAATTTTATTTCTCTATTAATCTTTTCCCTTCGTTCTATTTCTCTCTCAATCAGTTCCCTCTATTCTCTTTCTCTCTTTATCTGTTCCCTTCTCTCTGTTTCTCTATTATCTGTTCTGTCCACTGTGTTCCTCTCGTTATCTGTTCCCTCTTCTCTCTATGAATGTATTCCCTCTATTCTATTTCTCTATATATCTGTTTCCTGAATTCTCTTCCTCTATTAATCTCTCCCCTTGGTTCTATTCCTCTTTGTATCCGTGCCCTCAGTTCCATTCCTCTATTCATCTGTTCCCAATATAAAATTCATCAATTAATCTCTTCCCTCTTCTCTCTGTTAATCAAAACTCTGTTCCAACCTCTCTCTATATACCCCTTAATTTATTCCCTCTTCCATCTCTTACTCTATTAATCAGTTCCCTCAGTTCTATTTCTCTATTTGACTCTTCCATTTATTCTAGCTCTCTTTTTATCTGTTCCCTCTCCTCCCTATCATTCTATTCCCTCGATTCTATTTCTCTATTGATCTATTCACTCTTTTCTCTCTACATCTGTTCCCGCAATACTGTTTCTCCCTTTATTCTGTTCCCTCTTCTTCATATTTCTCTATTTCTCTTCCCTCTGCTCTATTTCTCCATATATCTTTTTGATCTCCTCCCTATTAATCTGTTCCCTCGCTTCAATCTTTGTATTAATATATTACTTCTTCTCTGCTTATCCGTGCTCTCCATTCCATTTCTCTATTTATCCGTTCCCCCGATTCCATTCTTCCATTTCTCTGTTCCAACTTCTCTCTATAAATCTATTAAATTATTCCCACTTCTTTCTGCTTCTCTATTTATCTGTTCCTGCTATTTCATTTCCCTATTTCTCTATTTGCTCTTTTCACTCTTAATCAGTTCTATCTATACTATTTCTCTATTTATCAGTTCCCTCGATTCAGTTTCTCTATTTATCTCGACCCGCTATTCTATTTTCCTATGTAACAGTTCCCTCATTACTGTTTCTCTATTTATCTGTGCCCTCACTTCCATTCCTCTTCTCATCTGTTTCCTCTTCTCTCTATAAAATTATTATTTATTCCCTCTTTTATCTATTTCTCTGTTTACCTGTTCTCTCCCTTCTATTTTTCTCTTGATGTGTTTCCTCCCTTCTATCCCTGTATTAAACTGTTCTTTCGATTCCATTCCTCTGTTCATCTGTTCCCAATATTCTATTTATTTTATAATCGGTTCCCTCTTCTCTCTATAGATCAAACAATCAGTTCCCACTTCTCTCTATTAATCTATTAATTTATTCCCACTTCTTTCTACTTCTTTATTTATCTTTTACCGCTCTTCTGTTTCTCTCTTTATCGGTTCTTTCTTCTTAATATTTCTCTCCTTATCTGTTCACTCCATTCTGTTTCTCTGTTCATCTGTTCCCATCGATTCTGATTATCTAATCATCTGTTCCAGCTAATCTATATATCTATTCATCTTTGCCCGCTATTGTATTTCTCTATTAATCTGTTCCCACTAATCTATTTCTCTATTTATCTGTTCCCTCAATACTATTTCACTGTTCACCTTTTCCCTCTTCTCCCTATTAATTTATTCCCTCAATTTTATGTCTCTATTCATCTGTTCCCTCCATTCTCTTCCTCTTGTTATCTGTTCCCTCTTCTCTCTATGAATTTATTCCCTCCATTCTATTTCTCTGTATATCTGTTTCCTGAATTCTCTCTATTAATCTCCACCCTCGATTCTATTTCTCTATTCATCTGTTCCTTCTAATCTATATCTCAGTTGATCTGTTTCCTCTTCTCCCTATTAATTTCTTCCCTCAATTTTATTTCTCTATCAATCTATACCCTCTTCTCTCTATTAATCCTTTCATTCTCTTCTTATTTGTCTCTATTAATCTGTATCCTCTATGCTATTTCTCTCTCCACCTATTCCCTCTGATCTATTTCCCTATTTATCTCTACCTGCTCTTCCATGTCTCTGTTGATCCGTTCCCTCTCCTCTCTGTCATTCCGATCCCTCTCGGCTTTTTCTCTGCAGCCGTTGGGGTTTTCTCTTTGGAGAGCCTTCCCGAGCTGATCCCTGTTGGCTGCTGCCCCTCTCGGGGTTGACTCCCTCGCTGCTTCTCCGGTGCTGACCCCTCGCTGCTTCTCCAGGACAACCGCTCGCTGCCCTTCACAGTGTCCCCCTTCCCCATCTCCCTGCTCAATGTCGGTAATAAACTGCTCGGACCGACACCTGAACCGTTGTTTGTTAATCTGACGCCGGGTGTGCACGTCATCTGAAGAGCCTCGTCTGCCTCCTTTGTATTGGAGCGTCACTGGGGTCTCTGTGGGGTCCCTATGGTTTCTCTGTGGGGTCACTGTATCTCTATGGGGTCTTTATGTATCTCTATGGAGGTGCAGTACCCATATCCACCACTGGGTGACGCTGTCTCTGTGACTCTATGGTGTCTCTATGTGTCTCTTTGGGGTCGCTATATATCTCTATGGAGGTGCAGTACCCACATCCCACCACTGGGTGTCGCTGTGTCGCTGTGTCTCTATGGGGTCACTATGTCTCTATGGGAACCCATAGGGACCCACAGAGACCCCATATTAATTAATTAACGGCGCACTAATTAACTCATTATTGGCGCCTAATTAATTCGCTCACTGCCGCTGCGTTAATGAATGGCGGCTGATTGCGGGGGCGGAGCGGGGAGGGCTTCAAAAGCGCGGCCCCATAGCGCCGCTGTTTTTTCTATAGTACGGCCCCACCGCGCTGCGTTGGGAGGGAGTTTTGGCGGGAATTTCTGAGGTGATTTTTGGCGGGGATTTTTTGGGGGGTTTTTTTGGGGGGGTTTTTTGGGGGGATTTTTTGGGGGGATTTTTTGAGGGATTTTTTGAGGGATTTTTTGAGGGATTTTTTGAGGGATTTTTTGAGGGATTTTTTGGGGTTTTTTTGAGGGATTTTGGGGGGATTTTTTGTGGGATTTCTTGACGGATTTTTGGGGGATTTTTTGGGGATTTTTAGAGGGATTTTTGAGGGATTTTTTGGGGATTTTTGGAGGGATTTTTGAGGGATTTTTCTGTGGGATTTTTTGGGGGATTTTTTGGGAGATTTTTTGAGGGATTTTTTTGAGGGATTTTTTTGAGGGATTTTTTGAGGGATTTTTTGGGGATTTTTTGAGGGATTTTTTTTGTTTTTTGAGGGGGATTTTTTGAGGGATTTTTTGAGGGATTTTTGGGGGATTTTTTGAGGGATTTTTTAATTTTTTGGGGGATTTTTTGGGGGATTTTTTGGGGGATTTTTTGGGGGATTTTTTTTAGGGATTTTTTTAGGGATTTTTTTGTTTTTTTTTTTTTTTTTTTTTTTTGAGGGATTTTTGGGGTGATTTTGTGTGTTCCCGATGTCTCCTCTTGCCCAGAGCGGCCTGCTGAGCGCAACGGAGAATTCCCTCGGCACTCCGTGCTGCATCCATCGGGACCGGCGGAGCTGTGCATGTTCGGGGTCAGGTAGGACTAAGAGTGCTCCATGGATTTGGTCTCAGCTGCTGGACGCTGCACAGACAATTGCTCCGTCCAAATCCTCGCTGTTCCTCCCCAATCTCTGGCCCTAACTCCTCGCTGTCCCACCCTAATATCCTGCTAATCTGTTTCTCTATTTATCAGTTCCCTCATATTTCTGTTTCTCTCTTTATCTGTTCCCTCAATTGTATTTCTTTATTCATCTATTCCCATCGATTCTGATTATCTAATCATCTCTTCCCGCTAATCTATATATCTATTCATCTATTCCTGTTATTATATTTCTCTATTGATCTGTCCCCACTAATCTATTTCTCTATTTATCTCTTCCCTCAATACAATTTCACTATTTATCTGTTTACTCCATTCCATTCCTCTATTCATCTGTTCCCAATATCTCTTCTGGGGTCGTCGTTCTTGGGGTCAATTTTGGGGTCTCTATGGGGTCGCTATGTATCGCTCTGGAGGTGCAGTATTTCTATACGGTCACAAGGCGGCGCTATGGCGTTGCAGTACCCATATCCACCACGGGGTGTCGCTGTCTCTATGTGTCTCTATGGGGTCGCTGTGTTTCTCTATGGAGCTGCAGTACCCACATCTCACCACTGGGTGTCGCTGTGTCTCTGTATCTCTATGGGAACACCGTGCTTCACTATTTATCTGTTTACTCCATTCCATTCCTCTATTCATCTGTACCCAATATTTTATTTATCTATTAATCTGTTCCCTCTTCCCTCTATTAATGAAATAATCTGTTCCACCTTCTCTGTATAAACCTTTTAATTTCCTCCCTCTTCCATTTCTCAATACATCTGTTCCCTCTTCTTTCTTGATTTATCCGTTCCCGCCTATTTCTATTTCTCTGCTTATCTGTTCCCTCGATTCCGTTCCTCTATTAATCAGTTCCTAATATTAGATTTTTCTAATCATCTGTTCCCTCTTCACTCTCTGTATCCAATAATCTGTTCCACCTTCTCTCTACATATCCACTAAATTATTCCCTCTTCTTTCTACTTCCCCTCATTCTGTTTGCATGTTAATCACTTCCCTCGGTTCTAATTGCATATTAATCACTTCCCTGTATCCGACTAGCATGTCGACCCGCCCCCTCTGTCCTATTTGCATATCGATACGCCCCCTATGTCTTCGAACCGCCCCCCTGTCCTATTTGCATATGTACCCGCCCCCTCTGTCCTATTTGCATATGTACCCGCCCCCTCTCTCCTATTTGGATATCGACCCACCCCCCTGACCTATTTGCATATCGACCCGCCCTTTCTGTCCTATTTGCATATCGACAAGCCCCCTCTGTCCTATTTGCATTTCGACCCGCCCCCTCTGTTCTATTTGCATATCGACCCGCCCCCTCTGTCATATTTGCCTATCGACCCGCCCCCTCCGTCTTCGAACCGCCCCCATGTCTTATTTGCATATGTACCCGCCCCGTCTGATCTATTTGCATATCGACCCGCCCCCTCTGTCTTATTTGCATGTGCACCCGCCCCCTCTGTCCTATTTGCATATCGACACACCCCCTCTTTCCTATTTGCATATGTACCCGCCCTTTCTGTCCTATTTGCATAATGTATTCTGTTTCTCTCTTTATCTTTTCTCTATGCATCAGTTCCCACAGATTCTGATCATCTAATCATCTTTTCCCGCTATTATATTTTTCTATTAATCTGTTCCCTCCAATCTATTTCTCTGTTGATCTCTTCACTCTATTCCATTCCTCTCTTCATCTGTGCCCAATATTTTATTTATCTAATAATCTGTTCCCTCTTCTCTCTATCAATCAAATAATCTGTTCCAACTTCTCTCTATAAATCTATTAATTTACTCCCTCTTCTATTTCTCTATTCATCTCTTCCCGCTAATCAATATATCAATTAATCTGTTCCCGCTAATATATTTCTCTATTTATCTCTTCCCATTTCTTTCTCTATCTCTACTTATCCGTTCCCTCGATACTATTTCTCTATTTATCCGTGCCCTCGATTCCATTCCTCTATTCATCTGTTCCCAATAATCTATAAATGTAATAATCTGTTCCCTCTTATCTCTATGAATCTGTTAAATTCTTCCCGCTTCTATTTCTCTATTTATCTGTCCCCTCTTCTTTCGGTGTCCCAATTAATGTGTCCCCTCGTCTTTCTATTTCCCTATAGATTCTCCCCTCGATTCTCTTTCTCTATAAATCTGTTCTATCTTCTTCCTATTTCTGTATGAATCTGTTCTCTCTTTTTTCTATTTCTCTATGAAACAGTTCCCACAATTCTGTTTCACTATTCATCTCTTCCCTCGATTCTATTCCTCCCTTTGTTTATTCCCTCTTCTCTCTATTCCTCTCGTTACCTCTTCTCTCTTCAATCTATTAATTTATTCCCTCTATTCTATTCCTCTATATCTGTTTCCTGAATTCTATGCCTCTATTAATCTCCACCCTCGATTCTATTTCTCTGTTCCTCTGTTCCCTCTAATCTATATCTCAGTTGATCTGTTCCCTCTTCTCCCTATCAATTTATTCCCTCAATTTTATTTCTCTATTAATCTATACCCTCTTCTCTCTATTAATCCTTTCATTCTCTTCTTATTTTCTCTATTAATCTGTATCCTCTATGCTATTTCTCTCTTCACCTATTCCCTCTGATCTATTTCCCTAATTATCTCTACCCGCTCTTCCGTTTCTCTCTTTATCTGTTCCCGCTAATCCCTTTCTCCGTTCATCTGTTCCCAATGTAGTATTTCTCTATTCATCTCTTCCCTCTTTTCTCTATCAGACAAATAATCTGTTCCAACTTCTCTCTATAAATCTATTAAATTATTCCCTCTTCAATCTATTTCTGTCTTAATCCGTTCCCTCGATTCTATTTCTCTGTTCATCTCTCCTCTCTTCTTTCTGTTTCTTTCTTTACCTGTGGCGTGGCTTTATGATTTCTGGCATTGCTATTCCACACCATAACATCCCGTAGTGCACTCAGAGTGAAAGAATTAGTGCTCCAGCTCCATGGATCACTGATAACTCCTGGTGTACCTGTCTCAGAAGAGAAGAACAACTCCATTCCCCAGAGGACTCGCCTTCAGCGTTAGCGTCAGGCCTTCGCTTTATCCGACGCTCTCTCTTGCTCATCTCATTTCCTTCGTTAGCCTCAATCCCAATGAGATTGGATTCTCTCATGTTACTTTGCTTTCCGAGATCTTCTTTAGTCCATCAGCTTTCCTCCTCGGATCGTCGCCGCTGTCTTGTTCCTAGGCCCATCTCCCTTTCCCCCTTCCCCTTTCCTGGGTCCCCCGCAGCGATGCTCTGGGGGATGGAGTTCTTCTTCTCTTCTGAGACAGGTACACCCGGAACTATCAGTGATCCACGGAGCTGCAGCATTGACTCTTTCGCTCTGAGTGCACTACGGGATGCTATGGTGTGGAATACCAAGGCCAGAAATCGCAAAGCCATGACACCTCTTCATTCTGTTTCTCTATTTATCTGTTCCCTCCAATCTATTTCTCTACTAGACTCTTCCCTCTAATTTATTTCTCTATTAATCTGTCCCCACTAATCTCTTTCTCTATTTATCTGTTCCCTCAATACGATTTCACTCTTTATCTGTTTACTCTATTCCATTCCTCTCTTCATCTCTGCCCGATATTTTATTTATCTATTAATCTGTTCCCTCTTCTCTTTATTAAACAAATAATCTGTTCCAACTTCTCTCTATAAATCCATTAAATTACTTCTTCTTCTCTCTATTTCTCTATTAATCACTTCCCTCTTCTCACTATTAATCCGTTCCCTCAATGATATTTCCCTATCAATCTGTTCCCTCTTCTATTTCCCTATTAGTCTGTTCCCTCTTCTTCCTATTTCCGTATTGATTTGTTCCGCCTGCTTTCCATGTCCCTACACCTCTCTTCCCTCCATTCTATTTCCCCGTCCATCTGTTCCCATCGGTTCTGTTTCTCTCTACATCCGCTCCCTCTGTTACAGGTGTGCAGAGAGCGATACACACCGATCGTTGCCGGCAGTGAGGAATTAATTGAGCAAGCAATAAATGAGCGGAGCAGCGCTGGGCGGCCGGGAGTCTGCGCTCCACCGGATAACGGGAACCAGAAAACACTGTCGGAAACAACTGGAAGGAAAAGGTCACCTTTTAGCCCAGGGTGCGGTGATACGGTTTGATGAACGAGGTGACCAAAGGAAAAGGGGGGATTGTGATAGGAAACGAGTTCTGTGCTTTCTATTCCCATTCATCAAACCGACTCGAGATGGATGGGGCAGTGTTTGGCAGCGCTTATTTTTCTTAGAACTGTGTGGTCGGTAGAAGTCTGAAAGTGGATGGAGGGATGGTTTTGTAAATCGGAGCCACAGCGCTTAGTTCTGACACCTGGGCAATGAACATAACATAGCAGCGACCTTCTGAGGAACCGCAGAAGGAAAAGAAGTGGAAATCTCCTCTTGGGCGCACGCGATCGGAGCTGAAGAGGACAGCAGCCTTCATCTCTTCTCTGCGAGGAGGCAGAGAACGGCTCCCAACTAGCAGCCGGCGCAGCCCAGGAAGGAAAGAGAACCACGAATATAGAGATAAGAGCCGATAAGAAGAGGGGTCGGCTCCTCTGGTGGAGCGCAGACTCCCGGCCGCCCAGCGCTGCTCCGCTCCTTTATTGCTTGCTCAATAAATTCCTTACTATTGGCAGCGATCGGTGTGTATCTTTCTTCATGCCTATAACCCCTCCTCTCGCTATCGATCTGCTCCCTCGCTTCTAATTCTCTGTTTATCTGTTCCCTCTTCTCAGTATTAATCTGTTCCCTCGATTTTAATCCCTATACATCTTTTCCCTCGATTCTGTTTCCCTATACAACTGTTCTCATTGATTCTTTTACGCTGTGCATCCGTTCCCATCGGTTCTATCTCTCTATTCATCTCTTCCCGCTAATCAATAGATCTATTCATCTGTTCCTGCTAATCTATTTCTCCATTTATCTCTTCCCGCAACGTTCTCCATCTCTACTTATCCGTTCCCGCTATTCTATTTCTCTACTTATCCTTTGCCTCAGTACTCTCTCTCTCTATTTATCTGTCCCCTCAATCCTATTTCTCTGTTTATCCGCTCCCTCGATGCCATCAGTCTGTTCATCTGTTCCCAATATCCCATTTATCTAATAATCCGTTCCAACTTCTCTCTATAAATCTATGAAATTATTCTTTCTTCCTCTCTATTTATCTGCTCCAGCTGCTCTATTGCTCTCTTTACTTATTCCTTCTTTATTCTCTTTCTCTATTTACCAGTTCCCTCTTTATTCTATTACTCTATTTCTCTCTTCCCTCTTCTTATTTTTTTTCCTATCAGTCTCTTCCCTCTACTTGACATTTCTCTCTTTATCTGTTCCATCGATTCTATTTCTTTCTTTATCCGTTCTCTCTGTTCCATTTCTCTCTCAGTGCCCTGGATTCTATTTCTCTGTTAAACAGTTCCCTCTCCTTTCTATGTCTCTGTTTTCATGTTCCCTCCATTCTGTGTTTTCTCTTTGTGTTCCCTCCATTCTGTTCCTCTCGTTATCTGTTCCCTCTTCTATCCATTTCTCTCTTCCCCATATTCTATTTCTCTATTTATCTTTTCCGTCTCCTCCCTATAAATCCATTCCCCCTATTCCATTTCTCTGTTCATATATTCCCTCTTCTCTCTATTAATCTCTTCCATCAATGCTATTCCTCTATTTATTTGTACCCTCATATTTCTATTTCTTTATTTATTTTTTTCTGTCTCCTATTTCTGTTTATTTCTTCCCTGGATTTTCTTTCTCTATTTTTGTATTCCCGATATTCTACTTCTTTATTTATCTGCTCTGCCTGCTTTCTATTTCTCTATTTACCCGTTCCTGCTGTTCTATTTCTCGACGAACGCGTTCCCTCGTTTCTATTCCTTCCTTCCTCTCTTCTCCCTAGTAATTTCTTCCCTCAATTTTCATTCTCTCTTAATCTTTCCCCTTTATTCTATTTCTCCCTTAATCATTTCCCTCCGTTCTATTTGTCTATGTAACTGTTCCCTCCGTTCTGTTTCTCTTCATCCGATCCCTCTTCTCACTATTTATTATTTCCCTCTGTTCTGTTTCTCTGTTCACCTGTTCCATCTGATCTATTTCTCCGTTAATCACTTCCCACTGTTCCGTTTCTCTTTTAATCCATTCCCTCACTTCCATTCCTCTTCTAATCTGCTTCCTCTTCTCTCTATAAAATTATTATTTATTCCCTCTTATATCTATTTCGCTACTAATCTGTCCCCACTAATCTATTTCTCTATTCATCTGTTCCCTCAATACTATTTCATTCTTTATCAGTTTACTCTATTCCATTCCTCTGTTCATCTGTGCCCAATATCTCTTTTGGGGTCGTCGTTCTTGGGGTCAATTTTAGGGTCGCTATGGGGTCACTATGTATCGCTCTGGAGGTGCAGTATTTCTATACGGCCACAAGGCGGCGCTATGGCGTTGCAGTACCCATATCCACCACTGGGTGTCGCTGTGTCTCTATGGGGTCGCTATGTATCTCTATGGAGGTGCAGTACCCATATCCACCACTGGGTTTCGCTGTCTCTGTGTCTCTATGGGGTCACTGTGTTTCACTATTTATCTGTTTACTCTATTCCATTCCTCTATTTATCTATGCCCAGTATTTTATTTATCTATTGATCTGTTCCCTCTTCTCTATTAATCAAATAATCTGTTCCAACTTCTCTCTATAACTCTATTAAATTATTCCCTCTTCTATCCATCTCTATTTATCTCTTTCTGCTCTTCCGTTTCTCTCTTTATCTGTTCCCTCGATTCTATTTCTGTATTTATCCATTCCCTCTTCTCCCTATTATTCTGTTCCCTCTGTTCTGTTTCTCCATTTCTCTGTTTCCGTGACTCCATTCCTCCGTTTATCTGTTAATAATAATCTGTTCCCTCTTCTCTCTATAAATCCATTATATAATTCCCTCCTCTTTCTATTTCTCTATTTATCCGCTCCCTCTTCTCCCTGTTAATCTATTCCCTTTATTCTATTCCTCTATTTTTCTGCTCCCTCTAATCTAATTCTCTATTTATATGTACCCTCATCTTTCCATTTCTCTGTTTATCTGTCCCCTCGATTCTATTTCACTATTTATCTGTTCTCTCTTCTTTCTCTTTCTCCATTTATCTCTTCCCACTATTCTGCTTTGCTATTTATCTTTTCTGTCTACATCCTATAAATCTTTTCCCTCTATTCCATTTCTCTATTAATATATCCCCACTTCTGTTCTCTCTTCTTTCTATTTCTCTATTTACACGTTCCCTCTTTCATCTATTTTTCTGCTCCCGCTATTCTATTTTTCTTTTTATCTTTTCCATCTACTCCCTATAAATCTGTTCCCTCTCTTCCATTTCTCTATTCATATTTTCCCTCTTCTTTCTTTTACTCTTTTTCCTCTGTTCTATTTCTCTATTAATGTTTCCTCTTCTAACTTTTAATCTGTTCCCTCGATTCCATTTCTCTGTTTCTCTGTTCCCTCTTCGCACCGTGAATCTGTTCCCTCTATTGTATTTCTCTATTGATCTGTTCCCTCCATTCTGTTCCTCTCGTTATCTGTTCCTCTTGTTATTTCTTCTATTTATCTGTTCCCACTCTTCTATTTCTCTGTTTTCCTGTACTCTCGATTCTATTTCTCGATTAAACTCTACCTTCTTCTTTCTATTTCTTTATTCATCTCTTCACTCTTCTCTTTATAAATCTATTACATGATTCCCACTTCTTTCTCCTTCTCTATTTATCCGTTCCCGCTTCTTTCTATTTCCATCGTAATCAATTCCCTCAAATCTATTTCTCTCTTATTCTTTCCCCTCTTCTCACTATTAATCTGTTCCCTCTCATCCATGTCCCTGTTTATCCGTTCCCTCGGTTCTCTTTCCGTATACATCTGATCCCATCCATTCTATTTCTCTATCAATCCATTCCCTGTTCTTTCTATTCCTCTCCTGATCCGTTCCGCTGTTCCATTCCTCTATTTATCCGTTCCCTCGATTCCATTCCTCTATTAGTCTGTTCCCAATATTCTATTTATCTACTTTTATCCGTTCCCGCTATCAATCTAATCATATGTCCCCTGTTCTCTCTACAAATCTCAAACTCTGTTCCAACTCCACTCTATAACTATGGAATTATTCCCGCTTCTATTTCCACATTAATCAGTTCCCTCTTCTATGTCTCTACTCCTCTGTTCCCTCTTCTCTTTATTAATCTATTCCCTCTATTCCCTTTCTCTCTTAATCTGTACCCTCTAATCTATTTCTCTCTCAACCTGTTTGCTCTATTTCTCTCTTATTCTATTCCCTCTGTTCCATTTCTCTATTCGTATCTTCCCTCTATTCAATTTCTCTATTTATATATTACCTCTTCTCTCTATAATTCTTTTCCCTCTCTTCTATATCACTCTTTATACGTTCCCTCCACTTTATTTCTCTATTTTTTATTCCCGCTATTCTATTTCTTTAATTCCCGCTATTCTATGTCTCTATTTCTGTCCCCTCTTCTTTCCATTTCTCTATTTACGTTCCCTCAGCTCTTTTTCTCTCTGTTCCGTCCATTCTATTTCTCTATGAATGTGTTCCCCCTATACTACTTCTCATTGATCTGTTCCCTCGATTCTATTTCTCTATTCCTCTGTTCCCTCCAATCTATTTCTCTATGAATCTGTCCCCACCAATCTATTGTCTATTTATCTGTTCCCTCAATACAATTTCACTATTTATCTGTATACTTTATCCCATTCCTCTATTTATTTATCTGTGCCCAATATCTCTTTTGGGGTCGTCGCTATGGGGTCGCTATGTATCGCTTTGGAGGTGCAGTATTTCTATACGGCCACAAGGCGGCGCTATGGCGTTGCAGTACCCATATCCACCACTGGGTGTCGCTGTCTCTATGTGTCTCTATGGGGTCGCTATGTATCGCTACGGCGGTGCAGTACCCGTATATCACCACAGGGTGTCGCTGTGTCACTGTCTATGCATCTCTATGTGTCACTATGTATCTCTGTGCATGCGCCCTTTACAGGGCGGCTTAATAAATTAATTGCGGCTTAATTAATTCATCAGTGGCGGCTGATTGCGGGGGCGGAGCGGGGAGGGCTTCAAAAGCGCGGCCCCATAGCGCCGCTGCCCTCCCTATAGTATTGCCCCACAGCGCTGCAACAGTTTGGGGGATTTTTGGGGGAATTCTTTGTAGCTTTTTGGGGGATTTTTAGGGGGATTTTTTTTGGAGATTTTTTTGTGGGAATTTTTTTTTTTGGGGGGAGGGGGATTTTTTGGAGGAGAATTTGTTTCTTTTTTTCGGATTTTTTTTTCTTTTTTTTTTTTTTTTTTTTTTTGGATATTTTTGGGGGATAGTTTTGGTGGATTTTTTTGGCATTTTTGGGGGAGATTTTTGGGGTTTTTTTGGAGGCATTTTTTGGGTTCACGTATTTTTTTTCTTCTCTCCTGCTTCCCGTGGCCGTGCGCTGGCCGCCACGCCGTCTCAGCTCTTGCCCAGAGCGGCCTGCTGAGCGCAACGGAGAATTCCCTCGGCACTCCGTGCTGCATCCATCGGGACCGGCGGAGCTGTGCATGTTCGGGGTCAGGTAGGACTAAGAGTGCTCCATGGATTTGGTCTCAGCTGCTGGACGCTGCACAGACAATTCCTCCGTCCAAATCCTCGCTGTTCCTTCCAAATCTCTAGCCCTAACTCCTCGCTGTTCCACCCTAATATCCTGCTAATCTGTTTCTCTCTGTATCTGTTCCCTCGATTGTATTTCTTTATTCATCTATTCCCATCGATTCTGATTATCTAATCATCTCTTCCCGCTAATCTATATATCTATTCATCTATTCCTGCTATTATATTTCTCTGTTGATCTGTCCCCACTAATCTATTTCTCTATTTATCTCTTCCCTCAATGCTATTTCACTATCTGTTTACTCTATTCCATTCCTCTATTAATCTGTGCTCATTCTTTTATTTATCTATTAATATGTTCCCTCTTCTCTCTATTAATCAAATAATCTGTTCCAACTTCTCTCTATAACTCTATTGTTCTACACCTTCTTCTGTTTTTCTCTTTATCTGTCCTCTCTTCTTACTATTTCAATATAACTGTGTTCACTCTTCTTTCTATTTCTCTCTTTCTCTATTCCCCCAATCTATTTCTCTTCTCTCCTTTTCTATTCCCCCAATCTATTTCTCTTCTCTCCTTCTCTATTCCCCCTAATCGATTTCTCTCCTCTCTTTCTCTATTCCCCCTAATCGATTTCTCTCTTATTAGTCTGCTCCCTCTTCTCACTATTAATCTGTTCCCTCGACTCTCTGTCCCTGTACACCCGTTCCCTTGTCATTCTGTTTCTCTCTCCGGTTACCTCTTCCCTCTTCTTTCTCTGGTTACCTCTTCTTTCTCTTTCCAAATTAATCTTTTCCCTCAATTCTGTTTCTCTCTTTATCTGTTCCCTCTTCTTTCTATTTCTTTCTTTATCTGTTCCCTCGATTCTATTTCTTTATTCATCTGTCCCCATCTATTTTGATTATCTATTTGTCTATTCCCATCAATTTTGATTATCTAATCATCTATTCCCGCTAATCAATTTCTCTAGTAATCTCGTCCCTCTAATCTATTTCTCTTTTATTCTGTTTTCTTATCTATTTCTCTATTTATCTGTTCACTCAATACTCTCACTATTTATCTGTTTACTCTATTTCATTCCTCTATTAATCTGTGCCCAATATTTTATCTATTAATCTGTTCCCTCTTCTTTCTATTAATCAAATAATCTGTTCCACCTTCTCTATATAATTCTATTAATTTACTCTTACCTCTTCTTTCTATGTCCCTATACATGCGTTCCCGCTTCTTTCTATGATGTTCCTGTACATCGCTTCCAGCTATTCTATGTCCCTATACAACTGTTCCCTCTTTATTCTATTGCTCTATTTACCTTTTCCCTCTTTATTCTGTTTCTGTATTTATCTGTTCCCTCTTCTTTTTCTTTCCATATTATTTTTTCCCTAGATTCTATTTCACTCTTTAACTGTTCCCTCAATACAATTTCACTATTTATCTGTATACTTTATCCCATTCCTCTATTTATTTATCTGTGCCCAATATCTCTTTTGCGGTCGTCGCTATGTATCGCTCTGGAGGTGCAGTATTTCTATACGGCCACAAGGCGGCGCTATGGCGTTGCAGTACCCATATCCCACCACTGTGTGTCGCTGTCTCTATGTGTCTCTATGGGGTCGCTATGTATCGCTACGGAGGTGCAGTACCCATATCCCACCACTGGGAGTCGCTGTGTCCCTGTGTCTCTGTGGGGTCACTGTGTTTCACTATTTATCTGTTTACTCTATTCCATTCCTCTATTCATCTTTGCTCAATATTAATATTTGCTCTCTATTAATCTGATCCCTCTTCTCTCTATTATTGAAATAATCTGTTCCAACTTCTCTCTATAAATCTATTAATTTACTCCCTCTTCCATCTGCTTCTCTCTTTATCTCTTCCCGCTCTTCTTTTTCTCTCTTTATCTGTTTCCTCTTTATTCCGTGTCCCTATTTACCTCTTCCCTCTTCTTTCTCTTTCCAAAATAATATTTTCCCTCTATTTCTCTCTTTATCTGTCCTCTTTTCTTACTATTTCTTTCACTATAATTGTTCCCTCTTCTTTCTACTTCTCCGTTTATCTGTTCCCTCAATTCGATTTCTCTCTTTATCTGTTCCCCGTAATTGATTTCTTTTTATGTGTTCCCCAGAATTGATTTCTCTATTACTCTGTTCCCTCGTCTCACTATTATATTATTCCCTCTGTTCTATTTCACTGTTCATCTGTTCCCGCTATTCTATGTCCCTGTACCTGTACATCTCTTCCCTCTACTCTATGTCCCTATACAAGTGTTCCCTCTTCATTCTGTCGCTCTATTTATCTGTTCCCTCTTCTTTATCTTTCCATAATAATCTTTTCCCTCGATTCTATTTCTCTCTGTATCCGATCTCTCTTCTTTCTCTTTCTCTCCTTATCTGTTCCCTCCATTCCATTTCTTTATTCATCTGTTCCCATTGATTCTGTTTGTCTATTCATCTATTCCCATCGATTCTGATTATCTAATCATCTGTTCCCTCAACACTATTTCACTATTTATCTGCTTACACTATCCCATTCCTCTATTAATCTGTGTCCAATATTTTATTTATCTTTTAATCTGATCCCCCTTCTCTCTATTAATCAAATAATCTGTTCCAACTTCTCTCTATAAATCTATTAATTTACTCCCTCTTCTATCTATCTCTCTCTTTATCTCTTCTTGCTCTTCTATTTCTCTCTTTAATTCTCCGCTCTTCTTTCTCTGCCCCTATTTCCCTGTTCCCTCTTTATTCTGTTTCTCCATTTATTTACCTGTTCACTCTTCTTTCTCTTTCTCTATTTATCTGTTCCCTCTTCTTTCTCTTTCCAAATTAATCTTTTCCCTCGAATCTATTTCTCTATTCATCTGTTCCCATTGATTTTGATTAACAATTTGTCTATTCCCATCGATTCTGATTATCTAATCATCTGTTTCCACTAATCTATATATCCATTCATCTTCTCCCGCTATTATATTTTTTGATTTACCTGTTCCCTCTAATCTATTTCTCTATTAATCTGTCCCCACTGATCTATTTCTCTATTTATCTGTTCCCTCTATACTATTTCACTATTTATCTGTTTACTCTATTCCATTCCTCTATTCATCTGTACCCAATATTTTATCTATCTTTTAATCTGTTCCCTCTTCTGCTTATTAATCAAATAACCTCTTCCAACTTCACCCTATAAATCTATTAATTTACTCTTCCCTTTTATTTCTGTGTCCATATTTACCTGCTCCCTCTCTATTCTATTTCTATATTTATCTGTTCGCTCTTCTTTATCTATCCATAATAATCTTTTTCCATGATTCTGTTTCTCTCTTTATCAGTTCTTTCTTCTTACTGTTTCACTATAATTCTTTGCTCTCTTCTTTCTTATTCTCTGTTTATCTGTTCCCTCGATTCTATTTCTTTATTCATCTGTTCCCATCGATTTTGATTATCAATTTGTCTATTCCCATCGGTTCTAATTATATAATCATCTGTTCCAGCTAATCTATTTCTCTATTAATCTCTTCCCTCTCATCTATTTCTCTATTTATCTGTTCCCTCAATACGATTTCAGTCTTCATCTGTTTACTCTATTCCATTCCTCTATTCATCTGTGCCCAATATTTTATTTATCTATTAATCTGTTCCCTTTTCTCTATTAATCAATTAATCTGTTCCAACTGCTCTATATAATTCTATTAATTTACTCTTCTCTCTTCTTTCTATGTCCCTATACTTCTGTTCCCTCTTTATTATATTGCTCTATTTAACATTTCCCTCTTTATTCTGTTTTTGTTTTCCTGTTCCCTCTTTATTCTGTTTCTCCATATACCTCTTCCCTCTTTATTCTGTTGTTCTCTTTACCAGTTCCCTCTTTCTTCTCTTTCTCTATTTACATGTTCAGTCTTTTTTCTTTTTCTATATTTACCAGTTCCCTCTTTATTCTATTTCTCTATCTGTTCTCTCTTCTTACTCTTTCACTATAAATCTGTTCCCTTTTCTTTCTATTTCGCTCTTTATCTGTTCCCGCGATTCTATTTCTCAGTTCATTCTGTTCCCTCTGATTTCTCTATTTATCTGTTCTTTCTTCCTTCTATTTCTCTTTTATCTGTTCCCTCAAATCGATTTCTCTTTTTCTCTGTTCCCCCTTCTCACTATTAGTTTAGTCCCTGTTTTGTTTCACTCTTAATCTGTTTCCTCGATCTATTTCTCTTTCTCTGTTCTCTCCAATCTATTTCTCTACTAATCATTTCACTTGAATCTATTTACTATTAATCTGTCCCAACTAATCTATTTCTCTATTTATCTGTTCCCTCAATACTATGTCACTATTTATCTGTTAATTCTATCCCATTCCTCTTTTAATCTGTGCCCAAGATTTTATCTATCTATTAATTTGTTCCCTCTTCTCTCTATTAATTAATAATCTGTTCCAACTTCGCTATATAAATCTATTAATTTACTTCTCCCTTCTCTTTCTATGTCCTTATACATCTGTTTCCTCTTCTATCTATGATATCCCTATACATCTGTTCACGTGATTCTATTTCTCTATTAACCTCTTCCCTCTTTATTCTATTTCTCCATTTACCCTTTCTCTCTTTATTCTATTTCCCCATTTACCTGTTCCCTTTTTATTCTTTTTCCTATTTACCAGTTCCCTCTTTATCGTTCCATAACAATCCTTTCCCTTAATTCTATTTCTCTCTTTATCTGTTCCCACTTCTTTCAATTTCAATCTTTATCTGTTCCCGAGATACTATTTCTCCGATCATTCTGTTCCCTCTAGTCAATTTCTCTGTTTATCTGCTCTCTCTTCTTTCAGTTTCTCTTTTATCTATTCCCTCTATTCGATTTCTCTCTTTATCAGTTCCCCCTAATCGATTGCTCAATTGGTCTGTTCCCTCTTATCACTATTAATTTATTCATTCTATTCTATTTCACTTTTAAACTGTTCCCTCGTTTCTATTTCTTTTTCTCCGTTACCTCTAATCTATTTCTCTATTTATCTGTTCCCTCAATACAATTTCACTATTTATCTGTTTACTCTATTCCATTCCTCTGTTCATCTGTGCCCAATATCTCTTTTGGGGTCGTCGTTCTTGGGGTCTATTTTGGGGTCACTATGGGGTCGCTATGTATCGCACTGGAGGTGCAGTATTTCTATACGGCCACAAGGCGGCGCTATGGCGTTGCAGTACCCATATCCACCACTGGGTGTCGCTGTGTCTCCATATCTCTATGGGGACAGTGTTTCACTATTTATCTGTTTATTCCATTCCTCTATTCATCTGTGCCCGATATTTTATCTCTCTATTAATCTGTTCCCCCTTCCCTCTATTAATGAAATAATCTGTTCCAACTTCTCTCTATAAACCTATTGATTTACTCCTTCTATTTCTCCGTTTATCTCTTACTGCATTTCTGTTTCTCACTTCATCTGTTCCCTCTTCTTTCTATGTCCCTAGACATCTGTTCCATCTTCTTTCTATGTTACTAATTATCTGTTCCCCTTTTTCTATGTCCCTATACACCTGTTCCCTCCTTATTCTGTTTTCTATTTACATGTTTCTTCTGTATTCTATTTCTGTATTTATCCATTCCCTCTTCTTTCTCTTTCCATAATAATCTTTTCCCTCGATTCTATTTCTCTCTTTGTCCTCTCTTCTTACTATTTCTCCATTTAACTGTTCCTGCGATTCTATTTCTCTCTTTATCTATTCCCCCGATCGATTTCCCTATTTATCTGTTCCCTCTTCTCACTGTTAATCTGTTCCCTTTGTTCTTTTCCTCTCTTTATCAGTTCCTGCTATACTATTTTCCTATACACCTGTTCCCTCTTTATTCTATTGTTCTATTTTCCTCTTCCCTCTTTATTTTGTTGTTCTGCTTACCAGTTCCCTCTTGATTCTCTATTTACCTGTTCACTCTTTATTCTTTTTCTATATTTACCAGTACCCTCTTTACACTATTTCTCTATTTATCTGTTCCCTCTTCTCTCTATTAATCAAATAATCTATTCCAACTTCTCAAGAAATCAATTTACTCCCTCCTCTATCTATTTTTCCCTTTATCTCTTCCCGCTCTACTATTCCTGTCATTTACTCTTCCCTCTTCTTTATGTTTCTCCATTTACCTGATCCCTCTTCTTTCTCTCGCTCTATTTACCTGTTCCACAGCTCTACTTTGTCTTTCCAAATTTATCTTTTCCCTCAATTCTATTTCTCTCTTTATCTGTGCTCTCTTCTTTCTATTTTCTCTGTATTTGTTCCCTTGATTTTTTTTTTATTCAAATGTTCCCATAGATTTTGATTATCCATTCGTCTCTTCCCATCCATTCTGATTATCTGATCCTCTGTTCCCGCTAATCTATTTCTCTATTTATCTGTTCCCTCTTATCTATTTCACTATTTATCTGTTTACTCTATTCCATTCCTCTATTCATCTGTGCCCAATATTTTATTTATCTATTAATCTGTTCCCTCTTCTCTTTATTAAACAAATCATCTGTTCCCTCTTCTGTTTATATCTATTAATTTGTTCCCTCTTTATTCCGTGCCCCTATTTACCTCTTCCCTCTTCTTTGTCCTTCCAAAATAATCTTTTCCCTCGATTCTATTTCTCTCTTCATCTGTACTCTCTTCCTTCTGTTTCTCTCTTTATCTGTCCTCTCTTCTTACTATTTCAAAATAATTCTGTTCCCTCTTCTATTTCTCCATTTATCTGTTCCCTCCATTCTATTTCTCTTTTTATCTGTTCCCCATGTTATAAGTGTGAAGAACAATACACACGGATCGTTGCCAATAGTAAGTGATTTATTAAGTAAGCAATAAATGAGCGAAACAGCGCTGGGCGGCCTGGAGTCTCCGCTCCACTAAAGGCTCGCTCCAGGGCCTTCCGACCCGCTCTTTTTATTGTCTCTTATCTCTGTTTTCTTGGTAATCTTCTCTTTCTGGTCTGCGTCGGCTGGTATTTGGGAGTCATCCTCTGTCTCCTCGCAGAGATGAATGCTGCCGTATTCTTCAACTCCAATTATGTAGGTTTAAGAGAAGGCTCCTGCTTATTATTTTTCTTGTTTTCAATTCTTTAGAAGGTCACTACTATCTGTGCAACTATCAGAACTAACAAGACGCGGCGGCTCCATTTTACATAAACATCCATATATCTATTTTTAAGTCTTCTACAAGCTACATAGTTCTAAGAGAAGCAAAAGATAAACACACTGAAGGATACTGAGACGTCTGTCTTGTGACTGGTTTGATTAACAAGTATAGAAAGTACAGAACTCAATTTCTATCTCACCCATAATATATTTCTGTATTAGTCTGTTCCCTCGTCTCACTATTATATTATTCCCTCTGTGCTATTTCACTGCTAAGCTGCTCCCAATATTCTATGTCCCTGTGCATCTCTTCCCTCTTCTTTCTATGTCCCTGTACAAGTGTTCCCTCTTTATTCTATTGCTCTATTTACCTGTTCCCTCTTCTTTTTTTTTCCATAATATTTTCTCTCGATTCTATTTCTCTCTGTATCTGTTATCTCTTCTTACTATTTCTCTGCTTCTCTTTTCCCTCTTTATTCTTTGCTCTATTTTCCACTTCCCTCTTTATTGCTTCTATATTTTTCTGATCCTGCTTCTTTCTCTTTCCATATTAGTCTTTTCCCTTGATTCTGTTTCTCTTTATCTGTTCTTTCTCTTTACTATTTCACCATAAATGGCCCCCTCCATCGTATTCCCATATCAACCCACCCCCTCGTCCTATTTGTATATCAACTCGCCCCCTCGATTCGATTTGCATATCAACACGCCCCTCGGTCCTATTTGCATATTAATCTGTTCCCTTTATCCTATAATTTCTCTATTAATCTGTCCCCACTTTTCTATTGCTCTATTTGCTGTTCCCTCAATATTATTTCACTCTTTATCTGTTTACTCTATTCCATTCCTCTATTCATCAGTGCCCAATATCTCTTTTGGGGTCGTCGTTCTTTGGGTCGCTATGGGGTCGCTATGTATCGCTCTGGAGGTGCAGTATGTCTATACGGCCACAAGGCAGCGCTATGGCGTTGCAGTACCCATATCCACCACTGTGTGTCGCTGTCTCTATGTGTCTCTATGGGGTCGCTCTGTATCTCTATGGCGTTGCAGTACCCATATCCCACGGCTGTGTGTCTCCGTATCTCTATGGCGACGCTGTGTTTCACTATTTATCTGTTTATTCCATTCCTCTATTCATCTGTTCCCTCTTCTCTCTATTAATGAAATAATCTGTTCCAACTTCTCTCTATAAACCTATTAATTTACTCCCTCTTCTATCTATTTCTCCATTTATCTCTTACCGCTTTTCTATTTCTCACTTTATCTATTCCCTCTTCTTTCTATGTCCCTATACATCTGTTCCATCTTCTTTCTATGTTACTAATTATCTGTTCCCCTTTTTCTATGTCCCTATACACCTGTTCCCTCTTATTCTACTGCTCAATTTACCTGTTCCCTCCTTATTCTCATTTCTATTTACATGTTTCCTCTTTATTCTATTTCTGTATTTATCCATTCCCTCTTCTTCCTCCTTCCATAATAATCTTTTCCCTCGATTCTACAACTCTTTAACTGTACTCTCTTCTTACTATTTCTCCATTTAACTGTTCCCTCTCTATTCTGTTCTCCGTTTTCCTCTTCCCTTTATTCTCTTTCTCTATTTACCTGTTCACTCTTTATTCTTTTTCTATATTTACCAGTTCCCTCTTTATACTATTTCTCTATTTATCTCTTCTCTCTCCTTTCTATTTCTCTTTTTATCTGTTCCCCCTAATCTATTTCTCAATTAGTCTGTTCCCTCTTCTCACTATTAATTTATTCCCTTCTGTTCTATTTTTCTGTTAATCTGTTCCCTCTGTTCTGTTTCACTCTTAATCTGTTCCCACGATTTATTTCTCTCTCTGTTCCCTGTAATCTATTTCTCAATTAATCTGACCCCACTAATCTATTTCTCTATTCATCTGTTCCCTCAATACTATTTCACTATTTATTTGTTTACGCTATTCCATTCCTCTATTCATCTGTGCCTGTTATTTTATTTATCTATTAAGCTCTTCCCTCTTCTCTTTATTAAACACATAATCTGTTCCAACTTCTCTTTATAAATCCACTAATATACTCCCTCTTTGTTCTGTGTCCCTATTTACCTGTTCCATCTTTATTCTGTTTTCTTTTTACCCGTTCTCACTTTGTTCTACTACTCTGTTTACCTGTTCCCTTTTCTTTCTCATTCCAAAATAATCTTTTCCCTCGATTCTATTTCTCTCTTTATCTGCTCTCTTTTTAATATTTCTCTCTTTATCAGTAGTCCCCTCTTTCTAATTCTCTCTTTATCTGTTCCCTTGCTTCTATTTATTTATTCATCTGTTCCCATCTATTTTGATTATATATTTGTCTATTCCCATAGATTCTGATTATCTAATCATCTATTCCCGCTAATCTATTTCACTATTTATCTCCTCCCCCCATCTATTTCTCCATTATTCCGTTCAGTCTTATCTATTTCTCTATTTATCTGTTCCCTCAACACTATTTCACTATTTATCTCTTTACTCTATTCCATTCCTCTATTCATCTGTGCCCAATATTTTATTTATCTATTAATCTGTTCCCTCTTCTCTCTATTAATCAAATAATCTGTTCCAACTTCTCTACATAATTCTATTAATTTTCTCTTCTTTCTATGTCCCTGTGCATCTCTTCCCGCTATTTATGTCCCTGTGCAAGTGTTCCCTCTTTATTCTGTTTCTCTATTTATCTATTCCCTCTTCTTTTTCTTTCCATATTTATCTTTTCCCTCGATTCTATTAATCTCTTTATCTGTTCTCTTCTTACAATTTCTCTATAAAACTATTCTCTCTTCTTTCTATTTTCTTCTTATCTGTTCCCATTGGTTCTGATTAGCTATTCATCTGTTCCCATCGATTCTGATTATCTAATCATCTCTTCTCACTAATCTATGTATCTATTCATCTTTTCTCGCTATTATATTTTACTATTTTACTGATCCCTCCAATCTATTTTCTCTATTAGTCTGTCCCCTCCAATCTATTTCTCTACTAGTCTGTCCCCACTAATCTATTTCTCAATTTCTCTGTCCCCTCAATACTTCTTCACTATTTATCTGTTTACTCTATTGCATTCCTCTATTAATCTGTGCCCTATTATTTGTAGTTATTTATGTATTAATCCGTTCCCTCCTCTCTCTGTTAATCAAATAACATGTTCCAACTTCGCCCTATAAATCTATTACTTTACTTTTCCCTTTTATTTCTGTGTCTCTATTTGCCTGCTCCCTCTTTATTCTTTCTCTATTTACCTGTTCCTTCTTCTTTCTCGTTCCAGATTAATCATTTCCTTCGATTCTCTTTCCCTATTTACCCGTCCCCTCTTTTATTCTTTCCCTATTTAACCGTCCCCTCTTTTATTCTCTTTTTCTATATTTACCCGTTCCCTCATTATACTATTTCTATATTTACCTGTTACCTCTTCTTTATCTTTCCATAACAATCTCTTCCTTCGATTTTATTTCTCTTAATCTGTTCTCTCTTTATACTATTTCACTATAATTCTGTTCTCTCTTCTTTCTATTTCTCTCTGTATCTGTTCCCACTTCTTTCAGTTTCAATCTTTATGTGTTCTCACAATACTATTTCTCCGATCATACTGTTCCCTCTAGTCAATTTCTGTATTTATTTGCTCTCTCTTAATTTCTCTTTTATCTATTCCCTCTATTCGATTTCTCTTTTCATCTGTTCCCCCTAATCGATTGCTTCATTGGTCTGTTCCCTCTTCTCACTATTAATTTATTTATTCTGTTTTATTTCACTATTAATCTGTTTCCTAGTTTCTATTTCTTTTCTCTGTTCCCTCCATTCCATTCCTCTATTCATCTGTGCCCAATATTTCTTTTTGGGTCATTCTTCTTGGGGTCAATTTTGGGGTCGCTATGAATCACTCTGGAGGTGCAGTATTTCTATACGGCCACAAGGCGGCGCTATGGCGTTGCAGTACCCATATCCACCACTGGGTGTCTCCGTATCTCTATGGCGACGCTGTGTTTCACTATTCATCTGTTTATTCCGCTCCTCTATTCATCTGTGCCCAATATTTTATTTATCTATTAATCTGTTCTCTCTTCTCTCTATTAATGAAATAATCTGTTCCAACTTGTCTCTATAAACCTCTTAATTTACTCCCTCTTCTATCTATTTCTCCATTTATCGCTTACCGCTTTCCTGTTTCTCACTTTATCTGTTCCATCTTCTTTCTATGTTACTAATTATCTGTTCCCCTTTTTCTATGTCCCTATACACCTGTTCCCTCTTATTCTACTGCTCAATTTACCGGTTCCCTCCTTATTCTCATTTCTATTTACATGTTTCCTCTTTATTCTATTTCTGTATTTATCCATTCCCTCTTCTTTCTCCTTCCATAATAATCTTTTCCCTCGATTCTACATCTCTTTATCTGTCCTCTCTTCTTACTATTTCTTTGTTTAACTGTTCCTGCAATTCTATTTCTCTCTATATCTATTCCCCCTAATCAAATTCCCTATTTATCTGTTCTCTCTGTTCTTTCCCTCTCTTTATCAGTTCCAGCTATTCTATTTCCCTATACACCTGTTTCCTCTTTATTGTATTGCTCTATTTTCCTGTTCCCTCTTTATTCTCTTTCTCTATTTACCTGTTCACTCTTTATTCTTTTTCTATATTTACCAGTTCCCTCATTATATTATTTCTCTATTTATCTGCTCTCTCTCCTTTCTATTTCTCTTTTATCTGTTCCCTCTAATCAATTTCCCTTTTTATGTTCCTTCTAATCTATTTCTCGATTAGTCTCTTCCCTCTTCTCACTAATAATTTATTCCCTTCTATTCTATTTTTCTGTTAATCTGTTCCCTCTGTTCTGTTTCACTCCTAATCTTTTCCCTCTAATCTATTTCTCTATTAATCTGTCCCCACTAATCTATTTCTCTATTCATCTGGTCCCTCAGTACTATTTCAGTATTTATCTGTTTACTCTATCCCATTCCTCTATTTATCTGTGCCCATTATTTTATTTATCTATTCATCTCTTCCCTCTTCTCTTTTTTAAACACATCATCTGTTCCAACTTCATAAATCCACTAATCTACTCCCTCTTTGTTCTGTGTCCCTACTTACCTGTTCCATCTTTATTCTGTTTTCTTTTTACCCGTTCTCTCTTTGTTCTACTACTGTTTACCTGTTCCCTCTTCTTTCACATTCCAAATTAATCTTTCCCCTCGATTCTATTTCTCCCTTTAACCGTACTCTCTTCTTTCTATTTCTCTCTTTATCTGTTCCTTAATTCTATTTCTCTCTTCATCTGTTCCCATCGATATTGATTATCTATTCGTCTATTCCCATTGATTCTGATTATCTAATCATCTGTTCCATCTAATCTATTTCTTCATTATTCTGTTCAGTCTTATCTATTTCTCTATTCCCTCAACACTATTTCGCCATTTATCTGCTTACTCTATTCCATTCCTCTATTCATCTGTGCCCAATATTTTATCTATTAATCGGTTCCCTCTTCTCTCTATTAATCAAATAATCTGTTCCATCTATTAATTTACTCTTCCCTCTCCTTTTCTATCTCCCTATAAATCTGTTTCCTCTTCTTCCTATGATGTCCTTATACATCTGTTTCCGCTATCCTATTTCTCTGTTAACGTGTTCCCTCTTTTTTCTATTTCTCCTCTTAAGTTTTCTCTATTTATCTTTTCACTCTTTTTCTCCATGTACCTGTTCTTTCTTTACTCTGTTTCTCCATTTACCTGTTCTCTTTTAAGTCTATTTTCTGTTTACCAGTTCCCCCTTTATTTTATTGCTCCATTTACCAGTTCCCTCTTCTCTATCTTTCCATAATAATCATTTCCCTCGATTCTATTTCTCTCTTCATCTGTCCTCTCTTCTTTCTATTTTTCTCTTTATATTGTTCCCACTTCTTTCAATTTCAATCTTTACCTGTTCTCACAATACTATTTCTCCGATCATTCTGTTCCCTCTAGTCAATTTCTCTATTTATCTGTTCCCTCTTTATATTTCTCTTTTATGTATTCCCTTTATTTGATTTCTCTTTTTATCTGTTCCTCCTAATCGATTGCTCGATTGGTCTGTTCCCTCTTCTCACTATTAATTCATTCCCTCTGTTCTATTTCAGTGTTAATCTGTTCCCTCTTTTCTATTTCTTTTTCTCTGTTCCCTCTAACTATTTCTCTATTAATCTGTTCCCACTAATCTATTTCTCTATTTATCTGTTTACTCTATTCCATTCCTTTGTTAATCTGTGCCCAATATCTCTTTTGGGGTCGTCGTTCTTGGGGTCTATTTTGGGGTCAATTTTGCGGTCGCTATGTATCGCTCTGGAGGTGCAGTATTTCTATACGGCCACAAGGCGGCGCTATGGCGTTGCAGTACCCATATCCACCACTGGGTGTCGCTGTGTCTCCGTATCTCTATGACGACGCTGTGTTTCACTATTCATCTGTTCATTCCATTCCTCTATTCATCTGTGCCCAATATTTTCTCTCTCTATTAATCTGTTCCCTCTTCTCTCTATTAATGAAATAATCTGTTCCAACTTGTCTCTATAAACCTATTAATTTACTCCCTCTTCTATCTATTTCTCCATTTATCTCTTAACGCTTTTCCGTTTCTCACTTTATCTGTTCCCTCTTCTTTCTATGTCCCTAGACATCTGTTCCATCTTCTTTCTATGTTACTAATTATCTGTTCCCCTTTTTCTATGTCCCTATACACCTGTTCCCTCTTATTCTACTGCTCAATTTACCTGTTCCCTCCTTATTCTCATTTCTATTTACATGATTCCTCTTTATTCTATTTCTATATTTATCCATTCCCTCTTCTTTCTCATTCCAAATTAATCTTTTTCCTCGATTCTATTTCTTTCTTTATCTGTCCTCTCTTCTTACTATTTCTTTGTTTAACTGTTCCTGCGATTCTATTTCTCTCTATATTTATTCCCCCTAATCGAATTCCCTATTTATCTGTTCTCTCTGTTCTTTCCCTCTCTTTATCAGTTCCAGCTATTCTATTTCCCTATACACCTGTTTCCTCTTTATTGTATTGCTCTATTTTCCTGTTCCCTCTTTATTCTCTTTCTCTATTTACCTGTTCACTCTTTATTCTTTTTCTATATTTACCAGTTCCCTCTTTATATTATTTCTCTATTTTTCTGCTCTCTCTCCTTTCTATTTCTCTTTTATCTGTTCCCTCTAATCGATTTCTCTTTTTATCTGTTCCCCCTAATCTATTTCTCGATTAGTCTCTTCCCTCTTCTCACTAATAATTTATTCCCTTCTATTCTATTTTTCTGTTAATCTGTTCCCTCTGTTCTGTTTCACTCCTAATCTTTCCCCTCTAATCTATTTCTCTATTAATCTGTCCCCACTAATCCATTTCTCTATTCATCTGGTCCCTCAGTACTATTTCACTATTTAACTGTTTACTCTATCCCATTCCTCTATTCATCTGTGCCCATTATTTTATTTATCTATTAATCTCTTCCCTCTTCTCTTTTTTAAACACATAATCTGTTCCAACTTAACTTCATAAAACCGCTAATTAACTCCCTCTTTGTTCTGTGTCCCTATTTACCTGTTCCATCTTTATTCTGTTTTCTACTTACCTGTTCTCTCTTTGTTCAACTACTTTGTTTACCTGTTCCCTTTTCTTTCTCATTCCAAAATAATCTTTTCCGTCGATTCTATTTCTCACTTTATCTGCTCTCTTTTTAATATTTCTCTCTTTATCTGTACTCTCTTCTTTCTATTTCTCTTTATCTGTTCCTTGATTCTATTTCTTTATTCATCTGTTCTCATAGATTTTGATGATCTATTCGTCTATTCCCATCCATTCTGATTATCTAATCATCTGTTCCTGCTCATCAATTTCACTATTAATCTCTTCCCACTAATCTATTTCTCTATTTATCTATTCCCTCAACACTATTTGGTATTTATCTGTTTACTCTATGCCATTCCTCTATTTATCTGTGCCGAATATTTTATTTATCTATTAATCTGTTCCCTCTTCTCTCTATTAATCAGTCTGTCCCAGCTTCTCTCTATTAATCTATTGTTTTACTCCCTCTTCTTTTTCTCTCTTTGTCCGCTCCCGCTCTTTTCTATGTTCCTATTTCCCCATTCCCACTTCTTTCTATGTCTCTATTCCTCCTATTCTGTTTCTACATTTACTTGTCCCCTCTCTATTCTGTTCTCCGTTTTCCTGTTCCTTCTTTCTTCCATGTCCCTTCGCACCTGTTCCCTCTTTACCTCTCCATAACAGTCTCTTCCCTCGATTCTATTTCTCTTTATCTGTTCTCCTACCTATTTCTCGCTCTCGGTTCCCACTTCTTTCTATTTCAATCTTTATCTGTTCTCACGATACTATTTCTCCGATCATTCTGCTCCCTCTAGTCTATTTCTCTATTTATCTATTCCCTCAATACTATTTCACTATTTGTTTACTCTATCCCATTTCTCTGTGACCAGTATTTTATTTATCTATTGATCTGTTCCCTCTTCTCTCTATTAATCAAATCTGTTCCATCTATTAATTCACTCTTCCATCTCCTTTTCTATGTCCCTATGCATCTGTACCCTCTTCTTCCTATGATGTCCCTGTGCATCTCTTCCCGCTATTCTCTGTCCCTGTACAACTGTTCCCTCTTAATCCATTGCTCTGTTTACGTTTTCCCTATTTATTCTTTTTTTCTGTTTACCTGTTCCCGCTTCTTTCCATTTCCATAATAATTATCTTTTCCCCAGATTCTATTTCTCTGTTCTCTCTTCTTTCTATTTCTCTCCTTTTCTGTACTCACTTCTTGCTATTTCTCCCCTTGTCTGTTCCCTCGATTCTATTTCTTTGTTCATCTGTTCCCATCGATATTTTCTATTCATCTATTCCCATCGATTCTGATTATTTAATCATCTGTTCCCTCTATGTTCTTATACATCTGTTCCCTCTTCTATCTATGATATCCCTATACATTTGTTCCCGCTATTCTATTTCTCTATTAACCTCTTCCCTCTTTATTCTATCTCTCCATTTATCCTTTATCTCTTTATTCTGTTTCCTCATTTACCTGTTCCCTTTTTATTCTGTTTTCTATTTTCCTTTTCCCTCTTTATTTGCCTGCTCCATCTTTATTCTGTTTCTCTATTTACCTGTTCCCCCTTCTTTCTCATTCCAAATTAATCTTTTCCCTCGATCCTATTTCTTTCTTTATCTGTCCTCTCTTCTTACTATTTCTTCGTTTAACTGTTCCTGCGATTCTATTTCTCTATTTATCTGTTCCCCCTACTCAATTTCTCTATTAGTCTGGTCCCTTTTCTCACTGTTATTCTGTTCCCTTTGTTCTATTTCACTGTTAATCTGTTCCCTCTGTTCTTCTCTTTATCGGTTCCTGCTATTCTATGGCCCTATACACTTGTTCCCTCTTTATTCCGTGTCTCCGTTTACCGGTTTTTCTCTTTATTCTATTCCTCCATATACCTCTTCCCTCTTTATTCTGTTGTTCTGTTTACCAGTTCCCTCTTTATTCTCTTTCTCTATTTACATGTTCACTCTTTATTCTTTTTCTGTATTTACCAGTACCCTCTTTATCCTATTTCTCTGCTTATCTGTTCCCTCTTCTTTTTCTTTCCATTACAAACTTCTCCCTCGATTCTTTGTCTCTTTATCTCTTCTCTCATCTTACTCTTTCACTATAAATCTGTTCCCTTTTCCTTCTATTTCGCTCTTTATCTGTTCCCACTTCTTTCAATTTCTCTCTTTACCTGTTCCTGCGATTCTATTTCTCGGTTCATTCTGTTCCCTCAAATCGATTTCTCTTTTTCTCTGTTCCCCCTTCTCACTATTAAGTTAGTCCCTCTGTTTTGTTCCACTCTTAATCTGTTCCCTCGATCTATTTCTCTTTCTCTGTTCTCTCCAATCCATTTCTCTACTAATCATTTATCTTTAAACTATTTACTATTAATCATCTGTCCCCACTAATCTATTTCTCTATTTCTCTGTTCCCTCAATACGATTTCACTATTTATCTGTTTACTCTACTCCATTCCCCTATTCATCTGTGCCCAGTATCTCTTTTGGGGTCATTGTTCTTGGGGTCTATTTTGGGGTCGTTATGTATCGCTCTGGAGGTGCAGTATTTCTATGCCGCCACAAGGCGGCGCTATGGCGTTGCAGTACCCATATCCACCACTGGGTGTCGCTGTGTTTCCGTATCTCTATGGGTTCACCGTGTTTCACTATTTCTCTGTTTACTCTATTCTATTCCTCTTTTAATCTGTGCCCAATATTTGTTTATCTGTTAATCTGTTCCCTCTTCTCTGTTTTAATCAAATAATCTGTTCCAACTTCGCCCTATAAATCTATTTATTTACTCACTCTTCTATGTCCCCGTTTATCCATTCCCTCGACTCTTTGTTCTTATACATTTGTTCCCTCTTTATACTATTTCTCTATTTTCCTTTTCCCTCTTTATTTCGTTTCTATTTACCTGTTCCCTCTTTATAATATTTCCCCATTTATCTGTTCCCTTTTTTTCTCTTCCCATGTTAATCTTTTCCCTCAATTCTATTTCTCTCTTTATCTGTTCCCTCGATACTATTTCTCCATTTATTCTTTTCCCTCTCATCAATTTATCTATTTTTTGTTCCCTCTTCTCACTCTTAATTTATTCCCTCCGTTTTAATTCTCATATAATCTGTGACCTTGATTCCATTTCTCTATTCATCTGTTCCCATCGATTCAATTTCTGTCTTTATCTGTCCCCACTAATCTATTTCTTTATCTGTTTACACTATTCCATTCCTCTATTTATCTGTGCCCAATATCTCTTTTGGGGTCGTCGCTATGGGGTCTCTATGTATCGCTCTGGAGGTGCAGTATTTCTATACGGCCACAAGGCGGCGCTATGGCGTTGCAGTATTCATATGCCACCCACCACTGTGTGTCGCTGTGTGTATGTATCTCTATGGGGTCTCTATGTATCTCTAAGGAGATGCAGTACCCATATCCCACCACTGGGAGTCGCTGTGTCCCTGTGTCTTTGTGGGGTCAGTGTTTCACTATTTATCTCTTTACTCTATTCCATTCCTCTATTCATCTGTGCCCAATATTTTATCTCTCTATTAATCTGTTCCCTCTTCTTTCTATGTCCCTATACATCTGTTCCTTCTTTATTCTACTGCTCAATTTACCTGTTCCCTTCTTATTCTGTTTTCTATTTACATATTTCCTCTTTATTCTATTTCTGTATTTGTCTGTTCCCTCTTCTTTCTCATTCCAAATTAATCTTTTCCCTCGATTCTATTTCTCTAATTATCTGTCCTCTTTTCTTACTATTTCTCCGTTTAACTGTTCCTGCGATTCTATTTCTCTATATCTATTCCCCCAATCGATTTCCCTATTTATCTGTTCCCTCTTCTCACTGTTATTCTGTTCCCTCTCTTCTATTTCACTGTTAATCTGTTCCCTCTGTTCTTTTCCTCTCTTTATCAGTTCCTGCTATTCCTTTCCCTATACACCTGTTCCCTTTTTATTGTATTGCTATTTTCATCTTTATTCTGTTGTTCTCTTTACCAGTTCCCTCTTTATTCCCATTCACTATTTACCTGTTCGCTCTTTATATTTTTTCTGTATTTACTAGTTCCCTCTTTATTCTCTATTTACCTGTTCCGTCTTCTTTTTCTTTCCATTACAAACTTTTCCCTCGATTCTGTGTCTCTTTATCTGTTCTCTCTTCTTACTCTTGCACTGTAAATTTGTTCCCTTTTCCTTCTATTTCTCTCTTCATCTGTTCCCGCGATTCTATTTCTCCATTCCTTCTGTTCCCTCTAATCAATTTCTCTATTTATCTGTTCCCTCAATACTATTTCACTATTTATCTGTTTACTCTATGCCATTCCTCTATTCATATGTGTCCAATATTTTGTCTACTGATCTGTTCCCTCTTCTCTCTATTAATCAAATAACCTGTTCCAACTTCTCTCTATAAATCTATTGTTCTACTCCCTCTTCTGTTTCTCTCTTTATCGGGTCCCTCTTCTTTCTATGTCTCTGATTATTGGGTCCGTCGACTCTATGTCCCTATACACCCGTTCCCTCTTTATTCTATTTCTCTATTTACCTTTTCTCTCTTTGTTCTGTTTCTCTATGTACCTGTTCTTTCTTTCTTCTCTTTCTCTATTTACCAGTTCCCACTTTATTCTATTGCTCTATTTACCTTTTCCCTCTTTATTCAGTTTTCTATTTACCTCTCCCCTCTTTATACTATTTCACTATTCATCAGTTCCCTCTTCTTAATCTTTCCATAATAATCTTTTCCATCGTTTCTATTTCTCTCTTTATCTGTCCTCTCTTCTTTCTATTTTTCTCTTTATATTGTTCCCACTTCTTTCAATAACAATCTTCATCTGCTCTCACGATACTATTTCTCCGATCATTCTGTTCCCTCTAGTCAATTTCTCTATTTATCTGCTCTCTCTTCTTTCAATTTCTCTTTTATCTATTCCCTCTATTCGATTTCTCTTTTCTTCTGTTCCCCCTAATCGATTGCTCGATTGGTCTGTTCCCTCTTCTCACTATTAATTCATTCCCTCTGTTCTATTTCACTGTTAATCTGTTCCATCATGTCTATTTCTCTTTCTCTGTCCCCACTAATTTTTTTCTCTATTTATCTGTTCCATCAGTACGATTTCACTATTTCTCTGTTTACTCTATTCCATTCCTCTGTTCATCTGTGCCCAATATCTCTTTTGGGGTCGTCGTTCTTGGGGTCTATTTCGGGGTCGCTATGGGGTCGCTATGTATCGCTCTGGAGGTGCAGTATTGCTATACGGCCACAAGGCGGCGCAATGGCGTTGCAGTACCCATATCCACCACTGGGTGTCGCTGTGTCTCCGTACCTCCGACACTGTTTCACTATTTATCTGTTTACTCTATTCCATTCCTCTATTCATCTGTGCCCAATATTTTATCTATTAATCTGTTCCCTCTTCTCTCTATTATCAAATAATCTGATCCAGCTTCTCTACATAATTCTATTAATTTTCTCATCTCTCTTCTTTCTACATCCCTGTGCATCTCTTCCTGCTATTCTATGTCCCTAAACAACTGTACCCTCTTTATTCTATTGTTCTATTTTACTTTGCCCTCTTTATTCTGTTTTTCTCTTTACCTGTTCCCTCTTTATTCTGTTTCTGTATTTACCTGTTCCCTCTTCTTTTCCTTTCCATAATAATCTTTTCCCTCGTTTCTATTTCTCTTATCTTTTCTCTCTTCTTAATATTTCACTATAAATCTATTCTCTCTGCTTTCTATTTCTCTCCTTATCTTTACCCTCGATTCTATTTCTTTATTCATGTGTTCCCATTGGTTCTGATTATCTAATCATCTGTTCCTACTAATCTATGTATCTGTTCATCTTTTCTCGTTATTATATTTTACTATTTTTCTGTTCCCTCCAGTCTAATTCTCTGCTAATCTCTTCCTCTAATCTGTTGTTCTCTTCATCTCTCCCCAGTACTCTATTTCTCTGTTTACCTGTTCCCTCGATACCATTTCTCTATTTATCTGTTTACTGCATTCCTCTATTCATCTGTGCCCTGTATGTTATTTCTCTATTAACCCGTTCCCTCTTCTCTCTATTAATCAAATAACCTGTCCCAACTTCTCTCTTTAAATCTAGTAATTGAACCATTCCCTCTCTTTATTTTCTCTCTCTATTTTCCAGTTCCCTCTTTATTCTGTTTCTCTGTTTACCTCTTCCCTCTTTATACTATTTCTCTATTTATCTGTTCCCTCAATACGATTTCACTATTTGTTTACTCTATCCCATTCCCCTATTCATCTGTGCCCAATATATTATTTATCTATTAATCTCTTCCCTCTTTATTGAACTCATAATCTGTTCCAACTTCCCTTTATAAATGCACTAATTTATTCCCTCTTTATTCTGTTTCTCCTTTTACCTGTTCCCTTTTTATTCTTTTTTCTGTTTACCAGTCCCCTCTTCTTTATCTTTCCATAATAATCTTTTCCCTTGCTTCTTTTTCTCTTTTCATCTGTACTCTCCTCCTTCTATTTCTCTCTTTATCTGTCCTCTCTTCTTACTATTTCACAATAATTCTTTCCCCTCTTCTCTCTATTAATCAAATAATCTGTTCCAACTTCTCGCTAAGAATCTGTTAATTTACTCCCTCTTCTATGTCCCCCTTTATCCGTTCCCTCGACCCTTTGTCCTTATACATCTGTTCCGTCTTTATTTTATTACTCTATTTTCCTGTTCCCTCTTTATTCTGTTTCTCTTTACCTGTTCCCTCTTCTTTCTCATTCCAAATTAATCTTTTCCCTCGATTCTATTTCATTCTTTGTCTGTCCTCTCTTCTTACTATTTCTTTGTTTAACTGTTCCTGCGATTCTATTTCTCTATTTATCTCTTCCCCCTAATCAATTTCTTTATTAGTCTGTTCCCTCTTCTCACTGTTAATCTGTTCCCTCTGTTCTTTTCCTCTCTTTATCAGTTCCTGCTATTCTATGGCCCTATACACCTGTTCCCTCTTTATTCTATGTCTCCATATACCTCGTCCCTGTTTATTCTATTACTCTATTTTCCTTTTCCCTCTTTCTTCTCTTTCTCTATTTACATGTTCACTCTTTATTCTTTTTCTATATTTACCAGTACCCTCTTTCTCCTATCTGCTTATCTGTTCCCTCTTCTTATTCTTTCCATTACAAACTTTTCCCTCGACTCTATGTCTCTTTATCTGTTCTCTCTTCTTACTGTTTCACTATGAATGTTCTCTTTTCCTTCTATTTCGATTTTTACTTGTTCCCGCTTCTTTCAATTTCTCTCTTTATTTGTTCCTGAGATTCGATTTCTCGGTTCATTCTGTTCCCTCAAATCGATTTCTCTTTTTCTCTGTTCCCCCTTCTCACTATAAAGTTAGTCCCTCTGTTTTGTTCCACTCTTAATCTGTTCCCTCGATCTAATTCTCTTTCTCTGTTCTCTCCAATCTATTTCTCTACTAATCATTTCTCTTTAAACTATTTACTATTAATCTGTCCCCAATTCGATTTCACTATTTATCTGTTTACTCTACTCCGTTCCTCTATTCATCTGTGCCCAGTATCTCTTCTGGGGTCATTGTTCTTGGGGTCTATTTTGGGGTCGTTATGTATCGCTCTGGAGGTGCAGTATTTCTATGCCGCCACAAGGCGGCGCTATGGCGTTGCAGTACCCATATCCCACCACTGGGTGTCGCTGTGTTTCCGTATCTCTATGGGTTCACTGTGTTTCACTATTTCTCTGTTTACTCCATTCCATTCCTCTATTAATCTGTGCCCAGTACTTTGTTTATCTATAAATCTGTTCCCTCTTCTCTCAATTAATCAAATAATCTGTCCCAACTTCTCTCTATAAATCTAGTAATTGAAGCATTCCCTCTCTTTATTCTCTCTCTCTATTTACCAGTTCCCTCTTTATTCTGTTTCTGTTTACCTCTTCTGTTTCTCTATTTATCTGTTCCCTCAATACTATTTCACTATTTATCTGTTTACTCTATTCCATTCCTCTATTCGTCTGTGCTCAATATTTTATTCATCTCTTCCCTCTTCACTTAATTTAACACATAATCTGTTCCACCTTCTCTTTATAAATGCACTAATTTATTCCCTCTTTGTTCTGTGTCCCGATTTGCCTGCTCCCTCTTTATTCTGTTTCTCTATTTACCTGTTCCCTCTTCTTTCTCATTCCAAATTAATCTTTTCCCTCGATTCTGTTTCTCTTTATCTGTGCTCTCATCTTTCTACTTCTTTGTCTCTGCTCTCATCTTTCTATTTCTCTTTATTTGTTCCCATTATTCTATTTCTTTATTCATCTGTTCTCATAGATTTTGATGATCTATTCGTCTATTCCCATCCATTCTGATTATCTAGTCATCTGTTGCCTCTAATCTATTTCTCTATTAATCTCTTCCCTCTAATCTATTTCTCTCTTTATCTGTTCCCTCAACACTATTTCCCTCAATCTGTTCCCTCTTCTTTCTATGTCCCTGTCCATCTTCTCCTGCCATTCTATGTCCCTATACAACTGTTCCTTCTTTATTCTATTGCTCTATTTACCAGTTCTCTCTTTACACTCTTTTCTATTTACTTCTTCCCTCTTTATTCTATTTCTCTATTTATCAGTTCCCTCTTCTTTCTCTTTCCATAATACTCTTTTCCCTTGATTCTGTTACTCTCTTTATCTGTTCACTCTTCTATTTCTCTCCTTAGCTGTACTCTCTTCTTCCTATTTCTCTCCTCAGTTGTTTTCTCGATTCTATTTCTTTATTCATCTATTCCCATCGATTCTGATTATCTAATCATGTGTTCCCGCTAATCTATATATCTATTCATCTTTTCCCACTGTTATACTATTAATTTTTTCTGTTCTCTCCTGTCTATTTCTCTACTAATCATTCCACTTCAATCTATTTCTCAATTAATCTCTTCCCTCTAATCTATTTCTCTATTTATCTGTTCCTTCAATACTATTTCACTATTTATCTTTTTTTCTCTATCCCATTCCTCTTTTAATCTGTGCTCAATATTTTATTTATCTGTTCCCTCTTCTCTCTATTAACTAATAGTCTGTTCCAACTTTGCTTTATAAATCTATTAATTTATTTTCCCTTTCTCTATGTCCTTATACATCTGTTCCCTCCTCTCTCTATGATATACCTATACATCTGTTCCTGCTATCCTATGTCCGTATACATCCGTTCCCGCTGTTCTATTTCTCTATTAACCTCATTCCTCTTTGTTCTGTTTTCATATTTACCTGTTCCCTTTTTATTCTTTTTAATATTTACCTGTTCCCTCTTCTTTATCTTTCCATAATATTCTTTTGCCTCGATTCTGTTTCTCTCTTTATCTGTTCCCTCGATTGTATTTCTTTATTCATCTATTCCCATCGATTCTCATTATCTAATCATGTGTTCCCGCTAATCAATATATCTATTCATCTTTTCCCACTATTATACTATTAATTTTTTTGTTCTCTCCAATCTATTTCTGTACTAATCATTTCACATTAATTTATTTACTATTAGTCTGTCCCCACTAATCTATTTCTCTATCTGTTCACTCAATACTATTTCACTATTTATATGTTTGCTCTATTCCATTCCTCTATTCATCTGTGCCGAATATTTTATTAATCTATTAATCTGTTCCTTCTTCTCTATTAATCAAATAATTTGTTCCAACTTCTCTATATAATTCTATTATTTTACTCTTCTCTCTTCTTTCTATGTCCCTCTATATCTGTTCCCTCTTCATTCTATGACGTCCCTGTGCACCTGTTCGCTCTTCATTCTCTCTCCATTTACCTGTTCCCTCTTCTTTATCTTTCCATAACAATCTCTTCCCTCGATTCTATTTCTGTCTATCTGTTCTCTCTTCGTGCTATCTCACTATAATTCTCTTCTCTCTTCTTGCTATTTCTCTCTTTATCTGTTCCCGTTTCTTTCAATTTCAATCTTTATCAGTTCTCGCAATACTATTTCTCTGATCATTCTAGTCAATTTCTCTATTTGTCTGCTCCCTCTTCTTTCAATTTCTCTTTTCATCTGTTTCCCGCTAATCGATTGCTTCATTGGTCTGTTCCCTCTTCTCACTATTAATTCATTCCCTTTGTTCTATTCCACTGTTTATCTGTTCCCTCGTTTCTATTTCTTTTTCTCTGTCCCCACTAATCTATTTCTCTATTTATCTGTTCCCTCAATACTATTTCACTATATATCTGTTTACTCTATTCCATTCCTCTATTCATCTGTGCCCAATATTTGATTTATCTATTAATCTGTTCTTTCTTCTCTCTGTTAATCTAATAATCTGTTCCATCTTCTCGCTATTAATCCATTAATTTACTCCCTCTTCTATGTCCCCGATTATTGATTCCCTTGACTCTGACTCTGTTTATCCGTTCCCTCGACCTTTTGTCCTTATACATCTGTTCCATCTTTATTCTATTGCTCTATTTTCCTGTTCCCTCATTATTCCATTTCTATTTGCCTGCTCCCTCTTTATTCTCTTTCTCTTTTTACCTGTTCCCTCTTCTTTCTCATTCTAAATTTATCTTTTCCCTCGATTCTATTTCTCTCTTTATCTGTCCTCTCTTCTTATAGATTCACTATAATTCTGTACCCTCTTCTTTCTATTTCTCTCTTTATCTGTTCCCGCACTTCTATTTCTCCGTTCATCCTGTTAGCTTAATACTATTTCACTATATATCTGTTTATTCTATTCCTCTATTCATCTTTTAATCTGTGCCCAATATTTTATTTATCTATTAATCTGTTCCCTCTTCTCTCTATTAATCAAATAATCTGTTCCAACTTCTCTACATAGTTCTATTAATTTTCTCTTCTCTCTTCTTTCTATGTCCCTGTGCATCTCTTCCCGCTATTCTATGCCCCTATACAACGGTTCCCTCTTTATACTATTGCTCTACTTATCTTTTCCCTCTTTATTCTGTTTTTTTTTCTGTTTACCTGCTCCCTCTTTATTCTGTTTCTCTATTTACCTGTTCCCTCTTCTTTCTCATTCCAAACTAATCTTTTCCCTCGATTCTATTTCTCTCTTTATCTTTTCTCTCTTCTTACTATTTCTCTGCTTCTCCATTCCCTCTTTTTTCAATTGCTCTATTAAATCTATTTCTCTATTAATCTCGTCCCTCTAATCTATTTTTTTCTGTTCTGTCTTATTTATTTCTCTATTTATCTGTTCCCTCAATACTATTTCACTATTTATCTGTTCACTCTATTCCATTCCTCTATTCATCTGTGCCCAATATTTTTTTTACCTATTAATCTGTTCCCTCTTCTCTCTATTAATCAAATAATCCTTTCCAACTTCTCTCTATAAATCTATTATTTTGTTCCCTCTTCTTTCTATGTCCCCGTGTATCCGTTCCCTCGGCTCTATGTCCCTATACACCTCTTCCCTCTTTATTCTATTTTCCTGTTCCCTCTTTATTCCGTTTCTCCATTTACTTTTTATCTCTTTATTCTGTTTCTTCATTTACCTGTTCCCTCTCTATTCTGTTCTCCATTTTCCTGTTCACTCTTTATACTTTTTCTATATTTACCAGTTCCCTCTTTATACTATTTCTCTAATTATCTGTTCTCTCTCCTTTCTATTTCTCTTTTATATGTTCCCTCTAATATATTTCTCTTTTTATCTGTTACCCCTAATCATTTTCTCTGTTAGTCTGTTCCCTCTTCTCACTATTAATTTATTCCCGCAGTTCTATTTTTCTGATAATCTGTTCCCTTTGTTCTGTTACACTCTTAATCTGTTCCCTCCAATCTATTTCTCAATTAATCTGTCCCCACTAATCTATTTCTCTTTTTATCTCTCTTCCTCTTCTTCCTCTTTCCACATTAATCAGTTTCCTCGCTTCTATTTCTCTATACAGCCATTCCCATTTCTTTCTCTACTTATCCATTCCCTAGTTTCTATTCCTCTATTCATCTGTTCCCAATGTTCTATTTATATATGAATCTGTTCCCTCTTCTCTCTGTAGATTTAATCATCTGTTCCAACTTCTCTCTATATGTCCACTAAATTATTCCCTCTTCTTTCTACTTCCCCTCATTCTATTTTTTTGTTTATCACTTCCCTCGTTCAGATTTGCGTATCAACCCGCCCCCTCTGTCCTATTTGTATATCAACCCGCTAATCTGTGTATCTATTCAACTTTTCCTGCTATTATATTTTTCTATTTTCTGTTCCCTCTAATCTCTTTCTCTACTAATCTCTCCCCACTAATCTATTTCTCTATTTCTCTGTTTACCTGTTCTCTCCATTCTATTTTTCTCTTTGTGTTCCTTCCATTCTCTTCCTCTCGTTATCTGTTCCCTCTTCTCACTACCAATTTATTCCCTCGATTCTATTTCTCTATATATCTGTTTCCCAAATTCTATTCCTCCATTAATCTCTACCCTCTATTCTATTTCTCTTTTTATCCGTGCCCTCGATTCCATTTCTCTATTCATCTCTTCCCAATATCCTATCTATCTATTTTTCTTTTTACTGTTCCCCTAATCGTTTTCTGTTTCCTCTTCTCACTATTTAGTCCCTCAGTTCTATTTTTCTATTAATCTGTTCCCTCTGTTCTGTTTCACTTTTAATCTGTTCCCTGGATCTGTTTCTCCTTCTCTGTTTCCTCCAATCTATTTCTCAATTAATCTTTCCCCACTAATCCATTTCTCTCTTTATCTGTTCCCGCTTCTTTCAATTTCAGTCTTTATCTGTTCTCGTGATACTATTTCTCTGATCATTCTGTTCCCTCTAGTCAATTTCTCTGTTATCTGTTCTCACTTCTTTATATTTCTCTTTCATCTATTCCCTCTCTTCTATTTCTCTGTTTATCTATCTGTTCCCTCTAATCGATTGGTCTGTTCCCTCTTCTCACTATTAATTTATTCATTCTGTTCTATTTCACTTTCAGTCTGTTCCCTCGTTTCTATTTCATTTTCTCTGTTCCCACTAATCTATTTCTCTATTTATCTGTTCCCTCAATACGATTTCCCTATTTATCTGTGTACTCTATTCCATTCCTCTATTAATCAGTGCCCATTATTTTATTTATCTACTAATCTCTTCCCTCTTCTCTTTAGTAAACACACAACCTGTTCCAACTTAACACTATAAACCTATTAATTTACCCCCTCTTTGTTCTGTGTCCCTATTTGCCTGCTCCCTCTTCTTTCTCATTCCCAATTATTCTTTTCCCTCGATTCTATTTCTCTCTTTAACTGCTCTCTTTTTAATATTTCTCTTTGTCCATACTCTATTCTTCCTATTTCTCTCTTTGTCTGTTCCCGTGATTCTATTTCTTTATTCATCTGTTCCCATCGATATTGATTACCTATTCGTCTATTCCCATCGATTCAGATTATCTAATCATCTGTTCCCTCTAATCTATTTCTCTATTAACTGTCCCCACTAATCTATTTCTCTATTTATCTGTTCCCTCTATTTCACTATTTATCTGTTTACTCTATTCCTTTATTCTTCTGTGCCCAATATTTTATTTATCTATTAATCTGTTCACTCTTCTCTCTATTAATCAAATAATCTGTTCCACCTATTAATTCACTCTTCCCTCTCCTTTTCTATGTCCCTATACATCTGTTCCATCTTCTATCTATGATGTCCCTATACATCTGTTCCCTCTTCTTCCTATGATGTCCCTGTGCATCTCTTCCCGCTATTCTATGTCCCTGTACAACTGTTCCCTCTTAATCTATTGCTCTGTTTACGTTTTCCCTATTTATTCTGTTTTTCTGTTTACCTGTTCCCTATTCTTCTCATTTCCATAATAATAATCTTTTCCCTAGCTTCTATTTCTCTATCTGTTCTCTCTTCTTACTATTTCTCTGCTTGTCTGTTCCCTCGATTTTATTTCTTTATTCATCTGTTCCCATCGATATTATCTATTCATCCATTCCCATCTATTCTGATTATCTAATCATCTGTACCTGCTTATCTATTTCTCTATTTCTCTCTAACTCCTCTATTAATAGATAAAAAAAATATTGGGCACAGATTAATCTGTTCCCTCTTCTCTATTAATCAAATAATCTGTCCCAACTTCTCTCTTTAAATCTAGTAATTGAACCATTCCCTCTCTTTATTTTCTCTCTCTATTTACCAGTTCCCTCTTTATTCTGTTTCTGTTTACCTCTTCTGTTTCTCTATTTATCTGTTCCCTCAATACTATTTCATTATTTATCTGTTTACTCTATTCCATTCCTCTATTCGTCTGTGCTCAATATTTTATTCATCTCTTCCCTCTTCACTTAATTTAACACATAATCTGTTCCACCTTCTCTTTATAAATGCACTAATTTATTCCCTCTTTGTTCTGTTTCTCCATATACCTGTTCCCTCTTTATTCTTTTTCCTATTTACCAGTTCCCTCTTCTTTATCTTTCCAAAGTAATCTTTTCCCTCGATTCTATTTCTCTCTTTATCTGTGCTCTCGTCTTTCTATTTCTCTTTATTTGTTCCCTTGATTCTAGTTCTTTATTCATCTGTTCTCATAGATTTTGATGATCTATTCATCTATTCCCATCCGTTCTGATTATCTAGTCATCTGTTCCCGCTTATCTATTTCTCTATTCATCTCTTCCATCTAATCTATTTCACTCTTTATCTGTTCCCTCAACACTATTTCCCTCAATCTGTTCCTTATTCTATCATGTCCCTGTGCATCTGTTCCCTCTTCTTTCTGTGTCCCTGTCCATCTTTTCCCACTCTTCTATGTCCCTATAAAACTGTTCCTTCTTTATTCTATTGCTCTATTTACCAGTTCTCTCTTTATACTGTTTTTGATTTACCTCTTCCCTCTTTATCCTATTGCTCTATTTATCATTTCCCTCTTCATTCTCTTTCCATAATACCCTTTTCCCTTGATTCTGTTACTCTCTTTATCTGTTCACTCTTCTTTCTATTTCTCTCCTTAAATGTTTTCTCGATTCTATTTCTTTATTCATCTGTTCCCATCGATATCGATAATATTAATTTTATCTGTTCTCTCCAATCTATTTCTCTACTAATCATTTCACTTTCATTTATTTACTATTTATCTGTCCCAACTAATCGATTTCTCCATATGGTTTATCCCATTCCTCTTTTAATCTGTGCCCAGTATTTTATTTATCTACTAATCTGTTCCCTTTTCTCTCTATTAATCAAAAATCAAAATTAATTTACTCTTCTTTTTCTATGTCCCTATATATCTGTTCCCTCTTTTATCTATGATTCCCCTATACATCTGCTTCCGCTATTATATTTCTCTGTTAACCTCTTCCCTCTTATTCTATTTTTCTATTAACCTGTTCCCTCTTTATTCTATATCTCTTTATCTTTTCTCTCTTTATTCTGTTTCTCCATTTACCTGTTCCCTTTTTATTCTTTTTCCTTTTTATCAGGTCCCTCTTCTTTATCTTTCCATAATAATCTTTTCCCTCGATTCTGTTTCTCTCTTTATCTGTCCTCTCTTCTTACAGTTTCACTGTAATTCTGTTCCCTCTCTTTATCTTTTCCTGCGGTTCTATTTCTCCGTTCATCCTGTTCCCTCTCATCAATTTCTCTATTTATCTGTTCTCTCTTCCTTCTTTTTCTCTTTTATCTCTTCCCCCTAATCGATTTCTCTATTAGTCTGTTCCCTCATGTCACTAATAATTTATCCCCTGTTCTCTTTCACTGTTAATCTGTTCCCTCGATAGTATCTCTCTCTTCATCTGTGCTCTCTTCTTTCTATTTCTCTCTTTATTTGTAATCTCTTTTTTCTATTTCTCTATTCATTGATTCTGATTATCTAATCATCAGTTCCCTCTAATCTATTTCTCTATTAATCTCGTCCCTTATTTTTTTCTGTTGTTTCTTATCTATTTCACTATTCATCTGTTCCCTCAATACTATTTCACTATTTATCTGTTTACTCTATTCCATTCCTCTATTCAACTGTGTCCAATATTTTATTTATCTAATAATCTGTTCCCTCTTCTCTCTATGAATCAAATAATCTGTTCCATCTATTAATTTAGTCATCCCTCTCCTTTTCTATGTCCCTATACATCAGTTCCCTCTTCTTCCTACGATGTCCCTGTGCATCTCTTCCCACTATTCTATGTCCCTAAAGAACTGCTCCCTCTTTATTCTGTTGTTCTGTTTACCTGTTCCCGCTTCTTTTCCTTTCCATAATAATCTTTTCCCTTGATTCTATTTCTCTCTCTCTGTTCTCTCATCTTTCTGTTTCTCTACTTTTCTGTACTCACTTCTTGCTATTTCTCTCCTTATGTTCCCTCGATTCTATTTCTTTATTCATCTGTTCCCATCGATATTATCTACTCATCTATTCCCATCGATTCTAATTATCTAATCATCTGTTCCCTCTAATTTATTTATCTGTTCATCTTTTCATGTTATTATATTTTTCTCTTCCCAGTAATCTATTTCTCTATTGATCTGTCCCCTCAATGCTATTTCACTATTTATCAGTTTACTCTATCCCATTCCTCTATTCATCTGTTCCCAATATTTTATCTCTCTATTAATCTGTTCCCTTTTCTCTGTTAATCAAGTAATCTGTTCCAACTTCTGTACACAATTCTATTAATTTACTCCCTCTTCTATCTATTTCTCTCTTTTACTCTTCCCTCTTCATTCTGTTTCTCCATTTACCAGATCCCTCCCCTTTCTCTCTCTCTCTCTATTTACCAGCTCCCTCTTCTTTCTCTTTCCAAATTTATTTTCCCCTTCGATTCTATTTCTCTCTTTAGCTGCGCGCTCTTCTTTCTATTTCTCTCTTTTTGTGTTCCTTGGATTCTGTTTTTCGCTATCGGGTCGCTATGTATCCCTATGGAGGTGCAGTGTTTCTATACGGCCACAAGGCGGCGCTATGGCGTTGCAGTACCCATATCCACCACTGGGTGTCTCCGTATCTCTATGGGGAAACTGTGTTTCACTATTTATCTGTTTATTCCATTCCTCTATTCATTTGCGCCCAATATTTTATTTATCTATTAATCTGTTCCCTCTTCTCTCTATTAATCAAATCATCTCTTCCAACTTCTCGCTATAAATCTATTAATTTACTTCCTCTTCTATGTCCCCAATTATCGGTTCCCTTGACTCTATGTCCCTGTTTATCTGTTCCCTCGACTCTTTGTCCCTATACATCTGTTCCGTCTTTATTCTATCACTCTATTTTCCTGTTCCCTTTTTATTCTGTTTTCTATTTTCCTGCTCCCTCTATATTCTATTGATCTATTGTCCTGTTCCCTCTTTATTTCGTTTCTATTTGCCGGTTCCCTCTTTATTCTGTTTCTCTATTTACCTGTTCCCTCTTCTTTCTCATTCCAAATTAATCTTTTCCCTCGATTCTATTTCTTTCTTTGTCTGTCCTCTCTTCTTACTATTTCTTTACCTGTTCCTGCGATTCTATTTCTCTATTTATCTGTTCCCCCTAATCAATTTCTCTATTAGTCTGTTCCCTCTTCTCACTGTTATTCTTTCTATTTGTTCTATTTCACTGTTAATCTGTTCCCTCTGTTCTTTTCCTCTCTTTATCAGTTCCTGCTATTCTATGGCCCTATACACCTGTTCCCTCTTTATTCTGTGTCTCCATATACCTCGTCCCTGTTTATTCTATTACTCTATTTTCCTTTTCCCTCTTTCTTCTCTTTCTCTATTTACATGTTCACTCTTTATTCTTTTTCTATATTTACCAGTACCCTCTTTCTCCTATCTGCTTATCTGTTCCCTCTTCTTATTCTTTCCATTACAAACATTTCCCTCGACTCTATGTCTCTTTATCTGTTCTCTCTTCTTACTGTTTCACTATAAATCTGTCCCCTTTTCCTTCTATTTCACTCTTTATCTGTTCCCGCTTCTTTCAATTTCTCTCTTTGTCTGTTCCTGCAATTCTATTTCTCGGTTCATTCTGTTCCCTCTAATCGATTTCTCTTTTTCTCTGTTCCCCCTTCTCACTATTAAGTTAGTCCCTCTGTTTTGTTCCACTCTTAATCTGTTCCCTCGATCTATTTCTCTTTCTCTGTTCTCTCCAATCTATTTCTCTACTAATCATTTCTCTTTAAACTATTTACTATTTATCTGTGCCCACTAATCTATTTCTCTATTTCTCTGTTCCCTCAATACGATCTCACTATTTATCTGTTTACTCTACTCCATTCCCCTATTCATCTGTGCCCAGTATCTCTTCTGGGGTCATTGTTCTTGGGGTCTATTTTGGGGTCGTTATGTATCGCTCTGGAGGTGCAGTATTTCTATGCCGCCACAAGGCGGCGCTATGGCGTTGCAATACCCATATCCCACCACTGGGTGTCGCTGTGTTTCCGTATCTCTATGGGTTCACTGTGTTTCACTATTTCTCTGTTTACTCTATTCCATTCCTCTTTTAATATATGCCCAATATTTTGTTTATGTATAAATCTGTTCCCTCTTCTCTCAATTAATCAAATAATCTGTCTCAACTTCTCTCTATAAATCTAGCAACTGAACCGTTCCCTCTTTTTATTCTCTCTCGCTATTTTCCAGTTCCCTCTTTATACTGTTTCTCTATTTATCTGTTCCCTCAGTACTATTTCACTATTTATATGTTTACTCTATTCCATTCCTCTATTCATCTGTGCCCAAAATTTTTTTTATCTATTAATCTGTTCCCTCTTCTCTATTAATCAAATAATTTGTTCCCACTTGTCTATATAATTCTATTATTTTACTCTTCTCTCTTCTTTTTATGTCCCTCTGTATCTGTTCCCTCTTCATTCTATGATGTCCCTGTGCACCTGTTCCCTCTTTATTCTCTCTCTGTTTACCTGTTCTTTCTTCTTTATCTTTCCATAACCATCTCTTCCCTCGATTCTATGTCTCTTTATCTGTTCTCTCTTCTTACTATCTCACTATAATTCTCTTCTCTCTTCTTGCTATTTCTCTCTTAATCTGTTCCCGCTTCTTTCAATTTCAATCTTTATGAGTTCTCGCGATACTATTTCTCTGATAATCCTAGTCAATTTCTCTATTTATCTGCTCTCTCTTCTTTCAATTTCTCTTTTCATCTGTTTCCCGCTAATCAATTGCTTCATTGGTCTGTTCCACCTTCTCACTATTCATTCATTCCCTCTGTTCTATTTCACTGTTTATCTGTTCCCTCATTTCTATTTCTTTTTCTCTCTTCCCTCTAATCTATTTCTTTATTAATCTGTGCCCACTCATCTATTTATCTGTTCCCTCAATAAGATTTCACTATTTATCTGTTTACTCTATTCCATTCCTCTATTAATCTGTACCCAATATTTTATCTCTTCTAATCTGTTCCCTCTTCTCTCTATTCATCAAATTACCTGTTCCATCTTCGCCCTATAAATCTTTTATTTTACACTTCCCTTTTATTTCTGTGTCCCTATTTACCTGCTCCCTCTTCTTTCTATGATGCCCCTATACATCTCCCTATACATCTGTTCCCTCTTTTTTTCCATGTCCCTATACAACTCTTCCCTCTTTATTCTCTTGCTCTATTTTCCAGTTCCCTCTTTATTCTGTTTCTCTGTTTACCTCTTCCTTCTTGATACTATTGATCTATTTAACTGTTCCCTCAATACTTTTTCACTATTTGTCTGTTTACTCTATCCCATTCCTCTATTCATCTGTGCTCAATATTTTATCTATTATTCTCTTCCTTCTTCTCTTTATTAAACACATAATCTGTTCCAACTTCTCTCTATAAATCTATTTACTCCCTCTTTGTTTTGTGTCCCTATTTGCCTGCTCCCTCTTTATTCTGTTTCTCTACTTACCTGTTCCCTCTTCTTTCTCATTCCAAATTAATCTTTTCCCTCGATTCTACGTCGCTCCTCATCCGTGCTCTCTTCTTTCTATGTCACTCTTTATCCGTGCTCTCTTCTCTCTACGTCGCTCTTCATCCGTGCCCTCTTCTCTCTACGTCGCTCTTTATCCGTGCCCTCTTCTCTCTACGTCGCTCTTTATCCGTGCCCTCTTCTTTCCCTCTCTCCTTAGCTGTAATCTCTACATTCTATTTCTCTCCTTAGCTGTTCCCTCGATTCTATTTTGTTATTCACCTATTCCCATCGATTCTGATTATCTAATCACGTGTTCCCGCTAATCAATATATCTATTCATCTTTTCCCACTATTATACTATTAATTTTTTCTGTTCTCTCCAATCTATTTCTCTACTAATCATTTCGCTTTCATTTATTTACTATTAATCTGTCCCAACTAATCGATTTCTCTATATCATCTCTCCCATTCCTCTTTTAATCTGTGCCCAGTATTTTATTTATCTATTAATCTGTTCCCTTTTCTCTCTATTAATCAAAAATCTGTTCCATCTTTGCTATATAGATCTATTAATTTACTCTTCTTTTTCTATGTCCCTATACATCTGTTCCCTCTTTTATCTATGATGTCCCTATACATCTGCTTCCGCTATTATATTTCTCTGTTAACCTCTTCCCTCTTTTTTCTATTTCTCTATTAACCTGTTCCCTCTTTATTCTATATCTCTTTTTCTGTTTCTCCATTTACCTGCTCCCTTTATATTCTATTTCCTATTTACCAGTTCCCTCTTCTTTATCTTTCCATAATAATCTTTTCCCTCGATTCTGTTTCTCTCTTTATCTGTCCTCTCTTCTTACAGTTTCACTGTAATTCTCTTCCCTCTCTTTATCTGTTCCTGCGGTTCTATTTCTCCGTTCATCATGTTCCCTCTCATCAGTTTCTCTATTTATCTGTTCTCTCTTCCTTCTTTTTCTCTTTTATCTCTTCCCCCTAATCGATTTCTCTATTAGTCTGTTCCCTCTTGTCACTAATAATTTATCCCCTGTTCTCTTTCACTGTTAATCTGTTCCCTCGATACTATATCTCTCTTCATCTGTGCTCTCTTCTTTCTATTTCTCTCCTTATTTGTACTCTTTTTTTTTATTTCTCTATTCATCGATTCTGATTATCCAGTCATGTGTTCCCTCTAATCTATTTCTCTATTAATCTCGTCTTTTATTTTTTTCTGTTGTTTCTTATCTATTTCTGTTTATCTGTTCCCTTAATACTATTTCACTATTTATCTGTTTACTCTATTCCATTCCTCTATTCAACTATGTCCAATGTTTTAGTTATCTAATAATCTGTTCCCTCTTCTCTCTATTAATCCAATAATCTGTTCCATCTATTAATTTACTCTTCCCTCTCCTTTTCTATGTCCCTATACATCAGTTCCCTCTTCTTCCTACGATGTCCCTGTGCATCTCTTCCCACTATTCTATGTCCCTAAACAACTGTTCCCTCTTTATTTTTTTGTTCTGTTTACCTGTTCCCGCATTTTTCCCTTTCCATAATAATCTTTTCCCTTGATTCTATTTCTCACTCTCTGTTCTCTCTTCTTTCTATTTCTCTACTTTTCTGTACTCACTTCTTCCTATTTCTCTCCTTATGTTCCCTCGATTCTATTTCTTTATTCATCTGTTCCCATCGATATTATCTATTCATCTATTCCCATCGATTCTAATTATCTAATCATCTGTTCCCTCTAATTTATTTATCTGTTCATCTTTTCATGCTATTATATTTTTCTCTTCCCACTAATCTATTTCTCTATTTATCTGTCCCCTCAATGCTATTTCACTATTTATCAGTTTACTCTATCCCATTCCTCTATTCATCTGTTCCCAATATTTTATCTCTCTATTAATCTGTTCCCTTTTCTCTCTGTTAATCAAGTAATCTGTTCCAACTTCTGTACATAATTCTATTAATTTACTCCCTCTTCTATCTATTTCTCTCTTTTACTCTTCCCTCTTCATTCTGTTTCTCCATTTACCAGATCCCTCCCCTTTCTCTCTCTCTCTGTTTACCAGTTCCCTCTCCTTTCTCTTTCCAGATTTATTTTCCCCTTCGATTCTATTTCTCTCTTTAGCTGCGCGCTCTTCTTTCTATTTCTCTCCTTTTGTGTTCCTTGGATTCTGTTTTTCGCTATGGGGTCGCTATTTATCCCTATGGAGGTGCAGTGTTTCTATACGGCCACAAGGCGGCGCTATGGCGTTGCAGTACCCATATCCACCACTGGGTGTCTCCGTATCTCTATGGGGACACTGTGTTTCACTATTTATCTGTTTATTCCATTCCTCTATTCATTTGTGCCCAATATTTTATCTATCTATTAATCTGTTCCCTCTTCTCTCTATTAATCAAATCATCTGTTCCAACTTCTCGCTATAAATCTATTAATTTACTTCCTCTTCTATGTCCCCGATTATCAGTTCCCTTGACTCTATGTCCCTGTTTATCCGTTCCCTCGACTCTTTGTCCCTATACATCTGTTCCGTCTTTATGCTATTACTCTATTTTCCTGTTCCCTTTTTATTCTGTTTTCTATTTTCCTGCTCCCTCTATATTCTATTGATCTATTGTCCTGTTCCCTCTTTATTTCGTTTCTATTGTCCTGTTCCCTCTTTATTCTGTTTCTCTATTTACCTGTTCCCTCTTCTTTCTCATTCCAAATTAATATTTTTCCCTCGATTCTGTCGCTCTTTATCCGTGCTCTCTTCTTTCTATCTCTCCTTAGCTGTACTCTCTGCATTCTATTTCTCTCCTCAGCTGTTCCCTCGATTCTATTACGTTATTCTCCTATTCCCATCGATTGTGATTATTAAATCATGTGTTCCCAATAATCAATATATCTATTCATCTTTTCCCACTATTACATTACTATTTTTTTCTGTTCTCTCCAATCTATTTCTCTACTAATCATTTCAGTTTAATTTATTTACTATTAATCTGTCCCAACGAATCTATTTCTCTATTTATCTGTTCCCTCAATACTATTTCACTATTTATCTGTTAATTCTATCCCATTCCTCTTTTAATCTCTGCCCAATATTTTATTTACCTATTAATCTGTTCCCTCTTCTCTCTATTAATTAATAATCTGTTCCAACTTCGCTATATAAATCTATTAATTTACATTTCCCTTCTCTTTCTATGTCCTTATACATGTGTTCCCACTTCTATGATATCCTTATATATCTGTTCACGGTATTCTATTTCTCTATTAACCTTTTCCCTCTTTATTCTATCTCTCCATTTACCCTTTCTCTCTTTATTCTGTTTCCCATTTACCTGTTCCCATTTCATTCTTTCTTCTATTTACCAGTTCCCTCTTCTTTATCGTTCCATAATAATCACTTCCCTCGATTCTATTTCTCTTTTTATCTGTTCCCGCGGTTCTATTTCTACGTTCATCCTGTTCCCTCTAAGCAATTTCTCTATTTATCTGTTCTCTCTTCCTTCTTTTTCTCTTTTATCTATTCCCTCTAATCGATTTCTCTTTTTACCTGTTCTCCCTAATCGATTTCTCCATTTCTCTCTTCCCTCTCCTCATTAATAATTTACCCTCTGTTCTATTTTACTGTTAGTCTGTTCCCTCTGTTCGCTCGATACTATCTCTCTCTTCATCTGTGCTCTCTTCTTTCCATTTCTCTCTTTATTTGTACTTTTTTCTATTTCTCTATTCATCTGTTCCCATCGATTTTGATTACCTATTTGTCTATTCCCATCTATTCTGATTATCTAATCATCTATTCCCACTTAACTATGTATCTGTTCATCTTTTCTCGCTATTATATTTTACTATTTTACTGTTCCCTCCAATCTATTTCTCTACTAATCTCTTCCCTCTAATCTATTTCTCTATTAGTCTGTCCCTACTGTTCTATTTCTGTTTATCTGTTCCCTCAATAGTTTTTCACTATTTATCTGTTTACTCTATTCCATTCCTTTATTCATCTGTGCCCTGTATGTTATTTATGTATTAATCGGTTCCCTCCTCTCTCTATTAATCAAATAACCTGTTCCAACTTCGCCCTATAAATCTGTTAATTTACTCTTCCCTTTTATTTCTGTGTCATTTATTTACCTGCTCTTTCTCTATTTACCCGTCCCCTCATTTATTCTCTTTCCCTATTTACCCATCCCCTCTTTTATTCTCTTTTTCTATATTTACCTGTTCCCTCGTTATACTATTTCTATATTTACCTGTTTATATTTAATCTGTCCCAACTAATCTATTTCTCTATTTATCTGTTCCCTCAATACTATTTTAATCTTTTAATCTGTGCCCAATATTTATTTATCTGTTAATCTGTTCCCTCTTCTGTCTATTAATCAAGTAATCTGTTCCAACATCGCCTTATAAATCTACTTATTTTCTCCCTCTTCTATGTCCCCGTTTATCCATTCCCTCGACTCTTTGTTCTTATACCTTTGTTCCCTCTTTATACTTATTCTCTATTTTCCTTTTCCCTCTTTATTTCGTTTCTATTTAACTGTTCCTTCTTTATAATATTTCCCTATTTATCTGTTCCCTTTCTTTCTCTTCCCATGTTAATCTTTTCCCTCAATTCTATTTCTCTCTTTATCTGTTCCCTCGATACTATTTCTCCATTTATTCTGTTCCCTCTGATCAATTATTTTTTGTTCCCCCTTCTCACTCAATTCATTCCCTCCGTTTTAATTCTCATATAAGCTGTTCCCTCGATTCCATTTCTCTTTTCATCTGTTCCCATCGATTCTATTTCTGTCTTTATCTGTCCCCACTAATCTATTTCTCTATTTATCTGTTTACTCTATTCCATTCCTCTATTTATCTGTGCCCAATATCTCTTTTGGGGTTGTCGCTATGTATCGCTCTGGAGGTGCAGTATTTCTATACGGCCACAAGGCGGCGCTATGGCGTTGCAGTACCCATATCCACCACTGGGTGTCGCTGTGTCTCTGTGTCTCTATGGGGTCGCTATGTCTCTCTAAGGAGATGCAGTACCCATATCCCACCACTGGGAGTCGCTGTGTCCCTGTGTCTTTGTGGGGTCACTGTGTTTCACTATTTATCTCTTTATTCCATTCCTCTATTCATCTGTGCCCAATATTTTATCTCTCTATTAATCTGTTCCCTCTTCTCTCTATTAATGAAATAGCCTGTTCCAACTTCTCTCTATAAACCTGTTAATTTACTCCCTCTTCTATTTATTTCTCCGTTTATCTCTTACCGCTTTTCTGTTTCTCACTTTATCTGTTCCCTCTTCTTTCTATGTCCCTATACATCTGTTCCCTCTTTATTCTACTGCTCAATTTACCTGTTCCCTTCTTATTCTGTTTTCTATTTACATATTTCCTCTTTATTCTATTTCTGTATTTATCTGCTCCCTCTACTTTCTCATTCCAAATTAATCTTTTCCCTCGATTCTATTTCTCTAATTATCTGTCCTCTTTTCTTACTATTTCTCCGTTTAACTGTTCCTGCGATTCTATTTCTCTATATCTATTCCCCCAATCGATTTCCCTATTTATCTGTTCCCTCTTCTCACTGTTATTCTGTTCCCTCTCTTCTATTTCACTGTTAATCTGTTCCCTCTGTTCTTTTCCTCTTTATCAGTTCCTGCTATTCCTTTCCCTATACACCTGTTCCCTTTTTATTGTATTGCTCTATTTTCCTCTTCATTCTGGTGTTCTCTTTACCAGTTCCCTCTTTATTCCCACTCACTTTTTACCTGTTCGCTCTTTATACTTTTTCTATATTTTCTAGTTCCCTCTTTATTCTCTATTTACCTGTTCCGTCTTCTTTTTCTTTCCGTTACAAGCTTTTCCCTCGATTCTGTGTCTCTTTATCTGTTCTCTCTTCATACTCTTGCACTGTAAATTTGTTCCCTGTTCCTTCTATTTCTCTCTCCATCTGTTCCCGCAATTCTATTTCTCCATTCCTTCTGTTCCCTCTAATCGATTTTTCTTTTTATCTGTTCCCCCTAATTGTTTTCTCTATTAGTCTGTTCCCTGTTCTCACTATTTATTTATTCCCTCAGTTCTATTTTTCTGTTAATCCGTTTCCTATGTTTTGTTTCACAATTAATCTGTCCCCACTAATCTATTTCTCTATTTGTCTGTTCCCTCAAAACTATTTCACTATTTATCTGTTTACTCTATTCCATTCCTCTATTCATATGTGTCCAATATTTTGTCTACTAATCTGTTCCCTCTTCTCTCTATTAATCAAATAACCTGTTCCAACTTCTCTCTATAAATCTATTGTTCTACTCCCTCTTCTGTTTCTCTCTTTATCGGGTCCCTCTTCTTTCTATGTCTCTGATTATTGGGTCCGTCGACTCTATGTCCCTATACACCCGTTCCCTCTTTATTCTATTTCTCTATTTACCTTTTCTCTCTTTGTTCTGTTTCTCTATGTACCTGTTCTTCCTTTCTTCTCTTTCTCTATTTACCAGTTCCCACTTTATTCTATTGCTCTATTTACCTTTTCCCTCTTTATTCAGTTTTCTATTTACCTCTCCCCTCTTTATACTATTTCACTACTCATCAGTTCCCTCTTCTTAATCTTTCCATAATAATCTTTTCAATCGTTTCTATTTCTCTCTTCATCTGTCCTCTCTTCTTTCTATTTTTCTCTTTATATTGTTCCCACTTCTTTCAATAACAATCTTCATCTGCTCTCACAATACTATTTCTCCGATCATTCTGTTCCCTCTAGTCAATTTCTCTATTTATCTGTTCTCTCTTCTTTCAATTTCTCTTTTATCTATTCCCTCTATTCGATTTCTCTTTTCTTCTGTTCCCCCTAATCGATTGCTCGATTGGTCTGTTCCCTCTTCTCACTATTAATTCATTCCCTCTGTTCTATTTCACTGTTAATCTGTTCCATCGTTTCTATTTCTCTTTCTCTGTCCCCACTAATTTTTTTCTCTATTCATCAGTTCCATCAGTACGATTTCACTACTTATCTGTTTATTCCATTCCTCTGATCATCTGTGCCCGTTATTTTATTTATCTATTAATCTCTTCTCTCTTCTCCTTATTAAACACATAATCTGTTCCAACTTCTATAAATCTATTAATTTACTCCCTCTTTGTTCAGTGTCCCTTTTTGCCTGCTCCCTCTTTATTCTGTTTCTCTATTTACCTGTTCCCTCTTCTTTCATACTCCCAATTAATCTTTCCCCTCGATTCTATTTCTCTCTTTATCCGTACACTCTTCTTTCAATTTCTCTCTTTATCTGTTCCCTTGATTCTATTTCTTTATTCACCTGTTCCCATCGATATTGATTATGTTTTCATCTATTCCCATCGATTCAGATTATCTAATCATCTGTTCCCTCTAATCTCTATCTCTATTAATCCCCTCCCTCTTATCTATTTCTCTATTTATCTGTTCCCTCAATACTATTTCACTATTTATCGGTTTACTCTATTCCATTCCTCTATTCATCTGTGTCGAATATTTTATTTATCTATTAATCTGTTCCCTCTTCTCTCTATTAATCGAACCTGTTCCATCTATTAATTCACTCTACCCTCTCCTTTTCTATGTCCCTATACATCTGTTCCCTCTTCTATGATGTCCTTATATATCTCTTCCTGCTTCTATGTCCCTGTGCCTCTCTTCCCGCTAATCTATGTCCCTAAACAACTGTTCCCTCTTTATTCTGTTTTTCTGATTACCTGTTCCCTCTTTATTCTGTTTCTGTATTTATCTATTCCCTCTTATTTTTCTTTCCATATTGATCTTTTCCCTCGATTCTATTTCTCTCGTCTTACTATTTCTCTGCTTCTCCGTTCCCTCTTTTTTCAATTGCTCTATCTACCTGTTCCCTCTTAACTCTATTGCTCTAATTACCTATTCCCTCTCCATTTACCTCTTCCCATGTCGTTGTCTTTCTCCATTTACATGTTCCCTCTACTTTCTCTTTCCAAATTAATCTTTTTCCTCAATTTTATTTCTCTCTTTATCTGTTCCCTTGATTCTATTTCTTTATTCATCTGTTCCTATCTATTTTGATTATCTACTCGTGTATTCCCATCTATTCTGATTATCTAATCATCTGTTCCTGCTTATCTATTTCTCTATTTATCTCTACTAACTCCTCTATTAATAGATAAATAAAATATTGGGCACAGATTAATCTGTTCCCTCTTCTCTATTAATCAAATAATCCGTTCCAACTTCCCTATATAATTCTATTATTTGACTCTTCTCTCTTCTTTCGATATCCCTGTGCACCTCCTCCCTCTTTATTCTCTCTCTCTGTTTACTTGATCCCTCTTTATTCTCTCTCCGTTTACCTGTTCCCTCTTCTTTATCTTTCCATAACCATCTCTTCCCTCGATTCTATTTCTCTTGATCTATTCTCTCTTCTTACTATTTCACTATAATTCTCTTATCACTTCTTTCTATTTCTCTCTTTATCTGTTCTTGCGATACTATTTCTCCAGTCATTCTAATCAATTTCTCTATTTATCTGCTCTCTCTTCTTTCAATTTCTCTTTTATCTATTCCCTCTATTCGATTTCTCTTTTCATCAGTTCCCCCTAATTGATTCCTCGATTGGTCTGTTCCCTCTTCTCACTATTAATTCATTCCCTCTGTTCTATTTCACTGTTAATCTGTTCCATCGTTTCTATTTCTCTTTCTCTGTCCCCACTAATTTTTTTCTCTATTTATCTGTTCCATCAGTACGATTTCACTCTTTATCAGTTTACTCTATTCCATTCCTCTGTTCATCTGTGCCCAATATCTCTTTTGGGGTCGTCGTTCTTGGGGTCTATTTCGGGGTCTCTATGGGGTCGCTATGTATCGCTCTGGAGGTGCAGTATTTCTATACGGCCACAAGGCGGCGCTATGGCGTTGCAGTACCCATATCCACCACTGGGTGTCGCTGTGTCTCCATACCTCCGACACTGTTTCACTATTTCTCTGTTTACTCTATTCCATTCCTCTGTTCATCTGTGCCCAATATTTTATCTATTAATCTGTTCCCTCTTCTCTATTAATCAAATAGTCGGTTCCAACTTCTCTACATAATTCTATTAATTTTCTCTTCTCTCTTCTTTCTACATCCCTGTGCATCTCTTCCTGCTATTCTATGTCCCTAAACAACTGTACCCACTTTATTCTATTGTTCTATTTTACTTTGCCCTCTTTATCTGTTTTTCTGTTTACCTGTTCCCTCTTCTTTTCCTTTCCATAATAATCTTTTCCCTCGTTTCTATTTCTCTAATCTTTTCTCTCTTAATATTTCACTATAAATCTATTCTCTCTTCTTTCTATTTCTCTCCTTATCTGTTCCCTCGATTCTATTTCTTTATTCATGTGTTCCCATTGGTTCTGATTATCTAATCATCTGTTCCTACTAATCTATGTATCTGTTCATCTTTTCTCGCAATTATATTTTACTATTTTACTGTTCCCTCCAGTCTAATTCTCTGCTAATCTCTTCCCTCTAATCTGTTGTTCTATTAATCTCTCCCCAGTACTCTATTTCTCTGTTTACCTGTTCCCTCGATACCATTTCTCTTTTTATCTGTTTACTGCATTCCTCTATTCATCTGTGCCCTGTATGTTATTTCTCTATTAATCCGTTCCCTCTTCTCTCTATTAATCAAATAACCTGTCCCAACTTCACTCTTTAAATCTAGTATTTGAACCATTCCCTCTCTTTATTTTCTCTCTCTATTTTCCAGTTCCCTCTTTATTCTGTTTCTCTGTTTACCTCTTCGCTCTTTATACTATTTCTCTATTTATCTGTTCCCTCAATACTATTTCACTATTTGTCTGTTTACTCTATCCCATTCCCCTATTAATCTGTGCTCAATATTTTATTTATCTCTTAATCTCTTCCCTCTTTATTAAACTCATAATCTGTTCCAACTTCTCTTTATAAATGCACTAATTTATTCCCTCTTTATTCTGTTTCTCCATATACCTGTTCCCTCTTTATTCTTTTTCCTATTTACCAGTTCCCTCTTCTTTATCTTTCCAAAGTAATCTTTTCCCTCGATTCTATTTCTCTCTTTATCCGTGCTCTCGTCTTTCTATTTCTCTTTATTTGTTCCCTTGATTCTAGTTCTTTATTCATCTGTTCTCATAGATTTTGATGATCTATTCGTCTATTCCCATCCGTTCTGATTATCTAGTCATCTGTTCCCGCTTATCTATTTCTCTATTCATCTCTTCCCTCTAATTTATTCCTCTCTTTATCTGTTCCCTCAACACTATTTCCCTCGATCTGTTCCTTATTCTATGATGTCCCTGTCCATCTTTTCCCTCTTCTTTCTGTGTCCCTGTCCATCTTCTCCTGCCATTCTATGTCCCTATACAACTGTTCCTTCTTTATTCTATTGCTCTATTTACCAGTTCTCTCTTTATACTCTTTTCGATTTACCTCTTCCCTCGTTATTCTATTTCTCTATTTATCAGTTCCCTCTTCTTTCTCTTTCCATAATACTCTTTTCCCTTGTTTCTGTTACTGTCTTTATCTGTTCACTCTTCTTTCTGTTACTCTCCTTAGATGTACTCTCTTCTTATTTCTCTCCTCAGCTGTTCCCTCGATTCTACTTCTTTACTCATCTATTCCCATCGATTCTGATTATCTAATCATGTGTTCCCGCTAATCTATATATCCATTCATCTTTGCCCACTATTATATTATTATTTTTTTGTTCTTTCCAATCTCTTTCTCTACTAATCATTTCACATTAAACTAATTACTATTAATCTATCCCAACTAATCTATTTTTCTATTTATCTGTTCCCTCAATACTATTTCACTATTTATCTGTTAATTTTATCCCATTACTCTTTTAATCTGTGCCCAAGATTTTATTTATCTATTTATCAGTTCCCTCTTCTCTCTATTAATTAATCTGTTCCAATTTCGCTTTATAAATCTATTAATTTACTTCTCCCTTCTCTATGTCCTTATACATCTGTTCCCTCTTCTATGATATCCCTATGCATCTGTTCCCGCTATCCTATGTCCTAATACATCTGTTCTCGCTATTCAATTTCTCTATTAATCTCTTCCCTCTTCATTCTGTTTCCCCATTTACCTGTTCCTTTTTTATTCTTTTCTCTATTTACCTGTTCCCTCTTCTTTATCTTTCCATAATAATCTTTTCCCTTGCTTCTTTTTCTCTTTTCATCTGTACTCTCCTCCTTCTATTTCTCTCTTTATCTGTCCTCTCTTCTTACAATTTCACAACAATTCTGTTCCCTCTTCTCTCTATTAATCAAATAATCTGTTCCAACTCCTCACTATAAATCTATTAATTTACTCCCTCTTATGTCCCCTTTTATCCGTTCCCTTGACTCTTTGTCCTTATCCATCTGTTCCGTCTTTATTTGATTAGTCTATTTTCCTGTTCCCTCTTTATTCTGTTTCTCTATTTACCTGTTCCCTCTTCTTTCTCATTCCAAATTAATCTTTTCCCTCGATTCTATTTCTTTCTTTGTCTGTCCTCTCTTCTTACTATTTCTTTACCTGTTCCTGCGATTCTATTTCTCTATTTATCTGTTCCCCTTAATCAATTTCTCTATTAGTCTGTTCCCTCTTCTCACTGTTATTCTGTTCCCTTTGTTCTATTTCACTGTTAATCTGTTCCCTCTGTTCTTTTCCTCTCTTTATCGGTTCCTGCTATTCTATGGCCCTATACACCTGTTCCCTCTTTATTCTGTGTCTCCATATACCTCGTCCCTGTTTATTCTATTACTCTATTTTCCTTTTCCCTCTTTCTTCTCTTTCTCTATTTACATGTTCACTCTTTATTCTTTTTCTATATTTACCAGTACCCTCTTTCTCCTATCTGCTTATCTGTTCCCTCTTCTTATTCTTTCCATTACAAACTTTTCCCTCGACTCTATATCTCTTTATCTGTTCTCCCTTCTTACTGTTTCACTATAAATCTGTTCCCTTTTCCTTCTATTTCGCTCTTTATCTGTTACTGCTTCTTTCAGTTTCTCTCTTTATCTGTTCCTGCGATTCTATTTCTCGGTTCATTCTGTTCCCTCTAATCGATTTCTCTTTTTCTCTGTTCCCCCTTCTCACTATTAATTTAGTCCCTCTGTTTTGTTCCACTCTTAATCTGTTCCCTCGATCTATTGCTCTTTCTCTGTTCTCTCCAATCTATTTCTCTACTAATCATTTCTCTTTAAACTATTTACTATTAATCTGTGCCCACTAATCTATTTCTCTATTTCTCTGTTCCCTCAATACGATTTCACTATTTATCTGTTTACTCTACTCCATTCCCCTATTCATCTGTGCCCAGTATCTCTTCTGGGGTCATTGTTCTTGGGGTCTATTTTGGGGTCGTTATGTATCGCTCTGGAGTCCAGTATTTTGTTTATCTATAAATCTGTTCCCTCTTTTCTCTATTAATCAAATAATCTGTCCCAACTTCTCTCTATAAATCTAGCAATTGAACCATTCCCTCTCTTTATTCTCTCTCTCTGTTTTCCATTTCCCTCTTTATTCTGTTTCTCTGTTTACCTCTTCCCTCTTTATACTGTTTCTCTATTTATCTGTTCCCTCAATACTATTTCACTATTTATCTGTTTACTCTATTCCATTCCTCTATTCGTCTGTGCTCAATATTTTATTCATCTCTTCCCTCTTCACTTTATTTAACACATAATCTGTTCCAACTTCTCTTTATAAATGCACTAATTTACTCCCTCTTTGTTCTGTGTCCCGATTTGCCTGCTCCCTCTTTATTCTGTTTCTCTATTTACCTGTTCCCTCTTCTTTCTCATTCCAAATTAATCTTTTCCCTCGATTCTGTTTCTCTTTATCCGTGCTCTCGTCTTTCTACTTCTTTGTCTCTGCTCTCATCTTTCTATTTCTCTTTATTTGTTCCCATGATTCTAGTTCTTTATTCATCTGTTCTCATAGGTTTTGATGATCTATTCGTCTATTCCCATCCATTCTGATTATCTAGTCATCTGTTGCCTCTAATCTATTTCTCTATTAATCTCTTCCCTCTAATCTATTTCTCTCTTTATCTGTTCCCTCAACATTATTTCCCTCAATCTGTTCCCTCTTCTTTCTATGTCCCTGTCGATCATTTCCCGCTATTCTATGTCCCTATACAACTGTTCCTTCTTTATTCTATTGCTCTAATTACCAGTTCTGTTTATACCGTTTCTTTTCCCTCTTTATCCTATTTCTCTATTTATCAGTCCCCTCTTCTTTCTCTTTCCATAATACTCTTTTCCCTTGATTCTGTTACTCTCTTTATCTGTGCACTCTTCTTTCTATTTCTCTCCTTAGCTGTACTCTCTTCTTCCTATTTCTCTCCTCAGCTGTTTTCTCGATTCTATTTCTTTATTCATCTACTCCCATCGATTCTGATTATCTAATCACGTGTTCCCGCTAATCTATATATCTATTCATCTTTTCCCACTGTTATACTGTTAATTTTTTCTGTTCTCTCCTGTCTATTTCTCTACTAATCATTCCACTTCGATCTATTTCTCAATTAATCTCTTCCCTCTAATCTATTTCTCTATTTATCTGTTCCCTCATTACGATTTCACTCTTTATCTGTTTACTCTATCCCATTCCTCTTTTAATCTGTGCCCAATATTTTATTTACCTATTAATCTGTTCCCTTTTCTCTCTATTAAGTCTGTTCCAACTTCGCTTTTTAAATCTATTAATTTACTTTTCCCTTCTCTTTCTATGCCTTCATACACCTGTTCCCTCTTCTATGATATCCCTATGTATCTGTTCCTGTTATCCTATGTCCTTATACATCTGTTCCCGCTATTCTATTTCTCTGTTAACCTCTTCCCTCTTTGTTCTGTTTCCATATTTACCTGTTCCCTTTTTATTCTTTTTTCTATTTACCTGTTCCCTCTTCTTTATCTTTCCATAATATTCTTTTCCCTTGATTCTGTTTCTCTCTTTATCTGTCCTCTCTTCTTACATTTTCACTATAATTCTGTTCCCTCGTCTTTCTATTTCTCTATTTATCTGTTCCCTCAATACTATTTCACTATTTATCTGTTTACTCTATTCCATTCCTCCATTAATCTGTGCCCAATATCTCTTCTGGGGTCGTCGTTCTTGGGGTCTATTTTGGGGTCTCTATGGGGTCGCTATGTATCGCTCTGGAGGTGCAGTATTTCTATACGGCCACAAGGCGGCGCTATGGCGTTGCAGTACCCATATCTCACCACTGGGTGTCGCTGCGTCTCCGTATCTCTATGGGGTCACTGTGTTTCACTATTTATCTGTTTACTCTATTCCATTCCTCTATTCATCTGTGCCCAATAATTATTTATCTATTAATCTGTTCCCTCTTTTCTCTATTAATCAAATAACCTGCTCCAATTTCTCGCTATAAATCTATTAATTTACCCCCTCTTCTATGTCCCCGATTATCGGTTCCCTTGACTCTATGTCCCTGTTTATCTGTTCCCTCGACTCTTTGTCCTTATACATCTGTTCCGTCTTTATTCTACTGCTCTATTTTTCTTTTCCCTCTTTATTCTCTTTCTCTATTTAAATGTTCCCTCTTTATTCTTTTACTATATTTACCAGTCCTCTATTTATCTGTTCCCTCTTCTTTTTCTTTCCATTACAAACTTTTCCCTCGATTCTTTGTCTCTTTATCTGTTCTCTCTTCTTACTATTTCACTATAAATCTGTTCTCTATTCCTTCTATTTTGCTCTTTACCTGTTCCCGCTTCTTTCAATTTTTCTCTTTATCTGTTCCCACGATTCTATTTCTCATTTCATTCTGTTCCCCCAATCTAATTCTCGATTAGCCTTTTCCCTCTTCTCACTATTATTTTATTCCCTTCCATTCTATTTTTCTGATAATCTGTTCCCTCTGTTCTGTTTCACTCTTAATCTGTTCCCTCGATCTATTTCTCTCTGTTCCCTTTAATTCTCAATTAATCCGCCCCCATTAATCTATTTCTCTATTCCCCTGTTCCCTCAATACAATTTCACTACCTTTTTACGCTATTGCATTCCTCTATTAATCTGTGCCCATTATTGTATTTATCTATTAATCTCTTCCCTCTTCTCTTTATTAAACACAATCTGCTCCAACTTCACTTTATAAATCCACTAATTTACTCCTCCTTTGTTCTGTGTCCCTATTTACCTGTTCCATGTTTATTCTGTTTATTTACCCGTTCTCTCTTTGTTCTACTACTCTGTTTACCTGTTCCCTCTTCTTTCTCATTCCAAAATAATCTTTCCCCTCGATTCTATTGCTCTCTTCATCTGTACTCTCTACCTTCTATTTCTCTCTTTATCTGTCCTCTCTTCTTACTATTTCACAATAATTCTGTTCCCTCTTCTTTCTATTTTTCCATTTATCTGTTCCCTCAATACTTTTACTCTATTGCATTCCTCTATTAATCTGTGCCCTATATGTTATTTGTCTATTAATCCGTTCCCTCTTCTCTCTATTAAATGATCTGTTCCAATTTCTCTTTATAAATCTAGTAATTGACTCTTTCCTCTTTATTCTCTATTTACTTGTTCCCTCTTTATTCTCTCTCTCTATTTCCCTGTTCCCTCTTCTTTATCTTTCCATAACATTCTCTTCCCTCGATTCTATTTCTCTTTATCTGTCCTCTCTACTTCCTGTTTCACTATGAATCTCTCTACTTTCTATTTCCCTCGTTATCTGTTCCCACTTCTTTCAATTTCAATCTTTCTGTTCTCGCGATACTATTTCTCCGATCACTCTGTACCCTCTAGTCAATTTCTCTATTTATCTGTTCTCTCCTCTTCATATTTCTCTTTCATCTATTCCCTCTCTTCGATTTCTCTGCTACCTCTTCTCACTATTAATTTATTCATTCTGTTCTATTTCAATCTTAATCTGTTCCCTCGTTTCTATTTTTTTTCTCTATCCCCACTAATCTATTTCTCTATTTATCTGTTCCCTCAATATGATTTCACTATTTAGCTGTTTACTCTATTCCATTCCTCTATTCATCTGTACCCAATATTTTATCTATCTTTTAATCTGTTCGCTCTTCTCTCTATTAATCAAATAACCTGTTCCAACATGGCCCTATAAATCTATTAATTTACTCTTCCCTTTTATTTCTGTGTCCATATTTACCTGCTCCCTCTCTATTCTATTTCTGTATTTATCTGTTCCCTCTTCTTTATCTTTCCATAATTATCTTTTCCCTTGATTCTGTTTCTTTCCTTATCTGTTTTCTCTTCTTACTGTTTCAATATAATTCCGTGCTCTCTTCTTTCTCTTTATCCCTTTCTTTGTTCCCTCGGTGATAAAGAAATAGAAATCTGCTCTCATCGATTTTGATTATCTATTCGTCTATTCCCATCGATTTGGATTATCTAATCATCTGTTCCCGCTAATCTATTACACTATAAATCTCTTCCCTCTAATCTATTTCTCTATTCATCTGTTCCCTCAATACTATTTCACTATTTATCTGTTTATTCCATTCCTCTATTCATCTCTGCCCAATATTTTATTTATCTATTAATTTGTTGCCTCTTTATTCCGTGTCCCTATTTACGTCTTCCCTATTCTTTCTCTTTCCAAAATAATCTTTTCCCTCGATTCTATTTCTCTCTTCATCTGTACTCCCTTCTATTTCTCTCTTTGTCTGTCCTCTCTTCTTACTATTTCACAATAATTCTGTTCCCTCTTCTTTCTATTTCTCCATTTAACTGTTCCCTCGATTCTTTTTTTCTTTTTATCTGTTCCCCATAATATATTTCTCTATTAGTCTGTTCCCTCGTCTCGCTATTATATTATTCCCTCTGTTCTATTTCACTGTTAAGCTGATCCCACTATTCTATGTCCCTGTGCATCTCTTCCCGCTGATCTATGCCCCTATACAGCTGTTCCCTCTTTATTCTATTGCTCTATTTACCTGTTCCCTTTTAATTCTCAGGCTGTAATTACCAGTTCCCTCTTAATTCTCATGTTCTAGTTACCAGTTCCCTCTTCTTTATCTTTCCATAATAATCTTTTCCCTCGATTCTATTCCTCTCTGTATCTGATCTCTCTTCTTTCAATTTCTCTTTCATGTATTCCCTTTATTCAATTTCTCTTTTTATCTGTTCCCCCTAATCGATTGCTCTATTGGTCTGTTGCCTCTTCTCACTATTAATTTATTCCCTCTGTTCTATTTCTCCATTTATCTGTTCCCTCGTTTCCATTTCTCTTTCTCTTATCCCTCTAATCTATTTCTCTACTCATCTTTTCCCTTTAATCTATTTCTCTATTAATCTGTCCCCACTAATTCCTCTATTTATCTGTTCCCTCAATACTATTTCACTATTTATCTGTTTACTCTATTCCATTCCTCTATTCATCTGTGCCCAATATCTCTTCTGGGGTCATTGTTCTTGAGGTCCCTATGGGTTCTCCATGGCTTCGCTATGGGGTCGCTATGTATCGCTCTGGAGGTGCAGTATTTCTATACGGCCACAAGGCGGCGCTATGGCGTTGCAGTACCCATATCCACCACTGGGTGTCGCTGTGTCTCCGTATCTCTATGGCGACACTGTGTTTCACTATTTATCTGTTTATTCCATTCCTCTATTCATCTGTGCCCAATATTTTATTTATCTATTAATCTGTTCCCTCTTCTCTCTATTAATCAAATAATCTGTTCCAACTTCTCTCTATAAATCTATTAATTTACTTCCCCTTCTATGTCCCCAATTATCGGTTCCCTATGTCTCTGTTTATCCGTTCACTCGACTCTTTGTCCCTATACATCTGTTCCGTCTTTATTCTATTACTCTATTTTCCTGTTCCCTTTTTATTCTGTTTTCTATTTTCCTGTTCCCACTATATTCTATTGATCTATTGTCCTGTTCCCTCTTTATTTCGTTTCTATTTGCCTGTTCCCTCTTTATTCTGTTTCTCTATTTACCTGTTCCCTCTTCTTTCTCATTCCAAATTAATCTTTTCCCTCGATTCTGTCGCTCTTTATCCGTGCTCTCTTCTTTCTGTCTCTCCTTAGCTGTACTCTCTGCATTCTATTTCTCTCCTTAGAATCGAGGGAACAGCTATTTCTTTATTCACCTATTCCCATCGATTCTGATTATCTAATCATGTGTTCCTGCTAATCAATATATCTATTCATCTTTTCCCACTATTATACTATTAATTTTTTCTGTTCTCTCCAATCTATTTCTCTACTAATCATTTCACTATTTACTATTAATCTGTCCCAACTAATCGATTTCTCCATATCATCTATCCCATTCCTCTTTTAATCTGTGCCCAATATTTTATTTACCTATTTATCTGTTCCCTCTTCTCTCGATTAATTAATAGTCTGTTCCAACTTTGCTATATAAATCTATTAATTTACTTTTCCCTTCTTTTTCTATGTCCTTATACATCTGTTCCCTCTTCTATCTATGATATCCCTATATATCTGTTCCTGCTATCCTATGTCCTTATACATCCGTTCCCGCTATTCTATTTCCCTTATTAACCTCTTCCCTCTTTATTCTGTTTCCCCATTTACCTGTTCCCTTTTTATTCTTTCTTCTATTTACCAGTTCCCTCTTCTTTATTATGGAAAGATAATCTTTTCCCTCCATTCTATTTCTCTCTTCATCTCTTCCTGCGGTTCTATTTCTCCGTTCATCCTGTTCCCTCTCATCAATTTCTCTATTTATCTGATCTCTCTTCCTTCTTTTTCTCTTTTATCTGTTCCCTCTGATCTTTTTCTCTAGTAGTCTGTTCTCTATTCTCATTAATATTTTATCCCCTGTTGTATTTCACTGTTAATCTGATCCCTCGATACTATCTCTCTCTTCATCTTCATCTGTGCTCTCTTCTTTCTATTACTCTCTTTATTTGTACTCCCTTTTTTCTATTTCTCTTGTCATCTGTTCCCTTTGATTTTGATTATCAATTTGTCTATTCACATCGATTCTGATTACCTAATGATCTGTTCCCGCTAATCTATTTCTCTATTAATCTCTTCCCTCTTATCTATTTCTCTATTTCTGTTCCCTCAGTACTATTTCACTATTTATATTAATTTTATTCCTCTATTAATCTGTGCCCAATATTTTATTTATCTATTAATCTTTTCCCTCTTCTCTATTACCCAAATAATCTGTTCCAACTGCTCTATATAATTCTTTTAATTTACTCTTCTCTCTTCCTTTTATGTCCCTATACAACTGTTCCCTCTTTATTATATTGCTCTATTTACCTGTTCCCTCTTAACTCTATTGCTCTAATTACGTATTCCCTCTCCATTTACCTGTTCCACGTCATTCTCTTCTCCATTTACCTGTTCCCTCTTCTTTCTCTTTCCAAATTAATCTTTTCCCTCACTTCTATTTATCTCTTTCTCTGTTCCCTTGATTCTATTTCTTTATTAATCTGTTCCCCGTTGGTTCTGATTATCTATTCGTCTATTCCTATCTATTCTGATTATATAATCATCTGTCCCCACTAATCTATTTCTCTATTTATCTGTTCCCTCAATACCATTTCACTCTTTATCTGTTTACTCTATTCCATTCCTCAAATCATCTGTGCCCAATATCTTATTTCTCTATTAATCTGTTCCCTCTTCTCTATTAATCAAATAATTTGTTCCAACTTCTCCATATAATTCTATTATTTTACTCTTCTCTCTTCTTTCTTTGTCTCACTGTGTCTGTTCCCTCTTCATTCTATGATGTCCCTGTGCACCTGTTCCCTCTTTATTCTCTCTCTGTTTACCTGTTCCCTCCTCTTTATCTTTCCATAACAATCTCTTCCCTCGATTCTATGTCTCTTTATCTGTTCTCTCTTCATACTATCTCACTATAATTCTCTTCTCTCTTCTTTCTATTTCTCTCTTTACCTGTTCCCGCTTCTTTCAATTTCAATCTTTATCAGTTCTCGCGATACTATTTCTCCAATAATCCTAGTCAATTTCTCTATTTATCTGCTCTCTCTTCTTTCAATTTCTCTTTTATCTATTCCCTCTATTCGATTTCTCTTTTCTTCTGTTCCCCCTAATCGATTGCTCGATTGGTCTGTTCCCTCTTCTCACTATTAATTCATTCCCTCTGTTCTATTTCACTATTAATCTGTTCCATCGTCTCTATTTCTTTTTCTCTGTTCCCTCTAATCTATTTCTTTATTAATCTGTCCCCACTAATCTATTTATTAGTTCCCTCAATACGATTTCACTATTTGTCTGTTTACTCTATCCATTCCTCTATATCTGTGCTCGATATTTTACCTATTACTCTCTTCCTTCTTCTCTATATTAAACACATCATCTGTTCCAACTTCTCTCTATAAATCTATTTACTCCCTCTTTGTTTTGTGTCCCTATTTGCCTGCTCCCTCTTTATTCTGTTTCTCTACTTAGCTGTTCCCTCTTCTTTCTCATTCCAAATTAATCTTTTCTCTCTATTCTACGTCGCTCTTTATCCGTGCTCCCTTCTTTCTACATCGCTCTTTATCCGTGCTCCCTTCTTTCTACGTCGCTCTTCATCCGTGCCCTCTTCTCTCTATGTCGCTCTTTATCCGTGCTCTCTTCTTTCTATCTCTCCTTAGCTGTAATCTCTACATTCTATTTCTCTCCTTAGCTGTTCCCTCGATTCTATTTCTTTACTCATCTATTCCCATCGATTCTGATTATCTAATCACGTGTTCCCGCTAATCAATATATCTATTCATCTTTTCCCACTATTTTACTACTAATTTTTTCTGTTCTCTCCAATCTATTTCTCTACTAATCATTTCACTTTGATCTATTTACTATTAATCTGTCCCAACTAATCTATTTCTCTGTATCATCTCTCCCATTCCTCTTTTATTCTGTGCCCAGTATTTTATTTATCTATTAATCTGTTCCCTTTTCTCTCTATTAATCAAAAATCTGTTCCAACTTTGCTATATAAATCTCTTAATTTGCTCTTCTTTTTCTATGTCCCTATATATCTGTTCCCTCCTTTATCTGAAGTCCCTATCCATCAGCTTCCGCTATTGTATTTCTCTGTTAACCTCTTCCCTCTTTATTCTATTTCTCTATTAACCTGTTCCCTCTTTATTCTATTTCTCTTTATCTTTTTTCTCTTTATTCTGTTTCTCCATTTACCTGTTCCCTTTTTATTCTTTTTCCTTTTTATCGGTTCCCTCTTCTTTATATTTCCATAATAATCTTTTCCCTCGATTCTGTTTCTCTCTCTGTCCTCTCTTCTTACAGTTTCACTGTAATTCTCTTCCCTCTCTTTATCTGTTCCTGCGGTTCTATTTCTCCGTTCATCCTGTTCCCTCTCATCAATTTCTCTATTTATCTGTTCTCTCTTCCTTCTTTTTCTCTTTTATCTCTTCCCCCTAATCGATTTCTCTATTAGTCTGTTCCCTCTTGTCACTAATAATTTATCCCCTGTTCTATTTCACTGTTAATCTGTTCCCTCGATAGTATCTCTCTCTTCATCTGTGCTCTCTTCTTTCTATTTCTCTCTTTATTTGTAATCTCTTTTTTCTATTTCACTGTTCATCGATTGTGATTATCTAGTCATGTGTTCCCTCTATTCTATTTCTCTATTAATCTCGTCCCTCTAATCTATTTTTTTCTGTTGTTTCTTATCTATTTCTCTATTCATCTGTTCCCTCAATACTATTTCACTATTTATCTGTTTACTCTATTCCATTCCTCTATTCAACTGTGTCCAGTATTTTAGTTATCTAATAATCTGTTCCCTCTTCTCTCTATTAATCCAATAATCTGTTCCATCTATTAATTTACTCTTCCCTCTCCTTTTCTATGTCCCTATACATCAGTTCCCTCTTCTTCCTACGATGTCCCTGTGCATCTCTTCCCACTATTCTATGTCCCTAAACAACTGTTCCCTCTTTATTTTTTTGTTCTGTTTACCTGTTCCCGCATTTTTCCCTTTCCATAATAATCTTTTCCCTTGATTCTATTTCTCACTCTCTGTTCTCTCTTCTTTCTATTTCTCTACTTTTCTGTACTCACTTCTTCCTATTTCTCTCCTTATGTTCCCTCGATTCTATTTCTTTATTCATCTGTTCCCATCGATATTATCTATTCATCTATTCCCATCGATTCTAATTATCTAATCATCTGTTCCCTCTAATTTATTTATCTGTTCATCTTTTCATGCTATTATATTTTTCTCTTCCCACTAATCTATTTCTCTATTTATCTGTCCCCTCAATGCTATTTCACTATTTATCAGTTTACTCTATCCCATTCCTCTATTCATCTGTTCCCAATATTTTATCTCTCTATTAATCTGTTCCCTTTTCTCCCTGTTAATCAAGTAATCTGTTCCAACTTCCGTACATAATTCTATTAATTTACTCCCTCTTCTATCTATTTCTCTCTTTTACTCTTCCCTCTTCATTCTGTTTCTCCATTTACCAGATCCCTCCCCTTTCTCTCTCTCTCTCTCTCTCTCTCTCTCTCTATTTACTGGTTCCCTCTCCTTTCTATTTATTTACTGGTTCCCTCTCCTTTCTATTTATTTACTGGTTCCCTCTCCTTTCTATTTATTTACTGGTTCCCTCTCCTTTCTATTTATTTACTGGTTCCCTCTCCTTTCTATTTATTTACTGGTTCCCTCTCCTTTCTATTTATTTACTGGTTCCCTCTCCTTTCTATTTCTCTCCCTTTGTGTTCCTTGGATTCTCTTTCTTTATTCATCTTTTCCCATCGATTCTGATTATCTAATCATGTGTTCCCGCTAATCTGTATATGCATTCATCTTTTCCCGTTATTATATTACTCAATTTTTCTGTTCTCTCCAATCTATTTCTCTACTAATCTTTTCCCTTTAATCTATTTCTCCATTAATCTGTCCCCACTAATCTATTTCTCTATTTAACTGTTCCCTCAATACTATTTCACTATTTATCTCTTTATTCCATTCCTCTATTCATCTCTGCCCAATATTTTATTTATCTATTAATCTGTTCCCTCTTCTCTCTATTAATAAAAAATCTATTCCAACTTCGCTATATACATCTACTCTTTTATTCTTACCTTCTCTTTCTGTGTCCCTATACATACGTTCCGTCTTATATCTCTGATGTCCCTATACATCTGTTCCCGCTATCCTATTTCTCTGTTAACCTTTTCCCTCTTTACTCTGTTTCTCCATTAACCTGTTCCCTTTTTATTCTTTTTCCATTTTACCAGTTCCCTCTTTATTCTATCGGTCTATTTATCAGTTCCCTCTTCTTTATCTTTCCATAATAATCTTTTCCCTCGATTCTGTTTCTCTCTTTATCTGTTCTCTCTTCTTACAGTTTCACTATACTTCTGTTCACTCTTCTTTCTATTTCACTCTTTATCTGTTCCCGCGGTTCTATTTCTCCATTCATCCTGTTCCCGCGGTTCTATTTCTCCTTTCATCCTGTTCCCTCTCATCAATTTCTCTATTTATCTGTTCTCTCTTCCTTCTTTTTCTCTCTTACCTATTTCCTCTAATCGATTTCTCTATTTGTCTGTTCCCTCTTGTCACTAATAATTTATCCCCTGTTCTATTTCACCATTAATCTATTTCCTCTGTTCCCTCGATACTACATCTCTCTTCATCTGTACTCTCTTCTTTCCATTTCTCTATTTGTAATCTCTTTTTTCTATTTCTTTATTCATCTATTCCCATCCATTTTGATTATCTATTCGTCTATTCCCATCGATTCTGATTATATAATCATCTGTTCCCTCTAATCTATTTCTCTATTAATCTCATCCCTCTAATCTATTTTTTTTCTGTTTTCTTTTTATCTATTTCTCTATTTATCTGTTCCCTCAATACTATTTCACTATTTATCTGTTTACTCTATTCCATTCCTCCATTAATCAGTGCCCAATATCTCTTCTGGGGTCGTCGTTCTTGGGGTCTATTTTGGGGTCTCTATGGGATCGCTATGTATCGCTCTGGAGGTGCAGTATTTCTATACGGCCACAAGGCGGCGCTATGGCGTTGCAGTACCCATATCTCACCACTGGGTGTCGCTGCGTCTCCGTATCTCTATGGGGACACTGTGTTTCACTATTTATCTTTTTACTCCATTCCATTCCTCTATTCATCTGTGCCCAATAATTATTTATCTATTAATCTGTTCCCTCTTTTCTCTATTAATCAAATAATATGTTCCAATTTCTCGCTATAAATCTATTAATTTACACCCTCTTCTATGTCCCCGATTATCGGTTCCCTTGACTCTATGTCCCTGTTTATCCGTTCCCTCGACTCTTTGTCCTTATACATCTGTTCCGTCTTTATTCTATTACTCTATTTTTCTTTTCCCTCTTTATTCTCTTTCTCTATTTAAATGTTCCCTCTTTATTCTTTTTCTATATTTACCAGTCCTCTATTTATCTGTTCCCTCTTCTTTTTCTTTCCATTACAAACTTTTCCCTCGATTCTTTGTCTCTTTATCTGTTCTCTCTTCTTACTATTTCACTATAAATCTGTTCTCTATTCCTTCTATTTTGCTCTTTACCTGTTCCCGCTTCTTTCAATTTCTCTCTTTATCTGTTCCCACGATTCTATTTCTCATTTCATTCTGTTCCCCCTAATCTAATTCTCGATTAGCCTTTTCCCTCTTCTCACTATTATTTTATTCCCTTCCATTCTATTTTTCTGATAATCTGTTCCCTCTGTTCTGTTTCACTCTTAATCTGTTCCCTCGATCTATTTCTCTCTGTTCCCTTTAATGTATTTCTCAATTAATCTGTCCCCATTAATCTATTTCTCTATTCCCCTGTTCCCTCAATACAATTTCACTACCTTTTTACGCTATTGCATTCCTCTATTAATCTGTGCCCATTATTTTATTTATCTATTAATCTCTTCCCTCTTCTCTTTATTAAACACAATCTGCTCCAACTTCACTTTATAAATCCACTAATTTACTCCTTCTTTGTTCTGTGTCCCTATTTACCTGTTCCATGTTTATTCTGTTTATTTACCCGTTCTCTCTTTGTTCTACTACTCTGTTTACCTGTTCCCTCTTCTTTCTCATTCCAAAATAATCTTTTCCCTCGATTCTATTGCTCTCTTCATCTGTACTCTCTTCCTTCTATTTCTCTCTTTATCTGTCCTCTCTTCTTACTATTTCACAATAATTCTGTTCCCTCTTCTTTCTATTTCTCCATTTATCTGTTCCCTCGATTCTTTTTCTCTTTTTATCTGTTTCCTCTATTGCATTCCTCTATTAATCTGTGCCCTATATGTTATTTGTCTATTAATCCGTTCCCTCTTCTCTCTATTAAATGATCTGTTCCAATTTCTCTTTATAAATCTAGTAATTGACTCTTTCCTCTTTATTCTCTATTTACTTGTTCCCTCTTTATTCTCTCTCTATTTCCCTGTTCCCTCTTCTTTATCTTTCCATAACAATCTCTTCCCTCGATTCTATTTCTCTTTATCTGTCCTCTCTACTTCCTGTTTCACTATGAATCTCTCTACTTTCTATTTCCCTCGTTATCTGTTCCCACTTCTTTCAATTTCAATCTTTCTGTTCTCGCGATACTATTTCTCCGATCACTCTGTACCCTCTAGTCAATTTCTCTATTTATCTGTTCTCTCCTCTTCATATTTCTCTTTCATCTATTCCCTCTCTTCGATTTCTCTGCTACCTCTTCTCACTATTAATTTATTCATTCTGTTCTATTTCAATCTTAATCTGTTCCCTCGTTTCTATTTTTTTTCTCTATCCCCACTAATCTATTTCTCTATTTATCTGTTCCCTCAATATGATTTCACTATTTAGCTGTTTACTCTATTCCATTCCTCTATTCATCTGTACCCAATATTTTATCTATCTTTTAATCTGTTCGCTCTTCTCTCTATTAATCAAATAACCTGTTCCAACATGGCCCTATAAATCTATTAATTTACTCTTCCCTTTTATTTCTGTGTCCATATTTACCTGCTCCCTCTCTATTCTATTTCTGTATTTATCTGTTCCCTCTTCTTTATCTTTCCATAATTATCTTTTCCCTTGATTCTGTTTCTTTCCTTATCTGTTCTCTCTTCTTACTGTTTCAATATAATTCCGTGCTCTCTTCTTTCTCTTTATCCCTTTCTTTGTTCCCTCGATTCTATTTCTTTATCAATCTGCTCTCATCGATTTGGATTATCTAATCATCTGTTCCCGCTAATCTATTACACTATAAATCTCTTCCCTCTAATCTATTTCTCTATTCATCTGTTCCCTCAATACTATTTCACTATTTATCTGTTTATTCCATTCCTCTATTCATCTCTGCCCAATATTTTATTTATCTATTAATTTGTTGCCTCTTTATTCCGTGTCCCTATTTACGTCTTCCCTATTCTTTCTCTTTCCAAAATAATCTTTTCCCTCGATTCTATTTCTCTCTTCATCTGTACTCCCTTCTATTTCTCTCTTTGTCTGTCCTCTCTTCTTACTATTTCACAATAATTCTGTTCCCTCTTCTTTCTATTTCTCCATTTAACTGTTCCCTCGATTCTTTTTTTCTTTTTATCTGTTCCCCATAATATATTTCTCTATTAGTCTGTTCCCTCGTCTCGCTATTATATTATTCCCTCTGTTCTATTTCACTGTTAAGCTGATCCCACTATTCTATGTCCCTGTGCATCTCTTCCCGCTGATCTATGCCCCTATACAACTGTTCCCTCTTTATTCTATCGCTCTATTTACCTGTTCCCTTTTAATTCTCAGGCTGTAATTACCAGTTCCCTCTTAATTCTCATGTTCTAGTTACCAGTTCCCTCTTCTTTATCTTTCCATAATAATCTTTTCCCTCGATTCTATTCCTCTCTGTATCTGATCTCTCTTCTTTCAATTTCTCTTTCATGTATTCCCTTTATTCAATTTCTCTTTTTATCTGTTCCCCCTAATCGATTGCTCGATTGGTCTGTTGCCTCTTCTCACTATTAATTTATTCCCTCTGTTCTATTTCTCCATTTATCTGTTCCCTCGTTTCCATTTCTCTTTCTCTTATCCCTCTAATCTATTTCTCTACTCATCTTTTCCCTTTAATCTATTTCTCTATTAATCTGTCCCCACTAATTCCTCTATTTATCTGTTCCCTCAATACTATTTCACTATTTATCTGTTTACTCTATTCCATTCCTCTGTTCATCTGTGCCCAATATCTCTTCTGGGGTCATTGTTCTTGAGGTCCCTATGGGTTCTCCATAGCTTCGCTATGGGGTCGCTATGTATCGCTCTGGAGGTGCAGTATTTCTATACGGCCACAAGGCGGCGCTATGGCGTTGCAGTACCCATATCCACCACTGGGTGTCGCTGTGTTTCCGTATGTCTATGGCGACACTGTGTTTCACTATTTATCTGTTTATTCCATTCCTCTATTCATCTGTGCCCAATATTTTATTTATCTATTAATCTGTTCACTCTTCTCTCTATTAATCAAAAATCTGTTCCAAATTTGCTAACTTTCCAACTTTCCTTCTTATCTATTTCTCTATTTCTGTTCCCTCAATACTATTTCACTATTTATATTAATTCTATTCCTCTATTAATCTGTGCTCAATATTTTATTTATCTATTAATCTTTTCCCTCTTCTCTATTAACCAAATAATCTGTTGCAACTGCTCTATATAATTCTTTTAATTTACTCGTCTCTCTTCTTTTTATGTCCCTATACAACTGGTCCCTCTTTATTATATTGCTCTATTTAACAATTTCCTCTTTATTCTGTTTCTGTATTTATCAATTCCTAATTATTTTTCTTTCCATATTAATCTTTTCCCTCGATTCTATTTCTCTCGTCTTACTATTTCTCTGCTTCTCCGTTCCCTCTTTTTATCAATTGCTCTATTTACCTGTTCCCTCTTAACTCTATTGCTCTAATTACGTATTCCCTCTCCATTTACCTGTTCCACGTCATTCTCTTCTCCATTTACCTGTTCGCTCTTCTTTCTCTTTCCAAATTAATCTTTTCCCTTACTTCTATTTATCTCTTTCTCTGTTCCCTTGATTCTATTTCTTTATTAATCTGTTCCCCGTTGGTTCTGATTATCTATTCGTCTATTCCTATCTATACTGATTATATAATCATCTGTCCCCACTAATCTATTTCTCTATTTATCTGTTCCCTCAATACGATTTCACTATTTATCTGTTTACTCTATTCCATTCCTCAATTCATCTGTGCCCACTAATCTATTTCTCTATTAATCTGTTCCCTCTTCTCTATTAATCAAATAATTTGTTCCAATTTCTCTATATAATTCTATTATTTTACTCTTCTCTCTTCTTTTTATGTCCCTCTGTATCTGTTCCCTCTTCATTCTATGATGTCCCTGTGCACCTGTTCCCTCTTTATTCTCTCTCTGTTTACCTGTTCCCTCTTCTTTATCTTTCCATAACAATCTCTTCCCTCGATTCTATGTCTCTTTATCTGTTCTCTCTTCATACTATCTCACTATAATTCTCTTCTCTCTTCTTTCTATTTCTCTCTTTACCTGTTCCCGCTTCTTTCAATTTCAATCTTTATCAGTTCTCACGATACTATTTCTCTGATAATCCTAGTCAGTTTCTCTGTTTATCTGCTCTCTCTTCTTTCAATTTCTCTTTTCATCTGTTTCCCGCTAATCGATTGCTTCATTGGTCTGTTCCCTCTTCTCACTATTCATTCATTCCCTCTGTTCTATTTCACTGTTAATCTGTTCCATCGTCTCTGTTTCTTTTTCTCTGTTCCCTCTAATCTATTTCTTTATTAATCTGTCCCCACTAATCTATTTATTAGTTCCTTCAATACGATTTCACTATTTGTCTGTTTACACTATCCATTCCTCTATTCATCTGTGCTCAATATTTTACCTATTACTCTTTTCCTTCTTCTTTTTATTAAATACAATCTGATCCAACTTCTCTCTATAAATCTATTTACCCCCTCTTTGTTTTGTGTCCCTATTTGCCTGCTCCCTCTTTATTCTTTTCCTCTGTTTACCTGTTCCCTCTTCCTTCTCATTCCAATTTAATCTTTTCCCTCTATTCTACGTCGCTCTTCATCCGTGCTCTCTTCTCTCTACGTCGCTCTTCATCCGTGCTCTCTTCTCTCTACGTCGCTCTTCATCCGTGCTCTCTTCTCTCTACGTCGCTCTTCATCCGTGCTCTCTTCTCTCTACGTCGCTCTTCATCCGTGCTCTCTTCTCTCTACGTCGCTCTTCATCCGTGCTCTCTTCTCTCTACGTCGCTCTTCATCCGTGCTCTCTTCTCTCTACGTCGCTCTTCATCCGTGCTCTCTTCTCTCTACGTCGCTCTTCATCCGTGCTCTCTTCTCTCTACGTCGCTCTTCATCCGTGCTCTCTTCTATTTCTCTCCTTAGCTGTTCCCTCTATTCTATTTCTTTATTCATCTATTCCCATCGATTCTGATTATCTAATCATGTGCTCCCGCTAATCTGTATATCTATTCGTCTTTTCCCACTATTATACTATTAATTTTTTCTGTTCTCTCCAATCTGTTTCTCTACTAGTATTTCACTTTAATCTATTTACTATTAATCTGTCCCCATTTATCGATTTCTCTATTTATCTGATCCCTCAATACGATTTCACTATTTCTCTGTTAATTGTATCCCATTCCTCTTTTAATATGTGACCAAAATTATATTTGTCTATTAATCTGTTCCCTCTTCTCTTTATTAAACACATAATCTGTTCCAACTTCTCTACAGAATTCTATTAATTTTCTCTTCTCTCTTCTATGTCCCTGTGCATCTCTTCCCGCTATTCTATGTCCATATACAACTGTTCCCTCTTTATTCAGTTTTTGTGTTTACCTGTTTCCTCTATTCTCTTTCTGTATTTATCAATTCCCTCTTCTTTTTCTTTCCTTTATAATCATTTCCCTCGATTCTATTTATCTTTTCTCTCTTCTTACTATTTCTCTGCTTTTCTGTTCCCTCTTAATTCTAATGCTCTGATTACCTGTTCCCACGTCATTCTGTTTCTCCATTTACCTGTTCCCCCTACATTCTCTCTCCCTTTTTACCTGTTCCCTCTTTTTTCTCTTTACAAATTAATCTTTTCCCTCAATTCTGTTTCTCTCTTTATCTGTTCTCTCTTCTTTCTATTTCTCCCTTAATCTGTTCCCTTGATTCTATTTCTTTATTCGTCTGTTCCCATCTGTTTTGATTATCTATTCGTCTATTCCCATCGATTCTGATTATCTAATAATACCTACAATATTTATCTATTAATCTCATCCCTCTAATTTATTTTTTCTTTTCTATCTAATCTATTTCTTTATCTGTTCCCTCAATACTATTTCACTATTTATCTGTTTACTCTACTCCATTCCTCTATTCATCTGTGCCCAATATTTTGTTTATCTATTAATCTGTTCCCTCATTCTCTCTATTAATCAAACAATCTGTTCCAACTTCTATTAGTTTATTAATTTACACCCTCTCCTATTTCTCTCTTTATCTCATCCCGCTCTTCTGTGCCCCTGTTGTCAAACTGCCCCCTCTTCTTTCTGTTGCCCTACTCACCTCTTCCCTCTCTTCTGTTGCCCTACTCACCTCTTCCCTCTCTTCTGTTGCCCTACTCACCTCTTCCCTCTCTTCTGTTGCCCTACTCACCTCTTCCCTCTCTTCTGTTGCCCTACTCACCTCTTCCCTCTCTTCTGTTGCCCTACTCACCTCTTCCCTCTCTTCTGTTGCCCTACTCACCTCTTCCCTCTCTTCTGTTGCCCTACTCACCTCTTCCCTCTCTTCTGTTGCCCTACTCACCTCTTCCCTCTCTTCTGTTTCCCTACTCACCTCTTCCCTCTCTTCTGTTGCCCTACTCACCTCTTCCCTCTCTTCTGTTTTACTATTAATCTTTTTACTCTATTCCATTCCTCTAATAATCTGTGAACAATATTATTTTTTTTAATTATCTGTTCCCTCTTCTGTCTATTATTCAAGTAATCTTTTCCAACTTCTCTCTATAAATCCATTGATTTTCTCCCTCTTCTGTTCCTCTCATCTTCTCTTCTTGCTTCTTTCCGTTCCTCCATTAGTAGAGCAAGAAAAGGTCCTTCCCATCGAGGAGTTAGAGATGACTCTTTCTATGTTTTAATTATAATCTTGATCCTTGGACTGATTCGATGTATTGCCATACCTAGTGGGGGGCCATTGTACCACCAGTCCTTTCTTTCTTAATTCATTCCTTCTCTTATTAGTTTCAGTTAAATATTCCTGTAGTATTTTTTATTTTACCTTGGGATGTTCTGATGGGAGTTTTAAATTGTATGGCATTCCATATCACATTTCAAAAGGTGATATTCCAGTATCTGTTCTTGGTTGTGTTCTTTAATTAAGTAGCGCCAGGGGCAAACACTTAATCCAAGACATCATGGTTTCTATCATTAATTTAATAAGCCTTTTTTTTTTTAATTTCCTCATTCGTCCTTTCTACTCTACGTTCTTCCACATTAAACCTAGGAGGCTTTCTAGTGGTATGTCTAGTAGCTTCACCTGCGAGCCACCCATGGGGTCAGAGGGCTCACTCGGCCTCTGTCCCATCTTCCGGAGCACTCACACACATACACACACTCGCGCCCCTCGGTCGTGACCCACGCCCTCGCGGGCAATGGGAACTGCACTACTAGAGGGTCCGCACTCGCTTCGCCCCTACGGGACGTCTCAGTCAGGCGTGCTCCGGGATGCCCACCCCAATCAAGCAGATTCACACAAATACTTACTCAATCCTGAGTCTTCATTGGTGTCTTCGTGCACAAAAACTGCAAGGTACTGCAGTTTCTTTCACTTGTTTACCGAAATTAGAGTTTGGAGCTACAGGTCCCTGCACAGGAATTACCCAGCCCAGGGGCCGTCCAGAGACACGGTGTCCCCCCTGGAATGGGAATTCCACAGCAGAGTCACAACACCAAATTGTTATAGGTGTTAAGAGAATGATATACACCAATCGTTGCCAATAGTAAGGAATGAATTGAGTAAGCAATAAACGAGTGAAACAGCGCTGGGCAGCCAGGAGTCTGCGCTTCACCAGAGGCGTGCAACGGGTGCCTACCATCCCTTCTTTTTATTGTCTCTTATCTCCGCATTCCTGTTTGATTTTTCTTTTTCTGGGCTGCTCCAGCTGTTATTTGGCAGTTGTTCTCTACCTCCTGGTGATGGAGATGATGAAGGCCGTAGTCCTCTTCAACTCTGATCATGCGCACTTAAGAGGAGATTTCCACTTATTTTTCTTCTGCAGTCTCTTAGAAGGTCACTGCTATATTTTGTTCATTGTCCAGGTGTTAGAACTAAGCACTGTGGCTCCAGCTTGTACAAAGTTCATAGACAACACATTTATTTATTTGTTTTGAGACTTTTACAAATTACATATTTCTCAGGAAAAAACATTGAAAAACACTAACATGTCTATTTCAAGTCAGTTTGATTAAGAAGTACAGAACTTATTTTTATCACAATCCCGTTCTGTCACCACAATATCCTTAGTTCTTACGTCACTGCTCCACAACGGCATAATAGTATCAGTCCCCTAGCACCTACCATCAACATTCCTCTTTACCATCTCACTCCACTGCTTACTCAACATCACCCCACAGTATCTCATTCAAACGGTGCTACTCCCTACAACGCAATGGAAAACGCAGCAGCAGTAATGGAGTAACCAAGCCTCAGGTTACAGTAAGGGCAAATACAGTCAAACAGAATGGTTGCAAGTACAGTTACAGAAGATAACAAATATATTTTACCTTAGAAGACCAGAAATAATCAGGGAGATCCAGCAAGGAGCTCACAGTGCCACTGCTAGCCCTTAAATGAGGTGTGGGAAGGGCTGGTTCCTGGCTCCTCCCCTTCCCATCACTCAGCAGCATTGCGCACACCTGAGCTCGTCTTTGTTGTCCCCGCCTTCCCACCACGTGCTCCATTGCTGCTTCAAGCTGTGACTCAGCATTGTCATGACACCCCCAAGCATCACCCCAAAATGTCACCCTGGTGTCATTTGCTAGCATCATCCGCCAGCATCACTGCAACGACGTTACCCCAATGTCACCTCCGAAGTCACACCTCGTCATTACTCTAATGTCCCCACAGTACCACTTCCCAGTGTGTCTCCTTGGCGTCACTCCCCAGCATCACCTCAGTGTCACCCCAAGATTGCTTCCTGCTCTCAGCCCACCTCACTGTCACCCCAGCGTCACCCCTGACTGATACCCCAGCATCGTTCCTCAGCATCACCCGAGCATTACTGCAGCATTGTTTCCTCTGTCACCCCAAGTTCATCCCCCACTTTTACCCCCAACATCACCCCAGTTTCTTCGGGGTTTGGGATCAGTGTTTGAGCCAAAAGAGCACATGCTGCCATACAGACAAGTGCCCGGTTCAGCCTTTAGGACAGAAGATTGTAAGATATTTTCAGGATGGCCTTTAATTGCAAAGTGAGCAGACAATCCCCGGACCTGTGAGCTGACACCTTCAGTTTGGTGAGCAGCTCTCGCTCTGCACACACCAGTGATCTCAGCCCTTTGCTGTCTGGCTGCACGCGTGGCTTCTCAGCATCTTGATGTGTTAGTATGGAAACGTGACCAACTGCGTACAAGGGTAGAGCGCAATCAAAAGGCGTGGCCAGCCCTGGGAGCACAGGCGGGAGCAGTTGAGCCGTGGGAGGGGATAGGAGGGGCTACCTGGCACCGCCTCCCCCCCTCCACCACATTTAAGGGCCGGCAGCCGCAGGGGCAGCATCTCAGCCTGGGGCTGTTTTCTGTGGAGTGTGTGTTGGATGTTGTTTTTGAGTGAGGTTAGTGATTTCTTTTCTGCTTTAAGGTCATGATTTCTTTCTTTTTGGTTTTGGGGCTCTGAATCTCGTTTGAAGGAGTTGTGCGTGTTCTGTATGTTTTCTCTAAGCTCTTTGTGTAAGCAAGGTGGTGGGGTTGTTTCTTTTTTTCTGAGCTGGTGATGGTGGAGCTGTTGTTTATTCTGTGTTTTTGGTATTGTCTCATTTCTGGAATGCTTCATCAGCCCCAGGATAATACTATCCAGCTGATGGAGTATTGTAGCCCTAGGAATACTTAGAGCTTTTACTTTTTTCTATAAAGGCATTTTGTGTTCTCACAGTCTTGTTTGTATTACTTTGGTAAGCTTTATTTTTTTTTCTGTTTAAGCCTTGTATTGTTTATACACAGTTTCTATTCTATTATTTCCATCTTGGGGTCCTGAACTTTAACTGCACCTACATCATCCTAGCTTGTTTCACGACTGTGGTAAATGGTTTTCTGTGTCATCTCACACGGAGCGTTCTTCAAAAGGGTTTTGTGACTTGTTATCACACAACAGTTTATGTTCTGCATTTGTTTGTTCTCATCTCTTTTTACAACTTAGTGGCGTGTAAGGTTTGTTGGGGCTCCTCTGATTGATGGTGTAAGTATTGAGTGTTGTGCAGAGCAGGAAAGGGAATGTTGTGAGCTCCTCCTTTATTGCTTGTACGCAGGCAGGTTTTCCGTTGGCTGTGTTATGAAATGGGGGTTACAAGCACTCCTTTCTCAGAGGAGCGCATATGCGTAAGAGATGCTGCTCTGTACATACAGGGCAGTGCCTTCATCTTTCTTCTGTGTTCAACAGGTGGCCGTGGAGATCTGCAGCACTCCTGGAGATATACAACTGCACTAAAGAACAGGGGGTTGCTCCATGGAAGCAGTGAGGAAGGGGAAGCTGCATTTAATGGAATGGCTCAGAACTGGATATTGTCGGCTGGTAATGAGTCACCAAAACAGGTAAGGACAGCTCGCACTCATTGTTGTTTTTCCGTTATTTAGCATGGCACAATGTAGTTCTTCTGGAGTTTTTTCCTGCGCTTTAGGGTACCCAAATGCTGGCTATTCTTTTCCTTTCTCTTTTGGATGTTATCCTTGCCTTTCCCCTGGTCTATCCTTGTCTTATTTGCCTTTCCTTTGTGCGTTTTATTACTTTTGACTGGGATTTCTCGTGGTATTGTTCTCTTGGCCCTATAGTGCAGTCCTTGCTCCATTCCCCTTCTGCACTCTTGGTTATCCCTGTTTATTCCCCGTGCTCCCTTGTATTTATTTCTCCCTCTCTTCGACACTTCCCCCTGCTCCCTCTTATTTATGTGTTTATTTATTTCTCTCACTCACTCTCTTCATTTCTCCTTTCTTCTTCCTCTTTAATATTTAATTATTGATTTCTCAGTCTCTCCCTCATAATCTCTCTCCTTCTCCTACTTTTTCTTAATTTATTTTTCTCTCTCTCTGTATCTCCCCCTTTTCCACCACCTTTATTTACTTGTCTTCTCTCTTTCTCTTTCTCTCTCTCTCTTTCATCATCTGTCCCCATTCTCCCTCATATTAATTTACGTTTTTCTCTTCTACTCTCTCTACATCTCTCTCACAATCTCCTTATATAGTTAATTATTTATTTATTCTGTTATCGCTCCCCCATTCCCCACCTTTATTATTTATTTCTTAACCTCTCTTTCTCTTCAACTCTCCCCCCGCTCCCTATTATTTATGTATTTATTTCTCTTTCTCAATCTCTTCATCTCTTCCCTCTTCTCCCTATTATTTATTTCTCTATCTCTCTGTCTGTATCTCTCCCCCATTCTCCCATTCTTTATTTAGTTCTTTCTCTCTCTCTCTCTTCATCTCTTGCCCTTTCTCTCTGTTCTTTCTTTAATTATTATTTCAATATCCCTTATTCTCTCCCCACCATATTCCTCTTCTTTATTTATTTATCTCTCTCCCTGTCTTCTTCTCTCCCCCTTGTCCATTTTCTTTATTTCTCTCTCCGTCTCTCTCTCCATCGCTCCCACGTTCTCCCACATATTTAATTATTTATTTCTGTTCCTCTTCATCGCCCCCCTTCTCCTCGTTCTTTCTTTATTTCTCTCTCTCTCTCCCTTTCTCCTTTTTCTTTTATTTCTCTATTTATCTCTCCCCATTCTCTTTCTTCTTGCTCTTATTGACTTATTTCACTCTGTCTTCATATTTCCCCCATTCTCCCCATTCTTTTTTTCTCTCGCTCTCCATCTTTCCCTCCTTCTCCCTCTTCTTTATGTGTCTATTTCTCTCTTCTACTCTCTCTTCATCTCTCCCCCTTTTACCTCTTATTTATTTCTCTCTCTTCAACTCTCCTCCTGCTCCCTATTATTTATTTCCTTATTTATTTTTCACTATCTTTTCATCTCTCCCCTGCTACCTATTTTTTCTTTATTTCCCTCTCTCTCTCCCTTCTTCTCTTCCCCTCTTCTAACTCCTCATTATTTATTCTCTGTCCCTCTTGATCTCTCCCCCGGCACTCACTTACGTATTTATTTTTCTCTCTCTCTGTCTCACTCCCATTCACCACCTTTGTTGGTTTCTTTTCTCCCTCAGTCTTCATCTCTTTCCCTTCCTTCTCATTTTTGTCTTTGTTTCTCTCTCCCTCTCTCCTTTTGTCTCTCCCCTGTTCTCCCTATTACTTATTTTTTACTCATCTCTTCTTCTGTCCCCTTTCTCCCATTTATCTATATACTTCTCTATCTCTCTGTCTGTATCTCTCCCCCATTCTCCCATTCTTTATTTATTTTCCAGTCTCTCTCCATCTCTCCCCCAATTTTCCATTTTATTTCTCTCTCTCCCTCATCATCTCTCCCCCTTCTCTCTATTCTTTATTTCTGTCTCTCTCCATCGCTCCCACATCCTCTCACTTATTTATTTCTCTCTCCCTCTCGCCTTTCTTCTTTTCCCCTCTTTTCCCCATTATTTTTTTATTCATCTCTCTCTTCTTCTGTTCTCTTTCTCCCATTTATGTACTTCTCTATCTCTGTCTTCATCTCTCCCTCTTTCTCACGCTTACTTAAAACTTTATTCCTCCCCTACTCTCTCTTCATCTCCCCCATCTTCTCCTTTAGTTGTATGAGAGAGAATAAAAAAAAAAAAAATGAAACTCTTGCTCTTTATTATTTCAGTCTCTTATTCCCTCCCACCCTATACATCTTCTTTATTTCTCACTCTCTCATCATCTCTCCCCCTTGTCCCTATTCTTTAATTCTCTCTCTCTTCAACTCTCCCCCGCTCCCTATTATTAGTTACTACTTTTTCATTATTTCTTCATCTCTCCCCTTCTACCTATTCTTTTCTTCATCTCTCCCCTTCTACCTATTCTTTATTTCCCTCTCTCTCCCTTCTTCTCTCGCCCCTTCTCACTCTTTATTTTTGTCTCTCGATCTCTCACCCAGCACGCTCTTATTTATTTTTCTCTCTCTTTCCATCACTCCCTCTTCTTTATTTATGTATCTACTTACTTCTCTCTATCTACCTTCATCTCTCCCACTTTCTCCCACTTCCTTAAATAGTTATTTATTTCTCTCCTACACTCTCTACATCTCTCCATCTTCTTTATTTATAGTTTGTATCTCGTATCTCTCCCCTGGCACCCGCTTATATATGTATTTATTTATCTCTCTCTCTGCCCCAAGATCCCATTTACTTTATTTTTTATTATTCTAGCTTTCTTCATCTCTCCACCCTGCTCCCTATTTATTATTTATGTATTGTTTTCTCTTTCTCAATCTCTTCATCTCTTCCCTCTTTCCCTATTATTTATCTATATTTTTACTCGTCTATCATCTCTCTCTTTCTCTCTGGGCTCTCGTCTATCATCATCTCTCTTCTCCCCCATCCTCCCTACAGTTTGTTATTCGTTTTGGTCATCTATCATCTTACCCTTTACCTATCTATCATATATCAGCTCTCTACTCTCCCCCATTATCCCTATTTGTTTATTTCCCTATCAGCTCTCAGCTGTCTTCACTCCTCTATCGTCTGTCAGCTCTCTCTTCACTCCTCGATCGTCCATCGTCTGTCTATCAGCTCTCTTCACTCCTCTATCGTCTCTCAACTATCATCCTTCTATGAGCTCTCTTTACTCCTCAATCACCTCTCATCTTTTGTCGATCTATCAGCTATCGCAGCTCTCCCCCAATCTCTATCAGCTCTCTCTTCACTCCTCTATCGTCTGTCTATACGCTCTCTCTTCACTCCCCTATTGTCCGTCGGCTGTCTATACCCTCTCTCTTCACTCCCCTATCGTCTGTCGTCTATCTATCAGCTCTCTCTTCACTCCCCTATCGTCTGTCGACGCTCTGTCAGCTCTCTCTTCACTCCCCTATCGTCCGTCGGCTGTCTGTCAGCTCTCTCTTCCCTCTCCTATCGTCTATCGTCTATCAGCTCTCTCATCAGCTTTCTCTTCACTCCTCTATCACCTATGGTCTATCTATCAGCTCTCTTTTCACTCCTCTATCGTCTATACTCTCTCTCTTAACTCCTCTATCGTCTATCGTCTATCAGCTCTCTTCACTCCTCTGTCGTCTATCGTCTGTCTATCAGCTCTCTTCACTCCTCTATCATCCATTGTCTATCAGCTCTCTCTTCACTCCTCTATCGTCTATCAGCTCTCTTCACTCCCCTATAGTCCATAGGCTGTCTGTCAGCTCTCTCTTCACTCCTCTGTCGTCTATCGTCTGTCTATACGCTCTCTTCACTCCTCTGTCGTCTATCGTCTGTCTATACGCTCTCTTCACTCCTCTGTCGTCTATCGTCTGTCTATACGCTCTCTTCACTCCTCTGTCGTCTATCGTCTGTCTATACGCTCTCTTCACTCCTCTGTCATCTATCGTCTGTCTATACGCTCTCTTCACTCCTCTGTCCTCTATCGTCTATCGTCTATCAGCTCTCTTCACTCCTCTGTCCTCTATCGTTTATCAGCTCTCTTCACTCCCCTATCGTCTATCGTCTGTGTGTCTGCTCTCTCTTCACTCCTCTATCGTCTATTGTCTATCTGCTCTCTCTTCACTTCTCTATCGTCTGTCTATCAGCTCTCTTCACTCCTCTATCATCCATCATCTATTTCAACTCTCTCTTCACTCCTCTATCATCTAGCATCTATCAGCTCTCACTTCCCTCCTGTATCATTTATCAGCCATCGTCTATATCAGCTCTCTCTTCACGCCTGTATCGTCCATCGGTTGTCTATGTGCTCTCTCTTCACGCCTCTATTGTCTATCGTCTTTCTATACGCTCTCTCTTCACTCCTCTGTCCTCTATCGTCTATCAGCTCTCTTCACTCCCCTATCGTCTATCGTCTGTTGTCTATCTGCTCTCTCTTCACTCCTCTATCATTTATCAGCTCTCTTCTCGTCTCTATCGTCTGTCTATCAGCACTCTTCACTCCTCTATCGTCCATCGTCTGTCTATACGCTCTCTCTTCACTCCTCTATCGTCTCTCATCTATCATCTATCAGCTTTCTCTTCACTCCCCTATCGTCCGTCGGCTGTCTGTCAGCTCTCTCTTCCCACCCCTATCCCACCCCTATCGTCTATCGTCTATCAGCTCTCTCATCAGTTCTCTCTTCACTCCTCTATCATCTATTGTCTATCTATCAGCTCTCTTCACTCCTCTATCGTCTATCAGCTCTCTTCACTCCTCTATCGTCTATCGTCTGTCTATCAGCTCTCTTCACTCCTCTATCATCCATTGTCTGTCAGCTCTCTCTTCACTCCTCTATCCTCTATCGTCTATCAGCTTTCTCTTCACTCCTCTATCGTCTATCAGCTCTCTCTTCACTCCTCTATCATCTATATTCTCTCTCTTCACTCCTCTATCATCTATATTCTCTCTCTTCACTCCTCTGTCGTCTATCGTCTGTCTATACGCTCTCTTCACTCCTATCGTCTACCGTCTGTCAGCTCTCTCTTCACTCCTCTATCGTCTATCGACTATCTGTCAGCTCTCTCTTCACTCCTCTATCGTCTATCGACTGTCTGTCAGCGCTCTCTTCACTCCTCTATCGTCTATCGACTGTCTGTCAGCTCTCTCTTCACTCCTCTATCATCCATTGTCTATCAGTTCTCTCTTCACTCCTCTATCATCTATCGTCTATCTATCAGCTCTCTTCACTCCTCTATCGTCTATCAGCTCTCTTCACTCCCCTATAGTCCATAGGCTGTCTGTCAGCTCTCTCTTCTCTCCTCTGTCGTCTATCGGCTGTCTGTCAGCTCTCTCTTCTCTCCTCTGTCGTCTATCGGCTGTCTGTCAGCTCTCTCTTCTCTCCTCTGTCGTCTATCGGCTGTCTGTCAGCTCTCTCTTCACTCCTCTGTCGTCTATCGGCTGTCTGTCAGCTCTCTCTTCACTCCTCTGTCGTCTATCGGCTGTCTATCAGCTCTCTTCTCCTCTGTCGTCTATCGGCTGTCTATCAGCTCTCTTCTCCTCTGTCGTCTATCGGCTGTCTATCAGCTCTCTGTTCACTCCTCTATCGTCCATTCTCTGTCTATACGCTCTCTTCACTCCTCTATCATCTATTGTCTATCTATCAGCTTTCTTTTCACTCCTCCATCGTCTATACTCTCTCTTCACTCCTCTATCGTTTATCGTCTATCTATCAGCTCTCTTCACTCCTCTATCGTCTATGAGCTCTCTTCACTCCCCTATAGTCCATAGGCTGTCTGTCAGCTCTCTCTTCACTCCTCTGTCGTCTATCGGCTGTCTATACGCGCTCTCTTCACTCCTCTGTCGTCTATCGGCTGTCTATACGCGCTCTCTTCACTCCTCTGTCGTCTATCGGCTGTCTATACGCGCTCTCTTCACTCCTCTGTCGTCTATCGGCTGTCTATACGCGCTCTCTTCACTCCTCTGTCGTCTATCGGCTGTCTATACGCGCTCTCTTCACTCCTCTGTCGTCTATCGGCTGTCTATACGCGCTCTCCCCACTCCTCTGTCGTCTATCGGCTGTCTATACGCGCTCTCCCCACTCCTCTGTCGTCTATCGGCTGTCTATACGCGCTCTCCCCACTCCTCTGTCGTCTATCGGCTGTCTATACGCGCTCTCCCCACTCCTCTGTCGTCTATCGGCTGTCTATACGCGCTCTCCCCACTCCTCTGTCGTCTATCGGCTGTCTATACGCGCTCTCCCCACTCCCCTGTCGTCTATCGGCTGTCTATACGCGCTCTCCCCACTCCCCTGTCGTCTATCGGCTGTCTATACGCGCTCTCCCCACTCCCCTGTCGTCTATCGGCTGTCTATACGCGCTCTCCCCACTCCCCTGTCGTCTATCGGCTGTCTATACGCGCTCTCCCCACTCCCCTGTCGTCTATCGGCTGTCTATACGCGCTCTCCCCACTCCCCTGTCGTCTATCGGCTGTCTATACGCGCTCTCCCCACTCCCCTGTCGTCTATCGGCTGTCTATACGCGCTCTCCCCACTCCCCTGTCGTCTATCGGCTGTCTATACGCGCTCTCCCCACTCCCCTGTCGTCTATCGGCTGTCTATACGCGCTCTCCCCACTCCCCTGTCGTCTATCGGCTGTCTATACGCGCTCTCCCCACTCCCCTGTCGTCTATCGGCTGTCTATACGCGCTCTCCCCACTCCCCTGTCGTCTATCGGCTGTCTATACGCGCTCTCCCCACTCCCCTGTCGTCTATCGGCTGTCTATACGCGCTCTCCCCACTCCCCTGTCGTCTATCGGCTGTCTATACGCGCTCTCCCCACTCCCCTGTCGTCTATCGGCTGTCTATACGCGCTCTCCCCACTCCCCTGTCGTCTATCGGCTGTCTATACGCGCTCTCCCCACTCCCCTGTCGTCTATCGGCTGTCTATACGCGCTCTCCCCACTCCCCTGTCGTCTATCGGCTGTCTATACGCGCTCTCCCCACTCCTCTGTCGTCTATCGGCTGTCTATACGCGCTCTCCCCACTCCCCTGTCGTCTATCGGCTGTCTATACGCGCTCTCCCCACTCCCCTGTCGTCTATCGGCTGTCTATACGCGCTCTCCCCACTCCCCTGTCGTCTATCGGCTGTCTATACGCGCTCTCCCCACTCCCCTGTCGTCTATCGGCTGTCTATACGCGCTCTCCCCACTCCCCTGTCGTCTATCGGCTGTCTATACGCGCTCTCCCCACTCCCCTGTCGTCTATCGGCTGTCTATACGCGCTCTCCCCACTCCCCTGTCGTCTATCGGCTGTCTATACGCGCTCTCCCCACTCCCCTGTCGTCTATCGGCTGTCTATACGCGCTCTCCCCACTCCCCTGTCGTCTATCGGCTGTCTATACGCGCTCTCCCCACTCCCCTGTCGTCTATCGGCTGTCTATACGCGCTCTCCCCACTCCCCTGTCGTCTATCGGCTGTCTATACGCGCTCTCCCCACTCCCCTGTCGTCTATCGGCTGTCTATACGCGCTCTCCCCACTCCCCTGTCGTCTATCGGCTGTCTATACGCGCTCTCCCCACTCCCCTGTCGTCTATCGGCTGTCTATACGCGCTCTCCCCACTCCCCTGTCGTCTATCGGCTGTCTATACGCGCTCTCCCCACTCCCCTGTCGTCTATCGGCTGTCTATACGCGCTCTCCCCACTCCCCTGTCGTCTATCGGCTGTCTATACGCGCTCTCCCCACTCCCCTGTCGTCTATCGGCTGTCTATACGCGCTCTCCCCACTCCCCTGTCGTCTATCGGCTGTCTATACGCGCTCTCCCCACTCCCCTGTCGTCTATCGGCTGTCTATACGCGCTCTCCCCACTCCCCTGTCGTCTATCGGCTGTCTATACGCGCTCTCCCCACTCCCCTGTCGTCTATCGGCTGTCTATACGCGCTCTCCCCACTCCCCTGTCGTCTATCGGCTGTCTATACGCGCTCTCCCCACTCCCCTGTCGTCTATCGGCTGTCTATACGCGCTCTCCCCACTCCCCTGTCGTCTATCGGCTGTCTATACGCGCTCTCCCCACTCCCCTGTCGTCTATCGGCTGTCTATACGCGCTCTCCCCACTCCCCTGTCGTCTATCGGCTGTCTATACGCGCTCTCCCCACTCCCCTGTCGTCTATCGGCTGTCTATACGCGCTCTCCCCACTCCCCTGTCGTCTATCGGCTGTCTATACGCGCTCTCCCCACTCCCCTGTCGTCTATCGGCTGTCTATACGCGCTCTCCCCACTCCCCTGTCGTCTATCGGCTGTCTATACGCGCTCTCCCCACTCCCCTGTCGTCTATCGGCTGTCTATACGCGCTCTCCCCACTCCCCTGTCGTCTATCGGCTGTCTATACGCGCTCTCCCCACTCCCCTGTCGTCTATCGGCTGTCTATACGCGCTCTCCCCACTCCCCTGTCGTCTATCGGCTGTCTATACGCGCTCTCCCCACTCCCCTGTCGTCTATCGGCTGTCTATACGCGCTCTCCCCACTCCCCTGTCGTCTATCGGCTGTCTATACGCGCTCTCCCCACTCCCCTGTCGTCTATCGGCTGTCTATACGCTCTCTCCCCACTCCCCTGTCGTCTATCGGCTGTCTATACGCTCTCTCCCCACTCCCCTGTCGTCTATCGGCTGTCTATACGCTCTCTCCCCACTCCCCTGTCGTCTATCGGCTGTCTATACGCTCTCTCTCCACTCCCCTGTCGTCTATCGTCTATCAGCTCTCTTCACTCCCCTGTCCTCTATCGTCTATCAGCTCTCTTCACTCCCCTGTCCTCTATCGTCTGTGTATCAGCTCTCTCTTCACTCCTCTATCGTCTATTGTCTATCTGCTCTCTCTTCACTCCTCTATCGTCTATTGTCTATCTGCTCTCTCTTCACTCCTCTGTCGTCTATCGGCTGTCTATACGCTCTCTTCACTCCTCTGTCGTCTATCGGCTGTCTATACGCTCTCTTCACTCCTCTGTCGTCTATCGGCTGTCTATACGCGCTCTCTTCACTCCTCTGTCGTCTATCGGCTGTCTATACGCGCTCTCTTCACTCCTCTGTCGTCTATCGGCTGTCTATACGCGCTCTCTTCACTCCTCTGTCGTCTATCGGCTGTCTATACGCGCTCTCTTCACTCCTCTGTCGTCTATCGTCAATCAGCTCTCTTCGCTTCTCTATCATCTATCGTCTATCAGCTCTCTTCGCTCCTCTATCGTCTATCATCTGTCTATACGCTCTCTCTTCATTCCTCTATCGTCTATCGTCTTTCTATACGCTCTCTCTTCACTCCTCTGTCCTCTATCGTCTATCAGCTCTCTTCACTCCCCTGTCCTCTATCGTCTATCAGCTCTCTTCACTCCCCTGTCCTCTATCGTCTGTGTATCAGCTCTCTCTTCACTCCTCTATCGTCTGTGTATCAGCTCTCTCTTCACTCCTCTATCGTCTATTGTCTATCTGCTCTCTCTTCACTCCTCTGTCGTCTATCGGCTGTCCATACGCTCTCTCTTCATTCCTCTATCGTCTATCGTCTTTCTATACGCTCTCTCTTCACTCCCCTGTCCTCTATCGTCTGTGTATCAGCTCTCTCTTCACTCCTCTATCGTCTGTGTATCAGCTCTCTCTTCACTCCTCTATCGTCTATTGTCTATCTGCTCTCTCTTCACTCCTCTATCGTCTATCAGCTCTCTTCACTCCTCTATCATCCATTGTCTGTCTATACGCTCTCTCCTCACTTATCTATCGTCTGTCTATCAGCTCTCTTCTCTCCTCTATCGTCTGTCGTCTATCAGCTCGCTTCACTCCTCAATTGTCTGTCTATACGCTCTCGCTTCACTCCTCAATTGTCTGTCTATACGCTCTCGCTTCACTCCTCAATTGTCTGTCTATACGCTCTCGCTTCACTCCTCAATTGTCTGTCTATACGCTCTCGCTTCACTCCTCAATTGTCTGTCTATACGCTCTCGCTTCACTCCTCAATTGTCTGTCTATACGCTCTCGCTTCACTCCTCAATTGTCTGTCTATACGCTCTCGCTTCACTCCTCAATTGTCTGTCTATACGCTCTCGCTTCACTCCTCAATTGTCTGTCTATACGCTCTCGCTTCACTCCTCAATTGTCTGTCTATACGCTCTCGCTTCACTCCTCAATTGTCTGTCTATACGCTCTCGCTTCACTCCTCAATCGTCTATCGCCTGTCTATCAGCTCTCTCTTCACTCCTCTATCGTCTATCGCCTGTCTATCAGCTCTCTTCACTCCTGTCGTCTATCGTCTATCAGCTCTCTCTTCAGTTCTCTCTTCACTCCTCTATCATCCATTGTGTATCAGTTCTCTCTTCACTCATTTATCATCTATAGTCCATCTATCAGCTCTCTCTTCACTCCTCTACCGTCTATCATCTGTCAGCTCTCTCTTCACTCCTCTATCGTCTGTGTATCAGCTCTCTCTTCACTCCTCTATCGTCTGTCAGCTCTCTTCACTCCTCTATCGTCTATCGACTCTGTCAGCTCTCTCTCCACTCCTCTATCGTCTATTGTCTGTCTATGCGCTCTCTCTACACTCCTCTATCGTCTATCGTCTGTCTATACGCTCTCTCTACACTCCTCTATCGTCTATCGTCTGTCTATCAGCTGTCACTTCACTCCTCTATCGTCTATCGTCTGTCTATCAGCTCTCTTCACTCCTCTATCATCTATATTCTCTCTCTTCACTCCTCTATCGTCTATTGTCTGATTATACGCTCTCTTCACTCCTCTATCGTCTATCGTCTGTCAGTGCTCTCTTCACTCCTCTATCGTCTATTGTCTGTCAACTCTCTTCACTCCTCTATCGTCTGTCTGTACGCTCTCTCTCCACTCCTCTATCGTCTATCGTCTGTCTATCAGCTCTCACTTCACTCCTCTATCGTCTATCGTCTATCAGCTCTCTCTCCACTCCTCTATCGTCTGTCTGTCAGCTCTCTCTCCACTCCTCTATCGTCTATCGTCTGTCTATCAGCTCTCTCTTCACTCCTCTATCGTCCATTGTCTGTCTATATGCTCTCTCTTCACACCTCTATCGTCCATCGTCTGTCTATACGCACTCTCTTCACTCCCCTATCGTCCATCGGCTCTCTATACGCTCTCTCTTCACTCCTCTGTCGTCCATCGGCTGTCTATCAGCTCTCTTCACTCCTCTATCATCTATATTCTCTCTCTTCACTCCTCTATTGTCTATCGTCTGTCTATCAGCTCTCTCTTCACTCCTCTATCGTCTATCGACTGTCTATCAGCTCTCTCTTCACTCCTCTGTCGTCTATCGACTGTCTATACGCTCTCTCTTCACTCCCCTATTCTCTATCAGCTCTCTTCACTCCTCTATCGTCTCTCAACTATCATCCTTCTATCAGCTCTCTTTACTCCTCAATCACCTCTCATCTATTGTCGATCTATCAGCTATTGCAGCTCTCCCCCAATCTCTCTATTGGTTATTTATTTGTTTCTCTTTCAGCTCTCAGCTCTCCCCCATTCTCTATATTGGTTATTTATTTGTTTCTCTGTCAGCTCTCAGCTGTCTTCTCTCCATCACCTATCGTCCATCTCTCAGCTCTTTTTTTACTCCATCATTTATCATCTCATCCATCTATCAGCTCTCTTCACTCCTCTATCATCCATCATCTATTTCAACTCTCTGTTCACTCCTCTATCATCTAGCATCTATCAGCTGTCACTTCCCTCCTGTATCATTTATCAACCATCGTCTATATCAGCTCTCTCTTCACACCTCTATCGCCCATCGGCTGTCTATACGCTCTCTCTCCACTCCTCTATTGTCCATCGTCTTTCTATACGCTCTCTTCACTCCTCTGTCGTCTATCGTCTGTCTATACGCTCTCTCTTCACTCCTCTGTCCTCTATCCTCTATCAGCTCTCTTCACTCCTCTGTCCTCTATCGTTTATCAGCTCTCTTCACTCCCCTATTGTCTATCGTCTGTGTGTCTGCTCTCTCTTCACTCCTCTATCGTCTATCGTCTGTCTATACGCTCTCTTCACTCTTCTATCGTCTATCGTATGTCAGCTCTCTCTTCACTCCTCTATCGTCTATCGACTGTCTGTCAGCTCTCTCTTCACTCCTCTATCTTCTATCGACTGTCTGTCAGCTCTCTCTTCACTCCTCTATCATCCATTGTCTATCAGTTCTCTCTTCACTCCTCTATAATCTATTGTCTATCTATCAGCTTTCTTTTCACTCCTCCATCGTCTATACTCTCTCTTCACTCCTCTATCGTCTATCGTCTATCTATCAGCTCTCTTCACTCCTCTATCGTCTATCAGCTCTCTTCACTCCCCTATAGTCCATAGGCTGTCTGTCAGCTCTCTCTTCTCTCCTCTGTCGTCTATCGGCTGTCTGTCAGCTCTCTCTTCTCTCCTCTGTCGTCTATCGGCTGTCTGTCAGCTCTCTCTTCTCTCCTCTGTCGTCTATCGGCTGTCTGTCAGCTCTCTCTTCACTCCTCTGTCGTCTATCGGCTGTCTATACGCTCTCTTCACTCCTCTGTCGTCTATCGGCTGTCTATCAGCTCTCTTCACTCCTGTCGTCTATCGGCTGTCTATCAGCTCTCTTCACTCCTCTATCGTCCATTGTCTGTCTATACGCTCTCTGTTCACTGCTCTATCATCTATCGTCTATCAGCTCTCTTCATTCCTCTATCGTCTTTCTATACGCTCTCTCTTCACTCCTCTGTCCTCTATCGTCTATCAGCTCTCTTCACTCCTCTGTCCTCTATCGTTTATCAGCTCTCTTCACTCCTGTCGTCTATCGTCTATCAGCTCTCTCTTCAGTTCTCTCTTCACTCCTCTATCATCCATTGTCTATCAGTTCTCTCTTCACTCATTTATCATCTATAGTCCATCTATCAGCTCTCTCTTCACTCCTCTACCGTCTATCATCTGTCAGCTCTCTCTTCACTCCTCTATCGTCTGTGTATCAGCTCTCTCTTCACTCCTCTATCGTCTGTCAGCTCTCTTCACTCCTCTATCGTCTATCGACTCTGTCAGCTCTCTCTCCACTCCTCTATCGTCTATTGTCTGTCTATGCGCTCTCTCTACACTCCTCTATCGTCTATCATCTGTCTATACGCTCTCTCTTCACTCCTCTATCGTCTGTCAGCTCTCTTCACTCCTCTATCGTCTATCGACTCTGTCAGCTCTCTCTCCACTCCTCTATCGTCTATTGTCTGTCTATGCGCTCTCTCTACACTCCTCTGTCGTCGATCATCTGTCTATACGCTCTCTCCACTCCTCTATCGTCTATCGTCTGTCTATACGCTCTCTCTTCACTCCTCTGTCCTCTATCCTCTATCAGCTCTCTTCACTCCTCTGTCCTCTATCGTTTATCAGCTCTCTTCACTCCCCTATTGTCTATCGTCTGTGTGTCTGCTCTCTCTTCACTCCTCTGTCGTCTATCGGCTGTCTATACGCTCTCTTCACTCCTCTGTCGTCTATCGGCTGTCTATCAGCTCTCTTCACTCCTGTCGTCTATCGGCTGTCTATCAGCTCTCTTCACTCCTCTATCGTCCATTGTCTGTCTATACGCTCTCTGTTCACTGCTCTATCATCTATCGTCTATCAGCTCTCTTCATTCCTCTATCGTCTTTCTATACGCTCTCTCTTCACTCCTCTGTCCTCTATCGTTTATCAGCTCTTTTCACTCCCCTATCGTCTATCGTCTGTGTATCAGCTCTCTCTTCACTCCTCTATCGTCTGTGTATCAGCTCTCTCTTCACTCCTCTATCGTCTATTGTCTATCTGCTCTCTCTTCACTCCTCTATCATCCATTGTCTGTCTATACGCTCTCTCCTCACTCCTCAATTGTCTGTCTATACGCTCTCGCTTCACTCCTCAATTGTCTGTCTATACGCTCTCGCTTCACTCCTCAATTGTCTGTCTATACGCTCTCGCTTCACTCCTCAATTGTCTGTCTATACGCTCTCGCTTCACTCCTCAATCGTCCACCATCTATCAGCTCTCTTCACACCCCTATGTCTATCGTCTATCTATCAGCTCTCTCTTCACTCCTCTATCGTCTATCGCCTGTCTATCAGCTCTCTCTTCACTCCTCTATCGTCTATCGCCTGTCTATCAGCTCTCTCTTCACTCCTCTATCGTCTATCGCCTGTCTATCAGCTCTCTCTTCACTCCTCTATCGTCTATCGTCTGTCTATCAGCTCTCTTCACTCCTGTATCGTCTATCATCTGTCTATACGCTCTCTTCACTCCTCTGTCATCTATCGGCTGTCAGCTCTCTTCACTCCTCTATCGTCTATCATCTGTCTATACGCTCTCTCCACTCCTCTATCGTCTATCGTCTGTCTATCAGCTCTCACTTCACTCCTCTATCATCCATTGTCTATTGTCTGTCAGCTCTCTTCACTCCTCTATCGTCTATTGTCTGTCAGCTCTCTTCACTCCTCTATCGTCTATTGTCTGTCAGCTCTCTTCTCTCCTCTCTCCTCTATCGTCTATCAGCTCTCCTCTATCGTCTATCAGCTCTCTCATCAGGTCTCTCTTCACTCCTCTATCATCTATTGTCTATCAGCTCTCTTTTCACTCCTCCATCGTCTATACTCTCTCTCTTCACTCCTGTATCGTCTATTGTCTGTCTATCAGCTCTCTTCACTCCCTTATAGTCCATAGGCTGTCTGTCAGCTCTCTCTTCACTCCTCTGTCGTCTATCGTCTGTCTATACGCTCTCTTCAGTCCTCTGTCGTCTATCGTCTGTCTATACGCTCTCTTCAGTCCTCTGTCGTCTATCGTCTGTCTATACGCTCTCTTCAGTCCTCTGTCGTCTATCGTCTGTCTATACGCTCTCTTCAGTCCTCTGTCGTCTATCGTCTGTCTATACGCTCTCTTCAGTCCTCTGTCGTCTATCGTTTATCAGCTCTCTTCACTCCCCTATCGTCTATCGTCTGTGTGTCTGCTCTCTCTTCACTCCTCTATCGTCTATCAGCTCTCTCCACTCCTCTATCGTCTATCGTCTGTCTATCAGCTCTCTCCACTCCTCTATCGTCTATCGACTGTCTATCAGCTCTCTCCACTCCTCTATCGTCTATCGACTGTCTATCAGCTCTCTCCACTCCTCTATCGTCTATCGACTGTCTGTCAGCTCTCTCTCCACTCCTCTATCGTCTATTGTCTGTCTATACGCTCTCTCCACTCCTCTATCGTCTATCGTCTGTCTATACGCTCTCTCCACTCCTCTATCGTCTATCGTCTGTCTATCAGCTCTCACTTCACTCCTCTATCATCCATTGTCTATCGTCTATCAGCTCTCTTCACTCCTCTATCGTCTATCGTCTGTCTATACGCTCTCTCTTCACTTCTCTATCGTCTCTCTATCAGCTCTCTTCACTCCTCTCATCCATCATCTATTTCAACTCTCTCTTCACTCCTCTATCATCTAGCATCTATCAGCTCTCACTTCCCTCCTGTATCATTTATCAGCCATCGTCTATATCAGCTCTCTCTTCACGCCTCTATCGTCCATCGGTTGTCTATACGCTCTCTCTTCACGCCTCTATCGTCCATCGGTTGTCTATGAGCTCTCTCTTCACGCCTCTATCGTCTATCGTCTTTCTATACGCTCTCTCTTCACTCCTCTGTCCTCTATCGTTTATCAGCTCTCTTCACTCCCCTATCGTCTATCGTCTGTGTATCAGCTCTCTCTTCACTTCTCTATCGTCTGTTGTCTATCTGCTCTCTCTTCACTCCTCTATCATTTATCAGCTCTCTTCTCGTCTCTATCGTCTGTCTATCAGCACTCTTCACTCCTCTATCGTCCATCGTCTGTCTATACGCTCTCTCTTCACTCCCCTATCGTATGTCGGCTGTCTGTCAGCTCTCTCTTCCCACCCCTATCCCACCCCTATCGTCTATCGTCTATCAGCTCTCTCATCAGTTCTCTCTTCACTCCTCTATCATCTATTGTCTATCTATCAGCTCTCTTCACTCCTCTATCATCCATTGTCTGTCAGCTCTCTCTTCACTCCTCTATCGTCTATCGTCTCTCTATACGCTCTCTTCACTCCTCTATCCTCTATCGTCTATCAGCTCTCTCTTCACTCTATCGTCTATCAGCTTTCTCTTCACTCCTCTATCGTCTGTCAGCTCTCTTCACTCTTCTATCGTCTATCGACTGTCTGTCAGCTCTCACTTCACTCCTCTATCGTCTATCGTCTGTCTATACGCTCTCTCCACTCCTCTATCGTCTATCAGCTCTCACTTCACTCCTCTATCATCCATTGTCTATCGTCTATCAGCTCTCTTCACTCCTCTATCGTCTATTGTCTGTCTATACGCTCTCTCCACTCCTCTATCGTCTATCGTCTGTCTATACGCTCTCTTCACTCTTCTATCGTATATCGTCTGTCAGCTCTCTCTTCACTCCTCTATCGTCTATCGCCTGTCTGTCAGCTCTCTCTTCACTCCTCTATCGTCTATCGCCTGTCTGTCAGCTCTCTCTTCACTCCTCTATCGTCTATCGCCTGTCTGTCAGCTCTCTCTTCACTCCTCTATCGTCTATCGCCTGTCTGTCAGCTCTCTCTTCACTCCTCTATCGTCTATCGCCTGTCTGTCAGCTCTCTCTTCACTCCTCTATCGTCTATCGCCTGTCTGTCAGCTCTCTCTTCACTCCTCTATCGTCTATCGCCTGTCTGTCAGCTCTCTCTTCACTCCTCTATCGTCTATCGCCTGTCTGTCAGCTCTCTCTTCACTCCTCTATCGTCTATCGCCTGTCTGTCAGCTCTCTCTTCACTCCTCTATCGTCTATCGCCTGTCTGTCAGCTCTCTCTTCACTCCTCTATCGTCTATCGCCTGTCTGTCAGCTCTCTTCACTCCCCTATAGTCCATAGGCTGTCTGTCAGCTCTCTCTTCTCTCCTCTGTCGTCTATCGGCTGTCTGTCAGCTCTCTCTTCTCTCCTCTGTCGTCTATCGGCTGTCTGTCAGCTCTCTCTTCTCTCCTCTGTCGTCTATCGGCTGTCTGTCAGCTCTCTCTTCACTCCTCTGTCGTCTATCGGCTGTCTGTCAGCTCTCTCTTCACTCCTCTGTCGTCTATCGGCTGTCTGTCAGCTCTCTCTTCACTCCTCTGTCGTCTATCGGCTGTCTGTCAGCTCTCTCTTCACTCCTCTGTCGTCTATCGGCTGTCTATACGCTCTCTTCACTCCTCTGTCGTCTATCGGCTGTCTATACGCTCTCTTCACTCCTCTGTCGTCTATCGGCTGTCTATACGCTCTCTTCACTCCTCTGTCGTCTATCGGCTGTCTATACGCTCTCTTCACTCCTCTGTCGTCTATCGGCTGTCTATACGCTCTCTTCACTCCTCTGTCGTCTATCGGCTGTCTATACGCTCTCTTCACTCCTCTGTCGTCTATCGGCTGTCTATCAGCTCTCTTCACTCCTCTGTCGTCTTTCTATACGCTCTCTCTTCACTCCTCTGTCCTCTATCGTTTATCAGCTCTTTTCACTCCCCTATCGTCTATCGTCTGTGTATCAGCTCTCTCTTCACTCCTCTATCGTCTGTGTATCAGCTCTCTCTTCACTCCTCTATCGTCTGTGTATCAGCTCTCTCTTCACTCCTCTATCATCCATTGTTTGTCTATATGCTCTCTCCTCTCTTATTTGTCGTCTGTCTATCAGCTCGCTTCACTCCTCTATCATCCATTGTCTGTCTATACGCTCTCGCTTCACTCCTCAATTGTCTGTCTATACGCTCTCGCTTCACTCCTCAATTGTCTGTCTATACGCTCTCGCTTCACTCCTCAATTGTCTGTCTATACGCTCTCGCTTCACTCCTCAATTGTCTGTCTATACGCTCTCGCTTCACTCCTCAATTGTCTGTCTATACGCTCTCGCTTCACTCCTCAATTGTCTGTCTATACGCTCTCGCTTCACTCCTCAATTGTCTGTCTATACGCTCTCGCTTCACTCCTCAATTGTCTGTCTATATGCTCTCGCTTCACTCCTCAATCGTCCACCATCTATCAGCTCTCTTCACACCCCTATCGTCTATCGACTGTCTGTCAGCTCTCTCTTCACTCCTCTTCCGTCTATCATCTGTCAGCTCTCTCTTCACTCCTCTGTCGTCTATCGGCTGTCTATACGCTCTCTTCACTCCTCTGTCGTCTATCGGCTGTCTATACGCTCTCTTCACTCCTCTGTCGTCTATCGGCTGTCTATACGCTCTCTTCACTCCTCTGTCGTCTATCGGCTGTCTATCAGCTCTCTTCACTCCTCTGTCGTCTATCGGCTGTCTATCAGCTCTCTTCACTCCTCTGTCGTCTATCGGCTGTCTATCAGCTCTCTTCACTCCTCTATCGTCTATCGGCTGTCTATCAGCTCTCTTCACTCCTCTATCGTCCATTGTCTGTCTATACGCTCTCAGTTCACTCCTCTATCATCTATCGTCAATCAGCTCTCTTCGCTCCTCTATCATCTATCGTCTATCAGCTCTCTTCATTCCTCTATCGTCTTTCTATACGCTCTCTCTTCACTCCTCTGTCCTCTATCGTTTATCAGCTCTTTTCACTCCCCTATCGTCTATCGTCTGTGTATCAGCTCTCTCTTCACTCCTCTATCGTCTATTGTCTATCTGCTCTCTCTTCACTCCTCTATCATCCATTGTTTGTCTATATGCTCTCTCCTCTCTTATCTGTCGTCTGTCTATCAGCTCTCTTCACTCCTCTATCATCCATTGTCTGTCTATACGCTCTCGCTTCACTCCTCAATTGTCTGTCTATACGCTCTCTCTTCACTCCCCTATTGTCTATCATCTCTCTTCACTCCTCTATCCTCTGTCTATCAGCTATTTCTTCACTCCTCCATCGTCTATCGTCTGTCTATCAGCTCTCTTCACTCCTCTATCGTCTCTCAACTATCATCCTTCTATCAGCTCTCTTTACTCCTCAATCACCTCTCATCTATTGTCGATCTATCAGCTATTGCAGCTCTCCCCCAATCTCTCTATTGGTTATTTATTTGTTTCTCTTTCAGCTCTCAGCTCTCCCCCATTCTCTATATTGGTTATTTATTTGTTTCTTTGTCAGCTCTCAGCTGTCTTCTCTCCATCACCTATCGTCCATCTCTCAGCTCTTTTTTTACTCCATCATTTATCATCTCATCCACCTATCAGCTCTCTTCACTCCTCTATCATCCATCATCTATTTCAACTCTCTGTTCACTCCTCTATCATCTAGCATCTATCAGCTCTCACTTCCCTCCTGTATCATTTATCAACCATCGTCTATATCAGCTCTCTCTTCACACCTCTATCGCCCATCGGCTCTCTATACGCTCTCTTCACTCCTCTGTCGTCTATCGGCTGTCTATACGCTCTCTTCACTCCTCTGTCGTCTATCGGCTGTCTATACGCTCTCTTCACTCCTCTGTCGTCTATCGGCTGTCTGTACGCTCTCTTCACTCCTCTGTCGTCTATCGGCTGTCTATACGCGCTCTCTTCACTCCTCTGTCGTCTATCGGCTGTCTATACGCGCTCTCTTCACTCCTCTGTCGTCTATCGTCAATCAGCTCTCTTCGCTTCTCTATCATCTATCGTCTATCAGCTCTCTTCGCTCCTCTATCGTCTATCATCTGTCTATACGCTCTCTCTTCATTCCTCTATCGTCTATCGTCTTTCTATACGCTCTCTCTTCACTCCTCTGTCCTCTATCGTCTATCAGCTCTCTCCACTCCTCTATCGTCTATCGACTGTCTGTCAGCTCTCTCCACTCCTCTGTCGTCTATCGGCTGTCTGTCAGCTCTCTCTTCTCTCCTCTGTCGTCTATCGGCTGTCTGTCAGCTCTCTCTTCACTCCTCTGTCGTCTATCGGCTGTCTATACGCTCTCTTCACTCCTCTGTCGTCTATCGGCTGTCTATACGCTCTCTTCACTCCTCTGTCGTCTATCGGCTGTCTATCAGCTCTCTTCACTCCTGTCGTCTATCGGCTGTCTATCAGCTCTCTTCACTCCTCTATCGTCCATTGTCTGTCTATACGCTCTCTGTTCACTGCTCTATCATCTATCGTCAATCAGCTCTCTTCGCTCCTCTATCATCTATCGTCTATCAGCTCTCTTCATTCCTCTATCGTCTTTCTATATGCTCTCTCTTCACTCCTCTGTCCTCTATCGTCTATCAGCTCTCTTCACTCCTCTGTCCTCTATCGTTTATCAGCTCTTTTCACTCCCCTATCGTCTATCGTCTGTGTATCAGCTCACTCTTCACTCCTCTATCGTCTGTGTATCAGCTCTCTCTTCACTCCTCTATCGTCTATTGTCTATCTGCTCTCTCTTCACTCCTCTATCATCCATTGTTTGTCTATACGCTCTCTCCTCACTCCTCAATTGTCTGTCTATACGCTCTCTCCTCACTCCTCAATTGTCTGTCTATACGCTCTCTCCTCACTCCTCAATTGTCTGTCTATACGCTCTCTCCTCACTCCTCAATTGTCTGTCTATACGCTCTCTCCTCACTCCTCAATTGTCTGTCTATACGCTCTCGCTTCACTCCTCAATTGTCTGTCTATACGCTCTCGCTTCACTCCTCAATTGTCTGTCTATACGCTCTCGCTTCACTCCTCAATTGTCTGTCTATACGCTCTCGCTTCACTCCTCAATTGTCTGTCTATACGCTCTCGCTTCACTCCTCAATTGTCTGTCTATACGCTCTCGCTTCACTCCTCAATTGTCTGTCTATACGCTCTCGCTTCACTCCTCAATCGTCCACCATCTATCAGCTCTCTTCACACCCCTATGTCTATCGTCTATCTATCAGCTCTCTCTTCACTCCTCTATCGTCTATCGCCTGTCTATCAGCTCTCTCTTCACTCCTCTATCGTCTATCGCCTGTCTATCAGCTCTCTCTTCACTCCTCTATCGTCTATCGCCTGTCTATCAGCTCTCTCTTCACTCCTCTATCGTCTATCGCCTGTCTATCAGCTCTCTCTTCACTCCTCTATCGTCTATCGCCTGTCTATCAGCTCTCTCTTCACTCCTCTATCGTCTGTCTATCAGCTCTCTTCACTCCTGTATCGTCTATCATCTGTCTATACGCTCTCTTCACTCCTGTCTATCGTCCATCAGCTCTCTCATCAGTTCTCTCTTCACTCCTCTATCATCCATTGTCTATCAGTTCTCTCTTCACTCATTTATCATCTATAGTCCATCTATCAGCTCTCTCTTCACTCCTCTACCGTCTATCGACTGTCTGTCAGCTCTCTCTTCACTCCTCTATCGTCTATTGTCTGTCTATACGCTCTCTCCACTCCTCTATCGTCTGTCTATCAGCTCTCACTTCACTCCTCTATCATCCATTGTCTATCGTCTATCAGCTCTCTTCACTCCTCTATCGTCTATCGTCTGTCTATACGCTCTCTCTTCACTTCTCTATCGTCTCTCTATCAGCTCTCTTCACTCCTCTCATCCATCATCTATTTCAACTCTCTCTTCACTCCTCTATCATCTAGCATCTATCAGCTCTCACTTCCCTCCTGTATCATTTATCAGCCATCGTCTATATCAGCTCTCTCTTCACGCCTCTATCGTCCATCGGTTGTCTATGAGCTCTCTCTTCACGCCTCTATCGTCCATCGGTTGTCTATGAGCTCTCTCTTCACGCCTCTATCGTCTATCGTCTTTCTATACGCTCTCTCTTCACTCCTCTGTCCTCTATCGTTTATCAGCTCTCTTCACTCCCCTATCGTCTATCGTCTGTTGTCTATCTGCTCTCTCTTCACTCCTCTATCATTTATCAGCTCTCTTCTCGTCTCTATCGTCTGTCTATCAGCACTCTTCACTCCTCTATCGTCCATCGTCTGTCTATACGGTCTCTCTTCACTCCCCTATCGTCCGTCGGCTGTCTGTCAGCTCTCTCTTCCCACCCCTATCCCACCCCTATCGTCTATCGTCTATCAGCTCTCTCATCAGTTCTCTCTTCACTCCTCTATCATCTATTGTCTATCTATCAGCTCTCTTCACTCCTCTATCATCCATTGTCTGTCAGCTCTCTCTTCACTCCTCTGTCTATCGTCTGTCTATACGCTCTCTTCACTCCTCTGTCTTCTATCGTCTGTCTATCAGCTCTCTTCACTCCTCTATCATCCATTGTCTGTCAGCTCTCTCTTCACTCCTCTATCGTCTATCGTCTCTCTATACGCTCTCTTCACTCCTCTATCCTCTATCGTCTATCAGCTCTCTCTTCACTCTATCGTCTATCAGCTTTCTCTTCACTCCTCTATCGTCTGTCAGCTCTCTTCACTCTTCTATCGTCTATCGACTGTCTGTCAGCTCTCACTTCACTCCTCTATCGTCTATCGTCTGTCTATACGCTCTCTCCACTCCTCTATCGTCTATCAGCTCTCACTTCACTCCTCTATCATCCATTGTCTATCGTCTATCAGCTCTCTTCACTCCTCTATCATCTATATTCTCTCTTCACTCCTCTATCGTCTATCGTCTGTCTATACGCTCTCTTCACTCTTCTATCGTCTATCGTCTGTCAGCTCTCTCTTCACTCCTCTATCGTCTATCGCCTGTCTATCAGCTCTCTCTTCACTCCTCTATCGTCTATCGCCTGTCTATCAGCTCTCTCTTCACTCCTCTATCGTCTATCGCCTGTCTATCAGCTCTCTCTTCACTCCTCTATCGTCTGTCTATCAGCTCTCTTCACTCCTGTATCGTCTATCATCTGTCTATACGCTCTCTTCACTCCTGTCTATCGTCCATCAGCTCTCTCATCAGCTCTCTCTTCACTCCTCTATCGTCTATCGTCTGTCAGCTCTCTCTTCACTCCTCTATCGTCTATCGTCTGTCAGCTCTCTCTTCACTCCTCTATCGTCTATCGTCTGTCAGCTCTCTCTTCACTCCTCTATCGTCTATCGACTGTCTGTCAGCTCTCTCTTCACTCCTCTATCGTCTATCGCCTGTCTGTCAGCTCTCTCTTCACTCCCCTATCGTCTATCGCCTGTCTGTCAGCTCTCTCTTCTCTCCCCTGTCGTCTATCGGCTGTCTGTCAGCTCTCTCTTCTCTCCCCTGTCGTCTATAGGCTGTCTGTCAGCTCTCTCTTCTCTCCTCTGTCGTCTATCGGCTGTCTATACGCTCTCTTCACTCCTCTGTCGTCTATCGGCTGTCTATACGCTCTCTTCACTCCTCTGTCGTCTATCGGCTGTCTATCAGCTCTCTTCACTCCTCTGTCGTCCATTGTCTGTCTATACGCTCTCAGTTCACTCCTCTGTCGTCCATTGTCTGTCTATACGCTCTCAGTTCACTCCTCTATCATCTATCGTCTGTCAGCTCTCTTCATTCCTCTATCGTCTTTCTATACGCTCTCTCTTCACTCCTCTGTCCTCTATCGTTTATCAGCTCTTTTCACTCCCCTATCGTCTATCGTCTGTGTATCAGCTCTCTCTTCATCCTCTATCGTCTGTGTATCAGCTCTCTCTTCACTCCTCTATCGTCTATTGTCTATCTGCTCTCTCTTCACTCCTCTATCATCCATTGTTTGTCTATATGCTCTCTCCTCTCTTATCTGTCGTCTGTCTATCAGCTCTCTTCACTCCTCTATCATCCATTGTCTGTCTATACGCTCTCGCTTCACTCCTCAATTGTCTGTCTATACGCTCTCGCTTCACTCCTCAATTGTCTGTCTATACGCTCTCGCTTCACTCCTCAATTGTCTGTCTATACGCTCTCGCTTCACTCCTCAATTGTCTGTCTATACGCTCTCGCTTCACTCCTCAATTGTCTGTCTATACGCTCTCGCTTCACTCCTCAATTGTCTGTCTATACGCTCTCGCTTCACTCCTCAATCGTCCACCATCTATCAGCTCTCTTCACACCCCTATCGTCTATCGTCTATCTATCAGCTCTCTCTTCACTCCTCTACCGTCTATCATCTGTCAGCTCTCTCTTCACTCCTCTGTCGTCTATCGGCTGTCTATACGCTCTCTTCACTCCTCTGTCGTCTATCGGCTGTCTATACGCTCTCTTCACTCCTCTGTCGTCTATCGGCTGTCTATCAGCTCTCTTCACTCCTCTGTCGTCTATCGGCTGTCTATCAGCTCTCTTCACTCCTCTGTCGTCTATCGGCTGTCTATCAGCTCTCTTCACTCCCCTATCGTCTATCGGCTGTCTATCAGCTCTCTCTTCACTCCTCTATCGTCTGTGTATCAGCTCTCTCTTCACTCCTCTATCGTCTATTGTCTATCTGCTCTCTCTTCACTCCTCTATCATCCATTGTTTGTCTATATGCTCTCTCCTCTCTTATCTGTCGTCTGTCTATCAGCTCTCTTCACTCCTCTATCATCCATTGTCTGTCTATACGCTCTCGCTTCACTCCTCAATTGTCTGTCTATACGCTCTCTCTTCACTCCCCTATTGTCTATCATCTCTCTTCACTCCTCTATCCTCTGTCTATCAGCTCTTTCTTCACTCCTCCATCGTCTATCGTCTGTCTATCAGCTCTCTTCACTCCTCTATCGTCTCTCAACTATCATCCTTCTATCAGCTCTCTTTACTCCTCAATCACCTCTCATCTATTGTCGATCTATCAGCTATTGCAGCTCTCCCCCAATCTCTCTATTGGTTATTTATTTGTTTCTCTTTCAGCTCTCAGCTCTCCCCCATTCTCTATATTGGTTATTTATTTGTTTCTTTGTCAGCTCTCAGCTGTCTTCTCTCCATCACCTATCGTCCATCTCTCAGCTCTTTTTTTACTCCATCATTTATCATCTCATCCACCTATCAGCTCTCTTCACTCCTCTATCATCCATCATCTATTTCAACTCTCTGTTCACTCCTCTATCATCTAGCATCTATCAGCTCTCACTTCCCTCCTGTATCATTTATCAACCATCGTCTATATCAGCTCTCTCTTCACACCTCTATCGCCCATCGGCTGTCTATACGCTCTCTCTTCACTCCTCTATCGTCTATCATCTCTCTATAAGCACTCTTCACTCCTCTATCGTCCATCATCAGTCTATCAGCTCTCTTCACTCCTCTGTCGTCCATCATCTATTGTCTATCAGCTCTCTCTTCTCTCCTCTATCGTCAGTCTGTCAGCTCTCTTCTCTCCTCTCTCCTCTATCGTCTATCAGCTCTCCTCTATCGTCTATCAGCTCTCTCATCAGGTCTCTCTTCACTCCTCTATCATCTATTGTCTATCAGCTCTCTTTTCACTCCTCCATCGTCTATACTCTCTCTCTTCACTCCTGTATCGTCTATTGTCTGTCTATCAGCTCTCTTCACTCCTATCGTCTATCAGCTCTCTTCACTCCCCTATAGTCCATAGGCTGTCTGTCAGCTCTCTCTTCACTCCTCTGTCGTCTATCGTCTGTCTATACGCTCTCTTCAATCCTCTGTCGTCTATCGTCTGTCTATACGCTCTCTTCACTCCTCTGTCGTCTATCGTCTGTCTATACGCTCTCTTCACTCCTCTGTCGTCTATCGTCTGTCTATACGCTCTCTTCACTCCTCTGTCGTCTATCGTCTATCGTCTATCAGCTCTCTTCACTCCCCTATAGTCCATAGGCTGTCTGTCAGCTCTCTCTTCACTCCTCTATCGTCTATTGTCTGTCTATACGCTCTCTCCACTCCTCTATTGTCTATCGTCTGTCTATACGCTCTCTCCACTCCTCTATCGTCTATCGTCTGTCTATCGTCTGTCTATCAGCTCTCACTTCACTCCTCTATCATCCATTGTCTATCGTCTATCAGCTCTCTTCACTCCTCTATCGTCTATCGTCTGTCTATACGCTCTCTCTTCACTTCTCTATCGTCTGTCTATCAGCTCTCTTCACTCCTCTATCGTCTATCGTCTGTCTATACGCTCTCTCTTCACTTCTCTATCGTCTCTCTATCAGCTCTCTTCACTCCTCTCTCATCCATCATCTATTTCAACTCTCTCTTCACTCCTCTATCATCTAGCATCTATCAGCTCTCACTTCCCTCCTGTATCATTTATCAGCCATCGTCTATATCAGCTCTCTCTTCACGCCTCTATCGTCTATCGGTTGTCTATGCGCTCTCTCTTCACGCCTCTATCGTCTATCGTCTTTCTATTCGCTCTCTCTTCACTCCTCTGTCCTCTATCGTTTATCAGCTCTCTTCACTCCCCTATCGTCTATCGTCTGTGTATCAGCTCTCTCTTCACTCCTCTATCGTCTGTTGTCTATCTGCTCTCTCTTCACTCCTCTATCATTTATCAGCTCTCTTCTCGTCTCTATCGTCTGTCTATCAGCACTCTTCACTCCTCTATCGTCCATCGTCTGTCTATACGCTCTCTCTTCACTCCTCTATCGTCTCTCATCTATCATCTATCAGCTCTCTCTTCACTCCCCTATCGTCCGTCGGCTGTCTGTCAGCTCTCTCTTCCCACCCCTATCCCACCCCTATCGTCTATCGTCTATCAGCTCTCTCATCAGTTCTCTCTTCACTCCTCTATCATCTATTGTCTATCTATCAGCTCTCTTCACTCCTCTATCGTCTATCAGCTCTCTCTTCACTCCTCTGTCTATCGTCTGTCTATCAGCTCTCTTCACTCCTCTATCATCCATTGTCTGTCAGCTCTCTCTTCACTCCTCTATCGTCTATCGTCTCTCTATACGCTCTCTTCACTCCTCTATCCTCTATCGTCTCTCTATACGCTCTCTTCACTCCTCTATCCTCTATCGTCTATCAGCTCTCTCTTCACTCTATCGTCTATCAGCTTTCTCTTCACTCCTCTATCATCTGTCAGCTCTCTTCACTCTTCTATCGTCTATCGACTGTCTGTCAGCTCTCACTTCAGTCCTCTATCGTCTATTGTCTGTCTATACGCTCTCTCCACTCCTCTATCGTCTATCGTCTGTCTATACGCTCTCTCCACTTTTCTATCGTCTATCGTCTGTCTATACGCTCTCTCCACTCCTCTATCGTCTATCAGCTCTCACTTCACTCCTCTATCATCCATTGTCTATCGTCTATCAGCTCTCTTCACTCCTCTATCATCTATATTCTCTCTCTTCACTCCTCTATCGTCTATCGTCTGTCTATACGCTCTCTCCACTTTTCTATCGTCTATCGTCTGTCTATACGCTCTCTCCACTCCTCTATCGTCTGTCTATCAGCTCTCACTTCACTCCTCTATCATCCATTGTCTATCGTCTATCAGTTCTCTCTTCACTCATTTATCATCTATAGTCCATCTATCAGCTCTCTCTTCACTTGTCTATCGTCTGTCTATCAGCTCTCTCTTCACTCCTTCATCGTCTATCAGCTCTCTTCACTTCTCGATCGTCTAGCGTCTGTCTATCAGCTCTCTCTTCACTCCTCGATCGTCTAGCGTCTGTCTATCAGCTCTCTCTTCACTCCTCGATCGTCTAGCGTCTGTCTATCAGCTCTCTCTTCACTCCTCGATCGTCTAGCGTCTATCAGCTCTCTCTTCACTCCTCGATCGTCTAGCGTCTGTCTATCAGCTCTCTCTTCACTCCTCGATCGCCTATCAGCTCTCTCTTCACTCCCCTGTAGTCCATCGGCTGTCTATATGCTCTTTTCACTCCTCTATCATGTAGCATGTATCTGTCAGCTCTCTCTTCACTCCCATATCGTCTATACGCTCTCTTTTCACTCCTCTACCGTCTATCTATCAGCTCTCTTCAGTCCTCTATCATCCATCGTCCATCTGTCAGCTCTCTCTTCACTCCTATCTTCTATCGTCCATCTAGCTCTCTCTTCACTCCCCTATCATTTATCGTCCATTTATCAGCTCTCTCCTCACTCGTCCATCATCTATCATCCAGCTAGCTCTCTCCACTCTCCTCTAGCATCTACCATCCATCTATCAGCTCTCTCTCCTCTAGCATCTGTCAATTATCATCATCTGTCAATTATCATCATCATCGCCGTCGTCTGTCAATTATCATCATCATCGCCGTCGTCTGTCAATTATCATCATCATCGCCGTCGTCTGTCAATTATCATCATCATCGCCGTCGTCTGTCAATTATCATCATCATCGCCGTCGTCTGTCAATTATCATCATCATCGCCGTCGTCTGTCAATTATCATCATCATCGCCGTCGTCTGTCAATTATCATCATCATCGCCGTCGTCTGTCAATTATCATCATCATCGCCGTCGTCTGTCAATTATCATCATCATCGCCGTCGTCTGTCAATTATCATCATCATCGCCGTCGTCTGTCAGTCGTCGTCTGTCAGTCGTCGTCTGTCAGTCGTCGTCTGTCAGTCGTCGTCTGTCAGTCGTCGTCTGTCAGTCGTCGTCTGTCAGTCGTCGTCTGTCAGTCGTCGTCTGTCAGTCGTCGTCTGTCAGTCGTCGTCTGTCAGTCGTCGTCTGTCAGTCGTCGCCGTCGTCGCCGTCGTCTGTCAGTCGCCTGTCAGTCGTCGCCTGTCAGTCGCCTGTCAGTCGTCGCCTGTCAGTCGTCGCCGTCGTCTGTCAGTCGCCTGTCAGTCGTCGCCTGTCAGTCGTCGCCTGTCAGTCGTCGCCTGTCAGTCGTCGCCTGTCAGTCGTCGCCTGTCAGTCGTCGCCTGTCAGTCGTCGCCTGTCAGTCGTCGCCGTCGTCTGTCAGTCGCCTGTCAGTCGTCGCCTGTCAGTCGTCGCCTGTCAGTCGTCGCCTGTCAGTCGTCGCCTGTCAGTCGTCGCCTGTCAGTCGTCGCCTGTCAGTCGTCGCCTGTCAGTCGTCGCCTGTCAGTCGTCGCCTGTCAGTCGTCGCCTGTCAGTCGTCGCCTGTCAGTCGTCGCCTGTCAGTCGTCGCCTGTCAGTCGTCGCCTGTCAGTCGTCGCCTGTCAGTCGTCATCATCATCTGTCAGCTCTCTCAGCTCTCCCCCATTCTCACTATTGGTTTTTTATTTGTTTCTCTATCATCTATCAGCGCTGTCTTTTCCCCTCTATCATATATCAGCTCTCGTCCGTCTGTCGGCTCTCCCCCATTCTCCCTATTGTTTATTTGTTTCTATATCAGCGCTCTCAGCTCTCTACACTCCTCTATCATCTATCATCTCTCGTCCATCTATCAGCACTCTCTTCGCTCCTCTATCATCTGTCATCTGTTATCTATTATCTATCAGCTCTCTCTATACTCATCTATCAGCTCTCAGCTCTGCCCCATTCTCCCTATTGTTCGTTTATTAGTTTCTCTGTCAGCTCTCAGCTCTGCCCCATTCTCCCTATTGTTCGTTTATTAGTTTCTCTGTCAGCTCTCAGCTCTCCCCATCCTCCCTATTGTTTGTTTGTTTCTGTAATATCTATCAGCTCTCCCCTTGCTCATCTGTCGTCTATCAGCTCTCCCCTCTCCCCTCCCTCCCTGTTGTTCATTTATTTGTTTTTCTATCTATCATCTCTCTGCTCTCCCCCACCCTCCCTATTGTGTATTTATTTGTTTCTTTATCATCTATCATCTGTCAATCATCATCATCATCATCATCTGTCAATCATCATCATCATCTGTCAATCATCATCATCATCTGTCAATCATCATCATCATCTGTCAATCATCATCATCATCATCATCTGTCAATCATCATCATCATCATCATCTGTCAATCATCATCATCATCATCTGTCAATCATCATCATCATCTGTCAATCATCATCATCATCATCATCTGTCAATCATCATCATCATCATCATCTGTCAATCATCATCATCGTCATCATCTGTCAATCATCATCATCATCTGTCAGTCGTCGTCATCTGTCATCATCTGTCAGTCGTCGTCATCTGTCATCATCTGTCAGTCGTCGTCATCTGTCATCATCTGTCAGTCGTCGTCATCTGTCATCATCTGTCAGTCGTCGTCATCGTCATCTGTCAGTCGTCGTCATCGTCATCTGTCAGTCGTCGTCATCGTCATCATCATTGTCATCTGTCAGTCATCATCATCGTCATCATCATCGTCATCTGTCAGTCATCATCATCGTCATCTGTCAGCTCTCTCAGCTCTCCCCCATTCTCACTATTGGTTTTTTATTTGTTTCTCTATCATCTATCAGCGCTGTCTTTTCCCCTCTATCATATATCAGCTCTCGTCCGTCTGTCGGCTCTCCCCCATTCTCCCTATTGTTTGTTTGTTTCTATATCAGCGCTCTCAGCTCTCTACACTCCTCTATCATCTATCATCTCTCGTCCATCTATCAGCACTCTCTTCGCTCCTCTATCATCTGTCATCTGTTATCTATTATCTATCAGCTCTCTCTATACTCATCTATCAGCTCTCAGCTCTGCCCCATTCTCCCTATTGTTCGTTTATTAGTTTCTCTGTCAGCTCTCAGCTCTCCCCATCCTCCCTATTGTTTGTTTGTTTCTGTAATATCTATCAGCTCTCCCCTTGCTCATCTGTCGTCTATCAGCTCTCCCCTCTCCCCTCCCTCCCTGTTGTTCATTTATTTGTTTTTCTATCTATCATCTCTCTGCTCTCCCCCACCCTCCCTATTGTGTATTTATTTGTTTCTTTATCATCTATCATCTGTCAATCATCATCATCTGTCAATCATCATCATCATCATCATCATCATCTGTCAATCATCGTCATCATCATCATCTGTCAATCATCGTCATCATCATCATCTGTCAATCATCGTCATCATCATCATCTGTCAATCGTCGTCGTCATCATCTGTCAATCGTCGTCGTCATCATCTGTCAGTCGTCATCATCTGTCAGTCATCATCATCTGTCAGTCATCATCATCATCTGTCAGTCATCATCATCATCATCATCTGTCAATCGTCGTCATCATCTGTCAGTCGTCATCATCTGTCAGTCGTCATCATCTGTCAGTCGTCATCATCTGTCAGTCGTCATCATCTGTCAGTCGTCATCATCTGTCAGTCGTCATCATCTGTCAGTCGTCATCATCTGTCAGTCATCATCGTCATCGTCATCTGTCAGTCATCATCGTCATCGTCATCTGTCAGTCATCATCGTCATCGTCATCTGTCAATCATCGTCATCTGTCAATCATCGTCATCTGTCAATCATCGTCATCTGTCAATCATCGTCATCTGTCATCTGTCAATCATCGTCATCTGTCATCTGTCAATCATCGTCATCGTCATCTGTCAATCATCATCTGTCAATCATCGTCATCTGTCAATCATCGTCATCATCATCATCTGTCAATCATCATCATCTGTCAATCATCATCATCGTCATCGTCATCTGTCAATCATCTGTCAATCATCATCATCATCATCTGTCAATCATCATCTGTCAATCATCATCTGTCAATCATCATCTGTCAATCATCATCTGTCAATCATCATCTGTCAATCATCGTCATCATCTGTCAATCATCTGTCAATCATCATCATCTGTCAATCATCATCATCTGTCAATCATCATCATCTGTCAATCATCATCATCATCGTCATCGTCATCTGTCAATCATCTGTCAATCATCATCATCTGTCAATCATCGTCAATCATCGTCATCATCATCTGTCAATCATCATCATCTGTCAATCATCATCATCTGTCAATCATCATCATCTGTCAATCATCATCATCTGTCAATCATCATCATCATCATCGTCATCATCTGTCAATCATCATCATCATCATCGTCAATCATCGTCATCATCTGTCAGTCACCATCGTCATCATCTGTCAGTCACCATCGTCATCTGTCAATCATCATCATCATCATCATCATCGTCATCTGTCAATCATCTGTCAATCATCGTCATCGTCATCTGTCAATCATCGTCATCGTCATCAGTCAATCATCGTCATCAGTCAATCATCGTCATCAGTCAATCATCGTCATCAGTCAATCGTCATCGTCATCTGTCAATCATCATCGTCATCTGTCAATCACCATCATCATCATCATCGTCATCTGTCAATCATCATCATCATCATCATCATCGTCATCTGTCAATCATCATCATCATCATCATCATCTGTCAGCTCTCTCAGCTCTCCCCCATTCTCACTATTGGTTTTTTATTTGTTTCTCTATCATCAATCAGCGCTGTCTTTTCCCCTCTATCATATATCAGCTCTCGTCCGTCTGTCGGCTCTCCCCCATTCTCCCTATTGTTTGTTTGTTTCTATATCAGCGCTCTCAGCTCTCTACACTCCTCTATCATCTATCATCTCTCGTCCATCTATCAGCACTCTCTTCGCTCCTCTATCATCTGTCATCTGTTATCTATTATCTATCAGCTCTCTCTATACTCATCTATCAGCTCTCAGCTCTCCCCCATTCTCCCTATTGTTTATTTGTTTCTCTATCAGCTCTCAGCTCTGCCCCATTCTCCCTATTGTTCGTTTATTAGTTTCTCTGTCAGCTCTCAGCTCTCCCCATCCTCCCTATTGTTTGTTTGTTTCTGTAATATCTATCAGCTCTCCCCTTGCTCATCTGTCGTCTATCAGCTCTCCCCTCTCCCCTCCCTCCCTGTTGTTCATTTATTTGTTTTTCTATCTATCATCTCTCTGCTCTCCCCCACCCTCCCTATTGTGTATTTATTTGTTTCTTTATCATCTATCATCTGTCAATCATCATCATCATCATCATCTGTCAATCATCATCATCATCTGTCAATCATCATCATCATCTGTCAATCATCATCATCATCTGTCAATCATCATCATCATCATCTGTCAATCATCATCATCATCATCTGTCAATCATCATCATCATCTGTCAATCATCATCATCATCATCTGTCAATCATCGTCAATCATCATCATCATCTGTCAATCATCGTCAATCATCATCATCATCTGTCAATCATCATCTGTCAATCATCATCATCATCTGTCAATCATCGTCAATCATCATCATCATCTGTCAATCATCATCATCTGTCAGTCATCATCTGTCAATCATCATCTGTCAATCATCATCATCATCTGTCAGTCACCATCGTCATCATCTGTCAGTCATCATCATCAGTCAATCATCATCATCGTCATCTGTCAATCATCATCATCATCATCATCTTCGTCATCTGTCAGTCATCTGTCAATCATCATCGTCATCTGTCAATCATCATCGTCATCTGTCAATCATCATCGTCATCGTCATCAGTCAATCATCGTCATCAGTCAATCATCATCATCGTCATCGTCATCTGTCAATCATCATCATCATCGTCATCGTCATCTGTCAATCATCATCGTCATCGTCATCTGTCAATCGTCATCGTCATCTGTCAATCGTCATCGTCATCATCTGTCAGTCATCATCGTCATCGTCATCTGTCAATCATCGTCATCTGTCAATCATCGTCATCTGTCAATCATCGTCATCTGTCAATCATCGTCATCTGTCAATCATCGTCATCTGTCAATCATCGTCATCTGTCAATCATCGTCATCTGTCAATCATCGTCATCTGTCAATCATCGTCATCTGTCAGTCATCGTCATCGTCATCATCATCGTCATCTGTCAGTCATCGTCATCGTCATCATCATCGTCATCTGTCAGTCATCGTCATCGTCATCATCATTGTCATCTGTCAGTCATCGTCATCGTCATCATCATTGTCATCTGTCAGTCATCGTCATCGTCATCATCATTGTCATCTGTCAGTCATCATCATCGTCATCATCATCGTCATCTGTCAGTCATCATCATCATCATCTGTCAGCTCTCTCAGCTCTCCCCCATTCTCACTATTGGTTTTTTATTTGTTTCTCTATCATCTATCAGCGCTGTCTTTTCCCCTCTATCATATATCAGCTCTCGTCCGTCTGTCGGCTCTCCCCCATTCTCCCTATTGTTTGTTTGTTTCTATATCAGCGCTCTCAGCTCTCTACACTCCTCTATCATCTATCATCTCTCGTCCATCTATCAGCACTCTCTTCGCTCCTCTATCATCTGTCATCTGTTATCTATTATCTATCAGCTCTCTCTATACTCATCTATCAGCTCTCAGCTCTGCCCCATTCTCCCTATTGTTCGTTTATTAGTTTCTCTGTCAGCTCTCAGCTCTCCCCATCCTCCCTATTGTTTGTTTGTTTCTGTAATATCTATCAGCTCTCCCCTTGCTCATCTGTCGTCTATCAGCTCTCCCCTCTCCCCTCCCTCCCTGTTGTTCATTTATTTGTTTTTCTATCTATCATCTCTCTGCTCTCCCCCACCCTCCCTATTGTGTATTTATTTGTTTCTTTATCATCTATCATCTCTCTCTTTACTCCTCTATCATTTATCATCACTCTTCTCTCCCCCATCCTCCCTGTTGTTTATTTGTTTGTTTCTCTATCTGTAATCTCTCACCTCTCCCCCCTTCTCCCTATTGTTTGTTTCTCTATTTCTGGCTGCATCTCTCCCCCATTCTCCCCGTTCTTTCTTTCTTTCTTTTTCTCTCTTTCTTCTTCTCTCTCCCCTTCTCGCTCTTCGTTATTTATTCTGTCTCTTGATCTCTCTCCTGGCACCCTCTTAAGTATTTATTTATTCTCTCTTTCTCTCTCTCCATCTCTCGCCCTTTCTCCCTGTTCTTTCTTTATTATTTTGATCTCCCCTATTCCCTCCCTACCATATCCCTCTTCTTTATTTAGTTCTTTCTCTCTCTCTCTCTCTCTCCATCTCTTCCCCAATTTTCCATTTTATTTCTCTTTCATCATCTCTCCCCTTCTCTCTATTCTTTGTCTCTCTCTATTGCTCCCACATTCTCCCACTTAATTATTTCTCTCTCCCTCTCGCCCTTCGTCTTTCCCCTCTTCTCCGTATTATTTATTTTTTATTCATCTCTCTCTTCATCTGTCCCCTTTCTCCCATTTATTTATATACTTCCCTGTCTGTCTGTATCTCTCTCTCATTCTCCCATTCTTTATTTTTTTTGTTCTGTCTCTCACCATCTCTCCCTCCTTCTCCCTCTGCTTTATATGTATCTACTTACTTCTCTCTATCTGCTTTCATCTCTCCCACTTTCTCACACTTCCTGAAATTGTTATTTATGTCTCTCCTACTCTCTGTTCATCTCTCCCCTCTTCATCTTATTCAGTTATTTCTTTATCCTCTCTCTTTCTGTCTCTCCCCCATACTCCACCATCGTTATTTATTATTCTCTCTCACTCTTCATCTCTCCCCCTTCTCCCACATTTTTCTTCATTTCTCTCTATTTTTTTCTTCAACTCTCCCCTTGCTCCCTCTTATGTAATTCTTTTTCTCTATCTCTGCCCCAAGATCCCATTTATTTAACTTTTTATTATTCTAGCTCTCTTCAACTCTCCCCCTGCTCCCTATTGATTATTTATTATTTATGTATTTATTTCTCTTTCTCAATCTCTTCATCTCTTCCCTCTTCTCCCTATTATTTATTTGTATTTTTATTTAGACATCTCTCTCTTCATCTGTCCCCCTTCTCCCATTTATTTATTCTTTTATTTCTCTGTCTCTCTGTCTGCATCTCTCCCCTGTTCTCCACCTTCGTTATTTATTTATTGTTCTCCAATCGGTTTTATCTCTTCCCCTTTCTTCCCGTTTTTCTTTATTTCTCTCTGTCTTTGACTCTCTCCCTGCTCCCTATTATTTATTTATCAATTATCTCTCCCCCTTCTCCCCATTCTTTCTCTATTCATTTTTCTTTCCATCTCTCCTTCCTTCTCCATCTTATCTATTTATTTCTCTCTCTCTCCTCATGTCTCCCCTTCTCCTCTTCTTTGTTTACTTATTTCTATTTCTCTCTTCTTCGGCATCTCTGCCCCGAACGAGGCGCAATGGCAACGGCGTCTCTGCCCCGAACCAGGTGCAATGGCAACGGCATCTCCCCCCCAGCCAAGACGAACGGCACTTGTGTTCCCCCCCAACCATGAGCAAAGGCAACGGCACTTGTCCCCCAAACCAAGAGCGAGGTCATCTCCCCCATGCACAGAGCAACGGCACCGGCACCTCGCCCCCAGCCAAGAGCAACATCTCCCCCTTAACCAAGGGGGCTTTCTAGTGGTATGTCTGGTAGCTTCGCCTGCGAGCCACCCGTGGGGTCAGAGGGCTCACTCGGCATCTGTCCCATCTTCCGGAGCACTCACACACATACACACACTCGCGCCCCTCGGTCGTGACCCACGCCCTCGCGGGCAATGGGAACTGCACTACTAGAGGGTCCGCACTCGCTTCGCCCCTACGGGACGTCTCAGTCAGGCGTGCTCCGGGATACCCACCCTGACTGAACAGATCCACGCAAATACTTACTCAATCCTGAGTCTTTGTTTGGGTCTTCGTGCACAAAAATTATGGGGTACTGCAGTTTCTTTCGCTCGTTTACCAAATTTAGAGTTCGGAGCTACAGGTCTCGCGCAGGAATTACCCAGCCCAGGGGCCGTCCGGAGACGGGGCGCCCCCCCTGGAGTGAGAATTCCGCAGCAGAGTCGCCTGGATCCGAGTCACGGCACCAAATTTTTATAGGTGTGAAGAACGATACACACCGATGGTTGTCAATAGTAAGGAATTTACTGAGTAAGCAATAAAGGAGCGGAACAGCGCTGGGCGGCCGGGAGTCTGCGCTCCACCAGAGGAGCGCACCGGGGGCCCCCAACCCCTCTTTTTGTTGGCTCTTATCTCTATATTCGTGTTTTTCTTTCCTTCCTGGGCTGCACCGGCTGCTATTTGGGAGTTGTCCTCTGTCTCCTTGCAGAGAGAAGATGAGTACTGCAGTCCTCTTCAGCTCTAATCACACATGCTTAAAGGAAGATTTCTGCTTCTTTTTCTTTTTCACTTCCTTAGAAGGTCACTGCTATCTGTTGTTCGTTGTGCAGGTGTTAGAACAAGACGCTGTGGCTGCAATTTACAAAAATATTTATTTATCTATTTTTAAGACTTCTACAGACTACATAGTTCTAAGAGAAGGAGAAGAAAAGCACACGGAAAAGTACTGACTCGTCTGTCTTGAGACGGTTTGATTGACAAGTATAGAAAGTACAGAACTCCGTTTCTATCACAAAGAGAAAAGGCATCTCCCCCCAACCACGAGCAACGAAGAGCACCGACAGCTCCCCCCCAGCCACAAGCAACGGCAGCGATATCTCCTCCCCAATCAAAAGCAACAGCACATGCCCCCCAACCATGAGGAATGACAACAGCACTTGTCCCCCCCAGCCACGAAGAACGGCACCTGTCCCCCCAACCACGAAGAACGGCACCTGTACCCCAACAATGAGCAACGACAACGGCACTTGTCCCCCCAACCAAGAAGAACGGCACTTGTCCCCCCCACAATGAGCAAGAAGAACGGCACTTGTCCCCCCCACAATGAGCAAGAAGAACGACACTTGTCCCCCCCACAATGAGCAAGAAGAACGACACTTGTCCCCCCCACAATGAGCAAGAGGAACGGCACTTGTCCCCCCCACAATGAGCAAGAGGAACGGCACTTGTCCCCCCCACAGTGAGCAAGAGGAACGGCACTTGTCCCCCCCACAGTGAGCAAGAGGAACGGCACTTGTCCCCCCCACAGTGAGCAAGAGGAACGGCACTTGTCCCCCCCACAGTGAGCAAGAGGAACGGCACTTGTCCCCCCCACAATGAGCAAGAGGAACGGCACTTGTCCCCCCAGCCAAGAGGAACGGCACCTGCCCCTTAACAATGAGCAACGACAACGGCACTTGTCCCCCCAGCCAAGAAGAACGGCACCTGCCCCTTAACAATGAGCAAAGACAACGGCACTTGTCCCCCCAACCAAGAAGAACGGCACCTGCCCCCCAACAATGAGCAACGACAACGGCATTTGTCCCCCCCAACGAAGGAGAACGGCACTTGTGTTCCCCCCCAACCACGAGCAACGGCAACGGCAGCGACATCTCCCCCCCCAACCACGAGCAACGGCAACGGCAGCGACATCTCCCCCCCCAACCAGGAGCAACGACAACGACACTTCCCCCCAACCACGAGCAACGGCACCTGCCCCCCCAGCCAAGGGCAATGACATCTCCCCCCAACCAGGAGCAACGACAACGGCATCTCCCCCCAACCAAGAAGAACGGCACTTATTCCCCAACCAAGAAGAACGGCTTCTCCCCCCCAACAATGAGCAACGACAGCGACACTTCCCCCTAACCATGAGCAACAACAACGGCACTTGTCCCCCCCAACAATGAGCAACAACAACGGCACTTGTCCCCCCCAACAATGAGCAACAACAACGGCACTTGTCCGCCCCAGCCAAGAAGAACGGCACCTGCCCCTTAACAATGAGCAACGACAACGGCACTTGTCCCCCCCAACCAAGGAGAACGGCACCTGCCCCCCAACAATGAGCAACGACAACGGCACTTGTCCCCCCCAAGCAAGAAGAACGGCACTTGTGTTCCCCCCCAACCACGAGCAACGGCAACGGCAGCGACATCTCCCCCCCCCAACCACGACCAACGGCAACGGCAGCGACATCTCCCCCCAAACCACGAGCAACGGCACCTGCCCCCCCAGCCAAGAGCAATGACATCTCCCCCCAACCAGGAGCAACGACAACGGCATCTCCCCCCAACCAAGAAGAACGGCACTTATTCCCCAACCAAGAAGAACGGCATCTCCCCCCCAACCATGAGCAACGACAGTGACACTTCCCCCCAACCATGAGCAACGGTACCTGCCCCCCCAGCCAAGGGCAATGACATCTCCCCCCAACCAGGAGCAACGACAACAGCATCTCCCCCCCAACCAAGAAGAACGGCATTTGCCCCCCCAACCAAAAAGAACGGCACTGGTCCCCCAACCACGAGTAACGACAACGGCCCTGGTCCCCCAACCAAGAAGAACGACAATGGCACTTGTCCCGCAACCAGGAAGAACGGCACTTTTCGCCCAAACAAGAAGAACAGCACCTGCCCCCAACAATGAGAAACGACAACGGCACTTGTCCACCAACCAAGAAGAACGGCACTTGTCCCCCACAACAATGAGCAACGACAACTACACAAGTCCCCCCAACCAAGAAGAACGGCACTTGTCCCCCCCAGCCAAGAAGAACGGCACTTGTCCCCCCCAGCCAAGAAGAACGGCACTAGTCCCCCAGCCATGAGCAACGACAACGGCACTTGTCACCCCAGCCATGAGCAACGACAACGGCACTTGTCCCCCCCAACCAAGAAGAACGGCACTTGCCCCCCCCAACCAAGAACGGCTCTTGCCCCCCACCCAAGAAGAACAGCAGTGGTCCCCCTACCACGAGTAACGACAACGGCCCTGGTCCCCCAACCAAGAAGAACGACAATGGCACTTGTCCCGCAACCAGGAAGAACGGCACTTTTCGCCCAAACAAGAAGAACAGCACCTGCCCCCAACAATGAGCAACGAAAACAGCACTTGTCCACCAACCAAGAAGAACGGCACTTGTCCCCCACAACAATGAGCAACGACAACTACACTAGTCCCCCCAAACCAAGAAGAACGGCACTAGTCCCCCCCAGCCAAGAAGAACGGCACTTGTCCACCCAGCCAAGAAGAACGGCACTTGTGCCCCCAACCAAGAAGAACGGCACTTGCCCCCCCCAGCAAAGAAGAACGGCACCTGCCCCTGAACAATGAGCAACGACAACGGCACTTGTCCCCCCCAGCCAAGAAGAACGGCACTTGTCCCCCCCAGCCAAGAAGAACGGCACTTGTCCCCCCCAGCCAAGAAGAACGGCACTTGTCCCCCCCAGCCAAGAAGAACGGCACTTGTCCCCCCAACAATGAGCAAAGACAACGGCACTTGTCCCCCCCAACCAAGAAGAACGGCACCTGCCCCCAACCATGAGCAACGACAACGGCACTTGTCCCCCCAACCAAGAAGAACGGCACTTGTCCCCCAGCCATGAGCAACGACAACGGCACTTGTCCCCCCAACCAAGAAGAACGGCACTTGCCCCCCAACCAAGAGCGAGGTCATCTCCCCCATGCACAGAGCAACGGCACCGGCACCTCGCCCCCAGCCAAGAGCAACATCTCCCCCCTAACCAAAAGGGCTTTTTAGTGGTATGTCTGGTAGCTTCTCCTGCGAGCCACCCATGGGATCAGAGGGCTCACTCGGCATCTGTCCCATCTTCCGGAGCACTCACACACATACACACACTCGCGCCCCTCGGTCGTGACCCACGCCCTCGCGGGCAATGGGAACTGCACTACTAGAGGGTCCGCACTCGCTTCGCCCCTACGGGACGTCTCAGTCAGGCGTGCTCCGGGATACTCACCCCGACCGAACAGATCCACGCAAATACTTTTTCTTTTTCACTTCCTTAAAAGGTCACTGCTATCTGTTGTTCATTGTGCAGGTGTTAGAACAAGACGCTGTGATTCCAATTTAGAAAAATATTTATTTATCTATTTTTAAGACTTCTACAGACTACATAGTTCTAAGAGAAGGAGAAGAAAAGCACACGGAAAAGTACTGACTCGTCTGTCTTGAGACGGTTTCATTGACAAGTATAGAAAGTACAAAACTCTGTTTCTATCACAAAGAGAAAAGGAATCTCCCCCCAACCACGAGCAACGAAGAGCACCGAAAGCTCCCATCCAACCACAAGCAACTGCTACGATATCACCTCCCCAACCAAGAAGAACGGCACTTGCCCCCCCAACCAAGAAGAACGGCACTTGCCCCCCCAACCAAGAAGAACGGCACTGGTCCCGCAACCAGGAAGGAACGGCACTTTTCGCCCAAACAAGAACAGCACCTGCCCCCAACAATGAGAAACGACAACGGCACTTGTCCCCCAACCAAGAAGAACGGCACTTGTCCCCCACAACAATGAGCAACGACAACTACACAAGTCCCCCCAACCAAGAAGAACGGCACTTGTCCCCCCCAGCTAAGAAGAACGGCACTTGTCCCCCCCAGCCAAGAAGAACGGCACTAGTCCCCCAGCCATGAGCAACGACAACGGCACTTGTCACCCCAGCCATGAGCAACGACAACGGCACTTGTCCCCCCCACCCAAGAAGAACGGCAGTGGTCCCCCTACCACGAGTAACGACAACGGCACTGGTCCCCCAACCAAGAAGAACAGCAATGGCACTTGTCCCGCAACCAAGAAGAACGGCACTTGTCCCCCCCCAACCAAGAAGAACGGCACCTGCCCCCAACAATGAGCAACGACAACGGCACTTGTCCCCCCAACCAAGAAGAACGGCACTTGTCCCCCAGCCATGAGCAACGACAACGGCACTTGTCACCCCAGCCATGAGCAACGACAACGGCACTTGTCCCCCCCAACCAAGAAGAACGGCACTTGTCCCCCCCAACCAAGAACGGCTCTTGCCCCCCACCCAAGAAGAACGGCAGTGGTCCCCCTACCACGAGTAACGACAACGGCACTGGTCCCCCAACCAAGAAGAACAGCAATGGCACTTGTCCCGCAACCAAGAAGAACGGCACTTGTCCCCCCCCAACCAAGAAGAACGGCACCTGCCCCCAACAATGAGCAACGACAACGGCACTTGTCCCCCAAACCAAGAAGAACGGCACTTGTCCCCCCAGCCAAGAAGAACGGCACTTGTCCGCCCCAGCCAAGAAGAACGGCACTTGTCCGCCCCAGCCAAGAAGAACGGCACTTGTCCGCCCCAGCCAAGAAGAACGGCACTTGTCCGCCCCAGCCAAGAAGAACGGCACTTGTCCGCCCCAGCCAAGAAGAACGGCACTTGTCCGCCCCAGCCAAGAAGAACGGCACTTGTCCGCCCCAGCCAAGAAGAACGGCACTTGTCCGCCCCAGCCAAGAAGAACGGCACTTGTCCGCCCCAGCCAAGAAGAACGGCACTTGTCCGCCCCAGCCAAGAAGAACGGCACTTGTCCGCCCCAGCCAAGAAGAACGGCACTTGTCCGCCCCAGCCAAGAAGAACGGCACTTGTCCCCCCAACCAAGAAGAACGGCACTTGTCACCCCAGCCATGAGCAACGACAACGGCACTTGTCCCCCCCAACCAAGAAGAACGGCACTTGTCCTCCCCAACCAAGAAGAACAGCATTTTTAACTCAACCAAGAGCGAGGTCATCTCCCCCATGCACAGAGCAACGGCACCGGCACCTCGCCCCCAGCCAAGAGCAACATCTCCCCCCTAACCAAGGGGGCTTTCTAGTGGTATGTCTGGTAGCTTCGCCTGCGAGCCACCCATGGGGTCAGAGGGCTCACTCGGCCTCTGTCCCATCTTCCGGAGCACTCACACACATACACACACTCGCGCCCCTCGGTCGTGACCCACGCCCTCGCGGGCAATGGGAACTGCACTACTAGAGGGTCCGCACTCGCTTCGCCCCTACGGGACGTCTCAGTCAGGCGTGCTCTGGGATACCCACCCCGACCGAACAGATCCACGCAAATACTTACTCAATCCTGAGTCTTTGTTTGGGTCTTCGTGCACAAAAATTACGGGGTACTGCAGTTTCTTTCGCTCGTTTACCAAATTTAGAGTTCGGAGCTACAGGTCTCGCGCAGGAATTACCCAGCCCAGGGGCCGTCCGGAGACGGGGCGCCCCCCCTGGAGTGAGAATTCCGCAGCAGAGTCGCCTGGATCCGAGTCACGGCACCAAATTTTTATAGGTGTGAAGAACGATACACACCGATGGTTGTCAATAGTAAGGAATTTACTGAGTAAGCAATAAAGGAGCGGAACAGCGCTGGGCGGCCGGGAGTCTGCGCTCCACCAGAGGAGCGCACCGGGGGCCCCCAACCCCTCTTTTTGTTGGCTCTTATCTCTATATTCGTGTTTTTCTTTCCTTCCTGGGCTGCACCGGCTGCTATTTGGGAGTTGTCCTCTGTCTCCTTGCAGAGAGAAGATGAGTACTGCAGTCCTCTTCAGCTCTAATCACACATGCTTAAAGGAAGATTTCTGCTTCTTTTTCTTTTTCACTTCCTTAGAAGGTCACTGCTATCTGTTGTTCGTTGTGCAGGTGTTAGAACAAGACGCTGTGGCTGCAATTTACAAAAATATTTATTTATCTATTTTTAAGACTTCTACAGACTACATAGTTCTAAGAGAAGGAGAAGAAAAGCACACGGAAAAGTACTGACTCGTCTGTCTTGAGACGGTTTGATTGACAAGTATAGAAAGTACAGAACTCCGTTTCTATCACAAAGAGAAAAGGCATCTCCCCCCAACCACGAGCAACGAAGAGCACCGACAGCTCCCCCCCAGCCACAAGCAACGGCAGCGATATCTCCTCCCCAATCAAAAGCAACAGCACATGCCCCCCAACCATGAGGAATGACAACAGCACTTGTCCCCCCCAGCCACGAAGAACGGCACCTGTCCCCCCAACCACGAAGAACGGCACCTGCCCCCCCAACCAAGAAGAACGGCACTTGTCCCCCCAACAAAGAAGAACAGCACCTGCCCCCCAACAATGAGCAACGACAACGGCACTTGTCCCCCCCAGCCAAGAAGAACGGCACTTTTCCCCCAACCAGGAAAAACGGCACTTGTCCCCCCCAGCCAAGAAGAACGGCACTTGTCCCCCCCAACCATGAGCAACCATAACAGCACTTGTCCCCTCAACCACGAAGAAGGGCATCTGCTGCCCAACAATGTGCAACGACAAAGGTACTTGTCCCCCCAAATATGAGCTACGAAAACGGCACTTGTCCCCCAACCAAGAAGAACGGCACTTGCCCCCCCCAGCCAAGAAGAACGGCACTTGCCCCCCCCAACAATGAGCAACGACAACGGCAATTGTCCCCCCCAACCAAGAAGAACGGCACTTGTCCCCCAGCCACGAGTAACGACAACAGCACTGGTCCCCCAACCAAGAAGAACGACAATGGCACTTGTCCCGCAACCAGGAAGAACCGCACTTTTCGCCCAACCAAGAAGAACAGCACCTGCCCCCAACAATGAGCAACGACAACGGCACTTGTCCCCCAACCACGAAGAACGGCACTTGTCCCCCACAACAATGAGCAACGACAACTGCACTAGTCTCCCCAACCAAGAGGAACGGCACTTGTCCCCCCAACCATGAGCTACGAAAACGGCACTTGTCCCCCAAACTAGATGAATGACACCTTCGCCCCAACCATGAGCAACGACAACGGCACTTCTCCCCGAAACTAAGATGAACGGCACTTGTCCCCCCAACCAAGAGCAAAGTCATCTCCCCCATGCACAGAGCAAGGGCACCGGCACCTCGCCCCCAGCCAAGAGCAACATCTCCCCCCTAACCAAGGGGGCTTTTTAGTGGTATGTCTGGTAGCTTTGCCTGCGAGCCACCCATGGGGTCAGAGGGCTCACTCGGCCTCTGTCCCATCTTCCGGAGCACTCACACACATACACACACTCGCGCCCCTCGGTCGTGACCCACGCCCTCGCGGGCAATGGGAACTGCACTACTAGAGGGTCCGCACTCGCTTCGCCCCTACGGGACGTCTCAGTCAGGCGTGCTCCGGGATACCCACCCCGACCGAACAGATCCACGCAAATACTTTTTCTTTTTCACTTCCTTAGGAGGTCACTGCTATCTGTTGTTCATTGTGCAGGTGTTAGAACAAGACGCTGTGACTCCAATTTAGAAAAATATTTATTTATCTATTTTTAAGACTTCTACAGAGTACATAGTTCTAAGAGAAGAAGAAGAAAAACACACGGAAAAGTACTGACACATCTGTCTTGAGATGGTTTCATTGACAAGTATAGAAAGTACAAAACTCTGTTTCTATCACAAAGAGAAAAGGAATCTCCCCCCAACCACGAGCAACGAAGAGCACCGAAAGCTCCCATCCAACCACAAGCAACTGCTACGATATCACCTCCCCAACCAAGAAGAACGGCACTTGCCCCCCCAACCAAGAAGAACGGCACTGGTCCCGCAACCAGGAAGGAACGGCACTTTTCGCCCAAACAAGAAGAACAGCACCTGCCCCCAACAATGAGAAACGACAACGGCACTTGTCCCCCAACCAAGAAGAACGGCACTTGTCCCCCACAACAATGAGCAACGACAACTACACAAGTCCCCCCAACCAAGAAGAACGGCACTTGTCCCCCCCAGCCAAGAAGAACGGCACCTGCCCCTCAACAATGAGCAACGACAACGGCACATGTCCTCCAACCAAGAAGAACGGCACTTCTCCCTCACAACAATGAGCAACGACAACTACACTAGTCTCCCCAGCCAAGAAGAACGGCACTTGTCCCCCCCAGCCAAGAAGAACGGCACTTGTCCCCCCCAGCCAAGAAGAACGGCACTTGTCCCCCCCAGCCAAGAAGAACGGCACTTGTCCCCCCCAGCCAAGAAGAACGGCACTTTTCCGCCCAACAATGAGCAACAACAACGGCACTTGTCCCCCCAGCCAAGAAGAACGGCACTTGTCCCCCACAACAATGAGCAACGACAACGGCACTTGTCCCCCCAACCAAGAAGAACGGCACTTGTCCCCCCCAGCCAAGAAGAACGGCACTTGTCCCCCCCAGCCAAGAAGAACGGCAGTGGCCCCCCCAACCAAGAACGGCTCTTGCCCCCCACTCAAGAAGAACGGCAGTGGTCCCCCTACCACGAGTAACGACAACGGCACTGGTCCCCCAACCAAGAAGAACAGCAATGGCACTTGTCCCCCCCCAACCAAGAAGAACGGCACCTGCCCCCAACAATGAGCAACAACAACGGCACTTGTCCCCCCAACCAAGACGAACGGCACTTGTCCCCCCAACCAAGAAGAACGGCACTTGTCCCCCCCAACCAAGAAGAACGGCACTTGTCCGCCCCAGCCAAGAAGAACGGCACTTCTCCCTCACAACAATGAGCAACGACAACTACACTAGTCTCCCCAACCAAGAAGAACGGCACTTGTCCCCCCCAGCCAAGAAGAACGGCACTTTTCCCCCAACCAGGAAAAACGGCACTTGTCCCCCCCAGCCAAGAAGAACGGCACTTGTCCCCCCAGCCATGAGCAACGACAACGGCACTTGTCCCCTCAACCACGAAGAAGGGCATCTGCTGCCCAACAATGTGCAACGACAAAGGTACTTGTCCCCCCAAATATGAGCTACGAAAACGGCACTTGCCCCCCCCCAGCCAAGAAGAACGGCACTTGCCCCCCCCAGCCAAGAAGAACGGCACTTGCCCCCCCCAGCCAAGAAGAACGGCACTTGTCCCCCCCAACAATGAGCAACGACAACGACACTTGTCCCCCCCAACCAAGAAGAACGGCACTGGCCCCCCAACCAAGAAGAACGGCACTGGCCCCCCAACCAAGAAGAACGGCACTGGCCCCCCAACCAAGAAGAACGGCACTTGTCCCCCAACCACGAGTAACGACAACAGCACTGGTCCCCCAACCAAGAAGAACGACAATGGCACTTGTCCCGCAACCAGGAAGAACCGCACTTTTCGCCCAACCAAGAAGAACAGCACCTGCCCCCAACAATGAGCAACGACAACGGCACTTGTCCCCCAACCACGAAGAACGGCACTTGTCCCCCACAACAATGAGCAACGACAACTGCACTAGTCTCCCCAACCAAGAAGAACGGCACTTGTCCCCCCAACCATGAGCTACGAAAACGGCACTTGTCCCCCAAACTAGATGAATGACACCTTCGCCCCAACCATGAGCTACGAAAACGGCACTTGTCCCCGAAACTAAGATGAACGGCACTTGTCCCCCCAACCAAGAGCAAAGTCATCTCCCCCATGCACAGAGCAACGGCACCGGCACCTCGCCCCCAGCCAAGAGCAACATCTCCCCCATAACCAAGGGGGCTTTTTAGTGGTATGTCTGGTAGCTTCGCCTGCGAGCCACCCATGGGGTCAGAGGGCTCACTCGGCCTCTGTCCCATCTTCCGGAGCACTCACACACATACACACACTCGCGCCCCTCGGTCGTGACCCACGCCCTCGCGGGCAATGGGAACTGCACTACTAGAGGGTCCGCACTCGCTTCGCCCCTACGGGACGTCTCAGTCAGGCGTGCTCCGGGATACCCACCCCGACCGAACAGATCCACGCAAATACTTACTCAATCCTGAGTCTTTGTTTGGGTCTTCGTGCACAAAAATTACGGGGTACTGCAGTTTCTTTCGCTCGTTTACCAAATTTAGATTTCGGAGCTACAGGTCTCGCGCAGGAATTACCCAGCTCAGGGGCCATCCGGAGACGGGGCGCCCCCCCTGGAGTGAGAATTCCGCAGCAGAGTCGCCTGGATCCGAGTCACGGCACCAAATTTTTATAGGTGTGAAGAACGATACACACCGATGGTTGTCAATAGTAAGGAATTTACTGAGTAAGCAATAAAGGAGCGGAACAGCGCTGGGCGGCCGGGAGTCTGCGCTCCACCAGAGGAGCGCACCGGGGGCCCCCAACCCCTCTTTTTGTTGGCTCTTATCTCTATATTCGTGTTTTTCTTTCCTTCCTGGGCTGCACCGGCTGCTATTTGGGAGTTGTCCTCTGTCTCCTTGCAGAGAGAAGATGAGTACTGCAGTCCTCTTCAGCTCTAATCACACATGCTTAAAGGAAGATTTCTGCTTCTTTTTCTACTTCCTTAGAAGGTCACTGCTATCTGTTGTTCGTTGTGCAGGTGTTAGAACAAGACACTGTGGCTGCAATTTACAAAAATATTTATTTATCTATTTTTAAGACTTCTACAGACTACATAGTTCTAAGAGAAGGAGAAGAAAAACACACGGAAAAGTACTGACTCGTCTGTCTTGAGACGGTTTGATTGACAAGTATAGAAAGTACAGAACTCCGTTTCCATCACAAAGAGAAAAGGCATCTCCCCCCAACCACGAGCAACGAAGAGCACCGACAGCTCCCCCCCAGCCACAAGCAACGGCAGCGATATCTCCTCCCCAATCAAAAGCAACAGCACATGCCCCCCAACCATGAGGAATGACAACAGCACCTGCCCCCCCAACCAAGAAGAACGGCACCTGCCCCCCCAACCAAGAAGAACGGCACCTGCCCCCCCAACCAAGAAGAACGGCACTTGTCCCCCCAACAAAGAAGAACAGCACCTGCCCCCCAACAATGAGCAACGACAACGGCACTTGTCCCCCCCAGCCAAGAAGAACGGCACTTGTCCCCCCAACCAAGAAAAACGGCACTTGTCCCCCCCAGCCAAGAAGAACGGCACTTGTCCCCCCAACCATGAGCAACCATAACGGCACTTGTCCCCTCAACCACGAAGAAGGGCATCTGCCGCCCAACAATGTGCAACGACAAAGGTACTTGTCCCCCCAAATATGAGCTACGAAAACGGCACTTGCCCCCCCCAGCCAAGAAGAACGGCACTTGTCCCCCCCAGCCAAGAAGAACGGCACTGGCCCCCAAACCAAGAAGAACGGCACTGGCCCCCCAACCAAGAAGAACGGCACTGGCCCCCCAACCACGAGTAAGGACAACAGCACTGGTCCCCCAACCAAGAAGAACGACAATGGCACTTGTCCCGCAACCAGGAAGAACCGCACTTTTCGCCCAACCAAGAAGAACAGCACCTGGCCCCAACAATGAGCAACGACAACGGCACTTGTCCCCCAACCACGAAGAACGGCACTTGTCCCCCACAACAATGAGCAACGACAACTGCACTAGTCTCCCCAGCCAAGAAGAACGGCACTTGTCCGCCCCAACCAAGAAGAACGGCACCTGCCCCGCCAGCCATGAGCAACGACAACGGCACTTCTCCCCTCAACCACGAAGAAGGGCATCTGCCACCCAACAGTGTGCAACGACAAAGGTACTTGTCCCCCCAAATATGAGCTACGAAAACGGCACTTTTCCCCCCCAGCCAAGAAGAACGGCACTTGCCCCCCCCAGCCAAGAAGAACGGCACTTGTCCCCCCCAACAATGAGCAACGACAACGGCACTTGTCCCCCCCAACCAAGAAGAACTGCACTGGCCCCCCAACCAAGAAGAATGGCACTTGTCCCCCAACCACGAGTAACGACAACAGCACTGGTCCCCCAACCAAGAAGAACGACAATGGCACTTGTCCTGCAACCAGGAAGAACCGCACTTTTCGCCCAACCAAGAAGAACAGCACCTGCCCCCAACAATGAGCAATGACAACGGCACTTGTCCCCCAACCACGAAGAACGGCACTTGTCCCCCACAACAATGAGCAACGACAACTGCACTAGTCTCCCCAACCAAGAAGAACGGCACTTGCCCCCCCAACCAAGAAGAACGGCACCTGCCCCGCCAGCCATGAGCAACGACAACGGCACTTCTCCCCTCAACCACGAAGAAGGGCATCTGCCACCCAACAATGTGCAACGACAAATGCACTTGTCCCCCCAACCAAGAAGAACGGCACTTGTCCCCCCAACCATGAGCTACGAAAACGGCACTTGTCCCCCAAACTAGATGAATGACACCTTCGCCCCAACCATGAGCAACGACAACGGCACTTCTCCCCGAAACTAAGATGAACGGCACTTGTCCCCCCAACCAAGAGCGAAGTCATCTCCCCCATGCACAGAGCAAGGGCACCGGCACCTCGCCCCCAGCCAAGAGCAACATCTCCCCCCTAACCAAGGGGGCTTTTTAGTGGTATGTCTGGTAGCTTTGCCTGCGAGCCACCCATGGGGTCAGAGGGCTCACTCGGCCTCTGTCCCATCTTCCGGAGCACTCACACACATACACACACTCGCGCCCCTCGGTCGTGACCCACGCCCTCGCGGGCAATGGGAACTGCACTACTAGAGGGTCCGCACTCGCTTCGCCCCTACGGGACGTCTCAGTCAGGCGTGCTCCGGGATACCCACCCCGACCGAACAGATCCACGCAAATACTTACTCAATCCTGAGTCTTTGTTTGGGTCTTCGTGCACAAAAATTACGGGGTACTGCAGTTTCTTTCGCTCGTTTACCAAATTTAGAGTTCGGAGCTACAGGTCTCGCGCAGGAATTACCCAGCCCAGGGGCCGTCCGGAGACGGGGCGCCCCCCCTGGAGTGAGAATTCCGCAGCAGAGTCGCCTGGATCCGAGTCACGGCACCAAATTTTTATAGGTGTGAAGAACGATACACACCGATGGTTGTCAATAGTAAGGAATTTACTGAGTAAGCAATAAAGGAGCAGAACAGCGCTGGGCGGCCGGGAGTCTGCGCTCCACCAGAGGAGCGCACCGGGGGCCTCCCGACCCCTCTTTTTATTGGCTCTTATCTCTATATTCGTGTTTATCTTTCCTTCCTGGGCTGCACCGGCTGCTATTTGGGAGTTGTCCTCTGTCTCCTTGCAGAGAGAAGATGAGTACTGCAGTCCTCTTCAGCTCTAATCACACATGCCTAAAGGAAGATTTCTGCTTCTTTTTCTTTTTCACTTCCTTAGAAGGTCACTGCTATCTGTTGTTCGTTGTGCAGGAGTTAGAACAAGACGCTGTGGCTGCAATTTACAAAAATATTTATTTATCTATTTTTAAGACTTCTACAGTCTACATAGTTCTAAGAGAAGGAGAAGAAAAACACACGGAAAAGTACTGACTCATCTCTCTTGAGACGGTTTGATTGACAGGTATAGAAAGTACAGAACTCCGTTTCTATCACAAAGAGAAAAGGCATCTCCCCCCAACCACGAGCAACGAAGAGCACCGACAGCTCCCCCCCAGCCACAAGCAACGGCAGCGATATCTCCTCCCCAATCAAAAGCAACAGCACCTGCCCCCCAACCATGAGCAACGACAACGGCACCTGTTCCCCAACCACGAAGAAGGGCATTTGTTCCCCAACCACGAAGAAGGGCACTTGTCCTCCAACCACGAAGAACGGCACTTGTCCCCCCAACAACGAAGAACGGCACTTGTCCCCCCAACCACGAAGAACGGCACCTGCCCCCCCAACCACGAAGAACGGCACCTGCCCCCCAACCATGAGAAACGAGAACGGCACCTGCCCCTCAACCATGAGCAACAACACCTGCCCCCCAACCAGGAGGAGCAACAACGGCATCTCCCCCCCCCAACCAAGAAGAACAGCATTTTTAACTCAACCAAGAGCGAGGTCATCTCCCCCATGCACAGAGCAACGGCACCGGCACCTCGCCCCCAGCCAAGAGCAACATCTCACCCCTAACCAAGGGGGCTTTCTAGTGGTATGTCTGGTAGCTTCGCCTGCGAGCCACCCATGGGGTCAGAGGGCTCACTCGGCCTCTGTCCCATCTTCCGGAGCACTCACACACATACACACACTCGCGCCCCTCGGTCGTGACCCACGCCCTCGCGGGCAATGGGAACTGCACTACTAGAGGGTCCGCACTCGCTTCGCCCCTACGGGACGTCTCAGTCAGGCATGCTCCGGGATACCCACCCGACCGAACAGATCCACGCAAATACTTACTTTTTCACTTCCTTAGAAGGTCACTGCTATCTGTTGTTCCTTGTGCAGGTGTTAGAACAAGACGCTGTGACTCCAATTTACAAAAATATTTATTTATCTATTTTTAAGACTTCTACAGACTACATAGTTCTAAGAGAAAGAGAAGAAAAACACCCGGAAAAGTACTGACTCGTCTGTCTTGAGACGGTTTGATTGAAAGGTATAGAAAGTACAGAACTCCATTTCTATCACAAAGAGAAAAGGCATCTCCCCCCAACCACGAGCAACGAAGAGCACCGACAGCTCCCATCCAACCAAAAGCAACTGCTACGATATCTTCTCCCCAACCAAGAAAAACGGCACTTGCCCCCCAACCAAGAAGAACAGCACTTGCCCCCCAACCAAGAAGAACAGCACTTGCCCCCCCCAACCAAGAAGAACAGCACTTGCCCCCCCCAACCAAGAAGAACGACAACGGCACTTGTCCCCCAACCAAGAAGAACGACAATGGCACTTGTCTCGCAACCAAGAAGAATGGCACCTGCCCCCCAACAATGAGCAATGACAATGGCACTTACGGCACCTGCCCCCCAACAATGAGCAATGACAATGGCACTTGTCCCCCAGCCAAGAAGAACGGCACTTGTCCCCCAACCAAGAAGAACGGCACTTGTCTCCCCAACCATGAGCAATGACAACGGCACTTGTCCCCCAGCCATGAGCATCGACAACGGCACTTGTCCCCCCCAACCAAGAAGAACGGTACTTGTGTTCCCCCCCACCACGAGCAACGGCAACGGCAGCGACATCTCCCCCCCCAACCACGAGCAACGGCAACGGCAGCGACATCTCCCCCCCCAGCCACGAGCAACGGCGACGGCAGCGACATCTCCCCCCCCAACCACGAGCAACGGCGACGGCAGCGACATCTCCCCCCCCAACCACGAGCAACGGCAGCGACATCTCCCCCCCCAACCACGAGCAACGGCAGCGACATCTCCCCCCCCAACCACGAGCAACGGCAGCGACATCTCCCCCCCCAACCCCGAGCAACGGCAGCGACATCTCCCCCCCCAACCCCGAGCAACGGCAGCGACATCTCCCCCCCCAACCCCGAGCAACGGCAGCGACATCTCCCCCCCAACCCCGAGCAACGGCAGCGACATCTCCCCCCCCAACCACGAGCAACGGCAGCGACATCTCCCCCCCCAACCACGAGCAACGGCAGCGACATCTCCCCCCCCAACCACAAGCAACGGCAGCGACATCTCCCCCCAACCTGGAGCAACAGTATCTCCCCTCAACCAAGAGCAACAGCACCTGCCTCCAACCAAGTGCAATGGCTGTGACATGTCCCCCCCAATGAAGAGTAACGGCATCTCCTCCCAATCAGGAGTAATGACATTGGCATCTCTCCACACCTAAGAGCAACGGCATCTCCCCCCCAACCATGAGCAGCAACAGCGACATCTTTCCCCAACCATGAGCACCAACATCTGCTTCCAACCATGAGCAATGACAACAGCATCTCCCCCCCACCCAGAGCAATGGCAGCGAAGTCACTCCCCCAACCAAAAACCACAGCACCGACATCTCACCCCAACGAAGACAAATGGCATCTCCTCCCAAACAAGAGCAGCAACAATGACATCTCCCCCCCAGCAACAAGCAGCGACAGTGACATCTCCCTCCAACCAAGAGCACCGGCAACAACATCTCCCCCCAACCAACAGTAACCACAACGACATCTCCCCCCAACCAACACCAATCACAACGACATCTCCCTCCACCCTCTTGGTCTCCCACCCCCGTCACCCCCACCTCCATGTCTTTTCTCAGTGTGACTCCCTGATATCATCCCCCAGTGATACCTCAACATCCCCCCAGTGATAGCAAAGTGTCCCCCTAACAACGCCTGTCCCGCAGCATCACCGCAGTGTCACTCCTTGACTTCAGCCCCCACTGATTTTCCAACATAACCCCCAATGTCACTGCCTTACATCACCCCAGTGTCACCCCACCTCTCCCCCAGCATCTCTCCTCACTGTGACCCATAACTGCCCCACAGTGCCCCATTACTTTGTGACCCCAGGAGACGGAAAAACACCGCAGAGAGTAGGAACACGGAAGAGGGGGATGGGAGAGGGAGTACCAGCAGGGCGTCCCCTGCACCAAAGGGCACTGTGCCTCTCCCCCACCGCTGCCTCTCTCCAGCTGTGCTTCTCCCCGGGGTCTGCAGGGTTTGTTCCATTGCTGCACCGCATCTGCGTGGCCAGCGCATGACACGAAGCCCAAGTGGAACTCCTGCGTGCACAAGTTGTGCTTCGTGTCTCAAGGTTCAGCCCAAGGTGTCACCCCAACATTACTCCCTGATGTGCTCCCCCCAGTGATGCCCTAAAGTCCCCCCCACCATCCGTGCCCCACATCACCCCAACAACATCAGCCCAAAGTGTCACTGCCCTGCAGGACCCTAACACTGTCAGCCCCCAGCATCCTCCCCCCACATCCGTTCCTGGTGGCAGTCCTTCAGCAGCAGCCTAACATCTCCCCACAACAACAGCATCTCCCCCCAGCAAAGCGGCAGCATCTCCCCCCAGCAACAGCATCTCCCCACAGCAAAGCTGCAGCATCTCCCCACAACAACAGCATCTCCGCACAGCAAAGCGGCAGCATCTCCGCACAGCAAAGCGGCAGCATCTCCGCACAGCAAAGCGGCAGCATCTCCGCACAGCAAAGCGGCAGCATCTCCCCGCAGCAAAGCGGCAGCATCTCCCCGCAGCAAAGCGGCAGCATCTCCCCGCAGCAAAGCGGCAGCATCTCCCCGCAGCAAAGCGGCAGCATCTCCCCGCAGCAAAGCGGCAGCATCTCCCCGCAGCAAAGCGGCAGCATCTCCCCGCAGCAAAGCGGCAGCATCTCCCCATAACAGGATGAAAACACAGCATAACAACATAACAACCAACTCCCATCGAGTGAAAACATGCCCGAATACAGCAAACGTGAACAAAAACACCAAAGAAAATAATCAGCCTTACCTTGGAAGATCTCCGGTCCACACAGAGCTCCAGGAAGAACTGCCCAGCTCCGCTCCCAGCCCTTAAATGAGGGCTGGGGAGGGGCGGTCCCGGCTCCTCCCCTTCCTGTAATCAGCACAATTGCATACACCTGAGCTTGGCCCCGCCCCCCAATCTCACCTGAGCCCCCCTGGCTTGGCCCCGCCCCCCAATCTCACCTGTGCCCCCTGGCTTGGCCCCGCCCCCCACCAGGTGCTCCATCACTGCTCCAAGTCCTCCCTCAGCACTTCCAATACACTGCCCAGTGTCACCCCAACAGCTTCACCCCAACATTACCACTACAGTGTCACCCCAAAATCACTTCTCAACATCACCCAGATGTCATCTCAGCGCCACTTCCCGTTGTCACCCCAAATCCCCCCCCGTCACTCCCTGGTGTCACTCCCCAGCATCACCACACATCTCTGCTGCTGTCACCCACACCGTCCCCCGTCCTCAATCCCCACGCTGTCCCTCTGTCCCTCCATCCCTCCCCAGCCCCCAGCCCCTGCTGTATCTCCCCCCGTCCCCCCATGTCCCCGTGTCCCCTCTGTGCCCTCGTGCCCCCCAATGACCTCACACAGCACGGGGTGCCCCACGTGGCACAGCAGTGTCCCCACCTCTGTCCCTGCTGTCACCAGCGCTGTGACCGCCACCACCCCACAACTGACGGGCACCGGGGACGTGCCCCTGGGGGGAATGTGGGGACACTGGGGGTGACACTGGGGACATGTGGACATTGAGGACAGTGGGGAGATCATGAGGGGACATTGTGGGTGTGTTGGTGTTGTGGTGACATTGGGGCATGGGGACACGGAGAGTGACATCGTGGGGATCCAGGGGGACATGGGGACGCTGTGGATGTTGGGGGGACATCGCGGAGCACTGGGGGACGTGGGGACAGCAGTGAAGCAGCTCATCCATCGATCTCTGCTGGGCAGGCAGACCCGGTTTGTTCATTAATTAATTCCCACCTGTATGGGAACTGTCAGTCACAGAGCGGTGATGGCGCACCTGGGGAGGGGGCGTGGCCAGCCCTGGGAGCACAGGTGGGAGCAGTTAGGCCGTGGGAGGGGATTGGAGGGGATACCTGGCTCCACCCCCCCCCTGCCCTCATTTAAGGGCCGGCTTCCGCAGGGGCAGCATCTCAGCCTGGAGCTGCTTCCTATGGAGTTCTGGGGTAAGTTCTGCGGCTTGGAGTGAGGTCAGTGAGCTCTTTTTTGCTTTGGGGTTATGCTCTCTGTTGTTTTGGGGTTCTGGTTTATTGGTGCTGTGTTTGTTTTGTGTGTTCTCTTTGGATTCTGGGTTATGCTCTCTGTCTTTTTGGGCTCTGGTTTATTGGTGCTGTGTCTGCACTGTGTGTTCTCTTTCTGGTCTGGGTTATTCTCTCTGTCTCTTTGGGCTCTGATTCTGGTTTATTGGTGCTATGTCTGCTTAGTGTGTTCTCTCTCTGCTCTGGTTTATGATTTCTGTCTCTTTGGGGCTCTGGTTCTGGTTTATTGGTGCTGTGTCTGCTCTGTGCGTTCTCTCTCTGCTTTGGGTTATGATTTCTGTTTCTTTGAGCACTGATTCTGTTTTTCTGGTGCTGTGTCTGCTCTGTGTGTCCTCTCTGCTCTTCCTTTTCTCTGTAAGGGAGATGGTGGGGCTGTTTCTTTTTCTCTGAGCTGGTGATGGAGGAGCTGCTGTTTACCCCTTTCTTTCAGCACCGCCTCACTTCTGGAGTGCTTCACTCAGCCCCAGGGTAATGCTGCTCAGCTGATGGAGCGCTGCAGCTTTTATCCTTCTCTATAAAGGGGTTCAGTGTTCTCACAATCTTTTTTGTGCTTGTTTTTTCTTGGTTCAGCCTCTGTTTCGTTTTCACAGTTTTTACACCAAACCTAATGCTAATTTTCTTTTCCCCGTTTGTTTTCTGTTTTTTTCCTGGTTCAGCCTTTGTTTCTTTTTCCACAGTTTTACACCATCGTCTCCACCCTGGGGTCCTGAACTTTGTCTGCTCCCGCATCATCCCAGCCCATTTCACAGCGGTGGTAAATGATGCTCTACATCAGCGCAGGTGGAGTATTGTTTGAAGGCATTTTGTGACTCGTTATCCCATCACGAATTAAGTTCTGTGTTTCTTTGATCTCTTTTTGCAGCTCAGCGGTGTTTAAGGCTTGCTGGGACTGCTCCGATGGATGGTGTAAGTATTGTGGGATCTGCGGAGCAGGAGATGGAGCATCACGAGCCCCTCGTTTGCGCATCGCTTGTACGCAGGCAGGTTTTCTGCTGGCCGCGGTAAGAGATGAAATGGGGGTTACGAGCGCTTCTTTCTCAGAGGAGCGCGTTTGCGTAAGAGCTGCTGCCCTACAAGTGTGGGGCAGCGCCCTCATTGCTGTTCTGTGTCGAACAGGTGGCCGTGGAGATCCGCAGCACTCCCGGGGATATAACGGCTGCACTGAGGACCGTGGGTTGCTCCGTGGAAGCGGTGAGGAACGGGAAGCTGCATCTCCTGGGACGGCTCAGAACCGCACTGTGCTGATGGTAACTGGTCGCCCACACAGGTAAGGACAGCGCGCACTCACCGGTGTTTGTCCATTGTGCACAGTGTGGTTCTCCCAAGAGCTTTAGGGTTCCCAAAAGTTGCCTGTCCTTTTCCTTTCACACTTGGGTGCTGTCCTTGCCCTTCCCCTGGTCTTTCCTTGCCTTATTCTCCTTCTCTTTGTGCTGTTTCCTTACTTTTGCCTGGTCTTTTCCCTGGCATCGTTCTCTTGGCCTCATAGTGCATTCCCTGCGCCGTTCCCCTTCCATTCCTGCGCTTTTTCCTTGCGCTGTTCCCCTCCCATGTCCCATAGTGCATTCCGTGTTTCTCGTCTTTGTTCTTTGCCCTTTCCCTGGGCATTTTAGCACCGATCTCTTGTCCCAGCTCTCATCCTTTTGGCGTCGCTCTCTTTGCCCCATAGCGCATTCCCTGCGCTTTCCCGTGTTTCTCCTCTTTGTCTTTGCCCTTTCCCTGGGCATTTTAGTGCCATTCTCTTATCCCAGCTCTGATCCTTTTGGCATTGCGCTCTTGTCCCCGTAGTGCATTCCTTGCACTGTTCCCCTTCCATCCCCCAGGCTTCCCGTGTTTCTCCTCTTTGTTCTTTGCCCTTTCTCTGGGCATTTTAGCGCCGTTCTCTTATCCCAGCTCTGATGTTTTTGGCGTCGCTCTCTCGTTCCTGTAGCGTACTCCTTGCGCCGTTCTCGTTCCATCCCCAGGGCATTCCCTGTGCTGCTCTCCTTTGTTCTTCCCCTTGCCTTTTCTGCACAGTTCTCCTCGCCTTTCCTTTGCTTTGTCTTTCCCTGGGATTTCACTTTGTCTTTGCCTTGCCTGGGTGTTGTGCTTGCCTTTGCCTCTCTGTGACGGGTTGGAGACAACTTTGATTTTAACAGTCACCTGAACCATAATCTTAATGGGAGCTCTGAAGGTAATGGTATTCATGTGCAGTGTAACCCCAAACCTAATACTAATTGTCCGTTTCCTATTTGTTATTTTATTTTTTTTTTTTTCCTGGTTCAGCCTTTGTTTCTTTTTCCACAGTTTTACACCATCGTCTCCACCCTGGGGTCCTGAACTTTGTCTGCTCCCGCATCATCCCAGCCCGTTTCACAGCGGTGGTAAATGATGCCCTACATCAGCGCAGGTGGAGTATTGTTTGAAGGCATTTTGTGACTCGTTATCCCATCACGAATTAAGTTCTGTGTTTCTTTGATCTCTTTTTGCAGCTCAGCGGTGTTTAAGGCTTGCTGGGACTGCTCCGATGGATGGTGTAAGTATTGTGGGATCCGCAGAGCAGGAGATGAAGCATCACGAGCCCCTCGTTTGCGCATCGCTTGTACGCAGGCAGGTTTTCTGCTGGCCATGGTAAGAGATGAAACGGGGGTTACGAGCGCTCCTTTCTCAGAGGAGCGCGTTTGTGTAGGAGCTGCTGCCCTACAAGTGTGGGGCAGTGCCCTCATTGCTGTTCTGTGTCGAACAGGTGGCCGTGGAGATCTGCAGCACTCGCGGTGAGGAACGGGAAGCTGCATCTCTTGGGACGGCTCAGAACCGCACTGTGCTGATGGTAACTGGTCACCCACACAGGTATGGACAGCGCGCACTCACCGGTGTTTGTCCATTGTGCACAGTGTGGTTCTCCCAGTGCTTTAGGGCTCCCAAAAGCTGCCTGTGCTTTTCCTTTTTCTCCTGGGTGCTGTCCTTGCTTCTGGCCTTTCTCTGTAGTGTTTGCTTTGCATTTCCCCTTGGCTTTCTCTGCTCTGTTCCTCTTCCTTCCCTCAGCTTTCCCTATTTCATCTCCTTCCCCTTTGCCTTTGCCCTTACCCTGCAGTGTTCTTCTTTTGTTGAACTTTCTTTTGTCATTGTACTCTTAGCCCAACTGGGGCTCTTCTCTTGGCCCAGCGCAGACTCATCTCTTGGTGCCATATCTTTGGCCCAACTCAGACTCATCTCTCGGTGCCATACTCTTGGCCCAGCTCGGGCTCATCCCTTCGCACTGTGCTCTTGGCCCAGCTCGGTCTCGTCTCTTTGAGCCATATCCTTTGCCCAATTTGGGCTCTTCTCTTGGCTCAGCTCGGGTTCTTTTGGCGTCGTACTCTTAGCCCAACTTGGGCTCTTCTTCTGGCATCGTACTTATAGCCCAGCCCGGGCTCATCCCTCGATGTTGTACTCTTGGCCCAGCCCGGGCTTGTCTCTTTGTGCCATATCCTTGGCCCAGCTCGTGCTCATCTCTTGGCACCATACTCTCGATGTCCTCAACGCATTCTTTGTGCCATTCCCGTTCCCGTTCCTTTGTTGTTCACTTGTGTGTTCTCCTTGTGTTTGCTCTTGGTGTTCTCTGCAGTGTTTTTCTTGTGTTCTCCCTTAGTTTTAGTGTGGATTTTTCTGTGCTGTTCTCCATACCCTTTGCCTGGGCTTTCTTGCGCACTTTCATTGCTTTGTTTTTTCTTGGGATTTTGCTTTGCTTTTGGTTCCCTGGGATCAGCTGGGAGGCAGCTTTGCTGTTCATCTTCACCTGACTCTGCAGCTTAACAGGAGCTCTAAAGATGATTGTATTCACACACGATGTAGCTCTAACCCTCAGCACTTGTAGAATTACCAGTGTTTCTTTTGTAACTATGTTCCTTGTTGTTTACAGGTGACTGTTTCTCAGCGCACTTGTACTTCTTTCCATTGCCCTCATCGTGGTGATCCAACACATCCACGTCCTTCCACGGGGCCTTCCTCCTCCCGGACCGACCGACGCTTCCTTCTGCCGCGATGTCCTCTCCCAACTTCTGCAGGTGCGCTCCGTGCCCTCACTGCGGTCACTAATAAAGATATGGGACAGACCTCACTTCCACTCGGGACAGAGCACCCACCGGCTGCGTGTAACGGTTTTTAGCTCCACCCTATGGTCCCGGCCACGGCACTTGTTCTTTATCCAGCCAATATTGTCCCCATCTCACTGCCCCCCTGCACTCTTCTCCTGGAGAATCCCGTGGGTCATCACGTCCACTACTTTGTCTCACTTACGGGGTTGAGTTAGCTTTGCTTTGAATTTTCTTGTTGAGCAGGCTAACCCAACCCTATAACCAGTACCCCTATCTCACACAGAGTCCTCTTGCACTCCTCTCTGATTTGATTTGATTTGATTGCGGCCAATTGGCTACCAGCGCTGATTTCAGCGCAGCAGAGGCTTTTGCCTCTCCCAAATTGAGTTTAGTTAGGCCTTGCTTACGGGGTTGGGTTAGCTTGCTCAGTTTTTCCTTGTAGAGTAGGCTAACCCAACCCCGTAACCAACGCACGGCCGTTGGTTGGAGGCCTTTTGCCTCTTCCCGGCCACTCTGAGACTCGTGCCGGTTTGCGGCCACTCTGAGACTCGTGCCGGTTTGCGGCCACAGATAGATGCTGATTTCTGCTCACGCAGTGACTTCTGCCTCTTCCAAATTGATTTCAGGCCTCACTTAGAGGGTTGAGTTAGCTTTGCTGTGAGTTTGCTTGTCCAGCAGGCTAACCCAACCCTGTCACCAACACCCCCATCTCACACAGAGTCCTCTTGCACTCCTCTCTGATTTGATTGAGACTCGTGCCGGTTTGCGGCCAATTGGATTCCAGCGCTGATTTCAGCGCAGCAGAGGCTTTTGCCTCTTCCAAATTGAGTTTAGTTAGGCCTTGCTTACGGGGTTGGGTTAGCTTGCTCAGTTTTTCCTTGTAGAGTAGGCTAACCCAACCCCGTAACCAACGCACGGCCGTTGGTTGGAGGCCTTTTGCCTCTTCCCGGCCACTCTGAGACTCGTGCCGGTTTGCGGCCACTCTGAGACTTGAGTTCTGTCCATTTGGCCTGAGGTCTGTGTTGATTTTGATGTGGGACCTGGTCTGGTGCTGTGTACAATGATGGGACTGCTCTGATGCTGCGTACCATGATGCTGTGTGGGATCTGCTTTGATGCTGTATACAACGATGGACCCGCTCTGATGCTGTGTACAATGATGGACCCGCTCTGATGCTGTGTACCATGATGCTGTGTGTTATCCACTCTGATACTGTGTACAATGATGTTGTGTACCATGATGCTGTGTGGCACCCGCTCTGATGCTGTGTACAATGATGGACCCGCTCTGATGCTGTGTACAATGATGGACCCGCTCTGATGCTGTGTACAATGACGGACCCGCTCTGATGCTGTGTACAATGACGGACCCGCTCTGATGCTGTGTACAATGACGGACCCGCTCTGATGCTGCGTATGCTGTGGCTGTAACTGTTTCTCAGACCTGCGCTGAGTCTCTGTATGCCAACAATGATATCTGGAACGCACTCTGTATATGTATTTGCTATAATTGTCAATTGCACTGATGCAGACACTGCGTATGCTGTGCCTGTAAATGTGTATTGTTTGCACTGCTCTGGGATATCTATTGCTGATATATGAGCAATGTCTTGTGTGTGTTGTGATGGAATAAAGGAATATTTGTCACACTGAACTGAGTGTTGTGTTACATTTCCTGCACCAGGAGCACATCACCATTCCAAGGTAGGTGTGACAGGTAAGTGTGGGGTTAGATTGAGTCTCTAGCTAGACTAAGCTTAGTGGTTAGTTAGTTGGTTGTTCTTGGTTGCTGGTAGAACTTAGCACCTGGTTGGTTGCCGGTAGAACTTAGCGCGTAGTTGGTTGCTGGTAGAACTTAGCGCCTGGTTGGTTGCCGGTAGAACTTAGCGCCTGGTTGGTTGCCGGTAGAACTTAGCGCCTGGTTGGTTGCCGGTAGAACTTAGCGCGTGGTTGGTTGCCGGTAGAACTTAGCGCGTGGTTGGTTGCTGGTAGAACTTAGCGCGTGGTTGGTTGTTCTTGGTTGCGGTAGAACTTAGCGCGTGGTTGGTTGCTGGTAGAACTTAGCGCGTAGTTGGTTGCTGGTAGAACTTAGCACCTGGTTGGTTGCCGGTAGAACTTAGTGCGTAGTTGGTTGCTGGTAGAACTTAGCGCCTGGTTGGTTGCCGGTAGAACTTAGCGCCTGGTTGGTTGCCGGTAGAACTTAGCGCCTGGTTGGTTGCTGGTAGAACTTAGCGCGTGGTTGGTTGCTGGTAGAACTTAGCGCGTGGTTGGTTGCTGGTAGAACTTAGCGCGTGGTTGGTTGCTGGTAGAACTTAGCGCGTAGTTGGTTGCTGGTAGAACTTAGCGCCTGGTTGGTTGTTCTTGGTTGCTGGTAGAACTTAGCGCCTGGTTGGTTGCCGGTAGAACTTAGCGCGTGGTTGGTTGCTGGTAGAACTTAGCGCGTAGTTGGTTGCTGGTAGAACTTAGCGCCTGGTTGGTTGTTCTTGGTTGCTGGTAGAACTTAGCGCCTGGTTGGTTGCTGGTAGAACTTAGCGCGTAGTTGGTTGCTGGTAGAACTTAGCGCCTGGTTGGTTGTTCTTGGTTGCTGGTAGAACTTAGCGCCTGGTTGGTTGCTGGTAGAACTTAGCGCGTAGTTGGTTGCTGGTAGAACTTAGCGCCTGGTTGGTTGCTGGTAGAACTTAGCGCGTAGTTGGTTGCTGGTAGAACTTAGCGCCTGGTTGGTTGCTGGTAGAACTTAGCGCCGGGTTAGGGTTAGGGTTAGGGTTAGGGTTAGGGTTAGGGTTAGGGTTAGGGTTAGGGTTAGGGTTAGGGTTAGGGTTAGGGTTAGGGTTAGGGTTAGGGTTAGGGTTAGGGTTAGGGTTAGGGTTAGGGTTAGGGTTAGGGTTAGGGTTAGGGTTAGGGTTAGGGTTAGGGTTAGGGTTAGGGTTAGGGTTAGGGTTAGGGTTAGGGTTAGGGTTAGGGTTAGGGTTAGGGTTAGGGTTAGGGTTAGGGTTAGGGTTAGGGTTAGGGTTAGGGTTAGGGTTAGGGTTAGGGTTAGGGTTAGGGTTAGGGTTAGGGTTAGGGTTAGGGTTAGGGTTAGGGTTAGGGTTAGGGTTAGGGTTAGGGTTAGGGTTAGGGTTAGGGTTAGGGTTAGGGTTAGGGTTAGGGTTAGGGTTAGGGTTAGGGTTAGGGTTAGGGTTAGGGTTAGGGTTAGGGTTAGGGTTAGGGTTAGGGTTAGGGTTAGGGTTAGGGTTAGGGTTAGGGTTAGGGTTAGGGTTAGGGTTAGGGTTAGGGTTAGGGTTAGGGTTAGGGTTAGGGTTAGGGTTAGGGTTAGGGTTAGGGTTAGGGTTAGGGTTAGGGTTAGGGTTAGGGTTAGGGTTAGGGTTAGGGTTAGGGTTAGGGTTAGGGTTAGGGTTAGGGTTAGGGTTAGGGTTAGGGTTAGGGTTAGGGTTAGGGTTAGGGTTAGGGTTAGGGTTAGGGTTAGGGTTAGGGTTAGGGTTAGGGTTAGGGTTAGGGTTAGGGTTAGGGTTAGGGTTAGGGTTAGGGTTAGGGTTAGGGTTAGGGTTAGGGTTAGGGTTAGGGTTAGGGTTAGGGTTAGGGTTAGGGTTAGGGTTAGGGTTAGGGTTAGGGTTAGGGTTAGGGTTAGGGTTAGGGTTAGGGTTAGGGTTAGGGTTAGGGTTAGGGTTAGGGTTAGGGTTAGGGTTAGGGTTAGGGTTAGGGTTAGGGTTAGGGTTAGGGTTAGGGTTAGGGTTAGGGTTAGGGTTAGGGTTAGGGTTAGGGTTAGGGTTAGGGTTAGGGTTAGGGTTAGGGTTAGGGTTAGGGTTAGGGTTAGGGTTAGGGTTAGGGTTAGGGTTAGGGTTAGGGTTAGGGTTAGGGTTAGGGTTAGGGTTAGGGTTAGGGTTAGGGTTAGGGTTAGGGTTAGGGTTAGGGTTAGGGTTAGGGTTAGGGTTAGGGTTAGGGTTAGGGTTAGGGTTAGGGTTAGGGTTAGGGTTAGGGTTAGGGTTAGGGTTAGGGTTAGGGTTAGGGTTAGGGTTAGGGTTAGGGTTAGGGTTAGGGTTAGGGTTAGGGTTAGGGTTAGGGTTAGGGTTAGGGTTAGGGTTAGGGTTAGGGTTAGGGTTAGGGTTAGGGTTAGGGTTAGGGTTAGGGTTAGGGTTAGGGTTAGGGTTAGGGTTAGGGTTAGGGTTAGGGTTAGGGTTAGGGTTAGGGTTAGGGTTAGGGTTAGGGTTAGGGTTAGGGTTAGGGTTAGGGTTAGGGTTAGGGTTAGGGTTAGGGTTAGGGTTAGGGTTAGGGTTAGGGTTAGGGTTAGGGTTAGGGTTAGGGTTAGGGTTAGGGTTAGGGTTAGGGTTAGGGTTAGGGTTAGGGTTAGGGTTAGGGTTAGGGTTAGGGTTAGGGTTAGGGTTAGGGTTAGGGTTAGGGTTAGGGTTAGGGTTAGGGTTAGGGTTAGGGTTAGGGTTAGGGTTAGGGTTAGGGTTAGGGTTAGGGTTAGGGTTAGGGTTAGGGTTAGGGTTAGGGTTAGGGTTCGGGTTAGGGTTAGGGTTAGGGTTAGGGTTAGGGTTAGGGTTAGGGTTAGGGTTAGGGTTAGGGTTAGGGTTAGGGTTAGGGTTAGGGTTAGGGTTAGGGTTAGGGTTAGGGTTAGGGTTAGGGTTAGGGTTAGGGTTAGGGTTAGGGTTAGGGTTAGGGTTAGGGTTAGGGTTAGGGTTAGGGTTAGGGTTAGGGTTAGGGTTAGGGTTAGGGTTAGGGTTAGGGTTAGGGTTAGGGTTAGGGTTAGGGTTAGGGTTAGGGTTAGGGTTAGGGTTAGGGTTAGGGTTAGGGTTAGGGTTAGGGTTAGGGTTAGGGTTAGGGTTAGGGTTAGGGTTAGGGTTAGGGTTAGGGT